>KV700124.1:0-600000 GCA_000507405.3 Kwoniella heveanensis BCC8398
CGTGTATCACCTCCACCCTGCAGATCCCATAATTTCCATGTTGCACCAAGCCACGTGGGTTCACATCAATATTCGCGAACCCTGGCATCTTGACCCTTCCTCCAGTCCCGCAGACACACGCAGACACGCAGACACGCAGACACGCAGACACGCAGACACGCAGACACGTCCCAAAGAAGCTCGAGTGATAATGTCTCAGACGCGATGAGACGTGGTGAAGTGATCTCAGGTGATCGCATGGTGGCTACTTCTTCCCCTGAGGGGTGACCCTCAGGTGGCGTGAATCCGCTCATGGCACTGACGCGGACTTGTAATGTTCTCAAGTGATCAATGAAGGCTCGTGCAAGACACGCGTTATATCCGTGATCTCGACACGTGTAATAACCGAAGGAAGGTGATATGAGTGCAATGACCTCGATCTTGACCTGTCATCAAGCCAGAAAAAAATAAAATAAAAAAAACGCAGCCCTCTGTTCTGTCTATCAAGAACAGTCTGCGTACTCGTTCATGACTCAACGGCGGTTGCGACCAGCCAGTGTGCTGCTCGGTGAATTGTCGAGCCAGAGAGAGAGATCTACTTATTTTGCCTTGGGGCTGCTTTTTCTCTTTGTCTCTACTTGAGCGATGCGAGAAAAGACATGAAAAATAATGAGCTAGACTAACTTACGTTGTTACTGGGTCATTGGAACAGTCTGTCTGTCTGTAAAGCCATCTGACCGTGTCCGAGTCTTGGACAGCAAGTATAATCATCTACTCTGCTATCTGATTCTGATAATGAGCAGGCAATCTTGTGATTATGCTTGACTGCGTTGCTGTGCCTTCGCGAGATTCCAACCAATCCCAGTCAGGTGCGAAGATGATGTCCCGCATGAGGCGTCGTGTCATCGAGATTGATCTTGTTGAGGTGGGGTGCCACAAAGTATAGCTGGACTCTGGGGCAGCCTTCGGGGACCAATGGGCGAGGTTCTCCGCGTTCAGCGATTGATTTCCTTGACGACTAGAAACAGAGAGGGGGGAAGACATTGAAGCTGACGTGAGATGACTACTGGACGCCTTGCCTGGTTCCCTGCTGCGCCCAACTCGCAATCGTCGAGGAAGACCTCATTGTTCTCCTGGACTTCTTTTCTTTTTCCTGCTCGTCGTTATTTGCCGCACTTTCGTCTTCGATTGTTAGATCGCAAGACCGGTACATTTGAACCTTGTCAATCTAAGAATCTTCAGGCTCAATCGTCATCATGCCGGTCAAAAGAGAATTCCGAAACCTTTCTTCCGATTCCGAGGATGAGACCAAATCCGGTCCCTCGACTCTAGCACCAGGCGATTCCATCTCGGCTGACGAGAAACCCGGACCAGCTTCTAAACGCAACAAAACGTCGCCTAAAAGCAAGTCAAGGAGTAGCACTGATACGGCTGCTGGGAAAGAAGGGAAGGGTACCAAGACTGTGAGTCCTGCGTACAGGATTTCGCGTCTTCATCTCTCTTATCCCAAACTGGTTCTCGGCCCCATGTTCATTTGACCGTTCAGTACAGCAGGATAAGACCACTTGCCACCATGCATTGACACGTCAGTCAGACTTGGGTACTGACATATTCTCTCGTCGTAGCCCTGGTCGGCTCAGGAAGACACCGCTCTGGTCGATATCATGGACGATGTCATCAAGAAACACCTCTGGCCCGCCATCAAGGCTTCCGACAATTCCCAGCTTATCGCGAGGACGAGCTACGGGTGTCAGTATCACGCCAAATTGCTTGTGAGTGCAGTGATTGACTAGATCTTCACTATTACGACTTTAATGCTAGGTGGTGTCAGTGCCGCATCGTGCTCAGCGGTCCACAGCCAACCTGGGATAGCGGGGAGCAACGGTGTGACCAGAAGCTGACGTGAGATTCGGTGCTGCCCTTTTGTTCCTTCCTCCATCGCTACAAGTACGCATATGAAACAAGGCAAGAACGCCAGTCCTAAGAAGTAACTTCCCGGCGACATGCAAGAAGGAGAGCAGACTGCAGTAGAGCAGCTACTTCCGAATGATGAGTGTTGTATTATACATGGTCGCGCATACATGCACAGTGACTTTGGCTTCCGCAAGACCATCCAATCACTAGCTGTCGGAAAGCAGTCCAGGATTTTGCCGATTGATCACTGGTTATCTTCGATCGGTGCCCCGTCGGTTTATGACGACATTTTGGCGATCGAACTGATTCACTGACTTCAAACTGACTGACTTCAATAATGAAATTTCAGGCTGGCTTTCGGTGAAACAGCTGATGCCCAATGTCTAAAGTAATGACGGGATGCATGGGAAAAATAAAAGAGAAAAGGTGAGACGATAGTGGGATGGTGTATGCGATACAATAGCCAGGTCAGGATCGACGATCGATAACGAGTCTCACCCGATTCGAGCAAGAGGTTTGGTTCTGATCGTGTGTGAGTTTTAGCAGCTAGCAGGTTACGCGTCATAAGGTCGATACAAGATCCAGAGCCAAATAAAAACAAATGTAGCAAGATCGATAGATATGAACATCTCCAAACAACATAAATCTTACGATCAACCAGAATTGTATCTCTTCATAACTTCTGCAGCAGCATTATTGATCTCGACATTTGTGACTCGACAACAGCAGTTGTTCTTAGCAAGAGCAAATTCTTCACTCATCTCAGTGTGATATTGACTAGTAACAAAACACCTCAACATGGCCCGGAACAGCACTTCAGCTCAGAAGAAGAGAGTACTCGTCGTTGGTGCCGGTGCGGCTGGTATGACCTGTGCCGATGGATTGGCTAACCATCCTGATCGGTTCGATGTGACTATCATTGGTGCGCACTGTTCCTCTACTACCTCACTCATTTTCTCACATAATTGAAGGAATGATCGATTGCTATAGATAACAAACGTGGATTGACAGGCTGACTGAGGATGTTTGGCGAACATAGATGCCCAGGCGTACTGTGGTGGTCAGGCGTTCTCCATTCCTATCGAGAAACGACACGGTGCAGAGTGGATGAACCAGGGTGTACAGGGTGGAAGTTACATCTACCAGTAAGTACAGGCGCTGTCTGTCCCAAAATTCATGCTTCGACGATTCGGGCAAGGGAACTTACGATTCGATCATCACAGACATACTTTCCACCACTTCAAAAAGTGTGGTTACGAGGCTGAACCGTGAGTATCGTCTTCGATGCACTACCGGGATCTTGCAGCCAGACTTACGGCTGACCGTCCCGATCTCTTCACTGTAGAGTTGAGCTTCAAGTCTCGTTCGGAAAGGGCGACAAGGTGAGTCATAATACCGTGGTGTGCATTTTGTTGGTCGAGGCTGACGAGGCTATCCGTTTCTCGTTGTGTCCGCATAGTTCTGGACCAATCTTTTCCCTACTCAGCTCGTAGCGAACCACGCATCCGACATCAAGAAGTTCAACCGATTCCTCAAGATTGTCCGATGGACCGAGCTCTTTTGGGCGCTGATACCCATCAAGATCTCCTGTAAGATGGCTGGGCTGAGCAATGAGTTCCTGGAGTACATGTTGTTCCCAAGTTTGGCTTTGTTCTTGGGTAAGTCGGATCTTCACATTCCTCGCATGTCTCTTCCGCGTTCGTGTGACTAACGTGTTTCACCTCGTCCATGTGCAGGTACCGGAAACGCGACCCCTGACCTACCAACGGTGATGATGGAGCGACTGTACACTTCACCAACCTACGGAATGTGGTACCCATGCGACCCCAAATCTATGTCGTCAAACCTCCCTCCGATGGTCGTCTTCCCTGAGTCAAGCGAATTCTACAGAACTTGGCAGGGCAAGTTGGAGGAGCGAGGTGTTACTGTGAGTGCGAAATCAAATACCGCGGACTACCCATCATCCCTCTAATATCAGCTAAAGCTAAGTCATCCTCGCGTTGTACTCATATAGGTCCGACTCAACACTGAGCTTCTCCAAGTCACCTCTCGAACTCCCACCGTTAAGGTCATGCTTCGACCCCGAAGACAGTCCGACGACCTGCATAACCCCGTCAACGTTGACCACGATCTCCCCGCGCACGAGGAGGAGTTCGACGAGATCGTGCTCTGTTGTCTCGCTGATACCGCCAAGCGAGTCTTAGGTAAGGAGGCTACCGGAACTGAGAAGAGGGTGTTGGGCGCTACCAAGTGGAGTGATGATATCACCGTCACACACAATGTAAGTGGCTTCGGCTTAATCACTTTGAACCTTCGGGCAATCTCGAAGATGAGTACGATTTGACTCTGCTGCCCCTTATCTAGGACACTGAATACATGCGTAAATATTACACTGTCGACTTTGATCAGCAACAAGCTGTGACAAACATCAATGGTCGAGACGACTCGGAGAGGATCAAGAAGGGCAAAGAGGACTTTAAGCCGTGAGCGAATGATTCAGATGCTTCACTAAGGGAATGAAGTCCTGATAGCGCGCTATGATATCGATTACAGAATGTACCTTATCAAGCAAGTTCCCAAGAACCCTAGACTGCTGGTGAGTTGCGACAAAGCCTTGAGGCAGACTGCTTCGTGTGCATTGCAGACTGATTCTAGCTCCGCTTGGCGATACAGGAAATGTGCTTCGATTGCAACAACTTCCAGTACCAGCTGGACAAGAACGCTCCGCTCGAGGACCATGTTTTCCAGACCATCTTCTTGAACAAGCGGGATGAGAACACTTGGACTAAGGACGAAATCAGAAAGGACAAGATCAGTACGTTATCTTCTCAGCATTGAGCGCTATTATAGGAACACCCTCGCTAGCTTTCCCCTTGTCCACTTGAAATCACCACACTCCCGGCCGATACTATAGGCTGCTCTGTCTCCGCTTATACTGATTGTATATCGCTTTGCACACAGTCCGAGAAGACTGGTGGCACCAGCTCTGCCACTCATGGACGCATTACGCGTTCGTCGTACCCTTCGTTTGGGCTTTGAACAGAAACAAGAAGCACACGACCTTCGCCGCTGCCTGGACGCTGGTCAACGCGCACGAAGTTGCTGTCATTTCCGGCCAGGTGAGCTTGAGTCTCGTTCCTCTGCCTTGACTCGGTCATCGATTTTGAAGACCGAGACAGACCCACCCACCTGCACATGCTTTGGACCCCTCTGACGGCTAGCCCATTGTCAACTTTCGTGAAACCTCACTCAGGCCGCGGCGTATAAGCTCGGAGCAGACTACCCAGCCGATCTGGCCAACAACGACTTCGCCCGAACATGCTTCAAGGCATACCTCTTCCTCGCTCACGGTATGACCTTGGACAAGAACAGGTGCCGATAGAGTCGAGTTTCGACTCGCTACTGTAGAATGCGCTGCTACATGTCTTCGCTCAGATTTGGCACATGAAGGACGGAATTTTGCATTTTCTGGTAGAATAGTCAACGGATGACATGAATGTTGGGAGATAGTTGTGTTATGTTTCGAATCGGATCGCTCCAACAGCCAGTCTAGTTTTCAGTCTCCCCTGTAGCCCTATTTAGTTATAATTTTTCGACTCTCGAGCGTCCGTCTCATCTCGATGGAAGGTTACGAACGTCTTGGACGCTGTTTTTATTGTTATCATATGCACTTCACATACTGCACATTACCGGACAGACTTGTTCTCTTCTCATACAGTAGTGAGAGCCAATGAAGAGTCAGCGAGAGAAATTCCGATTGGTTGCAGAGAGCAGAAGGGATTGGAACGCGATCTATTCGTACAGTATGTGTATGCATCTGATGGACGACAGCCGACACTATAGTACTCATACAACATTCGAATCTAGTCGTTCCATTCAGTTTGGTCATATCCTATGTCCTATGTCCTATGTCCGAGTGATCCCTTTCCATCACTGCCAGTGATCATCTTGAGCTATCCGTTATTATTATAGTATCTGACTAAACCCGATGTTGATCAAGATGCAATCCGGAGATATGGAAGTTCTCTCCCAGTAGTCTGTGAAAGATCAAAAATGGAAAAAGATACGTTAGCACGATCTCTTCCGGATTTGAGACATTGGGTGTAATCGAATGCACGTTTTACAGATGACGACGATCCGATCCAGTCTTGCAACCAGTGAAAACGTCGTGGTGATTCCCAAAGCGTAACGAAGATAGTTGTCGGATTCGAGTACTACGAGAAGACAGAAAGGCATCAGCTTCAACGACATTAGAGCGATTACACATAGCTTGGACTAAGATGAGCGAATCATCCGTGGAGCTCACCGTCTACCGTCACCAAGCTCGGCAGGTCGCTTGACGGGTCAGTGGGATCATGAGGCAAGTCGAGGCCCTTCGTTTTGCCCATTCTCTGCGACGCAGAATCGTCAGCACTGCTCAGAGACCTGACATCCGATCTTCCTGACGATACTTTTATCGGCAAGATAGAAGGCATTATGGTTCAATCACTGAGGGGGACTCACGAATCTCGCCACGAGCGGACTCGGCGTGATCTGCGGCAAAGCAGTCCCAGCTCTCAATGCAGTCGAGCACATACTCAAGACGGACAGGACGTCGCCCAGGAAGATAGGGTCGGACAGTCGAGTTCGATCAAGAAGAGCTTTACGCCACGGCCTCTCGAGTTGAGTCAGGACGTGATTCAGCTGCGAGAGGAGAGAGAAGGTATCTTGCAGTGTATCGAGGAGAGCCTAATTGACCAAGAATGTCGACGAAGTCAGCTTTGCCCATTCACCTTTGCACGATCAGAGATGAAGATGTCAATAAGAAAGCTCACTCTGTATCTTTCCTCCGGCCATTGACCCCGCAAGGAGTATTCGAAAGAGGCATTTCCATGACGAGCCCCAAGCTGATGACGACGCGGCCGGAAGGAGGGCGGTCAGCACTCGAACCGCATCATCGCTCCAACCCTCTCTATGGTCAGACATAGCAATATACCGGCTCACTTTATTCAGCTTGGACCGCCACGTAATCAGATTTTGCCTAATCGTGTCGTCCTCGCGCAATTGGTGGTGGTGATCATTCGCATGCGAAAGAACATCGCACAGAATTGATCCCGCCGCTCCGATGGTCTGCGCATACGAGTTCCGGATTGCTCGTTTTGCAGAGAATACCGGTGGGACTACGTGGTGAGCAGTGTCAGCGTATATGAGACAGCAAGATCGATATCTCCACAGCAGTATCGACTCTCGGGTAAATACTCACTGTACGAGAACAACCACGCCGCCGTGATTCCGATCATGACACATACGAAACGTCGCCAAGCAACATCCCAACCCCATTGGGCGTAGGTCAGAGGTCCGATGCTTCCGTTAAAGTAGGACTAAGGACGATTAGTGAGGTGATTAGCGTCAACAGATCTCAACGGAATATCGGGATATGGTTGGAAACCTACATAGCCTGCAACAGTTGTCAGCATTCTGCATATGAAGAGCTAGCAGTAATCAACATACCAATGACCAAGCCAAAGGTTACAGGCGTCATCACTGCCGTCAAGACCGGTCCCGGGAAATGTACTCGATAGAAGATGGCTATCGGGAAGGTGACGGCGCAGACCGCAGCGAGTCCATACTAGAGTGATCAATTATCAGCTAAGTCGATCAATGATCGAGGAGGCTTTGTTGACTTACAGGATTACCTTTGCCCGAGCCACAGCCAATATACCTGAAGGGGAACATGTTAGTGCCCATGAAGAACGTTGATGAGCGATCGGAAGCTTACCAAGTGACCATGCCAAATAATGCTCCCCAGAAAGACGCCACCACCCGCACGAGCCAGGCGACTCCCGTATCTCCCTGAATGACGATGAGGAACGTCAGCTACCATCCGGCCTAATCTGTCAAGAATCAGTGTGTGACAGCAGAACTCACTGAGAAGACTGCCAGGGCTATTGATTTTAGATGAGGATTAGTCAGTACGACTCACGCAGACAGGCTTGGTCATCTGCTTACTAAATTGAGCCCTAGAGATGAAAGTAGGAGGTAGAGGATCAGCCTACAATGCTGTTGTTCAGCTTTCAGTACTCACATGATGGTACACCAAATCCCTCGGTTGAAGTAGTAGAACGAAGCAGACGAAGCGATGAAGTTAGGCAGACTCGTCAAAGCACCTAATATAGCAGCCTTGAGGGCAAACATGAAACTTCGACTGCCAAAAATGTCCGCAAATGTGGAGACACGAGAAAGCACGTTAAGATACGGGTTGTCGAAAGGCTTGTATTCAGGGTTTCTCTTCTTGGCTGCGCCCAAGAAATGGTCGGCATCCTCATCTTCTCGCGAGAAGGCGGCTGTTCCATGGCGGAAGAAACGGAAATCATCAACTTTGCCCTTGTCCGTGACGAGGTTCAACTGTAAGCTCACCATCATTCTCGTTACCGTCGTCACCATCAGTCAAGTGTTTCTCCTGATGGGAATGCCGGACATGTAGAATCAGACTCGTCAAATGAGGATACCAGAATCGCCGTTTTGGACGAGCTGTCTCGAACTCTTGCATTTGTCGCAACAAGGTGAGAAGGGCTTCGGTGAATTGAATCTGAGAACAGGAATCAGTGGATCCGACATGCAGCCGACCGCATGGGCCAATCGCAGCTCACAAGGTGGTATTGCGCAACAAAATTCTGGAACAATCCTCTGAAGTGAGTCTTTATCGAAAGTCAGCTCGAACTGCCATTCCCACCCGGAGGGTACTAAGCTCACCTTGCCGTGTCCATGCATCGCCTCCTCAGCAGGGTGAGCAGGATCGAACAAGTGTCTATAAGGCTTGATAACTTCTTTCCTGACTTCCGAAAATTCATCGAGGGCCGCTTGTAAGTGGTCTGTGACTTTCTGTAATCGCTCCAATGACGTTTGAGGGCCTTTGGCCTTCTCATCCTCGACACTGTCTTTTTTAGACGTGACAGGAGGGATGATACGGCGATCCCTGTTGACGTTTAAAATCCAGCTTATAGAGGCTGACAAGGCAGCTTCGCATGAGCGGATGACTGGCAGACTGCCCCTCGCAAGTATGTTGAGTTGTTGCAAAACGTGTTCGGTGTCACTGTTCGAAAGTGTCATTTTTAGATTTCTGGTGCTGGAGAGCCGCACTCACGTTGCAAAGGCTCTCTCTATATCCATGTATCTGGTACTCTCGTACACTCCGACAGGTTGCTGAACTTTCCGCAAATGATCCAAGAGGGAAACGTGACTGGCCCTATGTTCTTTACCAAGTGCGTGCGAAGAACCGGACTTGCGCAGGAAGGCGAAATGCAGTCGTTTGCCACTGAAGTATGACCCTCTTTCCTGGTTGAGCGCATCCGTAGAGTCGTCGGCATGATGCTCGATAGGAGGCGTGACGGTACCGCCATCATCAGGCACGGCGTCATCAGCCAAGCTTGCCCGTCTTTCCTCGGTCGGGGTCTCGTTACGAATGGAGGGAGCTCTGGATCCCGGTCGGGATTGACTGACATGGTGTACTGACCAAGCCGATGAGTCGAGATGACTGTGTCTGGCGTTTGTCACGATGACATCGAAGAAAAACGCCATACCACTCGAACGAGCTTGGACGAGAGCCAGCAGGTCGAACAACGTCCTGAGGTCTTCGCCAGATAGACGGCTGTAGCTGAAGTCCACGCTGAGGTATCTCTGCTGCGCCCGTAGTGGAGGCACACCCGCCAAGGATTGCAGGATTTGCTGTCGAATATTCTTGCTCCTGTCGGCCCAATCTTCAAGCTTGGCAGCAAAGTCGGCTTCTCGCCTAGCGTCAGCCGCACCGAGCAGGTTGTCGTCATCGTTAATTGACGGTAATCCGTGTTCAGCCTCATCAAAGAGCGATTCGATCGATTTCATGGCTCCGGCAAGGGGATTGAGAACACCTGGGAATTTTGATTGGAAGGCATGCCCAACGGATTCGGGGAAGATGAACAAGGTGGCGAACAGGCCGAGGCCAGCTTGAATTGCCATGGGAAGGAAGAAGAGAAGACCGGATGTGTACAAGTTGTATGGGTAGAACACGGCAGTGGTCAAGCCCTGTAGGATGTTCAGCGGACATCTACGCATTGTACAACTCAGAGGAATCACTTACAATGTCAATCAGAACGCAAGACAAAACTAAAGGGAAAGTCGCAGGACTAGGCTGAGTTCGCATCTTCCACCACAGCTGAATCGACTCGTCAGCCAGGAAGAACTCCTCGGCCGGTTGGAGTGTCCACTCACTGCACCTCCTGTACCAGCAGCCAAAAAGATAGCACAGACCACCGCCGGTTTAGCTTGAAGATACGTCCCGTCGTAAAGCTAAATCACACAGACATCAGATCTAGAACCTCTTACAAAGAGAGAAAGGATATGCAAGGATCTGACTCACAATCCGCTCTTGATATGTTCTCGGTTCTATGTCCCGTAGATACGCCCATTTAGCTTCGGCTGCAGCAATCTTTGCAGGATCCGTCGGTTCTCTTGTTTTTCCGGCTATGAACACGCCAAGAGCCACCTATAGCGAGAACACACAAAGTTAGTCATGCAGGCACTGCCTGTCTCCAGCCTTTGCATCAAATGGGTGCGAAGCCTGAGGAAGCACACGAAACGCACCCACGCCCAAGCCAAACCGTTATAGAAGAACAGGTTCATATACACCTCGACCTGCTGGACGACCGGTTGATAAGGCGGTATCATAAAAGCCACGATGATGGAGAAGACTGATTGCGAGGTACGAGAGTACTTTGGTCAGCTTTGTATAACTTTGCGCATTTTTGACGAGGTATGGAAGACTGACAAGCTGCATTCCCCATCGCCCGTTCTACAGGTACAATGAGTAAGAGGAGAAGTCCCACCCAGCTCTGCGCATGGGGGAGAACGAGTGAAACAACCCATTAGTCAGACAAAGTCCATGCCAAGGATCTGAACAAGCTTGGACAGGACAAGGCGCAGAGTGGACTCACCGAGAAAGAACCTCTCAGCACGGGTTTCATATTCCCCCAGGTTAGTTTGGGTCCCACCCAAGCGAACCACCTGTGCCCCAATACCTTCCTCACCCATAAGGCTATCCACAACATGAATTGACCAATCTTGCCTCTCTGTTTCGCTCTTTCCTGCTCATTCTCCTCCACACTGAACTGCTGTTTGCTCTTTCCCTTCTCCGTCCGGGCCAAGGGGTCGCTCGGATATCTCGTTGTAGAGCGATTGGGAGAGAGCGTCGGTTCCTGTATCCGAATCTGCGATTGTGATCTCGCTGGAGACACAGATGTCCTTCTTCTTTCGGTCTCCGTTTCATCCTCATCGTCGGCCTCTACAGACAATGCGAAAGAAGCATGTTTCTCGTGTCGTGCAGCAGACGATCGCCCCTCCCTCCCTCTTTCTTTCCCCCTCCAACCTTTAACTTTACGCTCGGGACTAGCAACAATAGTCTTGTCGTTCGTGCTCCCGCTCCCACTCCCACTACCGCTGGCATCATGTGACGAGCTAGACCCAGCAGGAGATGGAAGTTGGCTTGCGCTATCGTTGTGCGAGGGATTAGGGGATGTATCGGGCGTGGTGATGATGTGGATCTCGGGCGCTTGAGACGATGGTCCTGGCGATGTTTGGAATGGCATCTTAGTTGCGGGTCGGACAGGAGAGCACCTGAGCAGCAGGGTGCGTCAGGCCAGATAAAGCGATATGTCTTGGAGATGTAACTCCGTTCAGCTTGCGTGTCTGAGCATGATGCCAAGAGGGATAGCCTAAGATACCAAGATGACTGGAGTATGCACAATAAGTCTAGCTAAAACTCCCAAGAGTCCTAAAATGCCTTACACACACTGCGACGATAATAGGTGCGTATAGTTTACCAGTAGTCGCAGTGAAGTCATCGCCCTGTTACCGTTACCTGTTACTCGTTTTCTGTAGACACATTTTGGGCGTGATCGGTTGTTTACCCTCTCTCTACCCCTTCCTTCCCTTCCCTTCTCTTCCCCTTTCCTCCCTCGTTTCCCTTCCTTTGGTTTTTGCTTCCAGGTCCCGATTCCACATCTCAACTTGAACTTGAATACAGTCCAGGGCTGGCTATAGCTAGTCATAGTCGTATATCACGTGCACTGGTCGGTCACCGCCGCCTAAATTCATTCGCTTCTTATAAGAATGCATGATCGCCCAGGTAGAGAGAGAAATATGCTACGAATACTTGAGTTCCTACACTATGCGATGATGCTCGAAATCTGATCAGGTATGCTAGCGAATGCGGGGTATCAACTTAATCACAAAATCACCATCCGTCCCAAGGCAGCTTCACAATACGTTTAATGGCCTATCACCTCCCCTCCTTCCCAGTCGACCTCCGGTAACTCCTTCTCCCAGTCCACTTTTGTTGATCCTTCCTCGCTCAACCACTGGAAAGTGAGCGACAAGAAAGCCCTGGCAAATCCTGGAAGACTCGTCTCGGGAAGAGCGTCGCTCAAAGGTATGACCGACATATGTGGTACTGGAGCATCGCAGTCAGCTTCACTTCTCTTGCTTCAACGGAAGGGTAAACTCACCTAGACGCTGAAGCACTCCGTCTTTCACTTGACGCTCGGATTCACCTTTCCCTCTCCTCTTCTTCTTGGGTTTGACAAAGTCTTCCTCCCCGTTGGCAGCATCGGCATCTGCTTTCTCTTTGGACTCCCTTACAAACCCAGGCACGTACTCTCCCAGATCGTTACCCAGCAGCACACGACCAGGTTGGCAGGCGAGTGAAGGGGAGAAGTTTGTTGAGAGTATTGATTCGTATAGCTGCTTGGGCGCGTGAGGCATATAGAGCAGATATGCTCGGTCGGGGGATAAAATGTGCTTTCCAAGCTAGAACAGATGGGTTTCCTCAACTTGGTGCACACACTGGATCCTATGAATACGGATCGGACATACCAGATTCTCGTTCTCGTGGGATATCCCGAACGCCGACAAAACCTTCTTGTCCCCTTCATCTGACACAGGATCAAAGGCTTCGATTCGGGTGGGATCGCACTGAGTCATCAATTCAACAGGAGTGGTCATAACGGATCAGCTATGTATGAACGGAGGCGACCCAACAAGCTCACCTTGAGCGACGACGCCAGCTCGAGCAGGAGGGCCAGTTGTATCTGCGCCGTTCTTTCCGAGAATGGTTTGCCGAGACCTAGGCAAAGAATGCCGACGCCATCTGTGGCCCCACTGATGGCAAGTAATCGTTCCAGCTTGGATATTAGGTCTACAAGGGGGAGGTCAGCTTGATCTCTGTCGCGTAAACGGAAGCGGTCCACTGACCTGTCCAGTAGTCGCCCCATTTCTCAAGCATCTTCTCCCTTTTCTCCTTGATCCCTTCCAATACCTTGTCCACCTTCTCTTGGCTGAACTCGTCTATCACCACTCTGTCCGCTGCCTTTCCCTTGCCTTTACCTCCTTTGCCCTTCTGTTTGGGCAATACGAAACCATCATCTTTCGCCTGGCCCCGGGGAATATCCGTTTTGTCTCGCGTAAGCTTCTCCTCCTGCTGAGCGAGGGCATCGGGTAGTAATTGACCCTTCTTGGCAGCTTTTCTCGCTTCCTTGAATGCAGCCTTTCGCTCTTCCTCTTCGGCCTTCTTACGGGCCTCCTTCGCCCGCCTCTTATCGCGCTTGGACACCTCAGCTGGTTGGTCCTCATCGACCTCGTCGTCATCTCTGGCGTTTGGCGTAGCATTGCCGTTCACCGAAGGTGGCACCGAAACCGATATTTCTGGCTCGAGCAGGTGAGTTGGTGTTGGTATGTTTCGCGATTTCTTGGCTTTTTTCTTTGATCTGCCACCCTAATGGTAAGCCCCGAACTGAGGTTTATATGGGGCCTGATGGACTCGTACGGCAACATTGACTCACTTTCTCGAAGCATGACCATCTTCTTCACTGTCTTTCAAGGCCAAATCAATCAGTTCCTCTTCCAGCTCATCCATCTCAGCCTTCTTTGTTCCGTTGATTTCTCCGTTCTTCACATCTTGGTTGGCCTCTTCTCCACCGGCCTCGGCATTTATGAGTGCTTCATTCAGCACTTCGTCATCAAGTGGTCCATCCCTTCCACTTTGCTGCTCCTCATTTTCACCTTGCTCCTCGTCATCATCTGACACGTCTCGCGATAGGCCCATGGCCTCTTCTTCGGCCATCATCTCTTTCTTCAATCTGCAAGAACGCCTGTTATCAGCTGACTTTCTCAAACGAGAGACGAACAGCTGCACCAGTCGTGATCCCACTCACCGCCATACGGCTTGCTTGTGCTTCTTGCTCCTCTCATGATTGCCCCAACTCGCCTCGCTCGCAAATGTCTTTCCGCACGCAACACACTCAAACAACTCTCCGCCATTCCCATCATCCAGTCTGACCCCTGTCCCATCGCCCGCTTCCTGCTCAGCGGCGTTTTCTTCCTCTTCCTCCTCTTCATCGCTGTGATTTGCGCCCAGCTTCTGCCACGATTGCTCTTCGAACTCTGCTGCCGATCGCAGGCGCTCTTCATGTCGCAGTCGAGCTGCTTCGGGGTCAATCCCGCTCGGAATTGCATTCGGTGTAGATGAACCAGATGCTGCCTTCGAAGCCTTTGCAGCAGCCTTCTCCTTTGCGACCTTAGCTTGGTGAGCTTTGTATCGTGGATCGCGGTGCTGCACGAATAGCACGAGTTGCTATTGTTGAGATTGGATCAGCTCATGTAGCTTGCTTAGCGACCGCTCGAGCGTGCACCAATGTGTGATAGTGAAGCCATCGTACTCACCCTGACGGTATCATTGTATTCCTTCCTGTAGTCCTCCCTGACCTTCTTGTTCTCCTTTTCCATCAATCTCCGAATATCCCTGCTCTCAGCCCTCTCGGTATCCCACTTGGCAACCCATTCGAATCGTTTCTCGGTCACGAATTCCGTCCAGACAGCATAGAAATCCCGCACCCACGGCTGAGAGTCTTTCTGGGCTCGAGTCAAGCCTGGCGGAGGCGCATAAGGGGTGGATGATTCACCAAAGGACGGGTAGGATAAGGGAGGCGAGTTTGGGGGTGTGTGGAGGGATTCGTCGGATGCTAGGAGGGCAAAGAGGGATCGGTATACCGAGTAGAAGCCCTGGGTAAGCCGTCGAAATGCAGAAGATAAGCTTCTATTAGCTCGCACAGCATATACGGGTCCACTTGGGAAAGTGCATCAGCTCACCTCATTTGTATCGTTCATCTTCCGTGCGATCTTCGGGTCAAAGAACCGCATCAGTTGTTCCAATCGCACACCGGGATCTCCATACCGCCTCTTGTTCAATTTCGATTTCGGATCATTCGCAGCTCTGTCGCCTGATCTGACATGGTCGAAGATATCATCGTCCGTAGCTGCTACGGGGGCATTGCGATGCTTATCGTAAAAGGCTCGTTCCTACATCAAATGGTTGCGCATGAGCTCGCCCGCTGGACGGTTGGAAGTCTCGGCGAGATTACAAGCTCACATTAGGATCGCTTAAAATCTGGTGAAGAGAAATTGGTCAGCTGATTCGTCCTCCTGAAGATCAGGAGATGGCAGCTCACCTCGTAGGCCTGCTGCAGATCCGCAAATAGTTTAGTGGCTTCCTCTATTCTATCCGGATTCTTGTCCGGATGGTTGACAAGCTGAACAAGTAGATATAGGACATCTATTAGCTCTGCACACTCGCAGTCTCACATCAGATACCGGCTGTATGGCATACCGCAAGCTTCCTGTATGATTTCTAGGAAGGTACCAGATTAAGTCAGCTTGTTGTAGTAGGCAGAGTTTTTCGAGCATCACGAAGCTCACCTTGATCTCGTCCGCTGTAGCCTCTTCGTCTACCTGTAACAGCTCATAGTAATCCGGTGGTCTCTCTTCTGTGGGCTGATCGCCCATTGTTCGGGATTGGTCGTTACCCATGGCGTGAGTTGCGGTTGCCTGCCAGTGCCGCTGTTAATGTGGTGCTAGACAAGGCCAGAAAGCACGGAAGACTGGACAGGAGGCAACGAGTACGCAGTATTGTCGCGTAGACAGCGACAGTTGTTGATTACAGCAATTTCAAGGTCGAGAACACGTCAAATGAATGCTGTCTATGCTGTCGTTGGCGCTCAATCACGGTCATCGATTGTGTTTTGGAAAATGACGATCATGTCGGCGACCTCCTTTATTGACGAGGTTGATTGCAGAACACCGGATCCGAATTGGTATAGAAGGTAGAAGGCGTGATAAGGGTTAAGCGAGCTTGAGCCAAGTCCACGTCACAGCTACCGTACGACCTGAATAAAATGAAAAAGCGGAGCTCGCCGCTCACTTCCCCTCCTCCCCCTCCGGCTCGCTTATCAAGGCACGGCATCATCACCGATCTAGACGTCACCTGTAGTTTATCAGATCGGCAACAAGAGAAGAGAAGCCGATCGACAAGGACAAGGTCAAAAGGGGTAGAAGACAGAAAGTCAATCTTACTCACTCTCGAAACAACAGAGACAACGCAATATCATTTCGGAAACCTGTGCTGCAGATACTCAGGTTCCCCAACAATTGTCAGGTACCACACCAAGCACAGGAGGACAGAAATCAGATAGAAGACGACCAGCCAGCATGGCCAAGCTCAGTTCCAAGACCGTAATCACTCTCAATTCGGGTGTCAAGGTGAGTGGAAATGCCTTGCAAGAAAGACCGAAGGGTCGGATCAGAAGCTGAATGGAGCTGGAATACCTATTGTTTTGTGGTGTGGGCTCTCAGATTCCCCAACTTGGCTTCGGAGTGTACTTGTCACCGCCTGAAGTCACCACCAAGACTGTCACTACTGCGCTCGAGGCAGGATATAGGCATATTGACTCTGCTCAATGGTACTTGTGAGTTATGTGGGTCATTGAACGAGGTTTCACTTTCCTCTCGTGGAATGAAGTTATGATTGACTACCGAGCTGATCTGGCGCAATGTGCCCAACCACCTATGTCCTTCCTCAGCAACGAAGAACAAGTCGGGGCAGCCGTCAAGGACAACTCGATCCCTCGATCCGAGATCTTTATAACCACCAAGCTGGGGCATGCCGATAAAGTGGTTGAGAGGCTCAACGAGAGCGTGACCAAGATTGATCCTACCTCGGGAGGATATGTAGATTTATTCTTGATCCATGCGCCAACGGCTGGACCTGAGAATCGACCGAAGCAATGGAAGGCATTAGAGGACCTGGTAGAACAGGGAAAGGCGAAGGCTATCGGTGTTTCAAACTAGTGAGTGACGTCCACTTGGCTGGCAAGAGTGCTGGATTCCTTATAGCACAAGTCGCCCCATCTATCCAGCGGGTAACGCGATGCTTACCGCGAGGCACTCTCATTGCAATAGTGGGGTCAAACACCTCCAGGAGATGGAGAAGTACGCCCAGATTCCGCCCGCCGTTAATCAGATCGAGGTGAGTCAATCGATCCTTTCATTCTCCCTCGCTTTCTTGAGCTGGTGATGATCTCCCGTTAATCAAGGCTGATCCCTCTTCTTTCCACATCTGTGCAGCTTCATCCCTGGTGTCAGGTATGTCCTTTCTCACCAACGCCATGCCTGATAACCTATGTTACTGCGCATGTACTTATGTGCACGATTTTCGCACTACTTCATTAGCAACCTGCCATCGTTGCATACTGCCAATCGCACAACATCGCTCTCGAGGCTTATTCACCGATGGTACAAGGCAAGAAGGCGAATGATCCCACGTTGACCAAGATCGCTGAAGAGACAGGCAAGAGCTGGGCTCAGGTCTTGATCCGATGGAGCTTGCAACGAGGGTGAGCGATACCAAAGGGTTTCTCTTCATCTAGCCAATCAGCTCTCCTCATCCGACATCTGACAACCCTTGAATAGTAGATCGGGATGACTGACTAGTGACTGTTTCTGAAAGGTTCATCCCCCTTCCCAAGTCTGACACGAAGGAGCGCATCATCTCGAACATGGAGGTCTTCGACTTTGAGCTCAGCGATGCCCAGATGGACGCGCTCAACGCTCTGGATCAGGACGAGCATGTATGCTTGAACCCTACTGGGTGTTCGTGAACACGTAGCCGGGGGATTTATGGACAGAGACATTACACAGACAGCCAGGTGACTTTATGCATGATGTAGAGCTTTACTTGAAGACCCAGGTCACATGTGGTCTGTATCAGGAATCCGGCTCAATAATTGGGCTTTGTATGCCAGCGTACAGCCTCTCAGTCCTAGAGGGCTAAGACTATGCTTCGAAGATCCGGCCAGTACTAACGTTGAGCTGAGCATGCTCCAAACATTAGCTTGCTGTCGCTCGATGTCTGGGATCAGAGTTCAATCACTCACCCTGTTCCACTTCTTGCCCTGCCACCATCTCTTGATCAGTAACGAAGGCCACCAGACGTGCCAGAGAACGATGAAAGGCAGCCAATCGTCCGCTACCAGCGTTGGGTCTATACGCCAAACGAACGGTGCTTCACTCGGACTCATATTGCGCCTCTCGAACAGATCGACGTAACACGCAGGTAGAGAGGGATGTATATCCGTTAGAACGCGTTTGGAGGGTACGATCAGGGGGAGGTAGCGCATGATCAAGTCGTTGTACAACCATGATCGAGGAGGGGTACCTGATAAAGGTCGGAGGATATCTCGCTGTTTGGAGTCGGAACCGGAATCGATCTCGTAGCAGCTGGCTATCTTGGAAACGGGAAGCATGATCACAGCGGTGTGGACTCGAGCATTACATTCCAAGGGGTACATCTGGCCGTTCTTGGTGGAGATGATGAAATCGAAAGAGAAATGTCCGGTTAGTCCACGGGTCTTGCCAGTAGGTGTGAGGTCTTTCTTCAGCTTGTTGAGAAGCTGGACGGTCCATGCTTCAGCACGTCTACCAACATCGTCCGTTGTAGCGTTCTCATAGGTCATGAGCATGTCATTAGAGGGGCAGGTGACGAATGACGTGACTTTCCCATCGATGACAGAAGCGTGGGTGCACCATTCTGGAGATGAGAGACCGCATCATCAGATTCCAGATGCTGTTGCAGGATGACAAAGATCAGAGCCGGCCAAAGACTCACCTTGACCTGGAATGAACTCTTGGAATACGTAAGGACAGTCCTTGGTAATCTTCAACCTCAGGCCCTTCAGCGCCGCCTTGGTCTTGCTCAACTCGTTGTCGTCCCCCTTCAGCGGGTAAAGCGTCATATCCCCTCTGTTCTCATCCAAACCCATACATTTCAACACAAAGTTCGGTTCTAGCGCCTTGTCTTTCTTATCTTCTCTCAAGAATGTCATTGCCTCTTCGACGCTGATGACCATCTTTCCCGACGGAGTCGGGAACCCAAGTCTCTCGACGAGCGCCATGAATCGATCTTTGTCGTGCAAGTCCAACATTGTGTCGGGATCTTGGATGAACGTCCTACACGACCCCTTGGTAGCGTCGAACATGTCTTCGGCAGCTTGAGCGTCCTCCACGGACGATCCAGCGCCGGAGACGGGGATGAAGAGATCGACAGAGTGGATACGGACGATCTCGAGCAATTTGGCAGAGTAGCGTTGGTATGATTCGGCCGCGGGCGGAAGGATGTAGAATTGGTCGACGGCTGACGAGAATCTCATGGGGCACAGTTCTCCCCATCTGGTTGATAGTAGTCGATTGCACGAAGTACAGATCAGTCACTCGCTTCCTATAGGATTGAAGATCAATCACTACTCACCCGGCTTCATCAACGCCGATGACTTTCCACCCGGCCCTCTTGAAAGCCCTCGCGAGACTGCAAAGCGAACAAGGTATCCATTCTGTCAGCTCCGCATTCCCCGATACTTCGAGGCAATTCCATCTGCTCACGTCAGCCCCTTGGACATCCTTCCACCGGTAATCAGAACGCATCTCCTCTTCCTTTCACCATCAGCGACTCCGCCTATCTTTCTATCATTCCTCAGACCCAACTGACGAAGGGCGAGATCGCGAGCTATACATCCGACTACCGCCAACAGGGAGACAGGTAGCAGAAAGACCGAGAGACACGGTAGGATGACGCTCGAGAGGAAGTTCTGCGCTGGGGAGGGTACCGCTCTTCCCATCTCAGCTAGTCTGTTGAGCCTTACGAGCTTTTGGATATTATTCGTTCGGCAGCTTGCTTATTGGGTGAGTGTCCATGTATATCCAAATAAGCGTATCATGGACCAAGTCGGACGCTAATGCTCTGCGCAACTCAGAGAGTGCATGTGAGGTCTTCCGGGTGCTTAGGCTCAGACACCGAGTCCCATTGACGATTAAGCTATAGCCAGTGAGCAGAGTGGACGAAGCAAAGCTTGTGACGTAAATACCTTGCCTCGATTCCGGCTGTACGAGTATGGTACCTCATCATCGGGACCGCGAAACCGTAAGTTAGCGGAAAGCTCAGCCGACTCATCCGCTCCTCTTCCACCGATCTCGAGCGACCCGTAACTCATTATTACTATTATTGGCAGGGTGTGTGTGACTTTTCGATCTCTTTTGGAATTTCAGGTACGACCCGACTGTGTAGAGAAGAAGGTGACATACCACTGCCTACGATCCCTTCTCCGGCCCGTCATCGGCCACCATTCCGACCCTTAACGTCACCATCGGTAAGATCTGTAAGTTATCGATCGAATCTGATTAGATTCAGATCGAGAATTCAATCGCAGCGGCAGCGGCCGGAGAATTGTCCGATCGCTGCCAATATCTGACTTCTGTATACACCACAGACAGCCTCACATTTCCTCTGGCGATTTCATAGATGCGATTCGATACAACGGAATATCATCCACCACTCGGCCTATGTACGTGTGCATTCTTTTCAACATGAACGAAACCAAATGTGTGATATGCTAGCTATCTTTTATTCTTCAACCATGACGACTGCTATTGTTATGTGTGATACAGGTGTGACTTCTCTCTGCTTCCTATGCTTATCGATATAAACCACTGCGTAATCCCAATGTCCCTGGATGAAACGTCTAGTAGACAGGGATTCCGTTGATCTAGTGAACCCGTGATTGATCAGCCAAGTACTCCTAAGCAATGAAGATGGAAACAAAGGGTGCATATACTCACTCCGTTCGTTACGTGGCCAGTACCATCGACCGGTACACCGCCAGCTGATACAGCAGCAGACTTGGTCTGGTTACCGTTGATGCCGGTTCGCTTCAGGCTGCTGGCGGTACTCGTGCAGTCACAGTCGTGAGTGGGCTCGGGCTTAGCACCACCCTTGGCGTAAGCCTCGGGCTCAGCACCGAGGTCACCAGCATCCACGTAGGCCTCCTTGCCAACGCCCGAACCGTATCGAGACTTTACGAACTCCTTGTGTACCTTCAAGGCGGCCTGAAGCTCCTCGATAGGGACGTCGTTGAGGAAGACGCACTTGCCGAACTCTCGGTCGGGAATGGCGAATCGCTGCTTGCCGTCTCGGGTCTTCCTGTTGATGAGGAAGCGCATTGCGTTAGCAGTATTCACATGCGGGAGAAAGATGGAACAACGTACTTGATGGCCTCAGTGGAGATCTTGATCATCTCGTCATCAAAGAGCTCGTGGTCCATGGAGAGACCGACGGAAGAGACAAGGTTGAACCACTGATCTCGCTGAGCATCGTTGAGGATGCCTCGGGTGTGAGCCAAAGTGATGGAGTACGCCATGTCGATGGTGATGGCGTGTCCGTGTCGGAGGGGGATTCGAGGGGTCAACTCGAGGGTAGGAGACCAGGTATGGCCGAAAGCGATAACTCGGTCAAGACCGAGCTCGTGCAAGTTGGGGGACTCAAGCTGAAGAGGATGTCAGCAGTTGATATCATATTGGAAGCTGGGGCAAGCTCACCTCAAGCATGGTCTCGATACCTCGGTGACAGATCTCAGTACCGGGGGCTCGTACAGCGTCTCCACCCTGGTATCCGAAAGCGGTCTCAACCAGCTCCTTGCCATGCTTGACAAGCAGCTCGTATACAGCCTTGTCTCCTACTGAGGCAATCTTGACGAGCTCCGCAAAACCGTTTCGGACCTAAAACAGCGACCAAGTCAGTTGAGACCATACGTGCAAGGGCACATGACGGATCACTCACCTGTCCAACGGGAAGGGTCTTCAAAAGGGAGAAGTCAAGGAAAGTGTGGAGAGGAGCGTGGTAAGCACCAAGTCGATTCTTGAGCTTCTTGTGGTTGATTCCGACCTTGATGGAAACGGAAGCATCGATGAGACCGATCAAGGTGGTAGGGATTCGGATGAAGTTGGAGGTTCGTCGGTACGAGGCGCAAGCGTATCCGGCGACATCGGTGACGAGACCACCACCGATGACAAGAGTGGGCTCAGTTCGTACGGTACCGAACGAGTCCATGGCATCGACGATGTCAAGCATGGTCTGAACATGGTGTCAGCCCTGAATCGGCGGGGCCATGATACGTAGGTTGTGCACACTCACGTCCATGGTCTTATTGATCTCTCCTCCCTTGACGACCTTCCAAGTAATCTCGACGTTGTAGTGGTCAAAGTACTGCTGGATCTTCTCCTTGTAGATAGGGTGTACAACTAGGAGATCGAGAGATGTCAGCTAATGCTCTACGACCTGGAGAGGTCCAAACTGTCGATCTATCGAGCCACTCACTGGTGTCCATAACGATCAAAACTCGGCCCCATCGCTTGTAGATGTCAGCGAGGGTGCTTGTGTTGACGTCGAAGACGTTGGGAGTGTAATGAAAGTTGTACTTGAGGGCCTCGTAACCCTCGACGACGATGTGGTCGGCGGAAGGCTTCTGGACGTTGGCGGTGAGGTCAGACATGTTGAGATGTAGTCTTTGTGTTCAGGTGGTTGAAAAGAGAAGGAATTAAGAAGACAGATATAGCTATACAATATGGGGTTGAAATACAAGTAATGGGAAGAAAGAGAAGAAAGACAAACCTTGAAAGCTTATTTGTGCGTATATATACTCTGTACAACAAGGGCATCGGCAACGACGAACGTTTACAGATACCCAAGCAAATGGAAGCTTCACTCATGCTGGACATCGACCGGCTTCTCGCGGTTCTATCAACCGATGGAAGGTCTTACCATAGCATATCATAACACACCATACCATACCATACCATACCATACCATGCCATGCCATTCCGTTTCATACACGCTGTCAGCGACTGAGCGAGTCCAGTCAACCAGTCTCGTCTCGGAAAGGCGCTAGTGCACTACGGTAGTTTCATCAAAAGCCCTGTAATCGAATATATCGAATAACGCCTGTGTAGCTCGACATCGATGGAGGATCACGAGGGGGTGTAGATCGGGCAACCTGTAGGTGAACAAAGTATCTCTACGAGCTCCTGAGCATAAGTTTGCACTTACAGGCCTTGTCTTGCGGGAGCTGTTTCTCATGATCGCATCGATCGAAAGCGACGTCGCATCATCGGGCGCAGGGTTGAGTGATGCACCTTGAACGTGTACAAACATCACTGCTGTAGCAGCTGCAGACATACAGACGCCGTTGATCTAATCTTAGGTTCATCGCACGTTATTGCTCTGCCCGTACGTACTTCAGCGCAGAATATCAGGGCCTCGACCGGTCTTTGAGCTTGGCTGAGCTGAATCCCCTAGGGGTATGCAGTAGTGAGTCCAATTTATTATCGAATTCCAATACAAAATCGCGCATCCTCTCGATGCCGGGGAATATGATAAAAATCATGCACCACCGTAGGGGAACATACGGGTGGGTGATGAGGCGCTCGATCGATTTTCTCCGGTCAAGATCGACGTTTGACGTTCCTCTTCTTGTCTAATCAAAGCCGCTGACGCTGTTAATCTAGTGACTGAATATTCCCGCAAAGCACTTCTTCAGTTTCGATCTGGGGTACTAACCCAGCCCTTTTCCTCAAACTTCCAATCAGGGTAATAATATCCTGTATGACACTCGATTCCCACAATACATGCGACTCCTGCGCACTAGGCGCTGACTATGCTGGGATCTTGTTTCCTCACAGACGGATGATCGTACATTCCATTCCTGTTGCGCGATCGTCATGAGGAATTTACGTGTATCGTTAACTTGTCGTCATCCCGTACGCCGGTACGTACTACGGCACGGATGCTGTGCGGAAGCGCACAGTCTTTGATGCGTACTTGGAATAACCAGAGTCGTAACGATCTTTGCCCCTCACACTTTCTTAGTCCCGTCTACCAGCGTCATCTTACCATTCCAACCCTTAAGTCAAACCGATCCGATCCGAGTTACCACAGCTTGCATCTTAGCATCTAGCCGCTGTCGTGTCGTGCGGCGGAAGAGGGAGGACGATCCGAAGCCGACTCGCTCGTAATCAATCTTACCTACCGGCCTGGGCACACCATTTCAAGATTCTATATCCTAGCGTACCTCGAAGCCGCCGATAATCGGTGAATCAGCCGGCGATGTGATATCCGATCGGTACCAGCATGCACTCTCGTCCCACTGCCATACTAGCTCAGCCAAGATTACCTTCTCTGCCGAAGAGCATGCAACTCAATTTCTGTCAGACCTGTACAAACCCCATAGATCAGCTTTATTCTCAATCAGTACCAGATCAAGGAAAACAAACTCACAGACAGGATGGTGTCAGCTCAAGATAACGCGAGATCAAACAGCAAGGTCGCTCCTCCCAAATACCATGGTGCGTAACTCTCTCGGTGCAAATGACCTGGGGGTTGAAGCATGCTTGACTTGGGCTGACTTCCCTCTATATCTGTTATAGAGCCCGTACAGGGTACCGTATTCCATGTAGGTCCACAACAGCGGGGGTTGGCGCGATGGGGAGCGTTCAATGCAAAAGTGCAGCTGCTGCTGACATTCCAGCCGTGTTCCACCGTCACCTAGGGAGATGGTCGGGAAGAGGCGCTCCTCAAGCACCTTCAATCCGCCCCTGCATTGTCCACCGCCGAGACTGCGAACCTGTCCCTCCAGGACCGATCCCAGCGAGTTCTGGATACAATTCATGAGTTCGGCAAGGGCGAGAACAGGTACCTGATGAGTGTCGGAGATACCAAGGGTCGACAAGTTGAAAGCTTGATCAAGGAGAGGAAGCCGAAGGTGAGTGAGGAGGAGTCTACGCATATGATCTCTCAACAGCGCGGATCGTGCGGTAAGAGGGTTGTATAGACGAGCTGACTCCGTACTTTGTCTTGCGTAGCTCATCCTTGAACTCGGAACGTATGTTGGGTACTCTGGTATCTCCTTCTCCAGGGTCAGTTACTCTTCATGACCAACGAGAGCTTTCAAGCGCTTCAACCGCTCTGCGCGCAAGACTGAGCTGACGAAATGTCAACAATTTCGGCGCATAGCACCTCCTTGCTGTCCATCCCGATGCTACATACCCCGGAGACTGGTCAGAATCTGACTCACCGGAACAGCGAGCGGGCTACATCTCGCTGGAGAAGAGCGAGGTCTACGCTACGACTGCCAGAGGCGCTTTCGAGCTCGCTGGTCTCGGCAAGGTGATCAAGGTGAGTCAGGCAATCAAGCTTGGCGTTCATGGAACATATAGAGCAATACTTGATTGAGCCAAGCTAACACAATGTAACTGGCTTCTTGGATTGCTTCAGGTCTTGACTGGTAGCTCGACACCCAATCTCAGAACCTTGCGAGAGAAGCTCAACATGCCCAAACCCCTCAAGTTTGACATGGTCTTCTTGGATCACTTGAAGCCGCTCTACACTATCGACATCAAGGTATTAGAGGAGGAAGGCTTGGTTGGTCCGGTACGTGGTGACACTTTGCAGCTGGCTAGTCCGCTGTGACTCTACATACAGCGATGTACCAGGCTGACGAGAGCGTCAAATTGTGTTGTTATCTGCACAAATAGGGCACTGTCCTCGTCGCCGACAATGTTGTCAAACCCGGGAACCCAGCCTACCTCTCCTGGGTCCGAGCTACCCCGGCTCAAAAGCGTGAGGTACTCGCTAAGGGACCTCTCAAGGCTCAGCCGCCTACTACGCCCAACCCGTCCGAAGATCAATGGCAGGATGCCTTCCACGAAGGCCCTATAGAAGAGACTCGATGGGTACCCGACGAAGCTGAGGGTATCACCGCCAACGGTGACCCAGGATTGGTATACTCCAGCGAGATGCTCGATGGGTGGGACCCTTACACTGGTGAAAGAGACGCCTGCGAGGTCTCCGTATGTACAGGTCGAGAGGAATGAGGGACCACGAAGCGTATATCTTCGCATTCAGATGGACAGTATCCTGTTCGAACAGAAGCAGAGACGACAAAAAGAAGACATGAAAATGAACAGACAAGGGAACGGTATAGCATATGCATATGGTAGTCCATGCAGTTGAGTGGTCGAGCTTTAGCGGTAGGATAACATGTGAAATCTACAAGAACCCGGTCTTACGCCAGGCTGCAACCATCTTCCTCAATTGTTCTCGATCTACGGGTTTGATATCTCGCAAAGTGGAGGAGATTGCCTTGGCGTGGGTCACGCCTACGTCGACATGTCGGTATACTTTGGAGTCATCGCCGTACTGATGTGAAATTTCATGTCCCAGAGGCGTCAGCAGGATGGGTAGTGTGATACTAGCTGAGGGCTTAAGAAACAGCCATAGGACTACTCACAGCCGATCGCCACATATTCAACATCTGCCCGCTCGGATCCTCCTCATTCTCGACTAAACTTTCAGCGACCTTCTCTAACCATGTCCTGGGCAATACAGCCTCGAACTGCAGACCGGCTTGGGTCAAACCGTCGAGTATTGCGGACCAGTCAATCGGGTCGGGATGGACGATGTGGTAGACCAAAGGCGATTTGGACTTGGCGCCCTCCACAACATCGACACTGCGAACATGGTCAGTATCGAAGCCTCCGAAATCTCCCTGCGGTGGGACGACCGCATGCGAAACTTACATGGCCTTGGCGGCGATGTCGACTGGTAGAAATGATGGTCTCTGAGGTAGTAGGATTAAGTTGACATGCGATCTGCTTAGCTATTGTGCCACTTTGGTTCCGAAAGTGTACTTGAGACCGGTGCTCACCTCTTGCAGCTTCGGGAGGGTGCCCGTCGTACAAGCCGTGCGGAACATCAGCGGCCAACCTTCCTTCTCATTCCAATGTCCACTTTTCGTATCTCCGCACAGCTGACCGACCCTCAGGACGTGTACCCGTCCCCGTAGCCGCTCGCTAGTGGATGCAGCTTCACAGACGTTCTCGGTGACCCATTTAGATTGCGAGTACCCTATGCTCGTAGCAGAAGATGGGTCATGCGTGGCTTCTTCCAAGATGTTGGAAGACGGGTCGCCCAGGACGGACGCAAGAGAGGAGCAGTAGTGGAACATTGACTGAGTGTTCTTGGCGGTGCTAAGAAGATCAAGTAGGTTTCGAGTACCTGGGCGCATCAAGATGAGCATTCAGCTTGTCTCCAAGAGTTGTGAGTATGGAGCTAACGGACATACCTTTGATGTTGCTTTCGAATGACACTAGGCTACTAGCGAAATGTACCGGCCATGCCGCCTGGGTCAAGGCTTCAGTTGATCACCATTTCGGAATGAAACCACAGCCAGGCCAAGACTCACATGAATGATCGCATCGACTCTCTCAGATATATCCTGATACGTTTCCGCACTCAGCCCAAGATCCGCTTCAACCAAGTCCGCGGCGTAGCATTCAACCCTAGAATAGTCTGGCGAGATGCCGCGTTGTTGTAGACTATCGAGAACTCGTTGTCGCGCCTCAACGTCATCGGTAGCTCGGACAAGACATATCACTCTCCGATCGGCAATCTTTGCTTGAGATGTCGAGTCGTTGAGCCACTGGTCAATCAGGAAAGCGCCCAAAGATCCCGTACCACCAGTGAGGAGCTGAATTTTGTATCAGCGGGAGAGGTTTCCTGCTACAAGAAACGCACTCACAAGGGTTTTGGCGTCCCTCTCCCTCATAGTTTCGCTCGACTGTGAGGGAGGTGGTTTGCCCTCGAACTTGCCATACCTCCTGAGCAAATCGATCATGAGTCCGTGTGAATTCTCGTCGTTGATCACGGGAACATTCTCTTCCTGGAGATCATAGACGTATTGAGCGAGTCTGGTAGGGAAATACGATGAGTCATCTTCGCGTCGACGCCTGTAGAGGGAAGGACATACCTGGCTATTGATGGTTTTTCGAAGACGATGTTGACTGGTAAGATCTTCCCACCCGTGTGCAATGTCTACACGCTAGATCAGTATATGAATTACTCAATAGTAACACCGAATGTAGACAAGAATGCTCACCTTCTGCATAGATGACCGCACCCTCGTCGCCATCAGCGAGTCCAAACCCCAGCTGAACAGATCCGTATCCTCTTTTAGGCCATCAACCTTGAGTCGGGAGGCAGCCACATCGCTGATAACCGCCTGTATGTGCCTAGCAATCTCCTCTTTGGACCGTTCTTCTATCAGGGTCTGCTCATTACCCCCAGCAGAAGCCTCGTATAGCTTCTCAATCTCAGCTTTGAAAACGTCGTATGCTACGCCTCGTTGAACGGTGCCTTTGCTGCTTTTGGGTAAGGCTTTGGTCTTATCGGTAACGATAGAGCACATGTCGACGGATATTTGGGCGAAGGATGGCGAAGACTTGTTGGCCTCTTCCAGTAGAGGTTTCATCTCGTCCAACAGCTGAGTTCCAGTGATCTCGGACAATGAAGAGCGAGGAAACAAAAGAAGGCCAAGCTGCGGTCGATCAGAGCCCACGACCAGGGAATCCGACAGGAATTGGGATGCTCGCAAGGCTGTTTCGAACGGACCCGGGGATGCCTTCTCTCCGTTACTCTGCTCGATGTTGAACGTCAGTGACATGATCATACCGGCCAAACAGGGCATCACTCGCCATAACGATGACATCGTCCCCTCTGCCAGCGTATCTCCAGACGTGCTGCTTGGTCGGATGTGGCTCGTATAAATCGCCCGAGGCGTAACTACCATCCTCGCGATTGCTCTTCGTCTTCATTGAAAAAGTGTAAGCCAAGGAACCTCTGACGACAAATCGGGGTTCAGACTCACTTTGCTTGCCCACTTGTCTGTAACGACCATCTCAAACTTGTTCTGTTCCCCTTCGACAGGCTCAAATTTGATTGCGCTCGCGTATGGAGAATCATTCCGCAACCATTCCCAGTCCTTTTCCGTCTCGTACTGCCTATGCGAGCTCAGTAGGACTACGAACAAGTCAGCTATACAACGAACAACTAGTGACGAGGCAGGAGACCCGTAGGATAGTATGACTTACACCCGCACTCGCTGCTTCCCAGTCGGCTTACCAATCTTACTCCATTATTCACCAAGAGGTCTCCAATCCTCCTATCGAGGGGCGCACCACCTGTACTGACGAACTCCATATCCTTTAATAGCTTTATTGCCGGTCCATCGATATCTTCGGCGAGAATCGTCAAGATATACGGTACCGACAGGAACGATGTCACCTTGAAGCGCTTTTGTCTCTCTACGGAGCCCTCTGTGGTGGCGGGCATTCCCGAGAGCTGAGGAACATCGCCGTCGCATGCTCGTACAGCATTGACTACGTTTGCGGCGGTGATCGGGGTGTCCGATGTAGGGTAGAAATAGATCATGCTGCGCGCCATCCAAGCACGCAGCAAGTCTGAGACGCCCCCGTGAAAAAGGGGTGTGGTTGTGAATGCAGCTGATTCTGAGGGTAGCATGGAAGCTTCGCCAGTACCTGAAGACCTCGACAGGTAAGAAGGTATCCTTCGTCGGGGAAGAGGGGCGACGCTCCCGATATGTGTATACGGTATAGGTTTCGGTGTCCCGCTTGTTCCAGAAGTGTGGAAAACGTGAGAGATCGCTGTGGAGTCCACGACAGAGCAACCTGGCGCGGAAGGAGTCGAACCTGAACCTCGATATGAGTCATACGTTGGCAGAGCCAAAGAAGATGTTGTGCGGCTGCTGAGTTTGCCGGCTGATTGGGCAAGCTCTGCATACTTCGGATGGTATAACAGATAGCTCGATGAGGTCGTGTGCACGAGATGATCGACTGCCGAGGGAGAGCATTGGGGGCTGTGCATTTGGTCAATCATCAAGTCCGCACAATGCATGCAGAGACTTACGCTATGAAGACAACCCCGTAACCCATCCGCATCAGACCTATCCAGGCAAGCAAGAAATCCAATCCAGTAGGGCAAAGCAACGAAACAACATTCTTGCCGTCGGTAGGAGGCTCAAGCCCATCCTTGTTCAGCTGAGGTACAAGCTTGCCAGACAAAGCAAGCAGCTCTCGAAAAGCTGGATATGGCAAAGAATGAGCACAACAATGAAAGATGTGTGGTACAGCCTCATGTGTCACTTACAGAGGCGCAAGCATGTCCATGCACCATCACTACCCCCTTCGGATAGCGAAGTGAAGCCTACTACCTTCTCATCGCCTAGTTCCTGGCTACCTTCCTGTATCAATTGCAATATCGACGTTATGTGATGGGGATGACACTCGTTCTGGTGTTGAGCATGTCCGGCAGTCGAGACAAGGTACGAAATTGACATCGTGGTCTTTCCGTCAAGGACACGCTATGTTGCTTACTTCTACGCAAGAAATCCAGTCATAGTCACGAAGACATTTTTCTTATCATACCGTACACAATCCACACCATATTAGGCCCATCCTCCATCCATTCCTCACCAGAGTGTCACGGTATTCTGCGTGTCGGATATCGGCTAAAGATACGCTTACATCAAGCCGCTGAGGAATCGCACCGTTATTAGATCGGGAATCTGATGACATATGATTCGATTTCGGATGACCATAACCATGATCAGACGGAAACAGGATCGGCAACAAGTTTTAGTTAGAGGGCATAGTCGCGATCAGGAGCAAGCATATGCTGTCATCGTCATTTGGTTCGGCTGGTGACAAACAAATGACCCCGTAACCTTGGACCCTGAGCGGTGCTTGAAACATCGCTCGATGTTCAAAGATAACGATATCAGGATCATATCATCGATACCTCATCCCTTATAATGTTTCTATATATCAGGCAGATAGCCCTCGTACCTCTGGTCCTCTCACTTGCCGGCTGCTGGCCCGGAGCGAACTGGACAATCCCGACCAGAGTCACTCTCTTAGCCTTTCAAGACGACTGCTGGGGAAGGGGTCGATGTCCCGTCTTCATATGCTTCGTCAATCTTATCAACCGAGTTTTCGATGTCTTGATTTTTGGCATCCCCTTCGATGTACCCAATCTCCACTTCGTTGGTCTCGACAGCAGCCCTCCTGTAGGGACTTGTTAGCGCGAATGTAGCACGCGTGAAGCGCCATATACCACTCACTTCTTACGTTTCTCGAACCATACAAGGCCAAAGAGCCCAATAATAGCACCGGTCCAGGATGCCGCAGCATAGTCTGTTTGTCCAGTGATCAGCTCTCGCCCGTTTCTCCTCATCACACTGGGGGGTCGGACTCACTCCATCCAATTCGGTATTTCGGCGCTTCATATGCGGGCCAGACCTTGAGAGGCACTCCCGCATTCAGGCAATACATGGTCACGACACCGACAGCCACCATGAATGATCGTTCCTCGGCACTGTGCGCGAGCAAGGTGCCGTACCAGGCGATTTGCCTGTCCCATTTTACGTTAAAATCGAATGTCTGCTGCTTACAGGCCAGAACGGTGAACTCACAGGTCTGCAAAGACGGTTGGGACGCTCATCACGAAGAATGAGGCCATCTTGGCGCTATGCGGGACATCCCACTGCGGGGCTGTTCAGCGTTGCGCGGCGCAAATAGCTCGCGTCGTTACAGGCACTCACTGAAGCTAAGATACTGGAGAACGTGAGACCAACAAGCAGACAGAAGAGGACTGACGGTACAATCAGCTCGAAGCCCCACACCGCTAAAACATGTTGACTCACTGAAAGGCCACTGGATACGGAATCTGTCCGATAAGGACATGAGGGTCAAAAGTGAGACGACGGACATCTGGAAATATGAATGGTGAGCAGACCTCCCCGTCGTTGGCGTGACACAACTTACGCAAGCGCTCGCGATAGGAATCAGGCTGATAAGATAAACGCTCATTCAGGTCAGTCTTCGCGCGCTAAGGTATTAGCGGGCGGCTGTCATTACCTACTTGAGCTGTTCGACCGTGAACTTCTTGGTCCCGTCGTCGTTTGTGAGACTTTTCAGGTAAAGGTTGAAGTACCTGGTCCCAACTGTGCCTTGTCCACCGAGCCTGATAGGTTAGCGCTTGGAACATAAAGTTGTCACTCACAGTCCAAAGCCCCATGCAAGCTATACAGTGGGGTCGATAGGTCAGCTAGTGTCTCCAGCTCCTACAGATTGGGTTAGAATTACTACTGACCCAATTGATGGGAGAGGTTACGAGCAACTTAACCGCCTTCAATGACCAGCCCTTTGGCAAACTTCTGTTGATCTTGGCGGTCCGCTTTTGGGCAGTCTCGACGTCGACAGGTCGAAGCCAGAAAGACCAAGGGTTGGGCTGCCGAAAGCTTTTGTCAATGAATTATCACGAGGACCAGAAAGCCTCACTCGACTAACCTTGTTAGGATAGCCAGGAACACCGACGTAACCGTATCCGGCAAAGACTATAGTGATGATAGCGTTCACCACAAACATCTGTCGTCTCAACATGTCAGGATGCCAAATTTTTCCTTACCATATTGTTTACAAACCAGCGCCGACCTACCATCTCCAGCCGGATAAGCCATGGTGGCCATTCCTGTTCGCCGATCGAATCAGCCTCAACATATTCAATCCTGAAGAATCTCAATGCCAACCTACAAGTTCCTATAAAGCGCCGCTTGTGGCGCGCCTCCAAACATCGACCCGACGTACGTAGACGCCTCATAGACGGCGATTCGCTTACCCAGTTCCGAAGGCGTATACCAGCTGAGAATGAGGATCATGGTTCCAGGCCACTGCTTGTCAGTACAGCTCCCAAACGTCGATGCTTACGGCTGTGCCTTCGAAGAAGCCGACCAGGAACCGAATGCCATCTGAAATTCATGTAGTGTACTGTATGTCAGCTCCACGTTTAACGTCTGTTCGCCTCACCGCTCTCAATGCATGAATACTTACAGATCTGATGAGCTGTCTTCACAGCGGCAAGTCCGGCAGTGGCGATGCCCCAAAGCACTGTGGCACATCAGCACCACACTTCACATCTAAACAGGATATATGTCACTCACATTCAGCGGTAGCCAGCCAAATACTGGGCCTAATCCAGTCGTTCATGAAGTAAACGGAGAAAGGTATCATGATCACGTATCCGATATTGAAATAAGTTGTAAAGTAGTTGAGCTCATTGCCATAGAGGGACAAGTCTTCCTGCATTCCGCTGACTGTATGACAACTCAGATGCGGTCAATGTTAAGCCACTCCGAAGAGTACGTTCATGTGAGTAACCGCACTCACCATAAGCGTTCTGGACATTGTTCTGGTCGAGCCACTTGACAATGGACGAGAAAGCCGCATAGGTCATGAAGAAGATGTCGAGTCGTCTAACAAGCGACTGCTCTCGACGCTTCTCTTCGGACCACTCCGGGTCGTTGAGGAATACCCAACCTGTAATTCGCTGGAGTGCGCCCATTTTGCCTGCGCTAAAGGAGGTCAATATCGGAGCGAGAGGCTTAGAACGTCTTCCCACAGGAGACTCTCTGATACATATCTTATACTCTAACGACTGTGGACGTCTCGGTAGATATCAAAGACCTCTAGCCTGCTCCTGCCACTCAAAAACACAGTGGAACGCTGGGCAGACCTTGCTTCAGATGGCGACATCGATCAGTGCCACAAGCCTGACATTGAAGGAAGTTTGATCTTCTGCGTAGCAAGCTCCGCTCGGATTCCAAGTTGGCAATGGTTCTTTTCGATATGCATATTTTGACGATGGCATCGGAGAACCTCATCAATCACGTTATTGCGATTTTTCCGGACAGGCTGGCAACGCCCTGCTTTGTGGATATCAAACTTGACAACCGAATGAGTGTCCTAGGCACTCTCGGAGTTCTCAAGATGTGCCAAATTGACCAGCGCTGGCCGAGCGTCATTGACTCCTGAACGGTCGTTCGGCCCGAAGGAGCTGATGGATGTCTCTTTCGGACTTGAACAAACATTCGCCCTCAAACCTATCCGCCCGAAGCGCTTTTCTTGGACCCCTTCAGTATCGTCGAGCGAATTAGCGAGGATGGGCATGGCGTGTGAGTGATTACTTAAGGTGGATCAAGAATCGATGGCGACAACAGTGGTAATGGTGGCACTAGTGGCAATAACGCAATTCGTCGATCACCCCTCATCGGTCTTCCGGCTGCGCTGCCACTTGGTAACGGCCTAATCCGAGAATGTTCGCAATCGCATCTATCTACATTATTGCATCTGACGTCTTGATCTGAAGGCTCGCTTGTTTCATGCATAGTTGCATGCAGTAATGGATACATGCATGTCATGCCTCTGGGACGACGGAAGATGTTCTTTTCGCAACCATAACTTAGCATCTTTCTCCTTCAGGTTTCCCTTGACATTCGTTCCGTGAGATACATCGGTACACTATGGCGCCCCAAACGAGAACCGAAACGCAAACTCAGACGGAGGAGGTCACGACCCAGACTGGTCGACTGAATCTTGTCGGTGGTGGTGAGGTGAGTCGGTAGTGAGTACCTTCTCAAACTGCAGCTTCCTGTGCTAATACTGGTGGTCCATAGGGTCCACAATACCCTCAATATCTGCCTTCCGTCGACCACACCACGTTCCCGGACTGGGAAGAGATTCCTTACGTTGATGCGGGCACTCGAGGCACTCCGGACAAGAGACACCTCTTCCTCCCCGGAAGCACCCACAAGCCTCTTACCCCGCGAATCGGCGAGGAGATCCGAGTGGGTTACCCATGATTTAGATTGACATGCAAATGCTGATTATCCATCCTAGGGGGTTCAAATTTCTCAATTGAGCAAGGAAGGACTCGATGATCTAGCCTTACTTGCTGCTGAGCGGGGTGTTCTCGTTTTGTAAGTCGACCAGTAAGAGGCAGCTGTGGAGGGCTGAGACCTTTGATGTAGCCGAGGTCAGGACTTCAAGGACATCGGTCCTGAGCGACAATTGGACACAGTACGCCACTTCGGAAGGCTGCACATTCATCCCGTAAGTGACCTGACGCTGCACCCTACTTCCGATAGCTGACCAAAAGGTTCATTCTTCAGACGATGCCTTACCCCGAGGGTCTTCCCGAGATGCATGTTGTTTACAAGGACCCCGCTAGCACCGCTAAGTAAGTGTCCGTTGTGGATGAACTCGGCTAACAGAGACGTAGCCGATTTAGCGCTATCAAGCCGAATGAGACCCAGTCTATCAGTTCCGTGGTCTGGCACGCTGATCATACTGCGGAGCGACAGCCTCCTGGGATCACCTTCTTCTTTGCCTTAGAAGTCCCTTCGGTGAGTTGTTATCTTTATTTCAAAGCGGGGCACTAAGCTGAGATCTAGCGCAGGCTGGGGGTGACACCCTTTTTGTGTCGGCTACAGAAGCCTACAAGCTAGTGAGTCTGATTTCTTCCGTCGGCATATCGTCCGAATGGCTTACGGGGAACCTCCCAGCTTTCCGACGGCTACAAAGAGCGGCTGGAGGGTTTGAAGATCGTGCACGATAATACTAGCATGATCGAATATGCAAAGAGCCGGGGAGCTCCAGCTCGATTCAACCCATCGAAGCATGCACACCCTCTCAGTGAGCGTCTGCATCATCATGTGGTCTTCTTTCATAGCTGATTGGGATGTTCATTATAGTCCGAACCCACCCTGCCACTGGTGCCAAAATTGTCGCCGCAATCGGTGCGGGCGAAGGCAACGGTCAGCCGCGATACATCGAGGGCTTCAAGCGTGAAGAGTCAGAGGCGACCCTTCGACTTCTCAATGATGTCCTACAGAGAAGCGGTGATATCCAAGCTCGAGCGACCTACGAGCCGGGCACAGTTGTCGTTTGGGACAAGTAAGCTTTCCGAAAGTTTGTATCTGTGATACATGGACTTCTGCTGACTGCTTTTTTCCTTAGCCGAGTGGTCGGTCATACCCCTGTCCACGACTTCGAGGGAGAGAGGCGTCACTTCATCCGTATCGCTGCTATGGCGGAGAAGCCTTTTTAGATGAGACAAAAACGCGTGACAATCCTGGACTGAATATGCATATTTCTTGTATTATTGGAGATAGAACTCTGTCAGTGAAGATGAGAATGCACGGCGTTTCGATGCCACCTCAGGCTGTCCTCCAAGTTTCTTGCAGCAGCACAAGTCCAAATTCGATGCGCGGTTAGCATGTATCAACGCCCTCTGGATAGCGCGGACGGTTTTTTTTTTCCCACCCCTTTATCCTACAGAAATTTCGGCAAGAATGTGGATCCCGATGATGTGAGTCCAAACTAGAGTGGATGCCTCCTCCTGAGATCGCCTGTGGCCAAAGCTGCCGAAAACCCACTCGAACAAGACGTGGTGCATGACGGACTCAACTCTGGTATCTATGTCTATCAAAATCAGGCCGCAGTTGCGATCGCGTTGAGCACGGGTGCAATTGAACTATCCAGCCCATTCTTGCCTTTGATCGCTTCCTCGAGCCTCTCTCGCCACACCTTGGTGACGTCGTACTTGTAAATCCACTGAGTGTTTCCGGCAAGACCTTTCTGTACGATTGACTCCACGAACTCGTTGTCGTCCTTCCCGTGATTCACAGCCTCAACTTCCTTCGCGATATCGGCATAGTCGTCGAGAACATGATAGAGCGCCTCGTAATGAGGCGCACGGATCTCGTCGTAAAGCTGGATCGCAGAAGCTACGGAGGTGCCCTTCTGTTGAGCCTCTCCGACGGCTTGAGCCAAGACGTATGCATCTTCGAAAGCAAACGCCGCGCCCGCACCGAAAGCGCCGTGGAGGGCTACAGAGAGTGTGCTGTTAGTAAAGTATGATGCAAGCCCATAAGGCGGAGAGGAGATACCCACGGTGAGATGCATCACCGATCAGCGCGATTCTGCCGTTGTGTACGACGGAGTGAAGGCGAGGACCACCGAAGAGAGCGAATTCCAGCCACTTGTTGGGAACATCCAGAATCTTCCTAATGGTCTCACAGTACTCCTACTCACCACATCAGTCTAGAATCGTGTCATTTTTTGGGACGAGACGCTCACTGTGTAATGCCCCACGACGTCTTCCTTCGGAACTTCGGTTCCCCAGCTAACTTTTGTACCGTCTGGATCAGGGATAGGAGCTCGTGTCGCGATCTCGAATAAGCCGTTATCGAGAGGATTGGTGTACACGTGCGTATTTTTCGTGTGCCAGAAACAAGAGCCTTGAGGGATGTCTGGGATGTGTGCAACATTCTCTTGAGGGATCAAGATACGGTAAGCTACTTTGTCGGTGTAGCTCAATCGGTGTTCGGGAAAGGCGTAACTGCGAACAACCTGAGTGATTGGTAAATAAGCGGTCTTTCACCTGGGGGCACTCACCGAACGGATCCCGTCGGCACCGATGACCAAATCGAAAGGGCCGGCAGTGGTTTCATCCTTGAAGACTAGGGTAACGCCTGCGGCGGTCTCTTTGAGGTCGACAAGCTTTTTGGACAGTCGGATCTGCTCCCTAGGAACAGCGGAAAGAAGCGCGTTCTGGAGCTTGTATCGTTCGATGCGGGACCTAGCGGGAATATTGGGGTCGGCTAACCATCAGCGCCGTTTCTAGATGAGTTCTTACCCACTGCTCTGGTATCGCCTGCTGATGAGTTTGCCAGTGACGCCATTCCTGTTCTCCACGTCGATCTTTGTGGGATCGCCTCGATTTGTGAATTGATCGATCTTCTCCGCCACCCCAAGAAGCTGGAGATGCCTCCATGTGTTCTCGTTCAGGCCGATGCCCTACACCTGTCAGCAACACTCAAAAACATGATCGACTTACCGCTCCGATCTCTCGAAGCTCTCTCGCCCCATCGAAGATGCTGATTTCAACGTCCGACAGTTTTCGGAAATGAATCCAGGTCGCCAGGCCACCAGGACCCGCTCCAACGATCGCAATCTTCAGCTGTTTCTTGTCAGGCATTGTGACGATTCAGTAGGCTGATGGAGAAACAGTCCGCGCGTTCAAGGACTCATGAGACGCTGTAAAATATCTCTGGAACCTTCTCACCACAATTCCTCTCGAAAAGTTCAAAGTCTTGTTGTCTTCAGAGCTGCCCGATACTTCGGGTCTCGGTCAAATCCGGATCAACCATAGAGCCCGGAATAGATAAGCAAAAGTGACGTGATCGTGAAGCATCCCAGGCACATCATCTTTAATATTTGTTTATGCATCAAGAGGCAGATACACCTGAGCATGTATTGCAAAAACACATTCGGTCGGCGGAGATTGTAATTGAGGTTCCGAAGCGGATGCGACAGACGGAGGGAACGCCGAGGTCGCTACAAATGAGGTGATTGTGAACCTTTCGGTGGCACAAGCATTGCCAACTTGGCGAAGGTGCTTCTTTTCAGCCCTGATCACGCTCAATAATAGTTACGGACATTGTCTTCCGCCCCCGGTAAACAACCTCTTGCTGACCTGCACTCGGGTGCTGGGAGATCCTCGATGTCTGTTGAAAAGTGACTAGGAAGTCCACTTGAATGACAGTGTCCCTCTTGCAAGTAAGCAGTCAGCGTCAAATTGCATCGCCATGAGTGAATACTACCAGTTCTTAAGACCGATCAAGAAGGTAGCCATCATCGGTGGCGGACCTTCCGGAGTGCCAGCGGCTAGACAGCTGCGAGACGCTGGGCTGGACGTGACTGTCTTCGAAAGACAGAGCGAGGTAGGCGGCGTTTGGAACTGGAGGGGGACGACAGCAGGTCCTTTGGCAGTCCCAACGCCGCCTCCGTCCAGTGGCGCTTTCACCCCGACATGGGGGTCTGATGGCGAAACCGACGATGCTGACCGACGAAAGCGCAACCTATTCAACCCGCCGAACCCATGCTATTGGAACTTGACAAACAATGTCCCCACTAAGACACTTGCGGTAGGTACTCGTACCCTGCACCGTCCATCAATCATAGTGTAACCGCAAGCTGAAGCAGCAGACGAATAATGTCGTATACTCGCAGTTCAAGGACTTTCCATACCCGCCTGAAACTCTGGACTGTGTACCTCATTGGGAGCTTGCCGGTTATGTCCACAAGTACTGGGAAGCATTCAATCTCCAGTCAGTAACGCAGCTCAATACAAGAGTGGAAAATGCATTCAAGCGGGAGGACGGTCTGTGGGAGCTGAGGTTAAGGAAGCTAGAGGAGCTTACAAAAGACAGGGTTAGAGAGACGTCTCGGACAGAGGTAGGCTCAGATACCACTGAACGATCGCATATTCCCAGCTGACAAGCCTGTAGACCTTTGACGCTGTGATCGTCGCCACCGGCCACTACAACGCCCCTTTGATACCCGAAATCCCTGGAGCAGCGGAATGGTTCAAGCAGTGGCCTGAAGCCATTCTCCATTCGCAAGGATATCGACGACCCGAGACATATGCTGGCAAGACGGTTTTGATCGTTGGCGCAGGCACAAGTGGAATGAATATCGCACGAGACCTATCAGATCACGCCGATAAGATCCTGATTTCGGCCAGGATCAGCTCTTCCGCGCCAGCCGGTTATCAAGCATTCCGACAGGCCCAGCGATCCCGAGGTACGGACAAGACGGTGGACTTGGAGGAGATCAGAGAATTCCGCCCGCCGGTACCTGGTAGACAGGTCCACGATGGGGAGATCGAGTTCGCAGACGGCAGAGTGGTCAAGGGCATCGATCATATCATCTTCTGCACGGGGTATCAGTACTCATATCCTTTCCTCTCGCAATATCACCGTGATCCAGGAGCTGCGGCCACAGGGCAAGGCCTCGAACCCCTAGTGACATGCGGAGACCAGGTCCTTAACCTATATCGAGACGTCTTCTACATTCCCGATCCAACCCTCACATTCATTGGTATCAGTGTCAACACGTCCTCTTTCTCATTCTTCGAGTACCAGTCAATCTCCATAGCCCGTGTCTTTACCGATAAAGCCCGCTTGCCGACTCAGGCGCAGCAGAGGAAGGCCTTGGCAGATGTGGTAGCGAAGAAGGGTAAGGGCAAATTCCGACATTTCATGGGCCAAGATGGAGAACGGGAATACGTCCGTGACACCGTCGAATGGATCAACAAGGATGCAGAGTGGTCGGGAGCACCCAAGATAGAAGGGCACAGTGCAGAGTGGCTTCATGAAAGCGATCAAATTGCCGTAAAGATCGCTGCGAAATATGGGGTCATGCCTGATGGATTAGCAGACCTGGGCGGAAATCTGACCGAGGCTGAAAGAGCCAAGCAAGTGGAAATTGTCAAAAACGAAACAAACATCGAAGGACCGGTGGAGTGCGGGGTACACTTGAACGGTAATAGTATAGCTGTTGCCGCTTAGCTTGTATGATGAATGTTCCTTATCAGACACCACGCGGTAGAACCATCCTACGAGCCGTTGCGTGACCCGGCCACGATATTTCTCTTCAAAAGCTGCATTATTTCTGGTCATGTTCCCCCACTTTATTGTTTACCCGACCCTCTCGAGCGCTAATCCTTGCTTACAGTTGATTCAAATCTCCGCTACGGCTTACTGTCTCCTTAAGCAGAGTGAGGAACCGGCATTCCCATGAAGCTTCGTCCATCCTTGCTCTTGAAGCTGATGTCTTTACCAACAAGATGCGCCGTCTTGGCATCGCTGGCGACGGTTTCCAGGTCAATCTTGGCCTGCTGGTCAGGAGGCAATAGATCGAAGATCGCCTGGGCGTAAGCAGGTGCGATGGCGTATTGCTGTACTAAGTATCGATGCTGGACGATAGTGTCGGCAAACTGTCATGACAGTCAGCGCTATTCGACAGGCTCCTTGTGCTCACCTTAAGAAGCTTGGCGGTGTTGGTGTGCAAGTGCTCCCTCTGAGTGTCCGTCATGACCCTTGTGTACAGCTCTCGGACTTGGTCATACTCGGAGGGCTCGCCCTCGTGGCTCCAGTGGCTCTGTCTGGAGACAATGTTCGAAGCAGCCTGGTGAGGCACCTCTGCTGCCGATTTGCCGGCGAAAGTGGGCGCTCGAGACCCAGGGTTGACAGATTGGTAGCTGTTAGGGAACTACAAAGGGGCCAGGTATCCATGGGTTAGTCGTATTACTGTAATCTGTCTGTCAAGTCATATGATACCTACGTAAGTTGGCTTCTGTGCTGCATCGCCGTCGATCCTCATCGAGCCCCAGTAATTGTCGGGAGAGTGGAACTTGCTGAGGACTATACCATAGCGCGAAAGTCAGAATAGTGCAATGGCTGTACTGCAGGAACAAGAGGACATACATGGGCAGTTGACCGGGATCTGCAATATCCAATTATTAGTGGCAATTCCCTACGATTCGGGGCAAGTCACGTACCTGATGAATGTTGGCGCTCTGCAGCCTCGTGTATTGGGCATCTCGGTAACTATATTCATGGTTAATGAATTGTGACTGCTGATCTTCAGCCGCTGCTCATACTCACAAGAACGCCCGCCAGTTGAGCAAAGTGTCAGGCGAGAGCTCGATACCGGGGACGAGCGAGCCTGGTGAAAAGGCAGCTTGCTCTACATCTCGGTGGTAGTCTTCGGGGTTCCTGTTAAGCTCGATCTCGCCCACCTCCTGCATGGGGAATTGACCTGGATATCCAGGGGTCAGATACAGATGCTATGAGGCACATTTAGGGCTCTGAAGACCCGCTGAGTCGACTCACCCCTAGGCCAGATCTTGGTGACATCGAAGGGGTCGAAGCTAGCTTTGGAGGCCTCTTCGGGTGTCATGACCTGTGCAAGCAAACATCAGCATGTCAACGTCTCACTGACAAGAGAGGGCGCAGTTTGGCCTACCTGGATCATCATGGTCCACTTGTAGCTGCCGCCGTTCTTGATGGTCTCGTAGAGCTGCCTCTTGGAGTAGTCGGGATCGACACCCTGAGTCATGATAGTCTGATCAAAGTCGAATTGCTTGGCTCCGTGGTGAGGTCGGAAGTGGTACTAAGATTATCAGCGGCTGCCTCTCAGGAAATCTCGACTTACTTTGACGTAAACGAACTCGCCGCTCGCGTTCACCCACTTGAAGGTGTGGCACCTGGTATTGTCAAGGATCAGTGATTGATGAGACAATCGAGGCGTGCCACAAATTGACTTACCCATAAGCAGAGAAGTGGTTACCATCGGGGGTGGCGTGGTCGGAGAGCAGCATCATACCAGCATGCTGGGACTCGGGTACGTTCGCCAGGAAGTCAAACCAGGCATCTGAATTAGGAAAGAGGAATCAGCAAGGGTGCCCCAGGGATCAAAAGGATCAAACACATACTGAAGTCCAACAAGAAGTTCTGAGGGTTTCGCTGCTGAGACCTAATGTTGTCGGGACCTTGGAGCAGTCGACGTCAACGACAACGCTTTCAGATGTTAGGTTTTCTTTGTCAATTTACCTTGGAATGGGTCCCTCACAAAAAAAACTGGCCAGTTGAGGCCGACCATGTCGTAGTTTCCCTCCTGCATCCGCCGTTAGCAAGCTTCTCGAGGAAGAAGAAAGATGAGGAGGGGCGGAGGTGGAGTGTGGCGGAGTGTGGCGGAGTGTGGCGGAGTGGGGCATTGGCGGGAACGGCCGATAAAGAGGGAGGGCCGAGGGGCAATACAAAGAGGAGTGGAGGAGAAGGGGAGGAGAAGGGGAGGAGGACGGGAGGAGGAGGGGAGGTAAAGGACAGGAGCAGATGAAGGGAGGGGGGGAAGGGGGAAAGGGGGGAAGGGGGGAAGGGGGGAAGCGAGGAAGAGAGTGGCAATCGAAAACTCACATCAGTGTAGAACTTGACCGCAAAGCCTCGAGGGTTTCTGCCGGCGTCGGGATACTCTCGCTATCGACAAGGGTGTCGTTAGCATATCCTGGTGACGATGAGATGAAAATACCACTTACGCCGTAGGTGACTGTGCTGAGACGACAGAACAGGGGAGTGGACTTGCCGACGCTGCTCAAAAAGCTGGCCTTGGTCAAGTGCGAGACATCCTTGGTCACGGTGAATTTGCCTGGGCACAGGTCAGCTACATAGCTTATCTTTCTTATCGGTTGTCATCGGTCAGTGAACGTACCGAAAGCCGCCCAGCCACAAGGATGAACAATTCGCTCTTGAAGCTTCGATCGATCGAAAGCCTGCTGCTTCTCAAGCAGCAAGGCGTCACCTTGGTAAGGAATACCGCCAATGTTCAATGGGTGGCCAGAGTCGGGGAGGAGCTGACCAAAGTTGGACGTGTAGTAAGGCGAGTTGTCAGCGGCCTGGCTGGAGGATACCAGGCCTGCGATCCTGGAAGCTGTCGAAGCGGGCCCTTCGTTGAGGCCCGAGAAAAACTGAGACCGCTGGAGAGGTCGAGGGTCAACTCCAGGCACCTTCTCGAGAGTGTCTTGGATGAAAGAAGCCATGTTGCTATAGATGTACTGGTGGTATACTATCGGTTCGACTGTGGGATGTGTGAACTGCTACTATACGGGGAGAAGAGTTCCAAAAAGACAGAAAGAGAGAGAGAGAGAGAAAGAGAAGGGGGGTGAGGGTGGGGGTGAGCGCTGGCCTTTGGTGGCCCTCACATATGCTGGGATCGACATATCTCGTCGCTTCTAGCTCAAGCTCCCGCTTACAGTGAACGGTAGTACATGCTACGTACTCCCACGCAATGCAAAAGAAGCTTGCTGATTGGTTGACATAGATCGATCATCGATGACACTATAGGTCTGGATCGAGAATGTGCAGGTTACGGTTAATCGATAATAGTCTGGATTCCAGCAAACGCACACATTCCAGCAACCAGACCCCTCCAATGACGGCAAGGCACGCGGTAACTGTATGTCATGTCGTTTATGTCATCGAACACGCTTCTCATGCTAAATTCATAGATACCCTGAGCCTTGCTGATTTTGCAGGATCGGAAGGCCTTCATATCGATGACACATCGGTTACAGCGGATTGAATGACTTAGTCGTCGTACTGTAACAAGCCAGTGCCATTTCAGGTAGCCTTCCTTTACCTAGACTTTGGCTTAGCAAACGCTGCACAAGGTGGCCGGCCGTGTCCCGCCTGGATACAGGGCGTAGAGCAACACTCGATCGTTTGTTGTACTCCAGGTACTACTCTCAGCTAATCACCACGTAAGCACACCACTGAGCCAACGTCGATAAGTCAAACTCGACGGTGAGCTGTGGGAGCAGCAGCGCTTGACTTTTCCCTCTAACGACGCCCAAGACACACGGGGAAGACATTGCAGTCATACTCGCGGGAGACTCTGTCTGACGCTGGATCGTTATCAGCGTTATCGAATAGGTTTAGGGTCAAAAAGATAAGCATGCCAACATAAGTGAGAGGGACCATCGTTCCGTCAAGCGGTCGGTATCCAGAAGCTATCAGAGATCGATACCCAGATCCCATAGTTCTGATAGAATGAGGGCATTGACACTGCCAGCCAGATTCCAGAATATCTGAAAGTCTGGCTGTCTCGTCAGCCCTGCTTCCGAACCGGTCCCGGACACCCCGATTGACCTCCGCTGAAATATATAATAGTTTCAGCTCTGAATAGAAATGTCATTAGCGGGACCAAACGAGGGGATTTAGTGTGATTTGTAGCACTAAAAAGATTACTAATAGCCAGCCAAAACGCGTCGAACGCGTTGCATGTGTGGAAGCCGTGCCTGACCAATATGTCTCCTACCGCTACGCCGCCGACATCTCCTTCTTCGTTAACTTAGTACACTTTCTGAAATTTATCGGCAGACATGTTCTTCCTTCTGCGACTACTACTTTTTCCTCTTAAGACTCTCCTGACCTATTCATCGCGTCGAGTCCGCGACGGGGAGACGGCCTCGTGAGGTCAACGTCATGGAATCACCGTTCAGAGCGTTGTCCAGCGCGGCTTCCGGCTCATTCCGGACCGCTCCCTCTGCCCTCTCGTCATCAGTCTCAAGATCGTCGTCAACTATCAATACCGCACCTACGACTGTTGTCTATCTAGGAGCAGAGGATGTAGATACACCGAAACGGAGAAAGCTATCGCCCGTGTCGTATGAGGTGCCCACGAACCAAACGCTGCAAGGCCAGCAACAGTATCCAGCACCGTACCCGCGTCCAGGGTTGCAAAGACCCACACAGCTTATTCCTCAACCAGCGATGCCATCGACAGCTGCTCTCTTATATCACGCCGCCCGATCGGCTCATCAAGCCTCCCACCATCATCTCCAGCAGGCTTTCATGCCGTCTACTCTCGAGACCAATCTCAATCCCGTAGCGCTCAACATCCCAGCTTATTCCGGCCCCACTTCGAGCCAAGGTCCCTTACCTTTCGCTCATGATGCGCACGCGGCTGCCAAGGCCCTTGGACTACAGCTTCTTGCACTGGATCTCCTTAGAGCAGGACTGTCGATACCGGACTTGTCGGAATCTGAGAGAGCGACCTTTGCGCTGGAGTTCGGAATCGTAGGGTTAAAGGTTTATGCGACTTGCGATGCGAACATGGGGAACCCGAACGGGAAAGGGAAGGGGAAGAGCCCTGATCAAACAGGTGCGATTAATACGGTGAAGCTCATGGGAGACATGCAGGATTTCGTCGGTCAAGCTGTGAGTGTAATGCAAAAATATCCCTTCGAATCACCTTCCGTGTTAGAGCCGCTTGGGGAGGCACGTATCCGTCGCGCAGTATGCTCATGCCTCAAACAGTACTTCATCTCCCAGCGGCAATCCTCTCTCGAGCGCATGAAGTGGAGCCTAGAGCTTCTCAACGCTCGACTGACATTCGTACAGGTACGTGGTCCTATATAGACATGATCTGCAAGGCTCTCTTATCTAAAGTGGTGCATCAGGGCAAATTCAAGCTCGGGAAACGGTTGGTACAACAAGCTTTGACTACCCAAAGGTGAGTTCGATGATTCGGAGGGTGGCTGCTGATCCTCCGTCCAATCGTCCTCAGTTCGCCTTCACATCGATATGCCTTGTACCTGTTATACCTTGAATACCTTGAACCGACAGGATCGGCGGACTATCTTAACGTGATCGATGAGTTGAGCGTGAGCATTTCCATCCGCACTAAGAAACGTGAGATGATCCCTAACCCCTTGCGCATGTCACAGGCCGAAGCGAAACGAAATGGTCTACACAAGTTCGTCCAATCACTCATCCTCGCCAAAACCAGATTCATCTTCGTCCACCGGAAATGGGAATTGGCTTCGCGAGCTCTTCAGACCTTATCGCAATCAATCGAATGTACCCATTCAACTTCGACAGCATCGCTCGATCAGGACAAGGACAAAGCATGGCAGGTGTCAATGATGATGCATCACATGATCTTGCAATGTCTATTGGACGGAAGGATAGGGAATGATGATTCGGTCAAGGCGCTGTTGAAGCGGATGTACAACATGATGGATCAAGCGGAGACTGACGGGACCTTCTATAATCTGAAAGCCAGAGGAGGAATTGTATCGGTAAGTCGGAAGCATCGGGCCAAAGAGCAACATGGTGCACTCATTCTCAGGATTGGTCATGACCGTCTCTGACGTATTACGCATCTTGTCTCGCTGGCTAGATCGACATACCAGGTGATCGCCCATTATTGATACAATCAACCCCGCCGAATATCCTATATCTTCTCACTTACCTGGCGACCACCGTCAGTCGACGGGACTTTTCGGGATTAGATAAGACCTGCAAGAGTCTCCTATACCCTTCCGTCTTGAGACAATCTGAGCACCGTGCTCGGCGGGACGACATGTGGGACCAGGGGTGTGAGTGCGCTTATCACCGTTACTCGCCAAGCGTTATGCTGACCCGACGCGACGCAATGTGTCCGCGCGTAGTCTCGCCTATGCAGGGTCTTGGCGATACCTCGCATCTGCGGCACCAAGTACTGCTGATGCGGGCTGAGATCATGCTGGAGTATGCGACGGCATTGCTGTTTCGTAGCTGCTTCGACGACAGCTACAAGGTAAGTTTATATGTCTCGCCTAATTCGCACACCACCTAGTTGTTCCCTTTTCTCAGCTACGTTCAGAGTGAGATGTCCATGCAGCATCCGTTGCTATATAATACTGACCGACACTGAATGATCCTCGACTAGGCTCTTCACGAAGCTGTGCACCAACTTCGCTCCATCAACGCATTCCAACCCTACTCCCCTCACATCTGCCTGCTGTTCGGACAACATGCCAATCTTCTAGGCATTGACGGCCTAGCAGCACGATATTACCAAGCCTGCCAAGCACTTATCAATCCGGACAGCGAGCTCAGCTTGATTACCGAAATATGCTCAATGGGTTCTCAGAACCAGTTGCGAGACATCACGGATCACCCTCAGAGACAGGCTCACGTGAACAGTTTGGTGGAGAAATGTAGATCTAGCACAAGCGCTATGTTCTTAGCTGCTGGAAACTTCTTGGCCAGTCTGACGGATGAGAATCGAGTCAGCTCGAAGTGAGTATTGACCACCTACATATCACAGGAATGTTGCACTTACCCACCCCAAAAAATCGACGTCTCGTCTCGCTCACAGGAAGAGTTTGTCAACCGCGTACGAAATCACTATGAAGGCCAATAACAATGTTCTCCGTTTACTCATCTTTGCTTTCACGACGAGTACCCATCACTACGGTGCGCGAGACCGACAGTTCCGTCAACTGGAGACTGGCCGAGAACTCGCAAGACTCATGGGCGGCAAGGACAAGGCGGATGGAGTTGGGTCTGTGATCTTGGGGATTTGGTTCGCTCTGCGACTCAAAGGTACGTCGGGTCAATCTAGTGCTTTGTATCGCTCAGCGGAAGACAACGACTGATCCCTGTCAATGGACCTATATATAGAGTACTATCGTCAGGAGGGCCTGCAGGATTTGGCAGCGGTCGAAAAGGAGAGCGTCTCGGCGCACATGAAACGATTAGAAGAGATCAAAGGCGAATCTCGGCGCCTGAGGGAGACGCTTCTTGCCGTTTGTTCGATGCCAGAGCGAGCGGCTTGACGTCCTGCTTAGTCGCAGAAGAGAAGGATGAAACGGGTCCTCAGGCGGTCAGCAAGGGCGAAGAGCTTGATCAGCGCAAAAGGATGGATCTTGTAGCACAGAAACGACTCGCTCAGCAGGAGGATAGGTTATAATAGTCTGAATTGAGTTCAGCAACCACACAATGCAAGGACGAAGAAGGGATCAATGTATATTCATGATACTGGTTGTTCCGTGTAATGAGCTCGTTATATGTGAAAGAAAAGCCCCGTATCCCCTGACAACGAGGGATGTTCCAGCCTTGACCAGACCAGGCCATACATATTCCGTGCCACTTCACCTTCGGCTGCCTATCCTACCCTGCAAATGACTTCACCTCCCAACCCTGCTCTCCAAGCCTCCCATCCCTCCATATACCTGTTCACTCCCGTACGACCAGTCTGTCGATCCTCCTCCGTCCTCACAATCAAGACCTCTCCTATTCCTACACCAGCCACATTCCTCGCTCTCTTCCCTACCAGCAATCTCCCCAGCTCATCTCGGTCGACGAGCACTCTGAAACTAGGCTTCGATACGAGCCCCATCCTTCTTAATACAGGTTGTCCATTCCTGTGCTTCAATCCTATCCAAAGTTTTCGAGCGGGTAATGGTAGCGAGTTGAACGATGTGGGATCGGGACCGGCAGGCGAACCGAGCGATACGTTGGAGATCAAGCCTGATCGCAGGAGGATGGACGATATGGCCAATGAAGAGGTTGAGAATGGTACGGACGTTCGAGCGTGAAATCCTCGGGAAGTATTTTGGAGATGCGCGCAAAGGTTGGCGGGTAGAGGGCCGAGAGATTTGGTAGCCATTGTAAGAGAGATATGCAAGAAAGTTTGTGATATCTCTGGATTCGGTGGAAAGTCACGAGAGTATGTATGGTTCGCGTGGTCGAACGGTCCGTGTCTGAGTGCTGGAACGGAGGTGAAGGTGATCGGGCACTCGAAGCGGGAGACTGGGACACACCGCGGTGAGAGATGTGCTACTAGCAGCGGCGGAGATGAAGGCTTTGATACAGAAGACGACGAGCAGGTCGGATGTGTTGATGATGTCTGGATATTGTAGTCAAGGGAGCAACAAGGATATTTCGAGTGATTGCTCGCATGTGGATGGATGCCTGAATCTCGGAAAGTTAAGCAACGTCCCAAGGAGTTCAAGTTCATCTCCGCATAGCCAAGCCCACTTGATGCGTTAAATGCCACATTGCGTTTTCCCCCTGTGCATATGACCATAACGCCGTAAAATGCCGATACCATAACCTGCTTCGCGCACCAAACCAAATTTCGACCGCATCTCACCTGCTCATCATCTCTTGGAATGCTTTCGTCCTCTTCTTTCCTCTACTTAAAATCACATTCTTTCCCTCTTTTTTCGCACTTCACTTGTTCTCCTTTCTCTTTCATCATGCCATTTACGACATCCGTCGCGGGTCCCTCCCGTCTCCCCTTCCAGGCCATCTCTGCCTCCACTGGTAAGCGCGCAAGTGCCGCTTCAGCTTCATTCGTATGTCGACGACATGCCTCATCCTCGGCGTCGGGGTCATCGTCAACCGGTGGACCGTCAGGAGAGGCTAGAACTCCACCCAGAAAGGTGTCGAGCAATGTCTTCTTTGCCGATTGGATAAAGTCGGAGGGCGCGCCGTACCGTCAACCGGTCAAAGGCCAAAAAGCCAAATGGCTTGGGGATTCCGTGGTAGGTTCAGCTTTTCTTGCTGTTTGACAGAGATCACAAGCTGATCAATAGTTGGTGATCCGTCAGCCATACGCCAGCAACCCTTCTTTCAGGCCACCACCTCCTCTTTCCGACTACCTCCAGAACAAGGTATATCTCGAGCTGCAACGAGGCAGAAAAGTGGCCGAGCTCTCCGAGAAATACAATGTCAGCAAAGCGAGGATCGAAGCTATCAAAAAGCTCAAAGAGGTTGAGGCTGAATTCAGACGAAGGGTAAGTCAGGCGTTTGCGCAATCTCCTTCCTTAGCTCTGGTCGAGGTTCTTGCACTACGATAATCAGAGCGCCTTTTACAAGCCCCTTCCCTGATGAAACAAATTATGACATTAACCTTCGTTCTGAAGACACAACACATGGTTATCACTCATATTTCTTCACTTTCTGAAAATATACCTTCTTGCTCGTTCTTATGTTACATCGCTGAGATGAGAACTGAAGCTAACCCGAGTATCGCTGCGATTCGCTCGTTATTGTTCGGTTGCGCACGAATAGGTGAGTTGTGATTGTTCATTAATGGTCTTCTGCCTGCGATCACCCTCTCTCCCGCACCCCAACCCTGACTTTCCGCTTCAATGATGATCACATTTGATTAGTCTTTCAGACTTCACAGTATATTATGGTGTTAAACCATGCATGGCTTTCTGAACTCTTCGTTCCTATACCGCTTTCGCCAGTGTCAACAACGTCTTTACGACACTGTAGCTAACCATCCTACAGTCATTACCTCTGCAGACCGCTTTCCTCGACTCGATGGAACCTCTCCTCGGAGTGGAATCGCCCATCAACCCCAACACGAAAGAGCATGACGCGGCTCGTGCTCGACAGATTGACATGGCCCACGACTCCCACCCAAGCACCAGTGCTGAGCGACTCGAAGAGCAGCGATGGGAATCTGGTGTCGGTCAAGAGGGTTCGTTCGGTAGTCGAGATCGATCAAACATCTCGGCCGGTATCGAGAAGACGGCCTGGGAGTTCAGGGACGAAGAGAAAGCTCTGGAAGACCGAAAGGTACTGCAATCCAAGGAGGAGGCTCTGAAGCAAGATCCCGATCATCACGGTGTCGTAGCCGAAGTTCTCAAGCGAGAAGTCATGACCGCCACTCTTTTCCCTACTCCCGCTGTCGAACAAGCAACCGAGAAGAAGAAAAGGGAAGCCGCGCGGGCTATGGAGGGAGAGACCAAGAAGGCTGAAGTGGAGGGTGTCACCGTTGGTGGGATTCACTTTGTAGATACTTCATCGTTCTCTGGCAAAGCCTTTGGCGGAGACAACAGGGGCGCGAAGATCCGGGAGAAGCGACACAGGCGAAAGGAGGCAAAGAAGTCACAATAAGCAGCAGTACCAGATGTATGAGGACACGATCTTGCCACGAAATCCATACATTCAATAATGCATGCACAAACAAGCCCACAATACGCGATCGTCTCTCAGGTCAGGTCAGATGCGCTCAGCAGAGCAGGATGGGGGTCAAGTTCGGGCGAAGCAAAAGAACGCAGGGAAGCAATGATCAGGCTCGTCGCAGCCGCAGCGTGTTGCCCGCAGTAGAGATATTTCGTTCATGAAAACGACTCACCACATGAGCACCAAATTTCAAAATGTTGAAACACTTCACATATCTTCCACCATCTTAGCCTAGGAAGTGTATCAGTGCGACGTTCCCGATAGACCTCGCCATCCACCATGCTCTGAGGCATGTACTGCTGAACCAACAACCCCTTCCGTCCGACCACCTGCGACCTCTCTTATCTCACATCGTTGTAACGTCGCCATGACCAACTCGACCTCCGCTTACGAACGCCTACCCACCTCCTCTGATGACCTCGATGTAGCAGACCCCCTCTATCCACCCACGCCTGTTCCTGCTGGACCTAGCCGGCCCCATGGTCAGGGCTACCGCCATCATCATAAGTCGACCGCTTCGAGGTGGATCTCATGGGCGTTCTCACCGTCATCTGATCGAGCGTTCACGTATTCACAGCCCTCTGCGAATAATGAACCTGGTCATGGACCGCCCTATCCCTTGCACATATACAAGCCTTCGCAATCACCGTTAATTGTGATCATCAAGTACTTGGCAGGAGCGACTTTCGGCCTGGTCATCCTACACTACGTACTATTGGGCGCTTTTCCTAATTCACCGTATAGTACCGGCTTCAACTCGAAATCAAAGAGCGGTATCTACTACGGTACCGATGCCGCTGGATCGAGCTCTATATCGAACTATGGCGAAGCTCAGGCGGCAGCTGCAGAATTGTTGGATCGAATACACCCTTCCGCGGGTCAACCGGGCACCTTCTTCCGAGATTCGTATCCGCTGAAATCGATGCTCGCGTTCTGGGAATTAGCGGAGAAGGAAGTCGCTGCGAGAGGGTTGGATACTTGCAATGGGCAACTGAGCGGCCCTTTGGTCGATGCTTATCATGAAGCCGAAATGACATACTGTGCACCACCAGGACATGTCGAAGCGGGCGGCAATTTCGAGCTTGTACCAACAGATCACAATGGCTCGTATTCACATTCGCATTGGAAACCAGGTGATTCACCGGTCCCTGGGACAGCTATCTCGTGCTCACCGGTACACCGATCCCTGTTCAGCAGATGGTGGCCGTACCCCGCTGCACCATGTATCTCGACCAATCTACGAACGATACCGGGCGACGAGAGGAAGTTCAGAGCGGCAGGATGCGAGATGACGGAGGAAGGGAAGAAGTTGAAGGGGGAGATGGGGAATGAGAGGTTTTTGGGCTCAGACGTGGATCATATACCGCTAATTTCCGGTGACGGTGATGAGAGTGGGAAGAACGAGGCGGAATGTACGGAGAGGATTGAGAGGACATTGCTTGTCATTGGGCGGCAGGATCAGTGGAACCCGTGAGTTGCGGCTTCGGTGATGTTCACGTTGTCAACAGACGTATTCTTCCATTCACTTTGCAGACTAGAAAGTCCCAGAGCCTCTGCAAACTCAATTAATTATCATTCAAATTACTAACGACTGCACTTCCCACGCTCATAGCTTCCACGTCGCCGAAGACCTCATCACAACACTCGTCTCATCTTTTATCGCCCTCCGCACCGCTCCCGAGCTGTTGGACACCAGGGTCCAGCTCGTATTCGTCGAGGGGTACGGGATGGACTCTAATCATTTCACGGCACTCTGGGATAGGATGGGCGCGTGGGCGCCGAGGAGGCTGAGCCTCGATCCGTGGAAGAAAGGGACTTGCCGTGAGTACAGCAATCAATTCAGAGCCAAACGCAATCTATCAAGGGCAGTCTGGCTTTCTGGCTGTGCAGGTGTCCAAGGATCCTGGCGTGAATGGTTAGAATCAAAGTGCCACTTGTCTGGACTCGGAGGATGAAATCAATGGTCGAAGCTATGCTATACCATGTGCTGATCATACCTCTTACACTCTCCTTTAGTCACAAATACCATTCACAGCGTCGGTGCAGGCGCCTCCCTGTTATCAGCGATGGGCGTGGGCAAGCCGTGAGTTGACGCTAGTCACTTGTCGCTCATTATCCCTTTAACTGAGTCTGGACGTGCTTGTCGCTGGCTGACTGTCTACCACGTTGTCATTCGTTGGCATCACGTAGCTACTCGTGTGCGTCGACCATCACATGGGCCGCGGCGCACTACTATCGCCATCTTTTCGGCCTACTCCCACCTTCGCTGGCGAGGGCTCAACAAGAATCTGTCTCGCCTGATGATGCCTCACCTGCTGCGCTCGCCGCTGTGGAAGCCGAGCCAGATATCGCTCGTCGGCGAAGCGGTCCTCCGTCAGCTCCATCCGCTTTGGCCAACCTGATTAAACGCCAGCGCCCTCGAAACCCAATCAACATCCTCTGGTTGTCCCGCGCGAAGCTCGATGATTACGCTCAAAAACATAATGATTGGTCTAACTGGCGAGACGTCCGACATATCACAAACGAGCCTGAACTCATCGATAAGCTTCGAACGGGGCTATCCGAGATGTGCAAAGGCGGCAATGGTGTCAAGGAGTTTGGACCTGGCGGATGCGTATTTGAAGACGCGCAGGAAGTGCCAGAATCCTGGGATCTGATTTCGCCCCTTACAAGCGAGAATGCTGAGGACGGTCCTGAAGGAGGGGACCAACCGATTCCTATCCGCTTCGCCACCATCGACCCGACGGTCCACGCATTGGAAACACAGATCCACTACGTCGGGCACAGCACCATCCTCGTCTCTTCGCATGGCGGCGCACTAGGTCTATCGCTCTTCTTACCTCCGGGAGGAGGCACCATCCTAGAATTACAAGTAGAGAACGTTCAGGGCAACTATCATTTCCAGCATATGGCTTATGAGATGGGTCATCAGTATGAGGTGCTCAAAATTGAACGGAACGTCGATACGGAGCAGGTTTGGGAGTCGGTCAGGCGATGGGTTTGGAAGAGAGCCCAGGCAGCGGATTAAGACTGGCTCACCACGGCCAGCCTTACCAGGACACACATATCAGATGATGGAACACGGGACACGGACCCCGGACTATGGACTATACGAAGCGAATCGTCTGCTCGTCTTGCAGATAACAAGTGTTTTGGGTTCTACAGTATATACACATGTTGCCATCATGTCGTGCATTGCATCACCACGAAGAACTTGTTGGTTTGTTCGTGCTATGGTGTGATGCGATGCGGTGCACTCGGCCCCTTCTCGCCAGCATGATCATGCCAGGAGTAATTATACATGTGGGTTTGCGCGTATATCGAATTGTCCGTGATATGTGTTGCGATGTAAGATTGCTACTGTATGAAATCGTACGAACCGCTAATCAAATGGAATAGGCTTGATTCCCGAGCGTCCAGCGAAAGTGGGTGTGCCACCGTGAGGTGTCGCTCCCTCCTGAGCTGCTGCGAAGGCCGAGGGCACTGTGGAGGCAGACGGAAACATATCGCCCATATTCAGTTTGGAACTGCGGTGTGCATGCATGTTGAGGAGAGAACGGTGGAATATCGACTCACCTGGTATACCGCAGCAGTCCATCGTCCAGCCGGTCTCGCCCTTGACATGTATATGCCCATGAGCATCCGGCTCAGGAATCCCTTCTTCCTCCAAAGCCTTCTTCAGCTCTGGATCCTCTTCCGGCTTAGGGAAAGGCAACAGACTCCCAAAGAGCGCATGCTGCATCACCGGTAATTTTCCCAGAACTTCAGCCCTGTACATCTTCCTCATCCCTTGGTTAACCTTGTCCCACGTCTTCACGACAGAGATATCGTCCAGCATTGGTGAGTGCCATCTCAAGGAAGCGGTCTTGATGGAATTGATGAATGTGATGCAGGCTAGGTACATGTAGTCTTTGGAGAAGGCTTCCAGTATCTCGGGATCGTGGATCGCTTTCGGGCGAAGGTGCTTGTGGTCTGCAGCGTTGCGAAATTGTTCGCATTAGCATTGAGGGGAATCGAGATCAGTCCCCCATGCCACGATACGGCTTCACCATGCCTTGACGGCGCTCAAGAAAGTTGTCCGTCTCACGTACCCTTCAGTTGCCCACTACCCCACAGAAACGGCAAGAAATGATAGTCGTCCAGTCCCCAGACACCGTGCGAGCCGGCCGGTTCAAGCCAGTATGTCGACTGCAGATATCGCATCACCTCGATATACCTGAACGACGCCAGCGGTAAGGATATGATGGTCAGCATGCACTGGATATATTTGCCTGAGATTCAGACTCAAAGGTGTATTGTTTGTTGATTTGAGCTGATGCAGGAGGATACGGCGCACGACGTACTTCCAGAAAACACCAAGGACGAGGAATGGGTAATCTTCTTTCATGAAGACACCTAACTTTGTCAGACATAGCCTAGCGTAAATAATCACTCGATCGATCAGTATAGCGTGCATCACGCTGCATGGTTGTTGGGATGTTCAGTAAAACGCCACTCACAGCCAGCAGAGAAAGTTGAATTCCATCCCACTGCCATAGTCTACCCGCTGCTTGTTCCCCCATGACTCCTTGAAATACACCTCGACCTCATGGATCGCTTCGTGTGGTAGACCTGGTATTCGCAGATGCAGGTCCTTCGAGGCCTATACCGAGCAACACATATCCACATGGATCGCGCAAGAGGGTTCGAAAGATCAACAGTCAACATTACACGTGGACCGCTAGTGTTGTCGGACCCTTGTTTCTGATGTACTCTCAAACGCACCTCGCCTATCTTGTCGTAGAATGTCTTGAACGCAGGGTTACCGAATCGCGATAGCTTGTTATCGACCGGCGGTGTGGATTTGGCTATCTCCAGAACAGAGTCTAGTATACCAATGATGGGTCGAGTGCGCTGTGACAAAGATACAGCTCGTCAGCAAGAGCTAAGAAGTCTCGGAGATTGGAAAGGGAAGTGCGATTACACGCATAAGCATACGCACCTCTGAGCCCTCACCAGCTTCGCTAAGCTTCTTGCCTACGATATCCTCGTTCAGTTCTTCTACGAAATCTATGATATCCTGATGCGTTTTTGATCGTTGAAAAGCTTCCAAGTGAGCCTTGGAAAGGATGTGTTTGGTTGCCGGGATATAAGGTGATGTTGACGATGACGCAAACGAGGACGCTTCGGCGGGTGACTCTGTAGTCGTGGACACCATCTTGAATGCTTCAATCGTTAACGAGACTGAGTACACTCCGATATATATTGAAAAAATCTGGTTATGAATGAGCCTCTGATGAAAGTCCAATGAAGAGTTACAAGAGAAGAATAGAAAGAGAGCGAGATACGAGGATTGAGCGGTTATTTATGTTGAAAATGAACCGAACCGAGCATACTACGAGTACTTTATTCCGTCATCATCTTTCGTTGCCTTCGGTCTCTCCCCTCGGTCCTTTGTTGTTGCATCGATATATCACTCCTCAGAAGGCTGCCATATCTCGCAGCTATATATCACCCCAACAGAACGACCTGGTCCTCCTTGCTCTTGATCTGATTTCCATATAACTGCATGCCCATTGGTTTGACATACCACTGGCATTTCCGCATACAAGCTCTCCTTCTATTGCTATTCACCCTTGCGCTCACCCTCAGCAACTCAATCACGATGGCTTCTGCAAGCTACACCGACGCGATCATGCTCTTTGTGCGTTCGCTTCTTCCTCAGACTCATCGCCGGCATCTACTGCGACCTGACATGGAGCGAATCATAGAATGATGACTGATCATCTGTCGTGGGTGACGCACCGTTTCACACAGGGAGACTCGCTCACTCAAGCGTTCTCCGATGGCTCTCTGGCTCAACGGATGGCCGAGTATTACTCGAGACGATACGATATCGTCAACAGGGGCTTTGGAGGTGAGCTAAACTAGGCTCTTGGCGCTCACCGATCTAGCCATCCGTCGTGCTGAGCATGTTACCGTGTCACTTGTGCTAGGCTATAACAGTGACTGGTGAGTCACCCAGTAGCTATGATGGCATCTCTTTCTCAACTGAGCGCTGTCGCTGAACATATCCCAAACACCCAGGGCCATTCCCGTCTTCGAGCAGGTCTTCGCTACTAAGGAAGCTCGAGAGAAGGGCCTGGCGCAGAATGTCAAGCTGATCACCATCTGGCTTGGTGAGTGCCCTTCATGCGCCGTCGGCCTCAGTCACAGTTTCCGCTCAGTTCCGGTAGGAAGACTAATGTATTATGTCCTGTCCCGAAAACTGACGGCCATCGTTGCAGGTGCCAACGACGCTGTCCTGCCTGGTTCACCCCAATGTGTACCTTTAGACAGGTACAAAGCCAACATCGCCCAACTGGTGGACCTCGTCCAATCCCCCTCGTCGCCTCACCATTCCCCCGACACCAAGGTGATCCTTATCAATGCGCCACCCATCATTGAGGAAGCGTGGATCGAGGCTCGAATCGAAAAGTGGGAGTCGTTCGGCGAGGAGGGACCTAAGCCTGATCAAAATAGAGACTTTGGTATCACCAAGCAGTATGCCGAGGCCTGTCTCGAAGTAGCGAAGGACAAGGGTGTAGAAGCCGTTGATCTGTGGACGGCGATCGTCACTGCTGCTGGGGGTGAAAGCCCCAAAGAGCTGGCCCCGTACTTCTAGTGAGTATGACCGTAGCTCTCACTCCAGCTCCACCCCATGACCGTGAACAACGACACATATAAGCTGGGCTTCTTGCACGCACATGAGGAGAATTACTGATCCGAGACGTGTTCCTTTTCGCGAACAGCGATGGTCTCCACCTCACCTCCGAAGGCTATGCCGTCCTTTTCAATGCTCTGAGCTCTCTCATTGTCTCCAAATATCCAGAGCTCAACCCGGAGAAGATGAATATGCGAATGCCTCAGTAAGCGTAGAACGGCCACTGTCACTCTATCTATATAGGTCATTGGATTGCTGATCATGGGGTTTTGCATCCACTACAGCTGGGCGGACGTGGACCTCGAGAAGCCAAGGATAGCTTTCGACAGCGTGCAAAGGAAACGATTGGCGGGGGAACTATAAGGGGATGGTGTTTTCGCTAAGTTTGAGAGGTTCGGGAGCAAGGAAACGCGCACGGTCAGCTCACCCTGGAGAAAGTAACCTGGAAAGATACAGTGTAGATAGATGCTTAAAGCTATAGATGTGTATAGATCTTTCTGCAGAAGGAATGCATGTTATATAGACTGATCAGTACATGACGATGACAGGTGCATTTATAGGAAGGCGAGAGACAGAAGGAGGGGGGTGATATTACAAACGCGAGCGGCAATGTTGACAAGTTGAGTGAATCGCGCTTGCCGCCGGTCCTTCAACCTCTCACTTCATCTTCTCGTCAACTTGTCTCTTCGCCTTCTGCATCATTCATCTTCGTTCATCACTCTTCATATTTTGTACATTTATGACTCAGTTGACTACCCAGCATTACAGGTATACCTGACGACCATTTACGACTCGGCCATTCACCGAGCATCTTAAGCACGAGCCTTTGCCATCGTTCAGTCACTCGACCAGCCCAGTTCGGAACAACACAACATATCGTATAGACAACGAAGGGTCTTCCCGACCCATCATTGAGTAAGGAACTATCATGCAGCAGCCAGGACCATCATCACTGCCCAATCCGCGCGATGGGACATACTATCAAGGGCAGTCTGATCCTTCCCAGTCATGGCCCCAGCAACCGCAGCAGAATGGGCAGTATCAACCTGGTGTTCCTGCTCAACCAGGACATTACCCGTACGGAAATGGGTACGATCATGGGCAGGGATCAATGGGAGAAGGATATACAGCAGGACCTTCGGAGGTACCCCAATACCTGTCTCAGGTGCCATACCAGCAGCAGTCATACGCTCAGCCGCAGCACCCACCGAATGCGCAAATACCTTACTATCCCTTGCTTTCAAGTCAACCCGACCCACAACAGGTGCAGCAAGATCAGTATCAGCAGCAAGACCCATCGCTGCATCATCAACAATATCGATATGCTCAACCTTTTCAGCAGCAGCAGCAGCAATCGTACCAGCAGCCTGCTTATCATCAACATTATGAGCCGGCGAGCCATGCTCAGCCTGTGCCGACCGTAGAGGCTGTACCTCAACCTCAACCCAAAGTAGCGTACGAAGCGCCTGTATTTCAGACGTTTCAAGAACGGAGGCGGGCGAAAGAGCTGGCCTTGCGAGCACAAGCAGGAACATCCCCTGCACCTTCCTCAACTTTCACTTCGGCTCCTATTCTGCCTTCAGCCTCAGCATCGTCGTCCTTATCGTCTTCTTCGATACCTAGAATACCGTCGGTCGGACCGCGCTCGCCATCCCCATTATCAGCCGGCCAAAGTCCGGGTCCATCGGCTTCAGCAGTAGCTATGATGGGTCGACCACAGTCCGTAATGACTCGGAACGGTCCTCCGCCGACTCCCCCGGCCAGATCGCGAAGTCCTGCTATCCCACCTATCGTCGCCCCGCCACTTCGGTCGCCATCTTCTGCCTCGCCAATACCCTACGTACAAGCCTCTGATCGTCCTCTCCCCTCACCTCGAGTTCTGCCACCAATCGCGCCCAGTATCGCTCCATCCCCCGCACATGTGAGCTCTGCATCAGGCCCACCGTCCCCTTTTACACCTACTCGCAATGATGCGCCGCTCCCGGCAGGCTTTTCGCCCATCCCAGCCGCCGTTGTCGCCTCGCCGATTCAAGCCAACTTGGAGAGATCGGACACAATATCCTCGGTGAAGTCGCTGGACAGGATGGGTTTCAGCTCGTCCTCGCCTGTCAAGCGGGCTTTACCTAGACCGCCAGTCGGAGTCAACAGCTCAAAGAGCCTAGACAGGGGAATACCGTCAGGCGTAGGGAGCGGGAGTAGCACGGGTTTAGAAGGTCGAAGAGGCTCGAACTCGAGCTCCGTCTCGGTCGCGAGCTCGAATAAAAGGCCGCCTTCCGTTGTGGTGGAGGACCGAACGCCAGAGATGCTAGCTGATGGCGTTGCAGCGATGAGCATGGGCGGATCAGCTCGTACACCTTCCCCGTCGATACCCGTGATCCGGACACCATCACCTTCGCCCCAATCTCCTGCCAGCGTAGAACCGAGCCAGCTCGGTCTCGTCGGAAACAAACCCAGGGCAGATCCCCATACTCCAGCCAGATATACGCCTCTCCCAGCTATCAGCCTACCCGACTCTGAAACTTCATCTATCACTTCGACTGAAGATGAGGCGGAGGCGGATAACAGAAGTCAACAGAACGCAGCTACTCCGAAAGCGAAGAAGACAGCTATGACACCACCTGCACCTCCATCGCCCGAGATCCAGTTCTCGGGCTTACCGACCATTTCGGTATCTACGTCTGACACCGCTGATGAGCCTGAACAAGGAGGCGAGATTGGCTTCGCGGTGCCCACCATCAACGTAGGAGTAAGAACCGCTGTCTCTTCCTACGCTGGATCATCATCACCTCCTACCTCTATCGGCGTCACTCCGCCTTCCGTTTCTGTACCTTCTAGCAATCGCGCTAGCCAGTCAAAGCCTACTCGAGTACAACATGACGGCTCTGCTATCCTGTGCGCTGGATGCGGAAACCCGATTATCGGTCGAATTGTCAATGCAATGAATCAGCGTTGGCATCCTCAGTGTTTCATGTGCGCCGAGTGCGGAGAGCTATTGGAGCATGTCAGCAGCTACGAGTGGGAAGGCAAGGCGTACTGTCACTTGGACTATCATGATGTGAGTGGGCGGTGCGATCCCAAACGGATAATTGCCTGGCGAATCAAGAGCTCATCTTTTATTTATTTTTTTGGCGGGATATTTGATTAGAAATTCGCCCACCGTTGCCATCATTGCCAGACTCCCATCGTCGACCCTCGTTTCGTGACGCTCAATGACCCAGTCCTAGGTCAGCGATACTACCACGAGCTCCATTTCTTCTGCTCAGAATGCGGCGACCCCTTCCTCGACCCTTCCAAATCGTCAGCTCCTGGTACAGAAACCACGCGATCGCGTCCGAGTGGCGTTCACAGTAGCGCAGATGAGGAGGAGGAAGAAGAAGAAGAAGAAGGGGAAACGAACGCGTTTGTGATTCACCGCGGACATCCTTATTGCGAGCGATGTCATCTCAGGCTGCACAAGCCGAAATGTAAGGGGTGCAATCAGCCTATACCGGATATAGCTATCAATGCTATGGGTGCGAAATGGCACAAGGAGTGTTTCGTCTGCACGGTGAGTGAGAGTGGTGATGCTTCCGAAGATCTTGTCCTTTTTTCTCGAGCATGTGATATATGCTCTGTGTCAGAATCAAGGAGAGTGGGATCATTGCTGATGAGAAGTCTTGATCCTATTAGCAATGCCACAACGAGTTCGCCAATAACCTCTTCTTCCCCAAAGATGGTCAGGCATTCTGCACTTCATGCTATGAGCAGATCATATCGGCAAGCTGAGGAGTGGGGGATAAGACTGAGATGCAGGTCAGGGCGGTAGATGTTCTCTACTCTAGCTCACATTGTGTAATTATATACGTAGACAGTGCGGCCATCAAGATGAGTTGAAGCTACTTGTGGCTCCGATGACAAAGGTCTATTCTGAGTGTCGTATCACGATAGGATAGACTTGTGCATGTCATCAACATTAATTCCATCTATGGCTAATCGCAATTGCCAGACGACGACGACGAAAGCAGAAGAGACGAAAAACATCCTATGATTTACGATTGGATATGTTTGTCGTAGAAAAAAATCGTTAATTATAATCTAGCGTACAAAGTTTACAAAGACAAAAGCAAAAGCCTCTATGTCTATCTATGATCCTGACCCGGTCGACTGAGATCCAGTCTACCATCCCATAAGATTCTTATCCGCACTTCCCGCACACTACGGTCTATGACCTACGAGACGTAAGGCTCGTTTCTCAACCAAACGCCAGGTTTAGTCATCTCGAGGTACCCGCCCTCGATATGATCCCCAGGACAAGCTGGGCGAGTCTCATTCCCGTTCCAAATACCATTACAACCAGGTAGGTATTGGATGGGAGTTGTTTGTCCGACGGGTTCGTCTACGATCTCGGTTTGGAGTTGACACGAGTAGGTGATGTCCATGTTGATTGTGGCGTTGAGAGCTGGGCAATTGGCCGGGTGGTCCATGCCTAAGAGGGGGGGGAAATCCCGGAGAACAACAAGAAGACGAATATCTAGTCAATATCGGTTTTGAGACTCGTGATTCTAATCGCAATCCAGGAAAACAGAGACGGAGAAGCTTCGAAGGTTGATCTTCGTTAATTAGGCCGATGGCAGACCTTAATACTCACCCTGAACTTCCTTGGTCGCATTCATATATCGACAGTTGTCCAGTACGCTCTGCAGTACATCGGCTGTCAGGGCGAACGAGGCAGGAAGGCGAGGTGGTCAGTCACCAGTCGATCATACACAAGAACGGAAAGAAAAGCCCCTCATAATCGTAGGTAGGCAGGTAGGCGGCCAAGGAAGATGAATTGGTCGTTTCGAGGAAGATTCACTCACGCTTCCAGCCATTCATGAAGTCGGCGTGGATACCGTACTGTATGCAGAGACATCGCCAGGAGCCAAAAGAAGTCAGCAAAAGCACGATCATCAGATGCAGATATCGTTGGGGTACGTGGTGGGTTAGGATCAGTAGTGTAAAGGTTCCTGCGTAGTGTCACATATCCACTCACACCGCTGGTATCGCCATTCGACAGCACCCAGGTCGTCTTCCCAGCGCCGTTGAATGGGAGCTTGTAGGTCGCGAAAACAGTTTCGAATTGGAGCGTGATGAACTTCTTGGGGTAGGCTGTAAGGAATGTGCAAACAAGCGTGAGAGACGATTAGCAAGGGTCCCACTTTTACTGCCAAGCCGGAAAGAGGCTTCGTAAGACGGATGTATGGACGTGAAACTCGCCATCTGGACAGTAGTAGCCGTTCGTTCCGTCCGTGGGGTAGGCTGGACGATACAGACAGAAGTGACTTTTGTCAGCGTTGTACTAAGCTCTGATGTATTGACCAGATATCTGACGCAGATGCAATACTCACCAACGTGGCTGGAGTAATCGGCATCCTCAGCGTAGACACCATCCCAACAACTCGGACTGATCACACGTCCAGATAGATCCAAAAGTTAGCAGACATCCTTGGACACCATGTGACCATAATCGATGTGAACTTGGACGTTCATGGGGATACTCACAATTGAATAGCGGATACCAGACCACCGGCGCAGTCGGTCGAAGGGAAGCCGTAGTTTTTGGTATCGGCACCTGTATTTCCCCTATAGCATTGCCACCACATCGCTGATTTCTCACTGGGTCACGTAAGGAACAGCAGAAATCCAAGAAGATGTCAGCTCTATCATCAACTGCGCTATGAATAACCATTTTCGAAGACCCGCATCGATTTTTCATGGCCAACCACTCACGGGTCTGTGTAGTTGATAGCTCGTCGCATCGGATTACCCGCCACGATATTGTAGTTGTCAGGGAACGGATAGATCGGTACGCCCGTTGGAGCTTTCTGGAAGTAATACAACGACGTTCGATCCAGCGGGACGGTTATCATCGAGCCGTTAGGGTATTGATAATACAGCTGCGCGACCCAGTAAGCCGACTTGTCATCTTGTACGACGGTGGTTGTGCAATTCGCCAATTTCTGCATATCGGTCGCGGTCGTCAGATTGGCGGTGAAATAGGACGAGCCGTGGATTCTGTGCAGGTGCGATGCGGGCGCGTTGGGGTTGACAATGGGGTCAAGACGAGTGACGGCGATGGACCGGTTGGTGGTCATGACGAAGTGGTCGGTGGAGTATTTCCCGAATTTGGCGATATCTCCAGGTTTACCAATGTTCACTCCTCCATCAGCGATCGATAGAGGATGACCACCGCTGACCGCTGTGTTGCCAGTACTGACTCCGGCGTTTCCTGCATCGGGCGAATCATCGTCGTCCAGTCCGGAATCTGAGCTGTTGTTATGCTTTCTAGTGAACACGACAGCGACCACAGCGATGACGATGGCGATGGCTAGTATGAGTGACAACAAGATACCCCACCACCACCTCCGACCTCTGGTAGTAGATGGGTACCACCACTTCTCGCGCTTCCTAGGAGGATATGGCCCATACCCATTCCCGTTCTTCTCGTTCGTTACAGGCGGCGGTGGTAATCTCGACTGATCCACTATGTTCTCATCGACGTAGGTCGGTGCAGCGGCAGTGAGCGTATAGGTCTGTGACTGTCTTTGCTGTCCTTCGCCTCCACGAGGAGGGAGTGGCGGTGCATTGGACCTGGGGACTGGTGACTCTAGTGATCCGTTGGCAGGGTACGAAGGCACAGGTTTGCGCTTGCCAGCAGGCGTCGGTCGAGGCGGCAGTGGCGGCGGTACGAAAGATCCCGAAGCTCTCTGATTACTAGGTATCTCGTTCAGTGCCGAGTCAGAGGATGAAGGGGACCTCTCTGGAGTGGTGAACGGATCATTGGAGTTGCGTTTGCTGTTGTTGTTTGAGGGGAGTGCCAGACTCATTTTGATTATAGTCGTACCGTATCGTGAACAGGAATGATGATATTACAGTGAGAATGATGATGAGGAACTAGGTCTGATCACAAAGAAAAAAGAAGAGCGAATCAATCGACTCGGTTTTGATGTTATGATGCACTACCAGTTACTCTTCATTCCTGGAATGCTGACCATGCAGAGATGAAGAAGTGGAATGAGATGGAGACGGGAAGGATGGCGGTATCATGAGAACATGAGTGATGGTGTGGTGATGATGAAATGATACTCATACAGTAGTACCCACGTACGCCTCAGCCTCACTCACTCCCCACTCGGCACCAAAGAGGCGAGGCGAACAATTGGTACATTAATTGTGCGATTATGCAATGAAAAGCTGTGTGTGTGTGTGTGTGTGTGTGTGTGTGTGTGTGTGTGTGTGTGTGTGGAACAACTTTTTGTACCATTCAGGGTCCTCCAAGAGATACGATACGGTATGGCACGGTATGGGTAGATAACGGATACAAGCACACTCGGCCTCTTCCCCTCTTCCCCTCTTCCCCTCTTCCCCTCTTCCGCCGTTAGAGAGAGACAAGATTCCAGGGAAGACCCAAGATACTTAGGGTGGGAAAACAGGGTATTCAGGGTATTCAGGGATCTTGGTACGCTCTGACCGCTTTTAGCGTATTCTTATGGTATTGTGCCTTTCTTGTTAAAGATGTGCCGAGTCACTCACCCAACCTTACAAGCAGAACCCCCCCGAAAGAAGCCAAGTCGGCTTAAGCCATACTAGTACCTCACTCAGCCACCCACACACACACCAGGCGATGCGATGCGATGCATCTTAGATATCTTAGATCAAACTTGCCCACCTCCCGCGCCTTGGCCTTTTGGCTCACTAAATAAGAGGTTTTGCTTCCTCTCCTATTTTAAGCATTCCGCCTATCACTCAGGTCAGGTACTCAAATCTTGGCCACGGTACCACCCGACATGAGTTACCGCTCGGCGTGATGCCAGAGGACGTGGACTGCGGGATCTACAGTGGTAGGCAAAGCGAATTGCCGGTACGGTCGCTTCTGCAAACGAGTACCTCGTTCGAGAAGACTTTTTTTGGTTGAGTGGGGATCTGCAAACGTGGAAATATCATGTGACCCAGCGAAGCGTTCACTAAAATGTGTGTTTGTTTTGCCTACAGCTGCTCAACTATCCATCGCGGCTGTCTCTCGAGGGAGAATCACCTCGAACATGAGCTGCTTGCGCCGGCGCCTGACATCACTGTGTGGATGGGCTATTGAGTGATGACATGTATCACCCTCAAAGGACGTTCATCTTTCAGCCTGTCTTTGAGTATCCGCACAAAGTTTCGAATCTTGTCCGTCTCCAACACAACACAGCAAGATACCGTCACCTGCTCAACCAAGCAATGTTGATCGAACCGAGTCCAAACATACAAATCTGACCGCTGACCGCTGACCGTTGACAGCTGTGTTCCCATGAAAATCCCTGTTCCAGTCCTCAACGTATTGATGCATTATGATGAGAGGAGATATACAGTGTCAACGACATGTAGATAAAGTTAACTTCGACCGGGTACCCACCGATCGGCTTGTCGTCGTCTCCTGGATATACACGATGATGTCTTCACGACTCAAGTCATGATCTTGTTTTGCTTACAGCATTCAACGGGCCATGAGATCGACAGGAAGCCGCAGCGACCCCTTTCGATATCACGACGGCCTGGGAACAAGTCCGAAAGACCAAAGACAAGGAACCAGGGGAGATGATCGTACGTTGTTTATCTCTGTCAATATCGCGACGTGATATGAAACTCTGGGAAACCCTCCATCCTCGGCCTGACACATCCTTTGGAGTATTGATCCGTTACCTTGAGACGGGCAGCACCCGATCGACCGTGATCGACAAGCACACCGTACCATCGGCTCCCTGCCTGGTTCGTTTTCTAGACTGGACGACTGAAGGACAGCTGCCCTGACAACACGGTTGCCCGTCACTTTGGAAACGAAGAAGAGATCCGATTGATGATTGATGAAACGGGGTAACAAATGATCAGTGCTCATCATACACCACAGGACGTCCTTTCAACCATCTAATGATCGACCGAGGGAAGGGAAGCAACGAGCGACCAACATTACGAGTATCGCAAGTACAGGACGGTATCCATGACGATGCTCGAGAAATGATGTAGCATGACCTCTCTAATGAGCTCCGAAGGTGCATGCATGCCAGTCCTTCAGACATACAATATAAAAGAACACTATCCTCTTCGCAGCTTCGCCAACCTTCCCTCTCGAGATCCTTTCAACATCTATACTGCCTGCTTCGCTTCAACCTCAGCCTGTCCTGGCTGCCACCTTCTGTTCACCTCGCTTGCTTCATATTTCTGTCACCTCAGGCCGGTTTTCTGCCTCGAGACTGGATCCTCGCGCGCGCTCATCCACTTTATCCAGAGTCTTTTTTCCGCTCGATCGCTGACTCCGTATCCCGCGGCGGCAATCCGATCTCATTCGTTACATTTATCACCTCTCACGGCATTGCCATGTTGTTCATTCACTCCATCTTACTCGCTTTCCTGGCGCTTCCACTGGGCCTCTCAGCGCCCTCGAGTCCTCACGCTCTGCATTCCCTCTCCGACCTCCGATCCCGAGCTGCTTCCTCTCAAGCTCAGTCCGCCACTTCCACCTCTGCCGGCTCAGCAGCAGCAGCGGCCGTACCCACCACGCTCGCTTCGATCCAAAGCGCGGACTTCAAATCGCTACTATCATCCGAGAAGATACCCCAAAATTGCCCGATCAACAAGACTTTGACTGTACCCCTTTCCGCCGCAGCGGGAGGAACGTTGGCTGTGCCGGCGGGTCAGGCGGTATCGATGATCACTGTTGGTAGGGGCGTACAGAATTATACGTGCACGAATGGGACGTATGTCTCAGCAGGGGCTTTGGCCAAGTGAGTAATACAATTCGTCGACCGTGCTGAAGAGGGGGATATGGTCATCATACCTACCATGAGGAGAGACTCAAACATGATGGAAATCCAGGTCATGATTCAGAGGAGACGATAAATGCTGACTATCGCGCTCCAGCCTATTCGACGTCTCATGCCTCTTCTCGCTAACAGCGAAGTCTGTCAACCCCGCCAAGCTGAGCGAGCTGCTGCCCAAACTCGCTTTCAAGGCCTCGCTGTTCCCTGATGCCGGCAAGTTGCCGATTGCCATCAACCATCTCTTCGTGTGAGTAACATTCGGCCTGAGTCTTGCTCGTCCTCGTATCCAACGGGGATTGTGGAGGGGCTTCATAGTGGCTCGACCGGATTTTCTCTCCGGTAGATATGCCATAGTAAATCTGAGCTGAGCTGACGCTATATGTCGTGTTCATCCCCTGCTGTCCTGATGCCCTTGTCTATTACCTACACATGCATGTGACACTTCCTAATCACATGTATTTCGGTGTGATCCCCACAGCGCCACCCCCAATTCCGCCACTCCAGGCATATCCCCCGAATTCGCCCTCTCCTCAGGCTCGGACCAAATTATTGTCTCCAAGCTGGGTGCCAGCCCTGCACCTTCCGATCCAGGAGTCAACGTACCATGGCTACAGCTCACAGCGATAGAAGGCCAAGGAACGCTTGCGAAGAGCGTTTTCAGGGTCGATACTGTCAATGGGCAGCCGCCTTCTTCTGTGAGTTGTGCACCAGTCCAGTAGCTCCCTCTGTCTGTCTGAATTGGAATCGGTCCCGATATGAGTTTCAAAACCGAGGACGAGTTCAGAGAGCTTGACTGACTGAATGATATGTTATGCTATGCTATGCTATATTATGCTAACACATATCTATGATTTGTACCATACCCATAGTGCACGACTGAGGGAGAGAGCCTGAGCGTCAACTACGCTTCTATGTACTGGTTTACCAAGTAAGGGGGAGGGGGAGAGCGGTGAAGGTCTGTCTGTCAAACAAAGTACTCTGAAAGCCGGTGCTACAAGTGGAGGGCATGAGACACAATGGCCTCATGATCTGTCTTACGACCGCCACATGACGCTTGTCCTTGATGCACTTGCACTTCCCCTTCCCGAACCCACACAGTACCATCCTCTCAATCGCCCATCATCTCTATGTCATCGGTCGTTCACATCTTGGTCTGTCTGTGAATACTGTCGAAAATATGCTATGTGGAAGCATTCGGAGTGTGGGTTTCACATGTCTATATATAGGAATACGCATAGATGCATGATACGGTGCTATCGGAACTCCGATTGATTTGGTGTTTGCTGGCTTCTCGATCGTACACAGCTGAAGCCTGCAGCTTGACGTCCGAAACTGACCGTATGCCTGCTAGACGATATGTCATACGATGATTCTGGCCAAGTTTGATGGATTTGACGTAGAGCTACAACATATCTGTATGTCAAGAGATGTATACAACAGTTTCATTCGAAAGCATCCACATCCGCAGTAGCGTAACGGAATACTGTCCTACCTCATTCCGCGTCCAACAGATCCCAACCCTCACTCAGCTCTTCGCCCGAGCCATCATCCTTCCTCTTTTTGGTGCCCCAACGACTTTCCTCGGCGGTCAAAACACTCTGAACGACTTTTGCCACGTCTAGCCCGAATCCGAGATGTTGCAGGACTTGGTTCGTACCGGGTTCATGAGTCTTTCTGCCCAGACCTGAGGAGACGGATAGTGCCGCTATCAACTCCAGGATCGACGTAACTGAGATCATTGCCGAGGACCTTGTCGGAGTTGAAGTGGAAGAATGTCTGCTTTGACTTCTGCTTGGAGGTCTTGGTCTGAGTATTCCGTTTGCATTCAAGTTCGAGCTCGAATTGATAGTTAGATCCTCATCATCGTCTGAATCATCCCTATCCTTATCCCTAACCCTTGAGTCTTCACCTCCCCGATCGAGGATCCCCACACTAGTCACTCCTTGAGAGTAAGCGAGATAAGCCACCGAAAAAGCGAGGAGGGCAAAGGAAGTCAGGAACTGGCGATGCTTGTTCATTGACTTTTCCAGCACGGCCGATATATTCGGCTGGGCTGTAAAGATCCTGCTTGAGGACAGACTCGTCACAGCAGCAAACGGTGATGATGACGCTCCTGACGCCGACGAAGAGGTATACGATCTTGGACCAGAGCTGGGGATAGATTTCAATCTGCTGGATAACGATGCCGTACTGGACATCCATAACACATGACGGTCTCGCCATTTCGTAGTGCCCACAAATGGCGTGTTGGCCTTCATGATCGGTCGTCCTATATGCCGCTTTTCCAGTGGCGGAGGCGGAGTGGGCAGAAAAGGCAGAGTGATGGAAAGGTAGGTGGTGAGCAGCGAGAGGAGGTGGACAGTATGCGACAGTGCGGCATTGATGCTGACCGAGGGGTATACTACGTTAAGGATATAATTTTGTCATCAGTCGGTGGCTTGATTCTTTGCATGTTTGGATAGAACACACGCGCAAGCCAGATACTTACGCCTGAACGCCTCTGGACTCGGTAACAGCAGACTTGCAATCTCCCATTCGCCCTTACCCCTCTGTCTCACACCGAAGAGAGCGACCGCTTCTCTGACTAGAACCAGCCTGGCATGTATCATATTAGACGAGACTTCGGCTTGTCGACTTCGGCAGCGTTTTATAGCGTTCTGAAGAGCGGTCGTAGGAGAAGGGTCGGATTTGAGCGCCGCTAGGCTGGCTCGACGTGAACCCACCGAGCTCTTCGCTATTGTAGCTCGAGCTATGCAGACAAATCATCTCAGCTCAAGTGCAAAGACACGAGCCTTGCCAATACCTGAGCATAAATGTCAGATTATGTATGTGGACCAACTCACATTCCGCTATACGCGCTTCTCGTTCAGATATGTCCCTTCTGAGCTGGGTACATCGTCTCTCCCTCTCAGCTACATCCGCTCTGAGCTCCCTCCAAGCGTTAACGCCCCGGGATGGTCCGGCAATAGCGCTTATCCTGCTAGGTACAGGATAGGGCGAACGAGAAGGGTTGATGAGCGGGCCTGTACCACTGCCGCCTTGAAGTAGGAGCCTCGATTGATGGGTGATTGCGTCGATTTGAGCTTGTATATCGCGCAATCTCTCCTCGCTGAATGAGATACTGAAGATCGTGAACATCAAGATTAGCAACGGTACCAGATATCGCGGACGGTTTGAATGATAGACGGACTGGTCTCACCTTTCTCTCAGACACGAAGCGCAGAAGAGGGGATGCTGGGATTGACACACAGGGCATCTCGGCAGATTGGATGTCATGACGCGAGGTCGCTGGAGGCCCGGGATCTCATTGTTTGGTATCAGTGTGCAGCCCAAATTCTGGTAATTGTGTCCCGTACAAGAAGGAGTAAAGTCGAGCCCTCTTCGGGTCAATTTCAGTCGATGTTGTTGATGAGTGAAATGTGAAATGTGAGATGTGAGACTGACAGTCATGATACGGACATCCCATCCACTCGGCTCGCCTGACCGTAACCGTCTTCTGCGGAGGATACCGAGAATACCAATCGGATCCTAATGCCGTAATTACAATAAGTCAGTTCAATAACAATAACAAAAACAATGACAATAACAACAAATTAATAATAATAATCGCCACCGGATGACTCGCTAATCAAGGCTGCTGCTGCTCAGCCCAATTTGATTCCGCTAATCCCAATCCAATCAGCTTCATGTTTGGGTGTGTTTGGTCAAATTAACTTACGAAAAATCAAAACACGAGCAACATGCAATGCAATGCGCAAGTTGAACGAACGGGATAATAACACTGCCTCATCCTTCTTGCCTTCAATCCGCATTCTCATCTCACCTCTTCTTGACCTTCATCTTTTCATCCACCATTGAATCACCACACATCACCGAGCTGGAGGTGTGAGTTGCGAGCAGTAAGCACTCGTCTTGGTATACGGAAGAACCAGCTGCTATCACCCAAATAATCTTGACCGTCAATAAACCTCCGTCTCCTTCCCGTCCGAGCGAGATGTTCGACAACGGCTTCGACCCGGGCTATGTCTTCCGACACCCTGTCTTCTTAGTAACTTTTATTATTGCCGTGCCGGCATGGATCATCGCCTTCGCGGGACAATGTGCCGCTGAAGCGAAGTATGGTGCGTCAGGCGTCTTCGACCCCAATCCACAATAGAACTATGCCTCTAGTGTGTCATAATGGACGACTGACGGTTTGAGCTCACAGCTTCTGCTGATGGGAGAACACCCGTGGTGAATACCTTATGGTTCGGTATCTGGATACAACTGTAAGTGGCCTCTTCAACTTTCTTCGCAGATGTACCGGTCCACAAGCTGAGCCGTTTTTCTGCCTCTCGTTACAGAGCGGTCATCGTACATCTATTGTAAGTGAACACCCCGACTCGGGACCTCAGAGAATCGCTGAACAACCGCCTGTATGCCTGCAGCTTGGCTCTGGCTGGCGATGCTTTGGCGATCCACCGCTTCCAGCTCGCTGTCGTACTTGCCATCTCCACCGTGTTCGCCGTTCACGGTGTCGAATTCATCTTCCAACCTCAAGGGGCGTTGATTGCTGTTGGAGTAGGATGGCTCTTGCTCACCATGGTAGATGTGAGTGGCGACCAGTCAAAGACATGATGACGGGATTGCATGTGCAATATCTGACTACCAACGTGTACTCCTTCAGCTCGTATGGATCATCTACCTGACTTCGGAGGAAGATTCATTCTTCTACAACCTTCTCAACTCCGGCGGTACCGGCGGTCTCTCAGGCCCAAGCAACCGGAGAATGGGTAGCACCCGAATCTCCCACCGAGACTCAACAGGAGGATACGGCGGCGGCGGCGCCGGCGAGATGGGTCTCGGATCAGGCGGGATGTCCCGCGGTATCTCTTCGAACAACATGAACATGGGTATCGGAGGGGGTGGTGGATTGGGCGGTTCAGGATATCCTTCAGGAGGATACGCACCCGCCGCCACAGAAGGAACGCCTCAGAAGGCCACGTCGGTTAGGAATGATTACGATCAGCAGTCGCCCGGAGGAGGTGTTGGCGGAGGGGATGAGGCCATGTACAAGCACAAGGCCAAGTAAGTGATTGCCGTTTTGTCATCGCATCTCAAACGACACCTGTTTTTGAGAGGTGTCTTAACATCAACGCCCCTGAAAGGCGTACACAGGCAAGGAACAAAGGAGGCAATGGATATTTTCCAACAATACGCTGACCTGCCTTTCTGATCCAAATCATGCGTTATCCACCTCTCGCAGAGCTATGTACGCCTACTCTGCCTCCCCTGACGACCCCAATGAAGTATCGTTTGCAAAGGGTGATATCCTCGACGTACTGGATAACACGGGCAAGTGGTTCCAAGTACGCACGCCGACGGGTGCTACTGGTGTAAGTGGCTGTTTGTCCCAACAACTTCAAACTTGTATAGCGGGTGCTGATCATCTTCTGTGCATCCCGGCCGTCGTGTGGTCATCGACATAGATCGCCCCCTCAAATTACCTCACGGTGTTATAATGATCTCTGTCATCTCGTCCCTCTCCTCAGCTTGACGACCGCTAAAATACTCCAACCAAATATCACCCTCCTAATTTTCTCCTCGACTTTGAGAATGGTACGAAAAACGACACCGAACGAACCGAACGTAGAATGAGGCGCCATGCGGCGTGCCCGACGCAGTGAGTGTGTCTGGTGCGGGAACCGACACGGACTTGCCCCAGGAAGGAGACAAGGCCGGCGTTCCCGTGCGCACACGAGTCAGTATAAGTAATGTGGGTTGGACGGAATCGAATTGGATAGGTGTGGGAAAGGAAGGAGTCGCGCAAGCGCACAAGCTAGCAATGTGCAGTAGCCAAACAGACAGGACTGGAGCACTTCAGTGCGATTCCTCTCCATCTTGGTAATCTGACTGACGTACAATACAATCACGAGTAAAGTAACATAACATACAATGAATACCATATTGGCCACCAAGACAAACCACGCCGCGCGGCATGATCCTGCTGCACATAGTTAGAGTAAGCCATAACCCACGGTATCATCATGGCATGAAGGTGATTATATACTATACACAACTGCATCTTCTAAACTTGAACCGCTCTCTCCCCGAGCAGACCACTGATGGCTCCTCGTCAGCCCATCTGTCATCCCGTCCCACAACCTAGTCAGCTTATGACTTCCCCTTTTTCTTCTTCTTTTTCTTCTTGTTTCCACCGCCCCCTCCGCCTCCTCCTGTCGTGTTCGTAGTTTTCCCTCCATTATGGCCGGTCGGGGTGGGCGGTCTTGAGGGTTCTGTCGATGCGGTTGGCGGTGGTGAGTCCAGATCCACTTCATCTCCAACGCCTGCCTCAACTTCCGCTGGCGCTACTGCCGGAATCGCATCTCCAGTGTCCGCCGCCTTGACTTCCTCCTTCTCCTTTGCGAGATTTGATGCGACCAACTCTAAGGGTGTGGGCTTTTTGTCGGCCTCTATCGGAGCGGCAGCTGACACCTCCTCGAAAACCCCAGGCGCTTGCACTTGAGCTTGGGTCTGGGAGTTGGACGAGTCTTCCGTTTTCAGCTCGTGCGTCGGCTTGGATTCGGTCTCTGGCATAGGCTCGACGACGACGACACTTGAAGGTTCGGCGGCAGGACTCTCGACGGTCGATGGCTCAGCTACAGGCACACCGGGATCGTCATTGACCACGGGGTCGGCTTCTTCCATTATCACAGGCTGCGTCTCCGCCGCTTCCGTTGTCGTGTTCTGTTCGGCAGTTCGATCTCCTTCCGCCAACGAGGTCTCCCCCGCGGCCGCAGGCACAGTCGCTTCTGCAGATCCATCCGGTATGCTAGATTTAGGAGACTGTATGATCTCCCCCGGCTCCTGACCGGTGGGGGCTGCTTGCCGATGGTCGATCTCTGCACTGGGCGGTATCGTCTCACTGGCTGGCTCAGTGCGTTCAACGTGTTGTATTTTCGGTAGCTCCTGTCCCTCTTGATCGCTCTCGTCCTTCGTGTTCTGCTCGATTTCGGTCGATGCAACAATGTCTGTCACACCTTCCTCACCGGCCGATGGCACCTTATTGTTCCCGACATCCCTCGGCGGTTCCGAAGCCGCTACCGACTCTCCCTGTACGCTTAACCCACTCGAGTCCGTGTTACCGGCAGCGCCATTCGGCTGATCTGCGCTGTTCTGAGCAACTCCAGGATCTCCGCCTTCCTGCTCGGAAGATCTGCCCCAATCTGTCTTGATCACAGATTCTGAGGCCTCTGGGAGGACGACTTCTGCCCGCTTAGGCTCGGGCGAAGAGGTTGCAGCGTCCGAGCCATCGGTTGTGGTATCTACAGGGACTGAAACCGGCTGTTCCATCTCGCCAGCAGCTGAACCGTCAACTGCGTCCAACAATCTCTCCGGTTGCTGTATTGTGATATCCTGAGCTGATGGTTCTGGAGCCGGTTCTTCCATAATGTTCCTCTCCGGGTTGACAACCCTGGAGATTTCGCCAGACTGCTCGGGTGGGCGCTCGTTTTGGGTATGCCTATGCAGCGGTGATCCGTGCTTGATGTCCACCGCGATGGCGGCTTCCTCCCCTGTCAGGCCAATGTTCATGGCCTCCAATTGCGCTTCCATCCCCTCGACTGTCTCTTGCTCACTGTCACGCAAGTTCGCAGGCTCAGGAATTGCCGACTCGCTCTGTACCGATCTGCCGATGACCGATGTTAAGGTTGACGCTGACGCTCGAGGAGACTCAAAGACAGCATCGATCCCGTTGGAATGCGGCGTGAGCTCCTGCTGAGTGGATGCAGAATTAGATGATTTGAAAGGCGATCCGAAGGTTGGAGGGGAAGATACAAGCTTAGATCGCGTCGCCGGTGGTGGCGTTCGAGGTGGGCTGATTGTCGCTTCAGGGGCAGTCGGGGGCGATGCCGTCTTTTCTCCATTGACTAGAGGTGTCTCCTTAGCCTGCGGCGCTTCCTCGCCCTCTCCATTTTCCCTGACCCATCTTGACAGCTCGTCCAGCTTATTCTGCAGCTCGGTTGACGGAGGCGGTTTCGGAATATCGGCAAAGACACCCTCATTGAGCTTATCCACCAGGAAAGGTACGACCATGCGACACCACACGTCGACACTAGCCACGCATACCCTCTTGGCCTCTCTTCGCTTCGCGGCTCTCGCTTCGGGAGTCATCTGGACTTCTGAATTCCGCCTGAGCAGATCCGCTCGAGGGGCTGATGGTGTTCTAGCGTGACCTGGTCGATCTTTCGACTTTCCGGTAGGCACATCGGTAAACGTGGTGATCTGAGTGACGTACTGCAGCAAGACATTTGACGATGCTAATAGTGACGCCGAATGTAGGGAGATCAGCTGAGAGTGTAGGCTGAGGGGAGCGAGCAGTCTGAGATTGTTGAAGGCTGTGATGTGGGCGTTAAAGAGGGCTGCTAGTGGAGGGAAATATGACACGGAGTCGATCTGAGGTAAGGGAGGTGGGGATGTGATGGATGACACGATATGAGGAATGTACTCCGGGACGACCAGAATTTGAGATGGAGGGAGAACGGCTTTGGCAGAGTCTCGTAGTAACGACGAAAACTCAGTTGAGCTCGTTGCAAGGGATTGAGAGAAAGTCGAGAGGACGGTCGAGGTGAATGGAGCCGAGATCAAGGGGGCGAAATCCAGCCCGACTCTAGAGAATGACATGGCGCAATAACCAAGTTGAACCAATATCGAGGACATGGAGGCCGAGTCATTGGATATTCGAGGGATGTAAGCTTCAATGAGCTTGACGAGGTCGGTGATGGCTTGATTGGCGAAAGAGGTGATGTGCACGGCGGCGATATCTGAAGGGAACGATTCGAGGAATATAGCGGTGAACTGAGCAATGAGGTCGTAGACGTGTTCTCTGAACAAGTCGATATACCGTCTCAGGTACCGCACTGGTTCCGCTTTGTCTCTCTCAATCGACAACAGCTGCGTGCGGAAGTTGTGATACCGGCTCGAGATAAAGACCAGTCCCAACTCGCTCTCTTCCATTGCGTTCAACCTCCTCAGGAAAGAGACAGTCTTAACCAAAGCGGGCAACTTGACAGGTTCTCGGAGTAGAGCGAGTAGCTGAGCCATCATGAGCTGCAGGATCGCTTCGACCTCTTTAGCGACATCTTGCACCAAAGCGACTGACGGATATCGTCCGGCGAGAGAATGACAGTGGTTCAGCAATTCCATGGCCTCCTGATAATACCCATTCCGCACGCATGTCTCCATCAACTGCGGGATTTCCAGCAGATCATACAGTTTGTCCTGGTGTTCCAATACCAACGCCGCCTTGCCTCTGACCCGCTGAATCCCTCCCGTCGTACTGGTGAATGATCGGCACTCATCCTCCAAGGAAGGGATAGCACCTATCAGTTTCCCCAAGCTTCCCGAGAAATCGTCGAACGCGGACTTGACAGCCGAAGAGCACTTGTGTACAGAGATAAATGTCGGATATTCTCTGAAGCATAGGTTTGTGAGGTCTGATTCTACGGTGGACGCCTCGGCCGATATCAGCGCGGGTTGCCGGAGTAGCTCGTGCAATGATAACGACGTGAGCTGGTCGAGGTAGGAAGATGCGCCGGGTGAGACGAAGTCAATATGTGATGATGAGGATTGAAGAAGTTCGACTAGCGTCATGGGAGGGCCTGCTCAAGTAGTGTCAGCCGAAGGTTAGCTTGCCATGGACAAGGCTGCATGGCGACGGCGACAGCTACCGAGAGAGACATACCTTGACTAGCATCGGATCGCCCATTTGGTACATCCTCTGTCAATTTCAGAGGTGGATCCTCTGCTACACCTGCCATGATCCGGCGCTGATGATCACCTTTCGGTCTATGCTACGAGCCGAGAGCCGTGAGCGAGAGTGAGCAGACGATATAGCTGGGATTGTGACACTCGCGACTCCCAAGACAATAGAGGCATACTGAGGTGGTCTGTTGATGCTCATTTCATCAACTCGCAGCCTAAGCAAACCGCGATACGACGTGTTGCAACGCAGAGTTACGTAAACCACGCCGAGCTGCCGTGGCCGTTGCCAGCGGTGATCACCGCCATACTTCCAGGAAGACCCACGTGGTTGTCGACATGTTTCATCGATTGCTTTGCTTTCCAAGATTATCAACCGCTCTCGCTATCATCCCCTGTTTCTGAAGGTCATCTTAGCTTTATTGTTCTGCAAAGTCAGGATATATCGTCTCTCAAGCACTGCACCGCATACCCCACAGCTTTGTACTTCGTCGTTGAACGCATAGATTTACATTCATCTTCATTCAGCATTGCATTGGAAGTCTTTCGGATACCCGGCATCGTTCGATTACCCTGCTCAGTCATGATGAGACGGATATCCCCTTCAACCCTTCGTCAGAGGGTACTACCGCCTATATCACGCAGAGCACTCAGCGCCTCCCCTATTTTCATTCGCGCGTTACAAACAAGTAGCAGCTCGCTTCTGCCTCGATCCCCGTCGACGCGACGGACGTTGATTGCTTCCTCCTCGGCTGGTTCAAGTCATGATATCGAAGATCAAGTAGAACACGCTTCGTCAGCCGAACAGCTCAAGGAAAGCTCTGCGGGCGGCGGGGAAGGGGAAGGAGAGGACTCGCCATCCTCAACGCCTCCTCCGAATCCTCCAAGTGATCTCTACAGCTACACGACATCGATCATACCGCCATCCAAGCCTACATCACCGCTTCCTGCCGAGTTAGGACCAGCGCTTACTCATCTCTACACGTCTTTCTTACCGGGCAATCAACACCTCGCAGAGGACCTACATCCCTCATCGCCTTTTACTCACGTAATCAGCTTTCCCGATGGATCAGGAAGACCCCGGACGGAGCCCGCGGAACGATCAGATGACCAAGGGTCGTCAGCTCCCGAGGCTGTGATGGCTCTTGCATCACCATTTGAAGGTGGTGAGGCTTACGTACAGGATGCAGTGAAGAGATTGGCCAACGAAATGGATGCGGACCTTGTCAGACTGGATTTGGTGACAGGTCTGGGTCTTGATGGACCTTCATCACCGCTAGGTAGCAAAGGTGAGTAATATATGCTGTCCTTGTCCCAACTTGAGGGATCTCGCTGACATCCCTGTACAAAGATGCAAGCCCTCCATCCTTACCGCAACCTCTCAACCCTCTTCTCAGCGCTGCTCCGCGGCCTACAGTAGGCGCAATCAAAGAAACTAACGAATCTGACGATTCTGAAGATGGTCATGGCATGCCCGGTATGGCTGTCACAAGTGTGCCCATAGCAGTCATGGGAGGCGGCGGTGGAATGCTTCCTTCAAGTCTTTCGGGACTGCCCGGCATGGGAGGCTCCGAAGAAGATCTAGCTCAAAGTCAAGTCAATCAGGAATGGGTCAACTTCTTCACCAAGATTATCAATACTGGTGAGAGTCGTCCGGGGAAAAAACGAGTGATAGTGCTCGAATCGGCTACCGCTATGGCCAAGAGCTTTCCCCTATGGTGGCCTTCCCTAGTGGAGGCTGTACAGAGACGGCGTAAAGGACACGTATCGATCGGTAAGATCGGCAGAAATAAAGGAACAAACAGCAAAGCGCCTGCAGCCGCTCTGCTCTATCCGACCAGTATCATTCTGCAATGCACCCCTTCTCTCGCCCTGCCTCATACACACCCCGCCATGACCCTTGAACACGATCACGCCGAATCATCATCAGAAGAGGATGAGCATGCCGAAGGCTCGGCCGATCCTGCACAGGCCGTGATGGCGGCCCTCGAGGAAAAGTTCAAGAGCATGGGTATACACGTTCAGTCGCACGTTGAGGTGGTGAAGCCGAAGATTGACGGCAAGCTATGGTGGGGGAGCGAGGAGGGAGACACAAGTGGACGGCGAGAGGGAGATCAAGAACGTCTAGCTGGAATGTTGTCCAAAGGGTACGTCATACCTAGCCCGGCTCTCTGACATACTCGAGGCTGATTAAACTACTATCATTCAGTGTACCAGCTGTTTTGCCCTCTTTCGGCCACAAGTCGCTCGACGGATCCTCTCAGCCACCTGTCAATCCCATTCGTCGTCTACTGCAGAGTCGATTTGGTCTTCCCCCTCGATCGGACGAAAACCCCGAGGCCGTCCCTTCAATAGTGTGGAAAGCGTATCCAATCGTCCCTCAACATCGAAATCTCGCGCTCGAAAAAGAAGCTCGAACACGCCAACGGCGTGCATGGACAGCCGCTTTGTTGCAGCGTGCGGTTCATCAGTTTGGGGGCAAACTCGCAGATCCCCTGGAAGTCTTCACAACAAGTGAATTGACGGGACTTCCGATCACTCGTAAAACGGAGGCGAGCGGCGTCGGAAAGGGATGGGGCAACAGCGTGATCCCCTGGACTGACGCGATGCACATTTCGAGCATCGCGCTTGGTACGGCTGCGCGTTCTGGTCAGATCGAGGTCGGCGTCGTCACCGTCAGGTGGGAAGACATCATTCGGGCTAGGAAAGCAATGGAGGACGAGAAACGTACGGCTTCCGAGCAGATCAAGCGACACATCCCTTCTCGCAAAATCAAGCTCGACACCAAGACTAAGTCGGACATCGAGAAAGCCCCTCAGCAATTGTTGGATCCGGTCGTGGAACAGATCAAGAAATCTAAAAACCTTTCAGCGCACGAGAAGCGATTATTACCATGCATCGTGGATCCTAACAGACTTGCATCGACTTCCTTCAAGGACGTCCATCTGCCCGAAAAAACAATCGACGGTATACGATCGATGGTCTCCCTTCCTCTGCTTTTCCCCGAAGCGTTCCGAGGCGGAGTGCTGAAGGACCACGCTACTGCTGGCGCGTTGATGTTCGGCCCCCCTGGTACCGGTAAAACTCTACTCGCTCGAGCTGTAGCTGCTGAGAGTGGAGCGCGAATGTTGGCTGTCCAGCCCAGTGATGTCAATGACATGTATGTGGGAGAAGGAGAGAAGCTGTAAGTTTGTCGTCACTGCAGATTTCTTTGGGCAATTGTGTCGTCTGACCACATCATCACGTAGGGTCAAAGCTGTTTTCAGCCTTGCGAGACGATTATCACCATGTGTCATCTTCCTGGACGAAGTCGATGCTCTGTTTGGCGCGCGTATATCACGAGGTTCAGCCGGCTCGATGTCCCATAATCTCCTCTTGACAGAGTTCATGCAAGAAATGGATGGTCTCAGCAGTGCGATCGCCAACAAGGATAAGAGAATCGTCGTGATCGGCGCTACAAATCGACCTTTCGATCTTGATGACGCTGTTCTGCGACGACTGCCGAGAAGGCTATTGGTCGACTTGCCCAGCGTGGAAGACAGGAAAGGTCAGTTGAGCTGCACGACTGCGTCGTTTTTTTTTTTTCTCACCAGCTTACACATTTCGGACACATAGCTATCCTGAAGATCCTTCTTAGAGACGAGCAATTGGCCGAAGATGTCGATCTCGACAAGCTGGCTAAAGAGACGGATGGTTTCTCGGGATCTGACCTCAAGCGTGAGTTCGAGCTGCAATCCATGTCGCCTCATCGTGAGTGGGATGCTGACCTGTCGGTTAACAGATCTATGTGTCAGTGCCGCTCTGTCAGCGGTCAAAGATACAGTCCAGGTGCCATGGGCCAAAAACCTCGCTGCCGAGACTGGCGTAACGCCACCCGAGACCGAGGCATCTAAGACCAGTTCACCGACGAGTCCAGGTGGCGGATCCCGAGCCGAAGTATTGGTGCTTGCCCCGACCGACACCAACAACGGTGGTGGTGGCGGTCGACGGAAAGCGAAAGTCACGAGGCAGACGGCGGCTGCGCCTGTTTCTCAGTCATCTTCTCTTGCTATCACTGCCGCTCAGCCGATTGCTTCGAATTCAGCTTCAGCTTCAGCTGCAACCATGGCTTCCTCTTCAATGGAAGACCAACCTGACACAGGGTCTGCGTCCACCGATGCAGGTGAGCAGGAACCAGGAGTTTCTGCCCTTGACGGCGATGGTGAAGGCGACCAGCAAATCGCCCAAGGCGAAGTGGACCAGCTCCTCAACGCCAATAAGATGGGCGGAGATCCTCCCGCCGAAAGTGAGTCGGAGTCCAACGACAATGCGCTCAAGGACGAGGTCGAGACCTTGCTAGGGTTCAAAGAGCCTCCGCCACCCAAGCCTAGAGTCGTAGCGTGGAAACACTTCAGAGTGGCTTTGGGGGAGATCCGGCCTTCTGCTTCGGAGGAAGGAAGCTTGCCCGAACTGCGCAAGGTGAGTGGAGAGTACTCCCGACTTTCAGTTCTATATCCGCCTCATTTCATCCATGTTGCAATGAGACATACATACCCGCTGGCACTGTCACAGCGAAGGCCAGAGCTGACCCTGTTTGACTATGACATCCGTAGTGGGCCGAGCAATTCGGTGAGGGAGGCAAAAAGAAAGGCAAAAAGAGCGGATTTGGCAAAGGTTTCGGATTCTCGGAGGAAAAGCCTAACGACAGGGAGTCGGAATACGGCCGAGTGGCACAGGATGAGGAGTAGGAGCAATACATATGTATATGATCGCGGTCACTTGGCGTGAGGACAGATCAAGGCTCATCTTAGGCTCAAAAGCCCCCTCCATGACACGACATGGAGATCATCTATCTAGCCCTATCTTCTGCAAGCTGCATTCAATTTGCTGTATGCTGAATGTACCTATGCATGCAGGGTGTAAAAACCCGATTCAGCTTCCCTACGTCCATAAAAACTGCGATGTGATGTGCCAGGGGCACCCTATACGGCCTATACCCTATAACCTTCTGCTCAGCTGATCTACCTTGTCTTGCAATTGATCCAGTCGCGTATTTCGTTTCTCTATCAGCTTCTCCAGACCTTCAGCAGCCGATAGCGGTTTTGTCAATACCTGAGTTTGTAAGGCCGTGTTGAAGCGGGTCTGTAGTGTGTAATCATTCAGGATTGGTCAGTCTCTGACATGTGTATATTCGAGTGCTGATCATAGGCGGGGGTGATCCGAGATGGAGGTTGAGAGGGACCGCACAGTAGGTTTTGCCGGATCGGAAGTCGAAATAAATGGCTGAAATAGGAGGTACAGAGTGTGCCAAGCGCGATGTGTAGGGTTTGCTTTCTTTTCCCACCGGACTCACCTCTAAATCACCCTTCATCATCCCCGTGATCCTCGTCCAGTCCTTCCAAAACTTCTTCTGCGCCTTGCCCCACATCCTCTGACCCCACGCCAGACTTGCCACCACCCCCAGTAACCCCAGACCTACGGCCGTAGGTGCTGAAGTCAGGGTCAAAGGAGGTACATAGCTCATCCAGCTCAGCGACATGCTCAGCAAGGCCGTCGAATACGTCGTCAGGAGCGCTCTTTGAGCTGAGGCTTGTAATCGCGGTACGGATTGTGCTAGGAGCTGTTCTCTCCTCGTCAGAATTGGCGTGAGTAGCGTCGTGGGTGTCAGGGGCGGGATAGAGAGCGATAGTGTGGAGAGATGGTTGAGCAGTAATGGTGAAGTGAAGGGATGAGTAGAGCTGGGCGTGTGTGATGGGTGGGAGAGTTTTCGAATCGTCTGGTCCGATGTCGTATCTAATGAGGATTGCAGTTGCGATAATTGACCAGTCTCGAAGATGATCTAAGCGTATAGTTCGAGGAAAGTCAGTTTGTATCACACATCGCGGGCGTGACCTCGATGCGTCTTATGAAACTAGTTACTCACCTGCCTTTCTAAGTCCACGCCGAATCTGGTCCCCAGATACGTCCCCAGCTCAGAGGCGACATCATCCACCCTCGCCCTGCCCACGAGGCTCAACCACGTCAGCCTGCCCGCAAAGCGCTCTTCCAGTCCAGCTTTCACTTTCGCCATCTCATGCGCCACCCCGCCTTCTACCAAGCCGCCCTCGATACCTCTGCTGGCCACACTGAGATGCCTCGCCTTGGTCGCTCCGTGCTGAGCGGATCTGCGCAATTCCGAAACGGTGTGAGAGGCCTCTCTGACGATATCTCGGTCTGAAGCGATGATATCTTCTATTTGGGCCACAGCGAGAGAGGCGACTTGGCGAGCGGTGGTTAGTTGCGGATGCGAGTCAGCTTTCAATGAGCTGGTCAATGTCGATTGGAGCGGCCCTATTCTGGACGCAAGGAACTGATTCTGGAAGACCTCAAACGCTCGCGTCTTAGCTGAAGAAGAAGCGGGTCCGTGATCTTGCAAGCCTGCAGCCAAGGCATCCAAAGCTTCCAGTGCTGACTGAGCATCAACGAAGGAGACGGAAGGGCTCGGAAAGTTCGAGTTCGGGTGCGATTGCTGTACTTTGGCCAGCTGTTCTCGGAGAGTGGCTTCTACGGCGGCTGGGGTCGTGTTGGGCGGGAGATGACCGTTGATAGCGAAATGAACGTTTACGCGAGACAGGATAGAAGGAAGGATGGAGCTCATTTGAGGGGTGTTTGTCAGCCGTATCGGGTCAATGACGACGAGCAGGGAGTCGGTCCGTAAGAGTGTAGATATGGTTTGATCAGTTTCTTTGGCTTTGAGGAGGAAGAGGACAATGCAATCAGCTGCAACTCTTTGCGTCTAGGTGAGAAATGCTCACTGTTGATCTCTATCACATCGTAGCCAGTATTCAGGAGCCACGAGGATGATATCACCAAAGATTCTGCATCTCTTCGTGGGACTATTCCTTGGCTATACAACAAGTAATTCAAAGCAGGATCAGCGTCTGTCACAGAACCATCCCTTTACACTAAGCTCAGGCGCACGCACCTGATCTGAAAGATATCGATATTCGCATCCTCATGTCGACTCAACAACGCTCTTCGACCGATTTCAGAGTCGGCCAGTGGATCTTCTAGCAACGCTGACACTACATCCCTCGGCGCTGCCAGGCTATCTCCAATGACTACGTGCAGCGTACGAGGTTGTACCTTGTTAGATATTCCATCAAACCTGCACAGTAGGAGAAGGAGCGAGCTAGCTACTCACCAGCTAGCCTGCCATTTCTCTGTGCCTGCAAATCCGTTATAGCAGCGTCTACCCTCCTGGACCAAACGTCGTCACCGCCAATCTCATTCTCCAAAACGGCCTTGATATCCATCAACAAGGGTACCACCTCCTGTGCACCTTCTACGGGCTGTACAGGCGCTACCAGTACTTCCTCGATAACCTCTTGCGGAGTGACAGCGGCAGTGGCAGCCGCTGAGGAGCCATGCCGCCTTGGTGGTACTTGAGAGACTGTCGGGAACCGATTTCGCTTGTTTTGCGAAAGTGGAGGAATGTAGGAAGAGGTGATATTCCGGCTTGTCGTTGTTGTTGTCGTTGTCGTTGTCGTTATTGATGTGCCGCTGAGCTGACTGACGGCAATACAGTGCACGCTCCGCCTTGAAGGACGAGATATTGAGCTGGAGGCTCTCGTTAGCCTCGTGAGCGACATGGCTGATGCGCTGCGCTGCTCTTTTGAGGATGTGAATATGAATGATACAGATACAGTGCTGTTTCCACACCTTCTCTGTTTTCAGACAAGTGACATGACATACGAACCCGAAGCAACCGAATGGATTCAAGGACTGTCAAGTTATACATACAACACAACATGAAATTTATCCGCGTTGCCCACTTGATTTGACCACGTTGCCAGTTGCCATCCAAGATAATCCGAGATAGAGAGACGCGTCTGAGCTTTGGCTCTGAGCGTTGATGCATATCAACATCTTCCTCCAACATCAACATCTTCCTCCTCGACACGGATCTTCCTTCTCTCACCCGCCATCATCATATTGACCTCCTCTGAGTACGAGTACATCATCCTTCCGAGCGACTGCCCAGAACTTCATCCGCAAACTGAACCTGACATAACCATAACACCGTTCTGATTCACGCCTAGGTCCGTGCTCAAACGGGGTGACCACACGACTCAACCTGGCTATTCCCAACGACCAACATCAGCCGTCTTCCTCGCAGCATATCAACTCCTTGTGCCATTCCCTGTGATCAAGAGTCGACCTTGAAGCTTCACGTCGTCACTGCCTTTGCTGTCTTGGGTGCTGGGCGGTCCTCTCGTTCTCTCCAATATCGAGCTATTCGCACTTGTCTTCATATTCAACCTTAGCATCACCTGCTCATCGGATTCCGTTGAGCTCTCTTCCTTCGACCCAAGATCGTGACATCAACCTCATAGTCGAAGTCAGCGCTCATTCTCTTCGAAACCAGCATATCATTCCTCCAGTCCTGAGAAGATGACGGACCAGGGATACGTATCGTCAGGCTCGGGCAGCGGAAGAGTATCAGGCGGCGAGGGTGGGGACAGGAATTCGTGAGTACATAGATCCGGATCTGTACTCTGCTCTTCTCCCTGTCTTTCGTTCCTCGGCTTCTTTCACTGGACCGTTGTTCTCCTTACCGAATGTACCTATCTAATGGTGTTCCGCTGAAATTCTCTGCAGGATCGTCTTGAAAGTCGGTATGGTTGGAGACTCGCAGATCGGCAAAACGTCCTTGATGGTGAAATACGTTGAAGGCAGCTTTGAGTGAGTATGAAACTGCATCTCTAACACCCACTTCCTGCTGCCCGGGAATCCATGCATGAGGTACCTCTCCGCTGACTGGAGCAATGATCGTCCCGTCCGCAGTGAGGACTACATACAAACGCTGGGAGTCAACTTCATGGAGAAAGCTATAACGATACGGAATACGGAAATTACATTCTCAGTGAGAGAACATCCAACTACCCGCCTCTTCTACCCTGCCATACCACCTTTTTCGGAATCTGACCATCAATCATGGTGATGCGTTTCGCTGCGCTCCTCGCAGATATGGGATCTGGGAGGACAGCGAGAATTCGTATCGATGTTACCGCTAGTCTCCAATGATGCCGTGGCGATACTGTTCATGTTTGATCTGACGAGGAAGGCGACGCTCAACAGCGTCAAGGAGTGGTATAGACAAGCGAGGGGATTCAACAAGGTGAGTGATGTGAACGACTGAATGTTGACGGGAAAAGCCATCAGCGAAAACGGCACAGTGGAGGAAGGAACAAATGACTGAGGCGTTCGAAACTCGCCGTCCGTGAACGTGTAGGCCGGGCGGAGGCAGATATCGGCAAAGAAACAACAAGACCGTGCCGGGACTTTGGGCGTAAACGCAACAAGGCAGACAGCTAATCTCCCTCGTTCTCGCGTGAATTCCTTCGCAGACGGCGATACCAGTACTCATCGGCACGAAATATGATCAATTCGCCTCGTTCCCCAGAGAAGAGCAAGAAGAGATCTCGAAGCAGGCGAAGCGATTCTCCAAAGCGATGCACGCGCCGCTGGTGAGTGGAAAAAATTCCTCACTTCCTGCCTACTCTCGTGCCCGCATTTTCCATACGCCCATGGGTTTTTCCCACTTGGGGCCCAAGGAACTCAGCGAGGGAGTGGAAGGTACAGTGTACAGTCGAGCTGATTATGGTCCATTCCAAACGATCGCTAGATCTTCTGCTCGACTTCACATTCCATCAACGTACAGAAGATCTTCAAGATCGTCCTGGCCAAAGCATTTGACCTGAAGGTGCGTATAGCTTTGCAGCAATACGTCTTCCACGTCGTCCGCGAGCACGTCGAAGCTGGCCCCCTCATGATATCAGCGTGGAGTGGAGCTGTTGCTGATGTACTTGCTCTGCCGTGTTCTCACTATTCCCGTTTCGCCCATGTCTGGTGGCTCGGCCTGTTCGGTCGTCCAGTGTGTGATCCCCGAGATCGACGAAGTGGGCGAGCCAATCTTGCTATACGTGGACGTATGAGCACGGCGCGGCGCGACATAAGATAGATCTGTTGTTGCAATCGGTTTTGGTTCACGGTTGAGGCGTTTCCGATTGAAACGGCTTCGGATCAAGGTTTCTCAATCGTCACCGATGTTATGTTATCATGATGCCTTGATCAGTTGGAGATCGACAAAAAGCCTTTCTCAGAGGTCGGGTCCATTCGGAACTTCCAGTGAGGCTCGATGGCACATCGTGAACAGCGTTCATGAGGTGGCCACGTCAATAGGAAGCTTTAGATTAGCAGGAGAATCGGATGTCTCAGTTCTCTCTTTTTACTCTTCTAGGTTTCCTTCGTCTTTGGGTGCTCGTACTGCAGATATATACGAGTACGGAAAATCATATCGAGTACATGTACACATGCATAGATAGATATATTGGAGATCGTACTGAGAACAGAGCCCTAATTCGACAGTCTTCCAACGTTCTGACATGTCTCCAATTGGGGGGATCCGTCGAAGTAGCTGGTAGCTTTACTAGGGAAGAAAGAGCCAATAATACGGCAGCGTTGTTCGTGGTTCCGAAAATGGACAGAGGGGCGTACATTATCAGTTAAGAGGTTCATCCGCTGTACTACGTCAACGCCGCTCGCCTATGGCACATTGACGAATACAATCTAAATCGACCTGAGGCCCTCTTGCCATCTATCGGGTGCTCGACAACGTGATATGTGCATGTATGCACCGTACGAGCTGATGCCCTCATGCTTCTATGTACTGTACTCTCGATCTTTGTTGTATTCGTCTTGACTACTGATGTATTCATCTTGATTACTGATGATCTGGGTAGGCTCATTGGCCTGTCGATCTCTCATATACAGATTCGTAATCATCGTCTATCATAAACATAAACATATATATATACGTCGCGGTGTCGTGAAAGATTCCTTCGGGGAATAGGATATAGACTCGAGCGCGCTCAAGGTCACTGATCAATCTAATCGGTTCGATTTTTCTCATCTGCGTCGGAGGACAAGGATGCCGACGTCGATCTCTAAAGCATCAAGAGCGCCAAGCTCGCACTTCTCTACCAAGACTTTGAACTGCGATGATCACCGCAATCACGTATAATGTCAGCTCAATATTACTCGCGCACAACGTCGAACGGAGACTGAAAGAGAGGAAGGAATACAACCACTTACTAGCTCTTGCACTGTCGTCTCGCACTGGCTGATATCCATACGACCTCGTTCACGAAGGACCTTTTTCAGGTGCCCTTCGTACACTGTGGGAACGTCAAAGTCAGCACACCCGGTCATTACTCGGATCAGACAGTCTGGTGCTCACCCGATCTACAGTACGTCGCGATCCGCCTCGCATACGCCGCTCGATCAATCCTGCCCTCCCTGAAAGCCCGCCAAGCAGGATGGCTGAGCCTTACGATCTTCACCCCAACTTCAGCCCATTCCCTCTTCTCTTCAGGCGAGTACGCCTCTCCTGCATACTCGTGCAGCACCACTTGACTCTCCTCAGAGCTGGAGCGTAGCATCTCTTCGCCGCCTTTGATTCCTGCGTCGGAAGCAGAGGGCTCGGAAAGCACATCCCATTCTGTGAGGCGGGACAGAGTCATCCGCATCGAGTCAAGGGTCCGAGGCCAGAATGGAACGTCCACTAGCAAGGGCGCCACTTGGGTCTTTATTTCTCCTAGGGACACGAGCCGTTGAATGGCCGGACTGAGCGCATGAGACATGGCTTGCCAGATGTCAGTCCGATACCGCCTCGTCCTGCCAGGGACAGTGGCGGGAGGCGATGGCAGTGCTTGTCCTGGTACTACAAATGGAGTCTGGTTGATCTCGGTCCGTGGCGTCGTATTCGTGGTGTTGTGGCCGTCAAGTGACGTGCGCGGCGATGTGGGAAGACTGACCGAGCAGTTGTAAGGCGAAGCTTGGGGTGGTTGCGTAACCTGATCTAGCTTTGGTGTTCCGTGGCGTTCGGGGTGATCCGCTAGAGGACTAGTGCGAATCGCGAACGAACAGGCCAACAGGCCACCTGGCTTGATCTCCCTCGCCCTTGTCTTCAGCCAGCAATTCAGATCTTTGTCCGCCCGCTGCTCCCTCTCTCCAGCTCGAGAAGTGAACATGTACACCGGTTTGGGCGGAAGGCTTCCGTGCAGTCGACTCAGCTCGCCTGCAGAGATAGCGAGATCGACTGAACTAGGTGGGAGAGCCGTCTCGGCGAATCCAGCAAAGCTGAAGGAAGTGAGGACAAGAGGGGATGGGATCGCCTTGATCTTGCGATAGGATGCTGGATCGGATGCGAGATTCGCTTGAAGGAGTCGTGTATCGAAATCAGCGTCGCACTGATGGGTGACCGTCACCACTTTCTTGGGTCTACCGGGACCTAGCGAACGGATGCACAGAGAACGGATCGCATCCGCCAACACAGTACTTGGCGTTTCCTTCATACATCCGTACCTGTTGAGAACAATTTAGACTGTTAGCAGTCGATCGGCTCCACACCAGGAAGGCATCACTCACTCTGCTACGTGGTAGCTGTCCTGCTCTGGTATACCTGTCAGCCAGCCCCGCACCGACTCCTGCAAGGCCTTGTTCAAGGGGATATCGAAGCTCCACTCGGCCTCGGTCAATACTTCCTCTTTCCTCTTTGCGATTTTGTCCGCTCCCGACGATTCCGGCCGCATGCGCTCTCTGAACGTAGCAGCCAGGTCCTCGCCCAAGTACATTGTTAACTCGTTCGGATCGCCTACAAGCTGACCGATGGAGTGTAGTCTGTCTCCTGGATCCAGTCGTTTACCAGTAAAGTTGGCGAATTTGCCCACACCTGGAGGTCCAGCAGCTCGGATGGTCGGCAGTCTTTCAGGAGATGCAACATACGGCAGAGGAACATCAGAGCGACCTTCCATGGGGTATCTGGGGTAAGCTTGCATGGCAGGCATATCGATGGATGAGGTGGATCCGGCAGATACGTCGCTGAACCCACGATCCCGAGTGCCTACCACCGGCACCACAGGAGCAGAAGATGAGCGGGGGATGTCGAAGTCAAAAATCGGCTCGGAGCCATGAAATAAGACGGCGTTCGAGGTGACATTCATGTTTGGTTGTGGAGGATAATCGGAGAAGAATTCGCCTCGCGGTGGGGGATCCCTCATCTGATCGACTGGCGGCAGCGGAGGTGTACTCATCAACCACTTGCGATCGAAAGCAAGGGGTTTCAGCTCGGCCTGATCCAAAGGTTCCTGGAACGGCGGGGTGACCGGGCCATGTAGGGACGATGTGCGTGCTCGACTGCGACGGGTTTGGATGTTTGGTCTTACAGCTGGCTGTTCGTCCATCTCGATGTCCTCGTCCCTGGGCGCTTTACGCTTGATCGCCCTGACGGTGGTCCTGTGGAAATCGTTGACACTGGCCCTCCCGATGACGATTGATAGTAAGTGATAGGGTGCTTCGGCGGCAATACAGTCTGGTGCACAGCGCAAGGGGCGATCGTGACCACCCGAGGCAGCTCGTACACGTTGCGTGATATGAGACCGGAGAGCTTGAGCGGAGGCGTGCCGTCTATGGTCGGACGGACCGGCGAAAGCTTGATGTGGTCCGTGGGGGAAGGTAGCTTGGGCCGGAGTTGACCCTGCTGACACAGACCCTTGATGACCGAAAGCGTTGACCATTGACTGGTATCTGCTGCTAGAGGCGTGGGAATGAGAATAGGAACCTCCGACTGGGAAGTGATTCGCTCTTGCACCGGGTGGAGATGACGGGTAAGGCGGTGGCGGGGGTTGATGCTGATGATAATGCTGGGAATGAAGCATTTCCGTCAAGGGTTGGAGTGGGGATCCAAGAGCTGCACGAGGACGAAGAAAGTCTGAAGTCTCTGAATGAGATCGGTGGTGACGAGATGGGTGGGCGTACGGGGATGACTTCGTCTGATGGTGTAGGTCTGCAGCGCGAGGGTCGGGAACCTGTGCCATTTGGCCAAGGGGACCTGGGAATGAAGCCAAGCTAGGCGATCTCGCCGAAGTGTAGAATGATTCGGGCGACTCGAGGGGTGCGGGCGGCGAGATCATACTATTGATATGGCGATACCGCCGAATCTAGAGTGGTCTCAAAGTACGTTGATCAGCTATATGTTACACAGCCGAAAGAGAATGCGGGAGAAAGATTGCCAGAGGTGATATGCAAAGGATGGTCGTGGCTGGGTCACAACCCAGTGCTGGACTAGGTCTGGACCGCGGTGTCTCAGCGGTCGCAGGAAGGGGAGGGAGTAGGAGGGAAATGAGTTTCAAATCGACTGGAGGTAGGGAATTCAAACCCTTTGTGCGCGCATCTTGCACGGCACATAGGAGGCCAGAACATCGATAAGTCGCTTGGCTTTGGCAAGAGGCACTCACTGTCTGGACAGCGTGGATGCCTGCCAAAGCAATCAGCCCGCAAAGAAATCTTCGCCTTGGAAGGGGGAGAAAAATCGATAGAACGTTGGACGCGTTTCCATCCCAAGTGATGTAGGGTTTCGTGCTTTGACGCTTGCTGCTTCGCTGAACTGGCGGAATGGATCGACTTGTTCGATCACAAGGACCAAGCCCGACGTAAACACCAAACGGGAGAGGGACCGCGTTAAATCGGTTGATCAGAGCTTGAGCTGGGGAATGTTGCGTTCTTACGCGGAGTTTAACGATCAAAGGAGTGAGTATAGCCCCCTGTCCTCGCTTGCTCTTAACCGACCGGTGCTGTGGCTACGGAAAGCGGGTTGAGGAAAAGACCGGGGGCCTTGGAATGGATGTCGATTTTCGCCTGGGTAATTATCGGTTAGTAATGACTCGGCGTGGTGCTGGTTTTCACTGACTCTTGGTGAAAGGAGTGCTGGGAGGAAAGATGATGAGATGAAGGGGGCGCGGCAGAACACACTTGGGGGAACTGGCGTTGTGTCGGGCGGAGCCGTGTCTTTTGGAGATCTGGTTGTTCGGGGCAGCAAGAGAGAGTGTATCACAAATTGTTCTGATCGAGCCAAAATATGTTGGGACAGAACTGTCAACTCGGCACGCTCGGGATGTCTCACTTGGATGGAATTGCTGTCAAAGGAACAGAGACAAAACGGACAATCAGAGATGTACCTGGTCGTGGCCAGATTGTCAAGGATGAACATGCACAAAAAGGGGAGATGAAAGGAATACTGGACGAGGTCGAACGAAGCACAGCGTATGGAGGGAGACTCACCCTTCTAGGCGTGCTGCCAGCAGTGAAAGCCTGTGTGCGTGCTTTGTGAGCTATCCTGATCAGAGCCCTCCAAGATCACCATGCTCGACGTGTGCGGCAAAGAGACGAGGATGAAGAGGAACGATGATGATGGCGATGGCGATGACGATAATGACGGGGAGCGATGAGGATCGGCGCTATCAGCGAGGTAATCGCTGTAGCTGGTTGACTGAGAGTGAGAGTGAAAGTGAGATGGCACGTTCCCTTCCTTTGGTGGATATTTTGATGGTAGCTAGCGTATATAGCTACCGTTTGATGTCTGATGGTGATCAGTGCGAGTGCGAGGAAGTGTTGTGTTGTCGGAGCCTGCCTGTCAATCTTCGGCAACTGCGAGCGTCAACAGAGATTTACAGCTTGACGGTTGTCGGTAAGTTTCGAGCTATGGGCGTTGATGGGATAATGGGCGGTCTGGCCAAAGGAGATGTCGTCACTGACACAAGTCCGAACGATGTTGGTGAGAGTGTGAGAGTGTGAGAGTGGGGGAAGGGGGCAAGTGGCTCGAGCGGGCGTTGGCGTGTCGAACGTAGCTACGATGATGTCGATCTAACCTTTGATGGTATGGTCAATTGGTCAATTACATCCGTGTCCGCTATGATCGCAGATCGAGATTCTCGAGGGTGGTCTGTCGCCTCTGAGGGTGACCTTCAACGTTCAGCGTTTCGATGACCCAGACACACGATGATCTATACATACATACACACGCGCACGAGACGAAAGGGAAGGTTTGGTCTCGCCATGCTATGGCCTGGTTCTCGGAACGATACGAAACGAAACGACTGGACGCATTATCGTAGAGTAGAGTAGAGTAGTCGTCTGAAGGAAGGCACGTCTTTAGTGCGAAGCTGAAGGAACGAGTTGGCTGCGTCGTCGTCGAAAATCGCGAAACAGGGTCTTTGCTTGTACGAATGAGCAAGAGTGAGTAAGTATGCTTGCATGTAAGCAGCCTGGACTCACTAACTCACTGCAGAGTAGTCTCAGCAGTCAGATCTGATTGAAAGATAAACTATCTTGGCACAACTTGGCCCCGTCCTTAGCTTGTCTGTTGCCCGTCCGCCTGCTCAAGTCGTAGCACCACGCCGCGTCGAAGCGTAGCCAGACGATTCGCTTCGGTCGGTAATCATGGCCAAGTCACACTCACTACTACTCCCTCGCTGTAATCTGTTTTACGTGAAAATCAAAGGCCATGCCCAGATGCCCAGATAGATGCCCAGCAGGTCGGTCAGCCGGTGCCCTCTTTTCCCCGCGGCTTTGCTGTGCGGCATCACCCTCCCACGCAGAATACGCAGAATACGCAGAATAAGGTCAACCAGCTAATCTTGAAACGACCCTTCCCTACCCCCTCTGTGCATTCCCGCAACCAACGAGGATACGAGTCCAGACTTCATTTAGACCCTCGGGTAAATCGAGATCAACCAGACAGAACCCTGTATTAGTACCTCATTACGATGGCGTTTACTCTCGAAATTCTCCGCGTATATCCCACGACGTTATCTGTACGTACATACGTCTACGTACGTGTTCATGCAGCTGATAAGTTCCGACTATTACAGTAGGGCGCTCGAAGTCTCGAAGTTTGCTACATAGGTCAGAAATAGCATAGCATCGGTCATCGAAATGTGTCTGCGTGTGTAACTTGTATCATCACTCATGATCACAGATGCACGAGCAATCAACAAGGCACATTCGCAGTACAGAATACATGGACAAAAGAAGCATGCTAAGACTCGGACAGCCAGCCGGTCTGCACGCGACAATCCGCAGTCAGAGGACTGGTTCTACTGTATCAACAATAGTGCCTTCTCTCGCCGGTCCAGACCACAGAAACTGAAACTGACCATACCGTTGCGGTTCTAGCCATCAAAACGTCCTCGAGGCTTCGATTAGGTACAACTAAGATTAACGCCTAGGTACAACATCAAACATTCATCTCATACGACACCTCCCAAACATTGGTCATACACCTGCGTGAAAGATACTCTATATGGGTAATCGTTCTCTAGACTATACATTGGTCAAGTGTCCTGACCCAGGTCGTTCGTTCCAGATGCGCAAAACGATTGACTAGTCGCTTTATCTCTGATCGTGTGACGGCCGGCTTCACAAGGCGAACTCGTACCTCTGTTCCTTCTCCTTTGCCTAAGACAGCTCACATGCACAGTATCACAGCAACGGCTTGAAAGTCAGTCATTCCGCCAACGAGAGAGGAGCAGTCGTGACACGGCATGCGCAGAGGGCGAAAGGTCTCTCCACTCACCATCTTTACGATGTCCAACAGCTTACCTTCCCGCTCAATCAACCTCTTCTCCTGCTCAGCTAGCATGTGCTTGATCATCTTGACTTGTGTGTCTCTCGTGGCCGACTTCGAGGTTGCCGTCTCCCTAGCTGGAGCTGAGCCCCCCTTTGTGTGAGAACGAATCTGAGAGAGGGCTTCGACAAGATCTGCTGATGAGAGCAGGTGAAGCACCGACTTTAGCTGGTCGACGTCGATGGCGGAGAGGGCAGGCTCTGGTGCGTGTGGACCCAAAGCAATGCTTTGATGGAGATTGTCTGCAATCGGAGCCGTGAAAGCCTTTCCCTTGCTGGATATATCCGGCGTTGCGAAAGCTTCGAGCGGCCGTTCCGATATCCGTTCTTGTCCTTTGCCACATCCCGGTCCATCACCCAGAGGAGCACCAAGCCTAGCCTTACCATTTAAGGAGCCGTTCAATTTTCTGAGAGCTCCTGTCGGCGTATCATCCAGTCCCGCATCGTCCTCTTTGACAGCTTGCAAACATATGAGATTCAAGTCTATAACTGAGCTCGCTCGTCGATGGACTTTGCTCATGCTCTTCTTGTTGGAGAAGGACACGGAGTGCCGTAGCGCGCTTGACGGGGCTGGCTTTGGTGCTGGAAGGGGAGTGGATGGGGTGACGGTGGTCGTCGTGGCCGCCGGTGGATACAGATTGTGCGATTCCTATAGGTACAGAAACGCATTGAGTCTGACGTGAAGAGAGAGACCGAGATCGCATGAGCTTTGCTCACCTTCCAGTTCGGCCCAAGGCTCGTGCTGAGCAGACTTTCCAGTTCCTGTTCGATAGCACATCGGTGAGCCAGTACATCTGCCATACATGGGACTCGATCTACTAGCTCACTCACCTTGACGTACGCTTTCTGTCGCTCGCTCTCAGCATGTTTCTCCTCGTTATCCCTGCATCCTCTCGAGCAGATACACGACGTGAGCCATGCAGGCTGATATGACTTCTTCCAGATCGACGCAGCTCACCTCTGGGTTTGAGCGAAGAGATCCTCGAGCGTAAACAGCTCTTTCGACAACCTCTCTACCTCGGGTCCCGTACCGTGCTCGATGTGAATCTCCAAGTCACTGATCTTCCCTCGTAGCTATGTACACGAGGTATCGGGAAGCAAAAGCGTCGCGGCAGGAAATGAGCCCAGATATCTTTGCCTGGTGTCAGCCCTCTACTTGGTACGACTTACGGCTGCGTTGGTCCTGTTCAAACCGTCGATGATTTTTCGGAGTGCTGCTGCCTGTCCAGTTAAGTAGGGTCAGCGATACATCTTCTCACCCTCACTGAGCCGTCTTATTGCGTCGTGGCGAACAAAATACAACATAGAGAACGAGGTTGATTTTGTGAGTGCCAGCGGGGAGACTAAAGGGCTGGAGAACATACTTCGTCCATCAAAGATTCAGGTGATACCGCTCCTGCTTCCACGCCTACAGGCCCGCCGACGCCAAGATAGGCTGATCCTCGCTTGTTGACACTAAGAGATCCTGTCGCGGACCCCCGTTTGTTGTTGGTCTGTATGTTGACGGAGCCTGTTCGGCGCAAGGAAGTCGACATGTTGGAGGGCGTATGATCGGCCATATGAGAAGATAGACTGAAAGAAGACATCCTGAGGGATGATGTCGTTGTATCTGGTGATCACGCTATGTTACTGACAGTTCTCGAGGTCCAAGTATGACTTGGGAATCTCATCTAAACAGTATCAGAAGTGGGCATGCGAAATCGAAGGGGATACACTGCACTCAGCCCATCGTGTAACCGGTTTGGTCTGTTGACATATCTTTGCGGGTGAAAGAGTACACGTGGCCTCTCCCAACTTCTCAACTGTAAGCGTAGAACATGCCTCAACATCAACCACACAGGCCCCCGCGATACCCCTATATGGCGAGCAGATAGTACTCGAGTTGTGAGTATTCAACACATTCTCGTCACATGAAACAACAATCATCAACATCGTATTCGTTCAAGGTAGTACAGGTACATCCATTCGAACTGCATACACCCGCCCGGTCGTTGCCAACGTCAATGTCAGTAGATCCTACGACCACAAGACACCCGGTATCTGATGGTATTATTCCTTCGGCTGATGATAAGTGTGGCTAGGCGAGGGGCACCAAAGTTAGGGCGAATTCAGCCTGAGATAAGACTGCACCGTCTCGAGGGATGCCTGCTGGGAAGCGGTGAGTGAGCTGATCTATTCAAGTACTTTCAACGACTGAGAAGCATGGAGCACGAAGCACGGAGAACGGACCACCTTCGCCGGTATAAGATACATCACGTGACACGGGTTAAGCCTAAATATAGTAAACAACCACGGGCATGTCCGACAATTTCGATCGCATCATCTGGCTCACACACACAGCCAGCTGCTCACAATCTTCAATCTTCAGGCCTTCTCCGACAGACCCGAAACTCCAAGCGCATCTCCATCTTCCTTGCATGATTCGGTTTTGGTATCTGGTGAATCGAAGTGGGCGACACTCGCAAATGTGGATAGTAGAGTGCACCAAGCTTAGTCTGTGATACCCGTGGTTGATCATCGACTCCTCTGACTCCAACATCGCCCAAAAACAATTGCAGATCGACACAAGTCTTGCAACACATCTGGTGACGGCTAGCGATCTCGGTTATCCGACGAGGTCAGTATGATGTCCGGTGACAGCGAGAAACCATCGGGCTCCGTTGAACAAGACAAGGATGAGACCACTGCTGCTGTTGTTCGCACCGAGGGCAGCCGGTTCCGCGAGCTGGATGACTTGGCAGATACGCAGTTTCCAGGCTTGAAGAGAGATCACTGGTGGTGAGTACCCGTACATCTTTCCTGCTGCGTGTACATCTACCGAGTGCGTGTTGTTATGTATGCAGGCAACTATGGAGACCGCGCAATACTCCACCACCGCCCAAGAGGACGCTAGACGAGGCCGAGCTTATCCCATTGGCCTACGTCTCGATCTTGAGCAAATTGACCTTTGAAGTGAGCTTTTATCCTGCCAGATCGCTACTGGCGAGCTGATCATCGATTCAGTGGGTGACTCCGATCATGGTCAAAGGCTACCAGAGACCTCTTCAAGCAACGGACCTATGGAAGGTCAGTCATTTCTGGCTGGACGTGATGCTACAAATCTTGCTGACCTGTTGTGGTGTGACAGCTGGACGAAAGTAGAGAAGGTGTGTCATTGAAGCTGCGAGCTGCGCTGACCTTAAATCCCACCAGCCGAACACCTCTCCGAACGCTTCCTAGAAGCCCTCGCGAAGAGACAGAAAGCCGCAGAAGAATGGAACAAACAGCTTCCATCACATCCGCCAAGCGTCATCAGAAAACTCAAGTGGTCGACGAAGGCGATGATAAAGCGCAAGCTTCCGGACAATTATAGCTCATATGGAAAGGATGGATCTTACGCCGAAAGACGGAAGACATTGGAGCAAGAATGGAGACGACGGAGCGGTCGAAAACGGGCTAGCGTAGCGTGGGCGCTCAACGACGTGATGACAGGATTCTGGGCGGGAGGTGAGCACTTGTCTCCGCAATACAGCTGTGAGATACTGATAAAACACATCAAGGTCTATTCAAGGTGTTTGGTGACACTTCCCAACTGATGACACCGCTGTTGATCAAGGCACTCATCAACTTCAGCAAAGAAGGTTGGTGATACAACTTTGCCTGTTTCGAACATTGACTGACCAACCCTTGCGCCAGTGTATGCTGCCAACCATAGTGGTCAACCGCAACCGAATATCGGCCGAGGTATCGGTATGGCGATCGGCCTGTTCTTTCTGACCATCATGCAGTCTATATGTCAACACCAGGTGAGTCCTCATCGCATACTTCACGACGTGTAACCAAGCAAACCCGCTCACGTCTTCCGCAGTTCTTCTTCCGCTCGATGGCTACCGGAGTCCTAGCGAGAGCGACCTTGATTTGCGCCGTCTACAAGAAGACACTGCACATGAGCGTGAAAGCCAGATCGGAGCATCCCAATGGGAAGCTATTGACGTATCTTTCCAGTGATGTGAGTGATCCGTGATGCTGTAGCCGTTTAGCCAATGCCGACAGGTGTAAAACCGTAGATATCGCGGGTAGATTACTGCGCACAATGTAAGTCCTCATGCGAGCTGTGTCGATCAGAGCTAATACACGGATGCACTGCAGGGTTCCATGCGGTGAGCTAAGGCGTTCTTGATACTTATGGCGACACAGCGCGCGGACTGATGTAGAGCGCATCAGGTGTGGACAGCCCCGATTCAGCTCGTGATCACACTCAGTGAGTGTCACAGGCGCCGGCGCTTCACTGCCATTCTGGAACGCTGATCGGTATTTTGTTTCCGGCAGTCCTACTCATTTTACAAGTGAGTTCGAAAAGCAATGACATGGAATCCAAACTGAACGTATTGAAACACTCCCTTCGTAGATCGGACCATCAGCTATCGTCGGCTTCTCGCTCTTCGCCGTCCTCGCACCCTTACAGACGTGGTTCATGAAGCTGAGCTTCATCGTCAGAAAGAAATCCATGGTGAGTATAGCTTGGCTAGATTGGAACACCTCGTTCAGCTGATCAACATGTTTGCAGAGGTGGACAGACTCCAGGTCAAGACTCCTTCGGGAGCTCTTGTCGTCTATGGAAATCATCAAGGTCTTCACGTATGAGATTCCCTTCTTGAAACGTGAGTGGTATGATATGTGGGTGGTTTGGTGAGCAACTAACCGCCTGGTCGTGCATAACAGGTCTGAGGGAGTTTCGACGCAAAGAAATGGTGGGAATACGAAAGATACTTATCATCCGAGCAGCCAATCAAGCGTTGGCTTTCAGTGTACCGGTATGTCATGACACCATGGTCATACTTTGCATAATGCTGAGTACTTCGACAGGGTCTCGCGTCCGTGTTGGCCTTCGTGGTTTATGCTGCAACGCACGACAGTCTCGATCCCGTGAGTCCTTTCTTCGGTTAAGTCGGCTACAACGCTGAATCTGAGCGCAGGCTCTGATATTCACCTCGCTCGCATTCTTTAACCTCCTGCGACAACCTCTCATGTTCTTGCCCCGAGCATTATCGTCCTTGACTGATGCTCAAAATGCCATCGAACGTCTTACGGAGGTGAGTGAGCGTGTACCGAGTAAAGCTGATCAATCATAGGTATTCGAAGCCGAGACTATGGATACGAAACACGCGATCGACCCTGCCTTGCCCGTCGCTGTTCGTGTGAACAAAGCCACATTCTCGTGGTCGGCTCCGGACGGAGGTGCAGAAAGCGAGAAATCGAATGGGTCTTTCGCTATTCGAGATCTGGACCTTGATATCGATCGCGGGCAAATCATTGGGATCATCGGCCCGGTCGGCAGTGGAAAAAGCAGTCTGCTACAAGGCGTAAGTTGGGTCATCCACATATTACTCGACATCTCCAAGGCTGACTTGTGCTGTGGCTCAGCTCATCGGCGAAATGTCGATACTGTCCGGCTCCGTCACCTTCGGCGGCAAATTGGCATATTGCCAGCAGAACGCGTGGATTCAGAATGCATCGTTGAGGGACAATATCACCTTTGGTCAAGCTTGGGATGAGGACAGATACTGGCAAGCCATCAGCGATGCGTCTCTGATACCAGACCTCGAACTCCTGGCCGATGGAGATTTGACCGAGGTATGTTTAAATTTTACCTGAGATACTCATAAGCTAACCCATCCTCCCTGACCCGGCCAGATCGGTGAAAAAGGTATGTTCACTATCTCGTCAGACGGTGGTAGCAATGCAAGGTCGCTAACAGCGATGCAGGTATCAATCTATCTGGAGGTGAGTTGGCGATTACTCGACTTAATTCACTCCGCTCATATGATACTCAGGTCAAAAGCAACGTGTCAACATCGCTCGGGCATTGTATTTTGATGCTGAAATCATCGTAAGTCAGAACATATCTGGTTGAGGGGGAATGTTACTGAAGACCCACCATGTTCAGCTATTTGACGACCCCTTGAGTGCCGTTGACGCGCATGTCGGAAAGGCCCTTTTCGAAAATGCCATTCTCCCTTTGCGATCGAAGGGCAAGACCGTTCTGCTGGTCACACATGCTGTCCATTTCTTGCCGATGGTCGATCAAATATAGTAAGCCAGCGTTCCGTTCCTCAAAGAGGTTGCTGATGCGGGTATTTCACTCAGCGCGATGGAGAACGGCAGACTTGTTGGACAAGGCACATTCAGCGAGCTCTCCCGGGGCGAAGGCGCTGTAACGCGGCTGTTAGCGGAATATGGTGGCGATCATGAGGACCCTGCGGACGACTCGGACAGCGACACAGCTCTGCCAGTCGAGATGACTGATAAGCCCAAGGAGATACTCCAGTCTAAAATCGCCAAACTAACCAAAGATCACATCAAGAAAGCGGCGGGCACTGGCAAACTTGAGGTTAGTTGTTGGCGCAAGCTTTTGTATGTAATAGACATGCGCACGGATTACTGATCTTTGTTATAGGGCCGACTCATGGTCAGCGAAGTCCGTAAGACCGGATCCGTTGGCTGGAAAGGTGAGTTGAGTTGGTGGAGGCAGAACTGACAAGCAGTGTATTCTGGGTATCTGCGAGCTGGGAAAGCTCGATCGACCCTTACTTTGACTGTGCTACTTGCCGTCGTGATGTGAGTTGACCGGCCATGCTCGCGGGCTGGCCGATTCCCCGTGGTGCACCAAATCTGACCGTGTTCAATCTTTTCTCAGGCAAGGTTCACAAGTAATGGCCACGTGAGTTCTAACGAAATTCGGCGTTACCTTGAGTGTGCTCAGCGTGACAGGATTGACTGATCTCGGTCCGCCTGCTTATAGCGTCTGGCTCACATGGTGGCAAGAGCAGCATTTCATGCTCTCTTGGAACCTGTATCAAGGTGTCTACGCAATCTTGGGTGTCTCGCAGGCCGTGTTCACCTTTGGTATGGGAGCGACTCTGGGTATCATGGCGTATTTCGCTTCGCAGAACTTGCACTCTGGAGCATTGCAAAACATCTTCTACAGCCCCAAATCGATGTTCGACACGCAACCCTTGGGTCGAATCTTGGGGGTCTTCGGAAAAGATATCGATTCGATCGACAATCAATTGCCCGACTCGTTAAGAATGATGGCCATGACTTTAGTGACGGTGAGCTGAATTGTTCTAGCGAGTTCTGTCCTTCAAGCTGATCTCTTCCGGCTTGATAGCTCATCGGCTCGGTGACCATTATAACGGTGTACTTCCATTACTTCATCGTTGTGTAAGTTTGAATGCTTCAAGATGAGCGTTTGAACATGTTTGGCGCCCAGCCCGACTGACTCGCTTAAACAATTAGTATCTTTTTCGTGGGAATTGGCTACTGGTGAGTGTCCAGCGTCTGCGAAGAGAAGCTGATGTGTAGGTACTTCAACCAATTCTATCGAGCGAGTTCACGCGAGATCAAACGTCTTGACTCTATGTTGCGGTCGTTACTCTACTCGCATTTCTCCGAATCGTACGTCCCATCTCCTACTCCTACGTCTGCGGACCCCCTGACCACCTTTTGACCATCCAGGCTGTCCGGAATGGCTACCGTGCGTGCCTATGGCGAAACCAACCGATTCATTCGAGAAAACACCTATTACATGGACTTGGAAAACAGGGCCTACCTGCTTAGCGCGACGAATCAGCGATGGTTGTCGGTCCGGCTCGACTTCCTTGGAGCATGTCTTGTCTTCGCTGTGGCGATCATGTCGGCCAAGGGTGGCGGTGGTCTGAACGCTTCGCAAATCGCATTGTGTTTGACATACCTTACTTCTATCACTCAAGTACTCGGCATGGTGAGTACAGATACGAGGTATTGCGTTACTTGCTAACTCTCCCCATAGGTCACACGGCAAAGTGCGGAAGTGGAAAACAACAGTGGGTCAAAGCCTTAACACCGGTTGGCGCTTTGATGCTGATTCCGATCTTGATTTTTGCAGTGAACGCCGTTGAGAGAGTGCTATGGTACTCCGACAGTACATCGTTGCCGCAGGAAGCCGCTCACGAGGTGCCGTCCACCATGCCTGCTGGACCGTGGCCATCGACTGGCGCTATAAGATTCGAGGACGTGGTCATGTCGTATCGGGAAGGACTGCCTCCGGTGCTCAAGGGACTGTACGTGTAACCTTGATGAAACTAGGAGCATCGAATAAGCTGACCTCACGTCATTGGTCCTAGGTCTATGGATATCAGCGGAGGGGAGAAGGTTGGCATCATTGGTCGAACCGGTGCGGGCAAGACCTCTATCACCGTTGCCCTCTTCCGCCTTGTAGAGTGAGTCCACGTAGAGACATACGGTGAACAAACCGATACTGATAATCATGGACAGGATCACCTCCGGGCGCATCACCATCGACGGTCTGGACATCTCCAAGCTTGGTCTGAATACTCTCCGATCGCAAATCGCTATCATACCGCAAGATCCGGTGCTTTTTAGCGGCACACTACGGACCAACCTCGATCCTTTTGGAGTATACGATGATGCGAGGTTGTATGATGCTCTCAAGAGAGCTTGCGTGCTTGATGCTAGGAAAAGCAGCGAAAGCGGCGAAACCGACGGCGACTCTAGATCTCGCGATCGACTGTCGCTGGACAGCGCTATCGAGGAAGAAGGTCTGAATCTGAGTAAGTTAAGCCATACTGATACTGCGACCATTGCCCTTCTGGCCCAGCGGAAATGATCGCGGCGACTGATATCGGAATTCTTTCAGGTGTCGGCGAGAGATCGCTTGTCAGCCTGGCCCGCGCCTTGGTCAAAGACGTGAGTTCATGATTCAGAGGTTCGACGGCTCCGGAAGGGGATAATTCGCTGATGCCTTTCAATTGACCTAGTCGCAAATCGTTGTTCTCGGTAAGACCCAGGTTGTACAAGTGGCTATCCAATATCGATGTTCTTGTGCTGATGTTGTGGTCCACCCAATGATACCTGTTCATGTTCACAGATGAAGCGACCGCGGCAGTCGGTGAGTTATTCTTCATGCAGTTACCGTCAGTCTCGTTTTGCGTGACGTCCAAACTAACCAGCGTTGCCATGGTGTCCGCTGTTGCAGACCTCGAAACGGACGCTAGTATCCAGCGGACGATTCACAACGAGTTCAGGGGAAGAACGCTATTATGTATCGCTCACAGGTTGAGAACAATTATCTCTTGGGATAGGATCCTGGTCATGAACGCTGGTGCGATCGAGGTGAGCATGATCAAGCATATTCTTCACAGATGGTGGACAGACCATCTGATGTGTGACGACCACACGCAGGCTTTCGACACGCCCATCAATTTGTTTGACGCCGGTGGTCATTTCGCGGAGATGTGCGGGAAATCGAACATCACAAGGGACGAGATCCTCAAGGCTCGAGCTGGGATATGATGCTGCAGGACACAGAATTGAACCGCAATGTAGGATAGTCTGATCTCCCTTTTACATCCCACAAAAGTACCGTTTAGAATTGCTATACTACTGTAAACTCGTGACTGGGCGTATGAATATGTTGTTTTTGCAAAGGAACGTTGCCTAAGCGCTGTCTGGGAACTGGATAGCCTGCTGACCGAGGAAGCCGTTGGCAGCGCTGATGATAGCCTTGAGACCACTCGCGGTGATATCGGCGTCGACGCCTACACCCCAGTATCCACCTCGAGTCTTGTCCTTGGGGTCGACGCTGGGAGGGATGAGCTCGACGTAGGTCGCGGCCTTGACGTCAGATCCGAGACCGACGGCATGTTCCGTGTATTCTCGGATGGAGAGGGTGATTCCAAGGTCACCCTGAAGGGCGTCGAGAAGCGAAGAGAGGGGGCCGTTTCCTTCTCCTGAGAGCTCTCGGAGCTTGCCGTCGACAAGGATCTTGGCGGTGAGACGCTTGTTCGAAGCGGGGAGGTTGGAGTCAACACTTCGGTCGGGGCTCTGCTCGGCGATAGCACCGGTGAGAGAGGCCACTCGAGAGTGCGATCTTGATCTGTCGGGGCTCATCTCGGGCGTGCCGACAGCTGAAGGAAGAGTTGAGCGCGTGTCGACCGTGACGAACGATCTCAGGACGAGTCGGCCGTCGTAGATCGAGCCTCCGAGGTGGTAGGCGTGTCGGAAAGCGGTGGTGATATCCTTTGAGGTCATCTCCTTGCCCGTCTGCTCCGACTTCTCCTGTACGATCTTGTAGAACGAGATCTGCATCCGACGGGGAAGGTCGAGAGCGAGAGCAGATTTCACGATGTAGGCGATTCTATCAAGTCAAGTGCTCGGATAGTCAGCTAACCGTTCACTATGTATATAAGGCGGAATAGAAGATTTCTTTGGCACTCACCCTCCCTTGCCTGACTGAGAGTTGACACGGATAACAGCCTCGTATGTGCACCCGACATCGGCGGGGTCGATAGGAAGGTAAGGTACGCTCCAGAATTTGTCGCCAGCAGCATCTCTTCGCGACTGGGCCTCGAGACCCTTCTTGATGGCATCCTGGTGGCTTCCTGAGAAGGCGGTGAAGACGAGCTCTCCGGCGTAAGGATGTCGAGGATGGACGGGGAGACCGGTGCATTCGGTAACCGTATCGATGATGGAGAACATGTCTGAGAAGTCAAGGTTGGGAGGAATACCTTGAGAGTACCAGTTGAGACCGAGAGTGACGAGGTCGACGTTTCCGGTTCGTTCACCATTACCGAGGACGGTTCCCTCGATTCGGTCAGCGCCGGCAAGGATACCAAGCTCGGCAGCGGCGACAGCGCATCCTGTGAGAGCAGAGTTCAGCTCAACAACTCACGTTTTAACGCAACGTTTGTGCTCACCTCGGTCATTGTGCGTATGGAGACTGATGATGCACTTCTCTCGCTCGGAGATGGTGCTGCAGAAGATCTCGACTTGGTCCGCGAAGCAATTAGGAGTGGACACCTCAACGGTAGCCGGGAGGTTCTGAGCAAGAGTCAGTCACAAGGACCACAAGAGGTCAGGGTTGGTTCAACTCACGAAGATAATTCGCTCCTCGTGTCTACCGTCCCCCCACACACTCTTTGATCCACCAAGCCATGTCTTCTTGACGTTCTCGCAAACCTCAACGGCGTAAGGGGTCTCGGTTTGGGAGAAGGTTTCGGGAGAGTATTCGAATCGGAAGGACGTGCCGTGCTGAGGAAAAGCATACAAAGGTCAATATTTAGCTGTAATACCCTGCGCGAGTGGAGAAATCGCACTCACTGAGGCGGCGTATTGCTCAGCAAGCTCTCTCACGAGCTTGGTATGCTCGACGGCAAGTCTGGTAAACCGCATATCAGCTAGTTACCTTCGATATGTATCCGACAGCTGTTTTCACCCACTTTATGGTCTCGGCCTGATCGTTGTTGAATACTACTTCTCGGAAGAGACACGACGTGGCGTTGTACATGTGGATGATGACGTGCTTGAGACCGGCGACAGCCTCAAAGGTTCGCTTGATGAGGTCGGCTCGGGCAGGCGTTAAAACCTACGGGCGCATGCGGGATCAGCTTATTGCATTGCCCTCTCACCCATCTCTGAATCCGGTCGCCCGGGTGGATCTCGGACGCACCTGAATCCACACGTCATCAGGTACTTCATTCTTGTGCTGAAGATCCTGGCAGAAAGCAAAGTCCGAGTCCGAAGCGGCGGGGTAAGAGACTTCAATTTCCTTGAAGCCAATCTGTACGAGATGCCTGAAGAATCGAAGCTTCTGCTCGTTGGTCATGGCTAGATGCGTCCGAATGTATCAGCTCCTTCTTCACACGTGCATGCTTGGCATGATTGACCAGGTGAGTTGGAATCTGACAAAAAACCACACTCACGGTTAGCTAAACTCTGGTTACCATCTCGAAGGTCGGTACTGAGCCAGATAGGGGCCTTTTTGTGCGTCTTGTCGGGCCATGTTCTGTTGGGGAAAGGTACAGGCTGGAAGGGCTTGTATCGTTTGGAGGGTTCGGCACTGCGCTCACGCAAGAGAAAGCCAGTCAGCGAAAATCTCATACCAGGTGGCTTGTGGCCCATACTTCAGATGCATAGGTGATCAAATAGATTTACAGGCTTTCGGGCAAATGGGAGGTAGTCCACCACACTCACAGCATAGGCATTTTGGGTGATGTTTTATGCGATGGGTTATGGCAAGCTACGATGCTAGAAAAGTGCGGGGTATGCTACAGGTGTTCTGATGTGCTATGAGACGAGTGAACCTGGGTTCTTTTGGATGTTGCTTTGGTTGTGGGTCGGAAGCAAGATGCAAGATGTCAATGATGACGAGGAAAGAACGTTTTGGAGCGCCGCTGCACTGTCGGAAATCTCGCCTGACATTGACTCGGTGCTTCTCGCAATATTAATGCAATAATGCAATAATGACCACTGACTCGAAGAAACACATCTCGATTAAACACGTGACTTCGGATCGATCATCCGACGTTATGTAATCAAAAGTCTTCCGACTCGACTCGGCAGCATGGCATCCTATGTATGTCCTATATCATGCATGAGAATCATGTACATGCAAATCGGAAACGTTACCCCGGTATCTACAAATCGGTAACTGCGAGCCAAACAAAGGATATCATACGTGTGTCAGCGTCGGTGAAACTGTGACTTTGTGATTTAACTCGGATTACCACTCACCACAACCGTGCGAGGCATCCGATACGTTTCGAGCGTACTTCAGGAGAGCGCCCTGCTTGACCTTGAGAGGAGGAGCTACCCAAGCCTCCTTTCTTCGGGCCATCTCCTCGTCTGAGATGTCGACGATGAGTGTATTGGCAATGGCATCGATGGAGATCACGTCACCGTCCTTTACCAAGGCGATGGGTCCTCCGACCTGAGCCTCGGGCACGACGTGTCCAATGACGAAACCGTGAGAGCTGTGTGAGGATGTTAGCAACTTGCCGAAATACCCGAGGTGGCATGGCTGGGTGGACTTACCCTCCGCTGAATCGTCCGTCGGTGAGACAGGCAACATCGTAACCGAGACCAGCACCCATGATCAAACTCGTAGGCTTGAGCATCTCAGGCATACCTACGTTGAATTGTCGTCAGTGCAGCTCCAAGTAACAGCGACCACGTGGGCAAACTCACCAGGACCACCCTTGGGACCGAGGTATCTCAGCACAACGACAGTCTTCTCTCCTTTCTTAATCGAACCGGACTCCACAGCCTTTACGAAGCTCTCCTCATCGTCAAACGCTCGGCACTTGCCGGTGAACTGGAGACCCTCTTTTCCAGTAATCTTGGCGATAGCGCCACCAGGAGAAAGGTTGCCCCGAAGCACTCGGAGATGTCCAGTCTTCTTGATGGGGTCTTCCACGGGTCGCATCACCTTCTGTCCTTCCCACTTGCTGCCGTACTTCTCCACCCATCGGTCACAGTTCTCTCCGAGGGTCTTTCCGGTAACGGTCAACTCGTCACCAGTCATGATGCCAGCCTTGATCAGGTAGTTGATGACGCTGGGGATACCTCCAATCGAGTTGACGTCCTCCATGACGTATTTACCACTGGGTTTCAGGTCGGCAAGGAGAGGGACTCGGTCAGATACCGATTGGAAGTCTTCGATGGTGAGTGTGATGCCGACGGAGTGAGCAACGGCGATCAAATGGAGGACAGCGTTGGTAGAACCACCAAGGGCGATGGTGAGAGCCTAGAATGAACTCATCGTCAGCCATAGACAACAGCTTTCTGGAAAAGATATTACGCACCATGGCGTTCTCAAACGCTTGTCTCGTCATGATCTGTCGAGGTAGGATGTTCTGCTCGAGCAAGTTTCGCATCACACCACCCATAGCTTCACACTCGGCTTGCTTCTCGGGATAGGCGGCAGGGAAGGATGACGAGCCGGGGAGGGTCATACCGAGCGCTTCGGTAGCTGAAGCCATGGTGTTGGCGGTGTACATCTGGCGGAGCGAGGGGGGAGTAGGATCAGCCTCCTTCCTGAAATATGAGTAACCCGGATGGAACGTAGCCAGAGCACAGACTCACTCCTCCACAAGCACCGGGTCCGGGGCAGGCATTCCTGACAGTCTCATATCGAGTCTTTTCCGCCTCCTCGGTCTGACCCTCTGAGAGGTATCGACCGTAACTCTGGAAAGCCGAAACGATGTCCAACACCTCCTTGGGTCGTCCGTCCGCTCCACCTCCACAAGCTCCGGGCTGAATGGTACCTCCGTAGAGCATGATACCGGGTCTGTTAAGTCGACCGAGGGCGATCAAAGTTCCGGGCATGTTCTTGTCGCATCCCGGGATGACAACCATACCGTCAAGCCAGTGACCACCGGCTACACTCTCTACTGAGTCGGCGATCAAATCTCGCGACTGGAGAGAGTATGACACTGCGACAGTACAATTGAGACTCTGGTCAGCTTTACTCTTGCTATTTCGGTCATCCGAGAGCGGCTTGAACAGCAAGCACAATAGCGAGAACTCACTTCCGGCGGTTCCCATGCTGATACCGTCAGACACGGCGGGAGTACCGAATTGGTAACCTATCAATCCGGCCTCGTTGAGCGACTTTTTCACCTTTTGACCCAAGCCGAGAATATGTCCGTTACAAGGGTTTCCCTCGTACCTGAGTATTAAATCATCGCTGTATTAGCATGGCAAAGGGGGAATTTGAACCAGAAGAAAGGACGCGACTCACCATACACTCGCTACACCGACCATGGCCTTGTTCAAGTCCGCATCCTCGTTGACACCCTCAGTCGCGTACAGCATGGCCTAGATGGGGGACCTTGTCAGCGGCAGCTTGAGCAGAGAAGTCGTGTCGGGGTGAGCGCGAAACACACCTGAGAAGCACCCTGCGCTTTGGGCTGGGTGATGGTCCTGGAATACCTATTCAGTCCCTCCTTCGCGGTCGACCAGGAAGCGGTGGAGTGCAGCCCCCTGGCAGCGGCGCCAGCAGCGGAGGGGACGCATGAGCTGATGATGCGTCTTGATAGCATTTTGAAGGTGGTTGCTTTTGTGTTGATACAATAACAAAGTCGTGGTTGAAAACGGTTCAGAAATAAGTCGGAAGAGCGCTCGTTGCCCGTTGGCTTTGGTATTAGGCCGACGATGATTGGCACTTGAACATTTCGACTTTATTTTCGGGCGAGGCGACTCGATCGACTACTGGTACAATTCAGGATTCAAGATAGCATTCGGATGAAATTTGTAATGTTTGTAATGACCATTACAAAAGGGCTAAAGGGACAGATCTGGTGACTTGGTCTCTAATCAATCCCTCCACTTTCCCACCCTCGCTCTCCCTGTTTACCCAACTGCACCGTACTCGTATCCCGGCATGAGATGAGGCCGAGGGGATGGATGACAGAATCAACTCCCTCGGAGAGAGGAAAGACGTCGGTGCCACCGTCTTTCGCGGTCTTCCACCCATCCGTCAAGCTAATCCTCTTGAGGTTTTCAGCCGTTAGTACAACTCGCTCCTCTTTGGCTGTTCCGCTGCGCACATCCTCTGCTTTCACAGACACCATCCCCTCCTCCGGATCCGATTATCTCTCTTCCCGCTTGCATCCGGCAATACTAGGCCCCCTTACTTAAACCGCAAGTCGAGCTACACGTCACATCAACATCAGTCGCCAAGATGTGGAGAACTATGCTCGTGACCGTATCAACATGCTTTCTGCTTGGTGAGCTGGTCTTACGGGTACTATCTCGTATCAAGGGTCCCGCCAAATGGCCCGTGAGCATGTGAGACTGATTTGATATGATCGCGCTCTCGCTCGCAGGAACAACCTTCACCCACTGGATAGCGGATCACAACGTCCTCTGGCGATCGCCCATAACGACCGATGCCCTGGTATCCTCCATCACATACTACTCTTTCCTCAGCGACGCACCCAAAGGGATGGTCTGGGTCTATGTGGGCGTGGGAATCATCGCGCTGCTCAGTGCAGGAGGCCGGGCTGTGAAAGGATACAAGGGCCAAGGGGGGGAAGTTCTCTTTGACGGAGGAAGCATAGGTGTGTGAAGGTGTGCACGAGCTATGCAATATCTGTGTCATGGTATTGCATTGTTACATGATGCTTGTGTTCGTGTATGACTGACTGGCATGGGTTCGCAGTACTGTGGTCAGCTATCGCCTACACCCAGATCACCGAGGTCTACCCTAGTAAGTCGACCTCTCTCAGATCAACAACGGCATACTACTAGACTGTTGTGGAGAATCGTGGTACACAGCTGAAAGGTTTTGCCTCTTTTGTGTTCCAGCCATCCGGATCTTCCCTTCTCCCCTATCAACCCCGTTGGTTGACAGTCCAAGATACCCCGAATTGGCAAATGCCGTCCGAGATCTTGCTTCGAATAACATCATGACCGCTGTCATGTTGACCGGCATCATGCTTCTCCAGGTGCGTACGCGCGCATTCGGCCGCTATCAGATCTTACTCGCTCAATGTGTGAGGCCGCTGCTAATGGCTACCTTCCACTCGGATCTCATTCTTTCGTGGATGGATCTGGTTTACAGGCCGGAAGATACTACTCCAAGAGACCTTCATCGTCCTCCTCGTTACCTCCATCAACCCTCACTTCTGCTACATCCACGCCGGCGCGAACAGCATCACCAGCTTCCGAGATTCAGGCCGGCGCTTCAGCCGGACCGGCACCTAGACGGTCTGGGACGCCGTACCGAGAGCTGAGTGAGGCGGAAGCGCTGGATCTCAGGGGAAAGTAGCACTTAGGCGTACAAGAAGAGAAGAGCGTCCAAACAGTCGATCGCTCCAATGTTATGTTAGCACCGGAAGACTATCTCGTAGGGCAGGGTGCTTCAACCTTCATGCCTATTCAACTTGGGCATGTCACAGAACGTAAAGGAGGCGTGTCGTGCGCCTGCTCTCAGATCCCGTAAACTCTATCAATGCATAGCCATACGAAAATATAGATGTCTTCTTCCAGTCAAGCTGGATAGGTTTGGATTGCATTATAAAGCGAGGACACCCTTCGTGCTGGGCACGTCGTCTCCTCCGGTCCTGCTGATAGCCATTCGGATGGCAAGGGCGAGCGCCTTGAAAGCGGATTCCGCGCTGCACAAGACGAGTATTTCGATGGATCAGCCCGTTGTCTACATTGACCCAGCTTGAGTGATGGGATTGAGGGAGAGTGGTTACACTAGCTTACATGTGATGGTTGTTCTCCCCTCGGATGGAGTCTACGTGCAACGTTACACCAGCAGAGAAGGCGAAAGATTGTAGCAGGTGAGAAACCATCTCGGTGGACACTGAGGCGGGCATGGAGGAAGGCCGATCGAAGATTAGCAGTCGGTCTAGCTCGGCGATCAACCGGTGGAGAGTACCTGGAACAGCATGACTCACGATCTCCGACCTTCTCTCGGGTGAAGGGCAGGTGACACACAAAGTACGGTCTGGAAGAAATGTCGATGACGGCTCTTGATAGGGACTGGGGGAACGAGGTTGGGGAGTACATGTCAGCGATGTGGCCACAAAGCCCCGGTTAACACACAGGCCGGTAAAGTCTGTATGACACTCCAAGTCATACTCTTTCCGGAGTAGATCGTGCGGTGTTTGTGGTTTCCATCACGTAGGTGGTATAGCCCCCACTCACCTCGTCCAGCGGGGCGTAAGCAAACCCATACCTCTTGATACCCTTCCTCTCTCCCAAAGCCTTCTTGAACGCCTCTCCAAGAGCCAAGGCGCAGTCCTCGGCGGTGTGGTGGTCGTCGATGTGCAAGTCCCCTTTGCAGTTGAGAGTTAGGGACATGCCACCGTGCTTGGCGAGCGCGGTGAACATCTGCAAGTGCGATTAGGTATGATTTAGTTCCGGTTCAACCCGTACCTCCATTAAATGGCAAACTTTGATAGCAGAGTTACACCTGGTTCCGTATCATTGTAAGAGAGGTACGGCGTAGATCAAAGTAGATGGACATCACTCCCACACACTCACATGGTCCAAGAATCCGATGCCAGTGTTCACCTCAATGATCTGAGAATTGACACCAGGGACATGGTCCAAGTCAATAGAGCACGAGATGGAAGTCTCGCTCGTCTTCCTCTCAACGGACGCTACTCGGGCGGGAAGGGATTGTGATTGGGAGGCCATGTTGCGTATAGTGGGGTTGTGCGCAAAAGCACAGGTGGTCAGATGGATACACAAGTATGAAGAAGGTAATGGAGGTACAACCAGATCGACTCCGGCCAAATCATTTTGAGCTGAATTCGATGAAAACAGGATCTGTCGCGTGAGATACACGTGGCTAGCGTCTCTCCTCACTCAACCCTCCTACCAATCACGTGATCTTACAGCGGCGGCTTCCACTTTTCATTTATATATATAAGTTACAGTAGTATTGGGTGGCGGGCGGCATTCGATGCTCACATTGTTGTCTTGATGCATCTAGATCCACAGCTCAAGGATGATATACATGCGTGATTAAACCCCTGACCCACTTCTCCAACAGGGAGACACTGAGGGCGGAGGGCGAAGAGTCCAGCGAGCGCCCAAGTAAAGACCATCGGCTTGAGCTAATGCCAGAGTATTAGCCCGCCAACGACATACAGCGTCAGCGCAAGCACTCGAATCCCTAGTACCAGTAATGAATAGCCCCCTAGCCCCCTAGCCCCCTTGCTCCCTATAGCCGAGCTCTAGAGTCAAAAATTCTTCTCAGCCGCTTCGTGACTTCGTGGCCCAGCTGTGTGGTCCCAGCCCTACGACGACCTCACAGTGTGTCAACGGGAAGTGAATGCCAGAGTGCAAACTCCTTAAATTCCTAACGTTGCCGATAAAGTCTATCGACTTGAGCCAAGAAAGGGTAATAACGCCACGCCCAAAACTCTCTTCGCCTGTGAATGACAACAAACTAAGCCCCACAACCCTTACTCTGGCGCCTCGAGTGTCGGCGGAACGCCTTACAACAGGATAGCATTTTAAGCCAACAGTAGAGCGTTGGCAGACCCCTTAACCCCATAGAACCGCCCAACTGAAGGCCGTCAGCCCTTGGCTCCCACTTCCCCGAAAGTGCAGCTTCGAGCCCGCAGCGCGAAAAGGCGAGCAATCGTCAAGCATCATAGTATCAACCTAACTCCTGGTTCTAGCGTGTTAAACCCCTGACCCCCTAATCGTCACCATCAGAGAGACAAGACCGTCAAGGTTAGAGAAACAAGGTGAAGTACAGTACAGGGTATCTACCCAACACCAATCCAAGACTTTTCGCCTTCTTCCTTTTCGAGCGACCGTCTCCACAGAGTGTCAACGTATGTCCATTCACCGAGCAATCTCATAGTCAAGCTGACGAGCAAGCGAGTCATTGTAGGGTCTGCCCGAGTCGTGAGCAATGATGAGACTTTCGCTGAGCTCCAGCACTTGGCTCACGTTCTGTCAGAGCACGGTGGGAAACTGAGGGCCTGAATTGAAAACGTCCGAGGACGATAGACGTTGTGATTGATTGCCAGACCCATATCCTAGGCTAGCCGCGATCATGCGACATGACATTCCTCTACATTCCGACATGAACAACTAGACAACACCCGTTCAACCGGATAACCTCATTCCGAGAGATATAAACCAAATTTCCAGGACCGATACAAGGCGCTAAGAAGATACTTCCCGTCTACAGTACAAAAGAGTTGAATCGGTTTCTCGTCGCTCCACTGTTAGCATACTATAACGCCCGAGCGTCTTTCGTTCGCGGCACGCTCGACGCACTTAGTAAGTGTATCGGAACTTGGGGTTCTGCAAGCCGCCCTTCTAGTCAGCCACTACCAAAACTTATCTTTGACGCGCCAACTCACCTCCTTGTCGGTGAGATCTTTCCACTCCGAGGCGACATCGACCTCCTGGCCTTCAGTGGAAGCTCGCCATTCAGACTCCTGAACCTCCTTCTTCTTGTTGTCCCTCCAGCAGAGGAAACCGTAGAGAGTCAAAAGTCCAAGAGAGACGCAGTAGCCTGCCAACATGACCGTGTAGGCGGTAGGGTAGTTTGGAGCTTCCGAAGCTCGGAAGGATTGAGGGCCGACGAGGTTACCAACACAGTAGCCTAGTGGCGGTGTCAGCGCAGCTTTTTCTTCCGTGCGGGTACTCACCAAGGTAGGAAATACCGAAAACGGCGACCTTTTTGGAAGTACCGGCGACATTGGCGTACATGATGAGCTGGCCAAACACCATGTAAGGGGCCCAGTACATGTAGACGATGTACAAAGCCGCAAGGGAGCCGCCGATGTTTGTCTTCGGAACGACCTTGAGGACGATGGTTCCGCACAAGCAGACTGCGGTGGCGGTCAGATGTGCTCCTACGCCCGTCTCATCTACTCACCCACGATCGACCCCATCGCACAGAGTAACGGCCGCCGTGTCCACTTGGCGAGGGTGACCCAGAACATGGCCGCGATCCAACCGATCACACCCTACAATGATAGTCAGTAAAGATGCCACCGAGACGTACAGCAAACACTCACAGTGGGGATATTCAACAAGGTGAGCTGTTTGACGTCAAAGTGTAGACCCTGAACGACGATAGAGTAGAAGCCACCCAGACCGCCGTTTGGAATGTTAAGACTGAGAGCAAGTCAGGTCAGTATGTGTCGCTTCACCCCATGCTGCAAACTCACGTGATACAGATCAAGAAGTAGAGCCATGTTCGGTAGTCGAGAAGGGCTTCCTTTACTTGACCCAGTTTAGTCTAAATGGTCATCAGCGAGCGTCCTGTTCCGATGACGACTGACTCACATTGGTATTGACCATACCGGTCTGGTTTCCGGCAAGCCGCTGCACCGCGATAAATCTCTGTCGGTCAGTCTGTGCGTGGTGTCAGCATTCTGCGCGCAGAAGAAGGTCAGAGACACGACACGTACCAGCCACCAAGCGGTCGCCGGGTTTGCGGGAAGGCAGAACATGTCGATGACTCCAAAGGTGACGGAGAGGCAGCTGTGGAAGTATGCGATGGTTCAGTACCATGCTCAATGCTCAAAACACTTTCACTCACGCCGTGATGAGGTAAAGCAACTGCCATCGAGCGAGCAATCTCGAAGGGGTGTAGAACTGAACGGCATACGACAACAAGCCGTTCACGACCGACGAAAAGGTGTTGAAGACAACGACAGTTCGCCAGCCTTGCTCTTGCTTCTTCCACCACATGGAGATCTGCGCAGAACTTCAGGTCAATCCCGGCACTACTACTAGGACTACCAATGAGACACAGACTTACGACGAGACCTGCGCCAGACGTGTTGACACCCTCGAACATACCCAGGATAAACCGGATAGCTTGAAGGCTTCCGGCCTGTCCAGTAGTGCACAGTTAGAGATGCGTTTTCGAGGCAGCGTCCATCCGACTTACATTCTTGGCTCCCATGGTGGCAAAAGTCATAATACCGAAGCAGAACACGTTGATGGCGAAGATCTGCAAGCGGGTGGCAAATCAGCGAAAATCAACAGGCTGATAGCACGATTTGACCCACTTTACCGGTGGGGAATCGTTGGCAAAGCCAAGATTGCGGGAAGACGGTAAGCATCGAACCGAAGAAGACTATCACCGAAAGTCAGCTATGCTCGCCAATGTGATTCTGACTCTACCTACTGATGCTGCTTGCCCAACTGTACTGCTGCCCGACTAGGTTCAGGTCTGTTCTAAGACCAAACGTAGCAGCCGTACCAAGGATGACTTTGTCGGTACCACCCAGCAGTAGCGAGATGGTGATCAACGGCAGCACGATCAGATCGAGCTATGTAAGATCGTGAGTAACACAACTCTTCAGTATAATCCAACTCCCGCACCTTGCGCTTGACAGCCTTTTCTTCGGCTTCGGTCCAGGGGGCCATCAAATCGGCAGCGTCTGGTCGACTCGCCAAGTCGGCGAAGAAAGCCGCGGCGGCATCGTACTGCGATGTTTTGATCAATACTCGTACGGTGGATCGCTCTCATGCGACCCGACTCACATTCTTTTCCTGGGCACTATTCAGCTTGTCGGTATTGATGATAGGCTCGTCTTGAACAGCTGCAAGCTGGTGCTCGCCGCCGATATCGGCTTTCTCTGTGTCGTGGTATGGGGTCGTCATCGTGTATGTCTGTCGTGTGCTGGAAGAAGCGCGATAAAACACTTAGATCGAACAAGGGGGGCATCTCGTTTAATACTGCTTCTCGAAGGAAGGATTCCCCTCATGTCAGGTCTGGCTTTATCATGCCTCGGGACGCGGTTCCCGGGAGGTAGTGCGGCCAACCATACAGTCGCTCCGAATAGTGCAAGTTCCAGTTTCTTATTGCCGAAATGAGGTCGGGACCCACTGACTGACACGTCTCACGGTCCGACGCCTTCACTTCGTTCAGGGCGTTTTTCTACGTTTTCGCGATAAGGGGGAACGACCCAAGGAAATCGCTTCCAAGCGTCTGCCGGAGTCCCCATATCGAGGTCACTTGACTCGCACCATGACAGGGAAACGACAAAATATGGCGCCGATAAGGCCGGTTTGTGTGCACCCCGTGTCTGTGCGCTGGCTTCACGGCAGCCTTATCGAGATGACCAAAACATTTGCGACAGCATATATACCGCCATGGATCGCTATTTCCGTGCTCGGGAATCTTCCCCGACCTCTTATCTTGGTTCAGCATTCACCCATTTTGTGTGCACCACAGCATCGACCATATCAATATGCCTTCCAAGCGTAGGTCTACCGACTCAGACGATGACGCTGGCTCTGTCCAGCCTCAATCCAAGCGTCAAGTCAGCCATGCTTCTCGGGCATGTGATGAATGTCGCAAAAGGTGTGCAATAGTCTTCTTGCCGCCTTTGATCGATAGTCGGCCGCTTGACTGACGCTATTTGATGCAGGAAAATCCGATGTGATGGGGCAGACCCACAATGCTCGGTGTGCAAAAAGCGCAATCTTAGATGCCAATACAATGATGAGGACAAGCGAAAGTGAGCGTGTGAACCGTCTGACAAATGGGTCCGGCCTGAGCTCATTCGTGAGCACCTATCAGAACCAATATCGAGCATATGGAGAACCTCAACCAGAGGATGGACCGATTCGAGAAGATGCTGAGCGATATACTCAAGGCCAACGCCCCTGCTACGTCTAACACCTCCGCGCTGAACGGTCTAGGTACAAGCCCAGGCAACACGTCAAACATCACCGACGCCTCGCCGAGTCAGGTTTCCGCTCAAGCAGGACCTTCGCGTCTTCGAGCCAACTCTCAAATCACCTCGGATATCGACCTGTTCAACGCTGCCCCGCTACCTTCCGCTCATTCGGACTTTTCCCAGTCGTCGATGGCTCCTCCCGATGCTTCACCGGTCAACTCTAATCGCTTCAGAAACCTCGAAGGGGGTCATGACCATGACCGCTTACAGGTGGGTACTCTCCTCATACAAAATGCCTTCGAAGCTGATATATTCCCCTCAGCGGATGGAAGAGGGGTCCGGTTCCCTGATACAGTACGGCCCGACCTCGCTCTGGACGTGCGCCAGTCCGAGACCCCGGCAAGCTTCGCACACGACCGCACGGGGCATGCAGATCGGCGACTGGGTGGACTGGTCGCGGAATCTACCCTCGTCCCTCGACATCACCAGGCCGATTCACGATTTAGCGCTCGAATACTTTGCGGCCAACTACGCGCTATGGTGCTCCGTGGTTGATATGCCGGCCTTCCTCGATGACCTTATCACATGCAATCTGATCCAAGGAGTGGATCGAGGACATTCATCCCCGCCGATTCGAACCGCGCACTACTCGCCACTCCTTCATTGTTGCGTTTTATACCTTGGCTTGCACCTGATCAAACATGAACACCCGGGCCTGTTCATCAAGTACGAGAATGTCTTCCTGTCACATTGCTCGAAGCTGCTGCCGCTGGAGTGCGATCAAACCGCTCTCAGCTCCTTACGAGCCTACGGACTGTTCTCAGTGTAAGTGATTGTACGTGACCTCCTTAACCGCCCGCTGACCATCCTCACAGGTGTGCGCACTACAATCGTACATCGGTAGCAAGCATTGGTGGGGACAAGGCAAGATTTGGAGATCGTCAGAACGCCACGGGCTATCTATACTCGGGCATTGCCGTTGCTGGCGTTCACGCGGTGGGCATGCTTGGCGAGCATATGACACCACAATAGCTGACTCAAACTCCCATCACCAGCTGGGACTGAATTTAGACGTAAGTGCTGAGCTTGTGATCTCTTCTCGTATGCTGATATCCCACAGTGCCAAAGCTACGTGATCAGGGGGCAGATCACCGAGGCCGAGCGCCATGACAGAATATCGACGTTCTGGACGATATACGTGCAGGATGTGGTGAGCGAACAATGCAGTACACACTTCTATAGCAGCGTGCGTCTGACCCAGCGGTTCCCCCTCAGTTCCGAGCACTAGCCAATGGGCGACAGCCAATGCTGCCCGAGGCCACTTCTGTACCATTGCCCCAGATCGACCCTGTCGCCGACCAAGTGCCTTGGAAGGCACCGAGTGCACCACTTACTGCGACACAGCCTACGATGCCAGGCATGTCAGTACATGGTCTGCGCTCGATGCGATCTACCTCGTTTCACTGGACGGTGAAATTAGCTATAATTTGCCGGGAGATCCTTGATAAGCTGTAAGTAAGCCTCTGCAATTAGAGACCATCGGCTCACCCCAAACAGGTATGGACCAAACAGTCGAGGCGGGCGCGACCTCGATTCTGCTGGGGGTCTTCTGCGTCAGCTCGAGGGATGGTACAGCCAGCTTCCGCTTCATCCTGCCGATGCTACTCCCTTGCCGCATACCATTCACCTGCATGCACAGTACCACCTCTGCGTGATTTTCGTACTTCGGCCGTACTACCGGTCTTCATCGCCGGCGTGGGCTAGCAAATGCGACCAGGCGGCAATGTCGATTCTGACATTGTTGCACCGGCTGGAGAATGTACACGGAATACAGCACTGCCATCATAGTTTTAGTGAGTTGAGCCAAAGGCATCTAAGGACTTTGCTGAAACCTGTAATATAGTCAATATCATATTTGGCGCTGCGACGATCTTCCTTATGCGCAGCGTAGATCCCAGTGATAAAGTCCGGGCCGCAGCTGATACGCAACGGTTTAATGAATGCGTGAGTACGCGACTGCCAATTGAACTTAGGTCCTGACAGTCGAAATGCCCCATGACAGGTGGAAATGATGTCCAAGCTGTCGTCGACGTGGTCTGAAGCGACCATGAGTGAATACATCCTCCGAGCGCTGCAGAAAGAATTCCATGTGCCGGATCCATCCACTCCTTTCGGTGCGACCCAAGGGCTGTCTGCGCCAATTGCACCTCTGTCGGATATGCTGGGCGACAATCCCGAGTGGTGGGGCTCGATGTTCACGGATCAGCTGTATCAATGGTCAGATATCATCAATGGCGCCCGGGGGACCGAGGATCTGGGCTTCTGAGACCTCTGAAACACTCAAGAAGCTGCACTGTAGTGGTCATCGATCATGCATGTATAGCATATTACTGAATACCGATCGACCAAGGTACAGCGTTGACGACTCACCCTCCCTGAGAGTACCAGAAACATCGAGGGCATTGGAACCTGCAATATGAGCGACGCCTGCTTCAACTTCAATAGGGCTGTTAAGAGATGATGATGCAACTTAATGCCGGTACGTCTCAGTTTGCGCTCCGGATCCTCACACTCCAGTTTCGCAGAACTTGAAATGCATGTATACAAGATTACCAAAATACACTAAACACAAAAACCTCTACTTAATCGCACTCCGCCTGGGCCTGGCCCCACTGCGAAACACTACCGTTCGCCCGAGTGAAGGGGGGTGGCCTGCTTCCTTCCTTGTTCGAGACGTAAATGGACTTGCCCACTTGAGACTTCTCAATAGCGTCAGCAGGAGTGCCCCACCCGCCAGCGCCGGCGGTATGTACAATCAATTGTTCGCCGGGAAGCATACTAGTTTTCAGACAGGATATCATCAGCACGATCCTCTAAGCCATACAGTCTCCACTCACGAGATCTGATGAGCAGGCTTGAGCTTGACGATTCGGAATCCTCCGGCCCGCTTTCTCTTCTTGAGGTAGGAAGCCCCGACTTCACCGTCCAGACCACCCTCGGTGCCGTGGGGAACAATGACACGTCGCTGGCCATCATGACTGGCGTCCATGGGTACGAGCGCCTCGTAGATTCGGCAGATACCATCACCTCCCCTGTGTTGACCTGCACCACCCGTTCCTCTTCGAATGCTGAATTCTCGGAGGATAGCGGGGAATCGCGTTTCGAGAAGCTCTAGATCGCCAATTCGAGTGTTCGTCATGTTGGTGTGCACAGCACTCTGACCGTCCCAGGTTGGTCCAGCAGACGCACCACCGCATGCTACGGATAGTGTGACATAAGTATCCGAATTCACTTCGTGCATCAACAAACACTCACTAGTCTCAGCCCAGGTGTACTTCTTGTACATCAAGTGCGTTCCGTTCATCGAACCATGGGAGCCGGACATGACGTTGAAGGCGGTGAATACAATGTCGGCTACTCGTTGCGCTACCTCACCATTTCTACATCATGGAAGAGTCAGCCTTCAATCCACTTTAGCTCGCAGTCGGGCTCACCCTTGCGACACAGCAGCGTCCTCGGAGGCCGACAGGACGGAGCCTTCGGGGATGATGATCTTCAGAGGAGCCAAAACACCAGCATTCATGGGGATGTCGGTGCCAGACATCGTTCGCAAGCAGTACAGGAGACCAGATCGGGTGATAGCAGGAGGTGCATTGAAGTTTGCCAATACCTCGGGACCCGTACCGGTGAAGTCGAAAGTACCCGAGCCATCCTCATGAACGTCAATCTTGAGCTTGACAACCGTACCGTCATCAAAGTGGTCGACGGCTTGATAAGATTTCCCTGCATACGGCTTGAGAGCATCTCGGGTACACGCCTCGGCATTATCACGGATGGCTATCATCCAGGTCAGCATATGATCCTATCGTGTCCGCACTCACCCTTCATGTAGAAGTGGACCACGTCTTTGCCGTACTCGTCGAACAACGCATGCAGCTGAGTGGTTCCGACGGCACATGCTGAGCACTGTGCCTTGAGATCTGAGAGGTTGTGCTCGATCCGCTTGGTGGGCTTGCAGTTGGGGAAGTCACCGGCTTTCATGAACGTGTCAACAATCTCCTGCTCGTTGAAGATCCCGTCCCGGACGATGAAAGTGGACTCGAACGCTACACCCTCTTCTAATCGGTCGATCTGGTTGGGGTGATGGGAGTTGCCTTCCAGACCACCAATATCCGTGTGATGACCCCGCGCGGCTACCCAGAAGACGATCTCTCTACCCGCGTCATCGAAGACGGGTTGGATGATCTGACAAGGGCAGTCAGCCCATATCGTTTTCGGGCATCATTTCTACTCACAGTGATGTCAGGCAGATGGCCACCACCAGCTTCGGGGATGTTGGACACCAAGAGGTCACCAGGTTTCAGCTGACCCTTTCGTCGTTCAGCTTGATATGTGACAGCGTATTGCATCGAACCGAGGTGCGCGGGCACATTCGGAGCGTTGGCTACGAGCTCGCCGTTGGCGTCAAACAACGCGCATGAGAAGCTGTAAAATGGTTAGCGGCTGGTCCTTTGAAGACAACGACTCCACTCACTCGAGACGTTCCTTGATTGAGACGGAAACGGCAGTCTTCTGCAATGCTCGACACATCTGCTCGGCAATGCCCATGAATCGGTGACTGAAAATGGACAGCTGGATCGGGTCGACCGACTTGAGGTCGATCTCTTTCCTAGGTCCGAGACCAACGTCGATGCTGATAGACGACGTTAGCACAGTGCGAAATCCTCCATCACACCTCTTACTCACAAGACGTGCGACTTGAGGATTCGCGCTACGTTCTGAGGGTGAAGGACAATAGTCTGCGTGTTGTCGAGGATGATGGCCGGACCGGCAATTTTGGCTCCAGGAGTGAGATGTTGGAGCTTGTACAGAGGGATGTCGGTAAACTGGCCGATCTCCTCAAAGTAAACAGAGTTGATAGCAAAGGCTTTTGGCTCAGGCTGAGCAATCTCGCTGTTCTCAAGTTGCTTCAACTCTTCGTAGTAAGGTGAGGACTCGCTCAGGTCGGTCGAGGTGCCCTTGGAGGTAGCTCGGACTCGAACACCGGCGACCATGACAGGCGAGTCCAAGGTGAACGCGAACTCTCGCTTGTGCTCCTCCACAAAAGCTCGAGAAAAATCGTCGTCCTCGGGTCTCAGGATCATGAGGGTGGTGTCGGACCCAGCGTACTGAAGGTTGAGGTAGCAGTCGTAGACCACAGTATCCTCTGAGACACCTTGGTCTTGCAGCTGTTTCAAAGCTCGAGTCTTTAGGCCCTCAAATCGTCCTTCAATAGTAGGGATGGAAGATTTAGAGAACTCTTGCACAAAAGGCTCAGAGACATCGACCGCAACCTCGGCCATCGCCATACCGTAAGCCGACAGGATGGAAGAGTATCTAGGTGCGGGGTCAGCTCGCGTTACTCATCTCCAAGCCGACTGTGTCTCACTTGTGAACGATGACATTGTGCATGCCGAGCAAGGCGGCAAGCGCAGTAGCGTGCTGGCCACCAGCGCCTCCGAAACAGCTCAAGTTGTGTGCGCTCGTTCGGAAACCTCGTTGCTCGGTCAATGCACGGATGGGCCGAGCCATGGAAGAGTTGGCCACGTTCAAGAATCCGGAAGCGACTTCTGCAGGAGAAAGAGACGAGCCGTTCTCCTTGTTGATCGCCTCGGTCAACTCCTCAAACTTCTGACGAACGATCTCGTAGTCCAGAGGCATGTCCTCCGTTGGGCCGAAGACTGGACAATACAGGGTCAGTCATACTGTGTGGTCGGTCACACTCTAATCCGACTCACTCTTGGGAAACGAGTCGATGTGCAGTCGACCTAAGAACAAGTTGGCGTCCGTGACCGTAAGCGGGCCCCCCTTTCGATACGCTGCAGGTCCAGGGTGAGCACCAGCTGACTCGGGGCCCACATTGAACATCTGATTTCGATAAGTCAAGATCGAACCACCACCGGCGGCGACAGTGTTGATATCGAGCTGAGGCACCGAGATGGAGATTCCGGCAGTCGTCGTCTCAAAGACATGTTCGTAGGTACCACTGAAACGTGACACGTCGGTGGACTGAAAAGCGGGTTAGCATTTGAGCAAAACGTACGCCGGACTGCACTCACGGTTCCTCCCATGTCGAAGCCAACAACAGGTGAACCCTCTTGACGGTCGTAGGACGTTCGAGCAAAGCCGACGACACCTCCAGCCGGTCCAGCTAGGTACGATTGTCAGCATCTTGGCGCCATGTTGAGTCTGAAGCCGCTCACAGAGGATAGCCCGGAGGCCGGAGAACTTCTTAAAGTCGGCCAGAGCACCATCAGACTGCATGAACGATACTCGACATTGAGCATCTTCAAGCTTCCCCTTGAAGCCCTTAGCAAATCCTGACAGGTATCGCTTGACTTCCGGAGTCAAGTACGCGTCGGCTGTAGTGGATTGACCTCGAGCAATGAAGCCAATCTTCGCCTCGATGTCAGACGATACGCTGACGTTGTCGAAACCCATATCGCGGGCAACCTTGGCGATCCTCTGCTCGTCGTCGGGGAGGAGGTAGGAGTGGGCCAGTACAATAGCAAGTGATCGGAAGCCTTCGGCGTAGAGTGATCGGAGGCATTCGATAACCTCGGCCTCGTCTATGCTTGCATCAGCACCAGTGACAGAGCAATACCGGCGTAAATTGCTCACCAAGAGGCTTGAGCTCCCTCACGGTGACTCCACTAGGGGTCTTGATAAGTCTATCTCCATTCTCGGCGACGGTTCTACCCTCCTCCACGAATTCGAACCACTCTGGGATGATCCGCTCGTCGATCTCGACGACCTTGGTATACAGTACGTCGGGCTGCACAGCGGATCAACAAGTCGTTACCAACCAAGAAAGGTCACTACTCACCTTCTTCACAGCAAGCTGAAATAGGTATGGTCTCGTCTGGAAAGCGATTTCGAGGGCATCGGCGTGACCCTTGTTCTGCAATTTAGGGGTCTCAGCATCGGAAGTTCAAGTCTCAGCCCGTTGCTCCGACTCACGATCAAGAGGGCACACTTCTCGCCCATTCGCTCCAACAGAGCATTGGTAGCGACAGTGGTCCCCATACGCAGGTACTCGATTGGTGAGGTGTCGATCGGGTGGTTCCGAGGGATCTTCTCTCCCGTGAACCACTCCAATACTCGTCGTACACCCTCGGTGGGAGCGTCGGCATAGCTGCATTGTCGGATCAGTGGCCAGCCTTGACATGCACCGCGGCCTCCCACTCACTTGTCGGGATCCACACTTAGAAGCTTCACAACATGATCTCCTTTCGTATCACTCAGAGCGATAACATCCTGTCGCTCTGTGTCAGCTTCCGCTGTTCGTCAGTGCTGTGACGACTTCGCAACTCACGCAGAACGTCCCTCCTCGGTCGATACAGATCTTAACCTTGTCGCTCACTGGTGCTGGCATCTTGTCGGTGTTCAATGGTTATCGAAGAACGATGAAACCCATAAATTCTGCTCTCATGATGTATTGTTATATTCATCGTCACCGACAGGACCGGAGGCACTAGAAACCGGAAACCTATTTCCGTGAAGGAATTGACCGGGAACTGACGAGCGTTCGTTAGCGCTTCAGCGGATTTGGGATCCGTCCTCACATGATATCGTTTGGGGCATCGGTCCGGGCAGCGTGTGCATCGAGCAGGAGTATGATCTGTCATCGTCAGACAGAGCCGATTTGTTGCACAGAGTCAAAACAGAGGATAAGAATGTATCGAAAGAACAGTGGTCGACGTCGCGATAATGGAGTCTTCGGCCTAGTGCGAGCAAGGGCCGGGAAGGGTACTTCGTGCATGAAGCGGAAGCAATTTCGTGCCGGCCCGTGTATGCCAGGCATACCAATTGCCATATACCCCGCTACAGGAGAGATATTACTGTCTTGCATGGAATGGTTTGACGCTCGCCGTCGACATGAGATCTGACGTTCAGCAGCTTGAAGATCGAGAGCTCTCGTAGAAAGTCTCGTTTGCATCTGTTGATGGTGATTGTGCCCCTGTGGTGGTGACTAACCGGCCAAAGGAGGGGCTGAAACGTTTGGGAATCGGATCAAATCAGAAGGAGCAGCATCAACAGTCATGCATGGCTTTCATAGACATGAGTATACACTGCCCACAAAGAGGAATGAACACGTCTATAAAGGTCTATGTAGCTGGATGGAGTCACAAAGCATCTATGCGTGTGCTCCATTTGGCTTTCCATTCTGCCTCTCATTCTGCCACGTTTCGACTATCTTTCTGCCCTCGACCAGCTCATTCCTGAGACCTCGGGTCAATATGGCACCATCGTTAGCGGCGCACACCATGGTAGCGCCCATGGCCAGCTGAGGGCCCATCTGAGCGGCGCTCATGCCGGGCACCAGCAACGCCAGGTTGTGCTTTTTCGCGGCGACAGTGATTTTGGTGACCAATCTAACGGTTCCGGTGTTCGTCAGCTCGATACCAGGCTATGCATCAGTAACCACTTACTCGATCCATCGGGGGTTGGTTCCGATATCGGCAAAACCTAGCCCGAGAGACAATGCAAGGTCGCCTAAGAAACGCTGTCAGCTCGTAGTCTTTCTCATCATGAAGCAAGTCCAGATATCTTACCAGGTCCGACCATTAGACCGTCGACTACGTTGATTCGATATCAGCATCGCTTCGAAACTCGCAGCATGGGAGGATGCTCACTTTGCTCGACTGCCGCGATCTCTTCGGCATTCTCGGCGCCTTCTACATCCTCGATTTGCAAGATGACAGCGGCCCTCGCCCAGTTCTCAAATGCACCACCTCCGTTGGGTGCGCCATCATTGAAGCCTAGTTGGAAAGCGCTAGGCGGGAAGGATCGATGTCCATGCTTGCGTTCGATTATCAGTTCAGAATCCGACCACATTTATGTCATACTACTCACAGGAGGGAACCGGCAGGCTTTCACAGCTGCCTTTGCCTGCTCAACTGTCGAAATCTATTTTGACCCATCAGCTATCAACACGTTTGTGCGTTACACGAATTTAGCACCCGACACTTACGTGAGGAAACACGATTCCCGATGCGCCCGCATCCTATAAGCTACGTCAGCGTCACTCTACCCTCATGCTGACTCACCAGACACCACGCGGCATATTGGTGATCGAGACTAGGGACCCTGCAGTGACGATAAGCCTCTCCGTCATGCATGTGCTAGTTATTCTGCGCACAGAAGGGCGAACCTACCTCACGATGGTCGCGGTCTGACCCTCACCAGCGTACTGTATAGTCTTGATCATCTCGATGATAGTCTCGGGGTCTAAGCATTGATCAGCTTGCTGTCGATGGGTACAGTTGGGAACTTACTGTAGGGTGTGTGTTCCCAGTCTATGCAAACGAAGTCGTATCCAGCTTGTCCAGCAACCCTGGCGACAGTAGTGTGGAAAAATGCAGTGAGGAACATGCCCAGCATAGGCTTCTCATGCGAGATAGCCATCCGCTTTCGAAGGTCAAAAGATTGCTGTAGGGTATGCCCCCTATAGTTGATCATGGGTGGGTCCTGGGGGGGAGCCGACGGGATGCCAAAAGCCCCAGCAAATGCGGGGTCCTCGAAGGGAGGTGGGTTACCGAAAGTATGAGTCATGGCAGCTCTGGATGGGGAATTGTGGTAGAGAGAGTGAAGAATAGTAGTGGGAGTAGGTGAAGTCCTACATCTTGACCTCGTCGAGCCAGCTATATATATACCTGTGTGTGCAGCGTCATAGATGTCACATCTCGCGCTCTCGTCTCCACATGTACCCCTTCTGCCCGTGAACATTGCATGCCCGAGGCTCCTCCACTCATGGCAGGTCTCTCCACTCTTTCATGGCCGCAGGCGATGCTGACAAGGAAAACGCCATAGGCCCTGATGATCGAGGGACATGTCTGCAGTATATCGTTGTCGTCAATGCTACAAGTTCAGGAACACCGGCTAGCGGCTGTGACAGATAACGGTCTAATCGATTGCTGGGTCGTATGTTTACTACCCACACCAACAAAGTCGGGCTTCTCGGCGCCCTGTCAGTGTCCGAGCCATGCATCATGCCCCAAGTCCACCCTTCAGAAGGCAGATTACGAAAGAGCTCTCGGGCTCTTCGGCTAGGTACCACGTGCCGAGGAGCTACACACTTGCGCATCGCAAGTGCTCTCAACATAGTACAGTAATCCTCAAGTACATCAAGAAGACTCCTTATCTGGAGAAGCGTGTGATCTAGGCGAAGATGTTCACACTTGTGCGACGAACCGGTCAGGTCCTCACTGCTGTCCATGGACTTGCTCAACTGATTACCAAGCCTTCGCTGTACCTCACAACACATGTATATGTGTGTATCTACAACGTAGCTCTACCGATGTTGATCATTCACCTCCGCTTATCCTGTTCACCCATTACTCTCGACAACGATACACATGAGCGCAACCCTCCCGCTATCACTGAGTCTCGATCCTCTCAGCCCCTTCATGGACAATCTCCCAATCCTCCATGTTCTTAGCAAAGAGATGGGTGTTCGGTGAAGGGACGGACCCTGGTGGGAAGAGACCTGTGTATGCAAAATCAGTCCGTTGATCAGCTCCAACGCGATTGACTAGCAAAGAACATGGCGAGCAGGCTTGAGGCGAAAACACTCAGGACACTGCAGTACAGTGGAACAGTCATGGCTCTTGACAGCTCAAGCAACAGTGGGAGGGATAGATGCCGCGCAATTCACTCACCAGCTTTGACGAATATCAGGTTGGGATCCGCTACCGCTGTCCAAAGGTTGCTACCGGCATTCGGAGCAAGTGGTCAGCCGATGATAACGATCACGACTTTCTTCGTTTACATGCACGCGGTGCCTATTCGCAATGTCAAGGGAAGACGACGACCAACTCAACTCACGATCCGCAAGTACCGCAGAACGCCCTTGTCACGTCGTTGCCTGAAGATCCTTTTGCAACATACTTGCTCGGCTCTGGGCCATCACACTTCATATCCTTGGGGTTAATGCTGAAGTTGGCGGAGGATCTGATATGGGAATACAAGCAAAGGAGACCAATAGCCGAGGGCAAAGCAGGTCGAGGAAGGTTAAGCAGGAGCTCGAGTCAGCGCCTTTTCGTCGTCTGCCCCGCTAGACGATGAAAGTCACGGGGCCAAGCCCCTTCCGGGGCTGTTCTCTTATGATACAATGGCATCTTATGCTCACACAGATCCACCGGACTTCCGACACGAGGTACAGTCTGGCACAATCTGTGGTCAGCTCGGTGGAGATCCCAACCGCTGAAATCGTTACTCACGACATAGAGCCATTCCAGTCTGTTGAGGAATGGTCAGCGAGAAGGCTCCGCAATTGCAGGCGCCGGTGACGGTGCTGTCGTTTCCTGACATGGTGTATGCTGATCGCTCTTGTCGTAATTGAAGCAGGGCGCTGAGAGCAGAGGATAGATATACAGCTGTGTGGGTTTTCCAGGTCGAGAGACGGAAGATAGAATGTTGGACTCGACGTGACTTTTATCTGTCGTTCTGTTTGGTGTTGAATGTAGTCGTGAAGCCCGGCAAGTAGGAAGCACAGGCATAAATGAATAGCATCTTGTGCTTCACTAACGGCGTCAAACACCGAATATCATGATCGGCGCTGGATAGCAAGTCATCTGCCTCCACTACCCATAGCTTCGATCACCGGAATCAGAGTACGTCATGATTGCCGAGCCGTCCGTCCAAGAATAGCCGCATTCTTATCCATCCTGGTTGGACTTGGACTTCGAGCAGATGTTAAGTTTATATACGGCAGCAGATATAAATTGTGTGTCGACCACATCACGAAATGAGCGCGTCAGAGAACCAAGACTGTGAGCTTGTATGACTTTGGCAGATGTTGACGCCTTCTAGCATCGGATGAGGACACTGACTACATTTTACTGGTCGGACAGTCCCTCAGAAGGGAGACAATCAATGGGAAGAACGATGGTAGGTGATAAATCTATGATCGGCTTCATATAGACATCTATCGTGCACCACCCTTTCGGGACCCATCACGGGCCAGAAGCTTGCTGAACGATGATCTGACGTGGAATGCTATTCGACTACAGGCAGCAGGGCAGAACAGGGTGGGACCAATCGCATTCGCACAAGACTCTCGTTTCTTTCCTCAACTCAGCACAAGCCGATGAGCTGGGTGTACCTCGAGAAGGGCGAGCGCTTGTACCCGGATGTGGGAAGGTGGATGATTTCCGGTCGTTCCATATGAGAGCTGAAATGTTTGGCCTGACTCGGTGCTCGTTCGGCAGGGCTACGATGTCGCCTTATTCGCTTCGCGAGGTTTACATGCCATAGGATTGGATCTTGCTCCGACAGGCGTGGAAGCAGCGCAAAAGTGAGCTTCCCCTACGATTCGGATTCCTACTCGTATTGATTGCTGCTTGTATTTGTTCATTAGATGGATCGCGCTCCAAGCCCAATCGACCCTCAGCAACACCGAAGTGATCTGCCAGGACTTTTTTGCTTACGATCCCAAGGAGAAGTTTGATGTTATCTACGATTATACGTGAGCCAATCTCCGGTCTCTAATTCCTGCTGATGGTGCTCCGCCATCAGCCTGGAAGTTGATCAGCTGACGCGCAAGCTAACGTGTGACAATTGTGACATACCCACAGCTTTCTGTGTGCGCTACCGCCAGACCTTCACCCAAGATGGGCCGCCCAATTCCACCATCTCACTAGTCCAGCAAGCTTACTCATCACGATGATGTACCCTCTTCCGCCTACGTCTATTGGCCAGAACCCGCCGCCGTGGCCTCTAACGGTCGACCGGTATCACGAGCTTCTTGACAAGGACTGGGTGATGGTATGGAGTCAGGATGTACCGGACGAGGAGAGAAGGACGGTAGGTGCCCCAGGAGGTGAGAAGCTGGCAGTCTGGAGGAGACGCTCAACGTAGTGGGTACCTTCAGGAAGAACAATGGAAGTATCGTATTTGGGTACGCTTTGACGGTGATCTAACAACATTTGCAATGTTGCGCCAGCGACTTGAGCGACTAACAGGGATGCTTCCGATACAGTATGATATATGAATACACTTCTGCAATCTGCTTATACTATTCCACTGATGCTCAAGCACGATTTGAAGATCGCAATGCTAAGCGAAGACGCTCGATATTATAAGTACTGATGAATCAATGTCCATTGATCCCGAGACTAACTGCAATCCAAAAGAAATGTCCGTTACACGATCTGGCTGCAAAGTATGGAGACTTCACCACATAATAAAGTCATTTAGTAAGTGATCTCGAAGACCTGCTGGGTGTTGCCCTCGAAGCACTCCCAGGTCTGGAGATTCTGCTCGATGCTGTAAGGAGGGGCAGCAGTCTGGCCGGAACCGAGAACAACGTCGAGGCAGGTGTCTGCAAAGATCGGGACATATATCAGTAAAATTTTCTTCGCATCTGCACGTGCCTGCGCCTACTCACTGCCGCCGTTGTCGATCCTGAGCTTGTCACCGGTGTAGTCCCACTTTTGCGATTCAGCAGCCTTGTTACAGTCGCTCAAGAAGACCGCTTGGCCGTTACCACCGGCGGGGTTGGAGTCGAGACATTTGTTGGCGTCGGCGGCAAGGGACACGAAGCCCTTTTGACCACCCGTCACCCACCAGAGCTGAAGCTTGGCGTAGGCGGAGTCATTGGGGTAACAGTAAGCACTACAGACGCCGTCAGCCAGAGCACGGCATATGATTCGGTGAAATATGCAATACTGACATGTTGACATGAGTGCCAGCGGCAGAAGAGCCGCCGTCGGCGGTGACACAAAGATCAGGTCGTCCCTTGGCTGTTGGGCACGAACACATCATCAGCCGATAGCACGACCGCCTGATATGAACGGATGCGCTACTCACGGTGAAGTCGGTGAGATCCATCTCCGGGGTCGGGGTATGACTCTCTGACAGGAGGGGTGTAGTCACCGCCGTTGTTTCCGCCATCGTTTCCACCGTCATTACCGCCGTCGTCACCGCCGTTGTCACCTCCGTGGCCATCAACGTACCAAACTGGAGGAAGTCGATGTCAGTGTGACTCCCTTGTAGCCTCACAATTGCGATATCTTACTTACTCTGATTGGTGTTGCCAGTAGTGCACTTCCAGGTTTGAGTACCCTCGTTCTCGTCGCCTTGGTCGAGACACTGATCGCCGCCCGTGATGGCAATTCGGTTGTCATCGGTCAAGTACCAGGTTTGCTGGAAGAGGGTGGGGTAGGAGGTCCAGAGCTGTGAGTGGAGATCGCTGTCAGCTTTGTACTTGTGCTTAACGCGAAAAGCGCGGCCTCACCTTGACAATTTCGTTGTTGTCCCGACCGGTACCGGCGTCCAAAGCCAACCCGGAGGCGGCGTGAATAACGCTTCCGGAACCGGGGTTGATGTTCCAGGTGCTGGCCTGGGCACAGTCACCCGTACCGACCCTGGTTCCGTCACCGGGGTTGCCATTGTCTACGTGAAGACACTGACCAGTCCGGTGGGACTTAATCCTAACGTTGTTGTACCTCTTGCCCAAGGTCTTGTTGACGGGCGAGGCATTAACCAAAGCGAGGAAAGGGAGGACGGCTACTAAGGAAGAGAAGAGCATGTTGAATGAATGGACCACCTAGTTGATACAGTATGAAGTGCAAAAGCGGAAGCCAAGTGAAGAATTTATAAGTGTATGCAGATACAGTTGATGGGACACTTGAGAAGCGAGCTGCGTGGTTGTCGAGAGTAAGTCACTTGAAGGGTGAAGGAGAGTACTGAAAATCAGACGAAGGAGAGGGGCTTTATATACCTCGAAAGTCGTCAAGAGTTGATGGGATATACTGGAGAGACCACTCTTCGGCCGATCCGAGCTCAAGCGAGAGATGCATTGCCTTTCCGAGTTAGTGAGTAAACAACATCACTTGACCATCTGGTAGGACAAAAAGTAAATGTCCTCGACCCCGGTGTGGAGCACCTTAACAACTGGCATAGCGCCGACGGCCCGTGTAGAAGAAGTTGACATTGATCCATGGCAAGGGTACGGACGGACGGACCTGTGCTCAGACTGTTTATGACGATCGAAAGGATGGGTGGACGGAGTTGCTGTGCCCTTCCGGTAAGACCGAAGGGTCCAGCGATTGAATGAACTGTTCGGTTGAGCGAGGTAACAACGTCATCGAAGAAGCCGTACCGAAGAGAATTTCCGCACATTTTCGAACAGAAGAGGAAGATGCGTATTCCCTCACAAAGTACCTCGTTCGAGGTCGCTTGGCACAGCATAGTTAGCAGCGGTCCTATCCGGTGAAACATGTTTCCCCTTTCAATGGCAACCTGTGCAGCCTGTGTTGCCGCTTTGTTTGTTGTGTCCAACGTGGTTCAAACAGGAAGTTGGAATGCGAACAAGCTCTGGTCTAACCGCCTCCGTCGATCTGATCGGACTCTCCAGGAGGGCTGTACTTCGGTCTCTCCCGGTGCCCGCACATACAAGACATACAAGCCTCTGCAAACAACGGAATGCCAACAGGCCATGGTCGGTTGTGCCTAAAGGTGGGGACCCATCCTTTGAATAGCCGAGTGCAAGGCGGAAGATGAGAGAGAGCGATCGTTTAAGTCTATCCCCGCACTTTTGCTGTGGTTGACCCTGAACCCCATCTGACGGCCATTTCTTGGCGTGGAGGAAGTGAACAAACAAGACAATCTCCGGCCCGATGGAGAGGAATGTAAATAGCCTCAACCACAAATATCCTTGACATGTTGCATACGCATATGGGCAGATTCCCCTAAGCTTCATGTGGGTGGCCGTATTGATGAGGAGGAAGTAGAACAAACAAACGATCAGGCGATGTACACAAACGGGTAGTGGTGGTCATTCATCATCTAACCAAACAGATCCTCTGTATGTGACCTTCGAGACTGATCCGAGGCAGCCCGACAGCTTTTTCGGGATCTTCATCGTATCCACCTGTTCAAGGGTCGAGCACTATCGATGTTGTTGTCTCCCGATGCGCCCTTCTTGACCTATAGACCAGCTTTCTGAGTTTACAACGGGACATTTGTGCATAGCACGGACAACAATAGGAGAAAGTCTTCCCGGCAACGAACACGCCGGATGTCTCACATCGGAAGACGGACATCCCATGGCTGTGCAAAGTACATGCTCTTCGAGTCCCATGACCATATAGTACTCTAGAAAAGCTACAGGGTGAGACTCAGGCTCGAATATAGGCATAGCTGATTCTTTGTCGTTAACGTTTTCCTCTTTCGAGCTTTCCACAGGCAGAACAGATCTGTCCGCGTAGCATTCGTTTGTAAAGGACATATATGATACAGAATCAACCTGCGATACAGGAGTAAGGAATCCCCGATCAAGAGATAATCGGTAAACCAGCACCCCAAAAATGCAGAGCCAAAACTCTATCCTATCTGATCTGATAAGTCTGACCATTACGTCGATGGCGGTGAAACATGCCAGACATCAATAATCATGGCAAGACTATATAATGCCAGTAGTGCTCAAGCGAAATGGCGGTACAGCAGATGGACTAGGGCTGACGGTGTTCGCTTGAAATGGCAAAATCGTCTTCGAGACACCCCTGGTTTCCTCCTGGAGACACAGCGCCTCGTGATCAGTTAGCAGACCATGTCCAATGGTCACATGAGCAGTTGCAAAGCATCGACCCGAAGGCCGTGCCTCGGCGGAATACAGACGTCGTCCATCCATTCGTATACGGTTAGTCTTTCAGGCAATCTCTGAACAAGAAACGGCATGGGTAGCTAGTAGCTGTATAGTTCTGGCAATACGTGCGTATCAGGCTGTTCCAAGTATTTTTCATCTGAATTATTGCTTCTTACGATCTTTTACGCTTCTGCTAAATTTACGACACAGTAAGGTAGATTCCGGAATTTACGATGCCCCAAACAGTGTCCACTCATGAGAAAGGGGGAAGAAGTAACTGATGAGACAGGAACGATGAAAGCCAAGCAGGAGAATGTCCGTCGCGCCTCCTACTATGATATATGGCTGAATTGTCCTTTGAGGTAATGTCCGTTTATCCACAAAGACCGTACTGCATTGTACCATTCCTGTCCAACGATGATCTCTCGACGAGAACGGAAATCGCCGGAAAAGGCCGGTCCACAGGACTGAGCTTACTGTAGAGCGTAAAGGGTCCAGATCTGCTGGGTGTTCCCATTGACACAATCCCAGACCTGGAGGTCAGCCTCAGTGCCGATTGGCGAACCGCTCTGAGGACCCGATCCGAGCTTGAGGTCAAGACAGTAGTCTACAGCGGCCAAGACAATACCGCGTAAGCCTCATTCATCAGACACATCAAATCACGATATCACTCTCGAATAGGCCTCTGCACTTACTCTTGCCGGTAACCTTGATCTTGTCGGCCATGTAGTCCCACTTCTTGTGGTCGGAGCCCTTGTCACAAGGAGTGACGAGCACTTGAGAGCCTGCACCAGGGTTGTAGCCTACATCCAGACAGAGCGACGAGTTGGAGGCTGATCGGATGAAGTCATTCGATGAACCGGCGGCTATGTTCCAGAGCTGAGACTTGGCGATGGGGGAGTCGTTGGGGTAACAGTAGGCACTGAGAGGATGTTAGCTGCTGACTTGATGCGATTCGGTCGTTGACGACTCACATGTGGGCGACGGATCCGCTGACAAGGTTGCCGTTGTCGGCGGTCACACAGAGATCGTTCCTGCCATTGGCTAGCAGCAGCAAACAAGAAGGTCAGACGGTGCGTAGGCTTTCGACTATCATGGAAAAGTTAACTCACGGTGAATTCGTCGACTGGTGTTGGAGGGGTCCCTGTAGACGCCTCCCTGGGATGGCTGAGGACTAGCTGACTTGGAAGTGGCGCTGGCACTCGCACTTGGCTTGACGCTTGAACTGGCACTGGCGGTCGGCTTGGCACTGGAAGAGGAAGAGGCGGCACTGCTACTGGCAGAGGGTTGAGGGCCGTCACCGTTCACGATATACCAAACTGCAGTTCATAGGTCAGCTCTGGTCAACTGAGTGCGAAGACGGGGGTGAAACAGGGCGGAAACTCATGAGTCGGGCAAATGACTTACTTTGATTGGTATTGCCAGTAGTGCACTGGTATGTCTGGGGACCGTTGTCGCCTTCGTCGAGACATTGATTACCGCCCGTGATGGCGATTCGAGCGTCGCCAGTTAAGTACCAGCTGCAATAGATCAATACATCAGCAAGACCTTTCGAATGACAACCCGTTAGAGACTCACGTCTGCTGGAAGAGGGTGGGGTAGGAGGTCCAAAGCTAGGTTTTTACGGAGTCAGCTTTATCCAACGGTCCAACAGTGTAGTCACAACGACCATGCTCACCTTGACAATTTCATTATTGTCTTTGCCAGTACCAGCATCGAGAGCCTTACCATTACCGTGAAGGATGACACTACCACTGCCGGGGTTGATGTCCCAAGTCTTCGCCTTGGAGCAGTCAACGGTGGTCACCTGAGTGCCATCGTTGTAGTTCGGGCCATTGCCAACAGGGGAAAGACACTTCCTGGATCGGTAAGACTGAATTTTCACACCCGAGTATCGCTTGACGTTGACCGGGTTGGCTTCGATGAATGGAAGCAGAAGAAGAGGTAAGAGAGCAAGCAAGTGCATGTCGGAGGGATAGTAAGCTCTGGGCAAGGGGGGAAGGGGTAGTCAGTGGTCCAGGTGAGGAGAGCAGTGATGAGACAGTCGGAAAGGTGAGTGTAGCAAGAGGGAATGATGGCTCGCGAGGCTGCGAAGATCTATTTATATATACCGGAGATGGAGTACTGGAGGACCACGTCCTTCATCACCATAGGCAGGTATGAGTTGGAACCGGAGAAGAGACCTCATGACCTGGCGCTTCCTGCTTGAAACCTGTGCAGATTGGAGACACCTCGACTCACCGCTCGAAACTTCTACAGTCAGCTACATGACTTACCACAACACATCTGTACAAGCGTCTCTCCCCATACGTGACGATATGACCTTACCACATTGGTTTTTGGGGCCCAAAATATCAATGATCCGAGAGAGGTACCGCTACTGAAAGAAGGCAAGGGGCGTCTCAGGTCTTGTGTAATTTTCGAGAATCAGGACGGTGTCTATTTTGATTGCGTTGTTTTGTCTTGATTTGTCCTATTGAACGTTTCTTACTCTATTGTCCGATATCCGCAGTGATCATACTGCAAAGTACCGGTAGAGCATCCGCAGTGGTGAGTTACCATCACTTCACCGATCACTTGGCCGGTCCACCAGCCTACTCTGATCAGTGAGTCGGCGAAACGACGATCGGCTTTCGTTTATCAAGGCACCCGAGCTGCCGTGTCCGATTCGTTATGACATACGCACAATTTGTATACATGTATTGTTCGGAGAGCCGAAACGTGTGCCCGTGCGGGTCCTACAGGCGCTACAAAAAGACAACAAGCGCATCGATGAGATGCAGACGTGACATCTAGAGATGGGGAGCGAAGGAACTTGTCACCTCTAGTGTATACCAAGACATAGATGGCAGGTTCAAGAATAGAACAGAGGTGTTACCAAGACAAGTCTAAAGACGGGGTAAGGGTACGTCATCCTCTTTAGGGCTGTGCTCAAACGGATCTTTCGGAGCGGAGTACGGCTGTTTGCAGAGCACGTTTGTCCGTTTCCAGTAGATGCGCTCACTCCCATTTTACAGAACAGCACCTCGCCTCTGTTAGTCGGATCACAAGCAGACTCTAAATGTTTACAGTTCGGAACCCCGTCTACTGAGATCTCGATGCCCTGCAGACTAGACTATGTAGTGCCTGCTACTGTCACTGTGCCTGTACCTGATTTACCGATCAACATATTGTCTACATTGGGCCAAACAGACAAACATCATCAGGTGACTGACCCCACCTGTCTCACCGCTCATTCTCTGTGACTGAGCGCCTAGGAACTGGTAGGGTGCATTTGGGGCCCTCTTGTCCCGGTCAGGTGTGTCATGGGATTGGATTGGGTGCTTTTGGACCTGATTGCATTGCTGAAGTGACTCTTTGTCTTGTCCCTGCTAAGCCGATGCTTAGTGTGAATGGTTATTAGACATACTGTATGTCCCCCCTCCCCCCCCTCCCCCCGCGCCTCTTCATGGCGAGACATGATGGCGATGCATGAGAGCTCATATCACAGAATGGTGAAAGACGCGTTCATTCATGTCGTATCAACGAGGCCAGAAGGTCCTCGAACGAACCACAGTCTACGCCCAGCCCCTCCGCAAGTCACTTGTCATCTGTCCTCCCTGTCAATACGCACCCCCAAGCATTCGTCCTGGACCGTACACTCCTCGATCGAAATTATTGCCTACGCCCACATGGGAGACGCTGCTACAACTATAAGATGGCTGCATGCGTTTGGCCGCTGTCGCTTTGACGAACTCTTCGCCGGTTGCAGAGGGTGCTGCAGTGTCGGATCCCTGAACAGTGTACCTGTACAAAGACAACGTGAGCGATGCGGGCCTTCCTGACTTGATTGTGGCAACATCCCACAAGGAGTAGTTGTAGGGATTGGTGAGAGACACGCCAAATGAGCTACTTACTTGCGTCTTCCTCCTGACAGCCTCGAGACACCACTCAACAGGCTTATCGCTGCTGATTCCATTGTACTGAGTGCGCTAGCACTTGTCGATGCAACGGAACCGGAGTAGTGTTGACCGCTTTCAGAGTAAGACCCAGGCTCCGACAGAGCACTGGAAGAGTCCTCACCTCCAGATCTGGGCGTATACACGGAAGACTGCCTCCATCTGGTCGAAGTCGCTCTGACGGCATCAGAATGCTCTCTCGCAGAGGAGAACGGGTAATGGCTACTTCCTGAAGCCGATCCGCCGTCAAAGTGGACATTCCTCTGGGAGAAGCTGTGGCCTGTAGCTGGTGGTGTATGGCGAGAACTGGTGTATATCGAAGAGCGGGTACGATAAGCCGGTGATATGTAAGGGGAGCTGGGTTGTATTTTGCCCGAACCGTACCAGGCCGTGTCCGTGATCGCGCTAGGTGCAGCAGCGGAATGATCGATGATGACGGAAGAGCGTCTGCTGCCTGACATCGCAGAGGTGAATGATGCGGCGCTTGAACCGCCACTGAGGCTATCATCACTGTATGATCCAGCTCGAGATGTGTTCGAGCTAGAATCATCGCCGCTCAATCCGCTCGCGTAACACACACTTCCCTCACCCAAGTCGGGAGTCGATCGGTACGAGTCAGACGGAGTCGGAGAGAAGCACGACTGTGGGCTAGCGGGTCTTGATCGATCGCTGTGCCACAGAACAGTGTAAGATGGCACTTGAGATGAGGCTGCGTTGGAGGAGGCTGATGGCGAGGGCGAGGGCGAGGGTAGACTTGAGCGATTTCGGAGGACTGTATAAGAAATCGTGTAAGATGATGTGTCGTACGAGACCGACGTAGACATAACTGCACATACAGGATATGTCTCAATATGAAAGGGTCACTCACTACTTCTCACTCCGTTGCTAATGGAGCTGAAAACACCGCTCGACTTGTCATACAGATAATGGCCACCCATCCTGCGGCTGGATCCAGACAAGCTGACCATATTGTATTCTCTCGCAGGATGCGGAGACTCGTATCGCGTAACTGAGATCAACTCCCTGAGGGTATGCTATAAGGTAGCTTGGTGAGGTACGCTAGAGGCGAGCTTTACTTCGAGTTTCTACAGCTTTGGTTCTTTGTCCTTAGCGTTCGCTACAACGAGCTATCCTGTTTTGGAATTCTCACTGTGTTCTGAAGATCTCAGCGTGTGTGGAATGCAGAATTCGGCGCTCGTTGATTCTCAGATTTGAGACACCCTACCGTGCCGCAAGTGTTGCTGAGGTCGAAATGTGAACCTGTTTAGATATGTATGACATTGGCTGACAAAGACGCAAACAAGGACAAAGCCCTGTTCAGACAAGCCGCCGTGAGCCACGACCCAGAGCAATCCAGCATTGTATCAGGACACAATGGCTGAGCACTTTCGATCGGGAAACGCGTCGCATATCTTGAGCTCCCTTAACGTTGAACAGAAGCTGGAAGGATATCCTTTGTACCTGCGGTGCTTGGTCCGAATGGAGTTGGCCCTACTTCATACAGTGTACGCGGCCGAATCCTTTGGGGCAGGTAAGGAGGTATTTTCGAGAGGGTGGTCTGTATCTTTCCCAACGCTTTGGACCCTCTCGAAGGGACATGGCTGTCCGGGCAGATGGATCCGCGGTTCTCATTGTAAGCTTAGTAGGTCTTTTGGACAGTTGTACGCCTGGTGTACACTCAAGGTACGCCGGTGTTTCAAGCGACATGCATGGTGAAGCATCAAGCGTCAAGTTTAGAGCTAAGGAATGGTACGAGTCAAATGCATAGTGTGCACATATGGTGATACAACAAACTATCTAACACTCTAATGGAAGCAACAGCATTACCTACCTCGACCTTTCCAGACACAGGGACACACGCTTCACCTCACTCAACACCTTCAAGCTTGCCCACAACCGATCCTACCTTGGTCAATACTTCAGCCCATTCACCATCACGATCCGAAAGCCAGGTGATGGCCCCTCCAGCGCCGATACTCAATTCTAAAAGGGAGCAAACATAACAGACTGAGGTCAACGCGCCGCGTAGCCCTCGATCTTTTTTGGCTGACTTACGATCTCCTTCCACCACGATGGTTCGAATAACGACGCTCAGATCTGTGACCCCATCGACGGAGAAGTAGCCGAGAGCACCTGAACGATAAGGAGTGCATCGATCAGCCCGACGTACGACATCACTGAGCATGGGCATACATGTGAATATTGATTTCCATGAGGGCACAACTCACCAGAGTATATTCCCCTACGCTGACGATCTTCGAAATCGTCAAGCAATTGCACCGATCGCAATTTCGGCGCACCGGTCATTGATCCTGATGGCATTCATGATCAGCACTGTGACACATGTTCCAGGCGGGATCGTCGCAGCGAGGACTCACCAGGTGGGAAACACCTTCGCACAGCTTCAACGCTGCTGACATTTTCTGCCAAGATGCCTTGAACAGTGGTAACCAGGTTATGTACGCCATAGGATTCCAATGCTATCAATTTGGGTACGGTGACTGTGGAAGGGGTACAGCACGATAAGAGGTCGGATCGTATCAGGTCAACGATCTGCGGATACGATGCAGTTGGTTAGCTTTGCTTCCAACAGAATGTTATGATCTCATCGCAGCTTGCCGCCGTATGGCCGACCGCGAGGTGCCGCGCCAGTGGGTGCCGGAGAACGGTCATCGATTCAAGGGAATTCATCGATTTTTCACCCACCATGAGGTTCTCTGCCCGCTCTTTCTGATCAGTCCTCAGCTCCTCTCCTATACGCGCATCAGCCCTCCTGCCTTCTTCCAGACAGGCCTCACTGCCCTTGTCCAGCCCCTGACAGCCTGTTCCCTGTTGAGATCCGGCGTTCCCCGGCGCGACACAGACACATTGCCCAGGCTTGATCCTCGCCCTTGTACCCTTGATAGGCATCATCTCCACCCTTCTTCCACTATCGATCTTCAGAAATCTCTCGGGTGATGATGAGAGCACCGTCAAACCGTTGCCTCTTGGCGTAACCAGGCTGGGGAAGTGGAGGTAGGTAGAGTAATAGGCTGGGTTGAACGATCGTAATCGGAGGTACAAGGCATACGGGTCGAGCGATTCCGCATCTCCCCCATGCGGAGGTCCGGTCATAGAAGCGGAAAAAGGGGTTGTAAGAGTCAATTCGTACGATTCACCTTGTCTGATGGCCTCGCGACAAGCATCGATCTTGCTTCGATAGTTGTCGCCAGTAGCTGTCGGTCTGAACGTAGGGAACGATTGCGAAGGTACAGTCGGAGCGTTGTCTGAACGAGCCGAACCGCCCAGTATGCATTGTACCTGCTCGACGTATTCCGACCATCCTTCCCGTGTCACTCCGAAGGTCTGGCCTTGTCCCTCGAGCCATTCTAATAACGTCGGATATCCCTCACCGGCAACGAAGTGATCTTCGGCTTCCACATCGTCATCTTCGTTATGTGCGTCCAGCATACCCCGTATAATCCATTCCCCATTGGTCGTTCTCTCGGTGAACCTATCCACCCACGCCCAACAAGCATCAACGGCCTTGGATTCCCCGTCTTCCCTGGTCCGACGTCGATATCCCTGAAGGGACTCCTCCTTCATCTCATAGCCAAAGTATCCTACCCATCCTCCTTTGAAACCGTTCGAAGACCCACTTCGGTGAGATGATGTTGAGGTGGGTAGCGTGGTTAGGGACTGATGAGCCTCCGAGAACCAATCCCAGAAAGTTGTGTACTCGGGCAAAGAGAGGGTCGATGGAGTAAGACCCCCGCGGTGCAAGGTGACCCTTCGGGTAGCAAGACAATAAGTTATGAGGAAAGAGGGCGTGGCGAGTGTTGATGTGGTAGGTCGGGTTGGCTGCGAGGCGAAGTGTCAGAAGATGGTTGCACGATATATATACTATATAACAGCAGAACGGTGATCCTCGACCGATACTCACAGTCTGCCCATCAAGCCAAATCTCCCCAATGGCTTTCTCTTTGCCCTTCCTGGACCAATTCACGAGACTTTCGAACACATGCTGAGTCTTCAGTTGTCTTCCCAAATCTCCAAACTTTTTCTCCAGCATGTTCGGGCTACCGGTCAATCTGGAGTATCCAAGTCTACTAGCTGGTCTGGACGATGAGGGTGTTCGAGGCGGAGTGGGCAGGATCGAAGACGTTCTTGAGCGTGACAAGGGTCTCGAGGAAGCAGCTACCCGGTAGGCGCAAGCTGAAATTATGTCTGCGGGTAGTGGTGGGAAAGACGCTGGCGAGGAATGATAGGCATTCACCTCGTCTAAGAAAGCTTGCAGTAGGTCTGCCCCTCGAGTAGACGAGATCGACTGGAGCGGTAGTGTGGGTGGAAATCAGCATTGCCACGTGATGGTCATATCGATCGTGATCGTACTCACCTCAGGGTGGTACTGCACACCCCAGATAGGATATTTTTTGTGTCTCAGGCCTTGTACAGTACTGGGTCGAGTAGGCGACGGCACCGACCAAGCGGTGACCTCCAACTCATCAGGAATGGCTAAAAGCGAAGTTACTAATACAGTAAGTATCCAGCTTGGCGATAACGAGTCGTGTGCAGAGCTAGGAAGATGCGACCGGGAAAAACCAGACTCACTGTCAGGATCCGCTGTCAGACTATTGTACACAACCACCTCGAAGACTTGTTCCTCTTTACTCTCGCCATCTGTCTGCCAATATGGGGAGGCGAACAAGCCCTTGGCTGGGCTTACAGGAGAGATCGGTACAACATGGCCATGCGTGATCGATGGTGTGTTGATGATCTGCAACAGTTGAGCCCAAAGAAGTTAGCTCTGCTAGAATTTGTTCACTTGTATCCAGAAGCACTAGCAATTGCAAAACCGCGGAGCTAAATGAGGCTCACCTTTGCACCGAACGCTACAGCGATCGCCTGATGTCCAAGGCATACACCCAGAATCGGCAGCGGGTGGGAACGAAGTAAGTCTAGCGCGAAGCCGATATCCTACAGTCAACAGATCAGCTTGTGCGTCCCACGTCATTCAGACTGTATGAGTAGAGATGACAGCCGCTTGGTCACTGTCACCGTAGCTTACCGAGGGAGTGTCGGGCCGACCTGGACCTGGCGACAGGATCACACAGTCGATGTTAGGTAAAACATTCTGTTGGAATTCGGGCCTGTAACCATAGGAATGGATGTCGGGTCAGCATCTATGATCACCTGCATACGCACGAGCTTATTCTAAGGAGAGACGGATCTCAACCTTTGTATGAAACGCTTTATGAATGACGTACCATGAGTATTTGTCCGCTTTGACCACTACTACTTTTTCTAACACCTCCGCATCGCTGTACAGTTTGGTGAAGAGAGTAAGGAGGTTGTTCGTATCTGCAAGCGGAATCACAATCACAAGTCAGGAACACACGAGATCAAGCTCAGTGAACACCGTGGCGCACACGACAGAGCGAAGTACGAAAGGGAGAGAGAGAGAGAGTTGCACGAGCTACTGCGAAGATGGACAGGAGAAAGGAATGTCGCTGGTCAAGCGATGACTCACAAGAATCGTAATAGTCCAAGATCAAAGTCCGAGGTAAGACTGGTCGCTGCATCTTCACCAAGGCACTCGTTGGCGTACATTCGCAGTGATCCGCAGGTCGATGGAAGGCGATATCGAGCTGAACAGAAGAAGGTCAATGTAAATGAGGAGCTGATGAGATGGGCTCTGTCTGCTCTGATCGTCGGAAATATTTCGAAATACCACTTAGCTTGGGACGGATTTCACCTCACTCTTTTTTTTTATTTAAGCATACCTTCTAGATTACAGCTCAGAGCCCCTTTACGTAACTCCCATACTTTAGGCTTGAGAATGAGAGCTACGAGATACGCTGGGTCAAGAAGCACTAACGGAACAGATGGTCTCACCCATATCAGGTTAAATAGCCAACTTACTAGCTATAATAGAAGAGATCACCACTACCAAGGTTTGACGAGCGGATGTCATCTCAACCGGGAGCCGACCCTTCGACTCGGGCCGCAACCATAGATCCGAGCTTCAAAGGCCCACGTCTCGAGCTCGCTGCCTCATCCGAAATGTCGACAGCCGCGACTTTTGCGCTCAAGTCCAGTTTGAGGAAGGGGATGTTAAAAACGTTGAAAGGGATGAGTGACGGAGATGTGCAGCGGCAATGTAAGTGCTGTAGGACCACGTATCATGTCATCGTAGCATTCGACAGCGTGGGATTGCTGCAATCTACTTGATAGGCGATGAAAAAGGGCTAAGGAGCTGATTGAACCCTCGGCTTGTTGTGGCTGTCTAATCGTATTACAGCCGAATCTGTACTTCGCATATTGAAGGAGCAAGAGTTCTTCAATAAGGCGAGAAGTGTGGGCTGCTATCTGAGTATGAAGCACGGCGAACTGCGGACGGATGGAATTGTGGACCATCTCTTACAACGTGGTATGTAGCTTTCATCTCCCCGTTAATCTGTAGCTCTTTCTAATCACATTCAATTCTCCTTACTATCCGCTCGCTGGGTATCGATAGGAAAATCACTGTACACCCCATACATACCACCTCATCAGTCCAAGCCGAATTTTCGATCTTCGTTAGATGCGCCGAAAGGCTCGTCGAAATTACCGTCGGTCTCGGAGGTTCAGGCGACCGAGCCTGAGATGAAGATGTTGAAGCTGTATAACCCGGCTGATCTGGCGGCATGCCCACTTGATAAGTGGGGGATCCTGGATCCTGGACTAGAGAGGCGAGATGTAGAAGGCACGCTAAGAGATGATTGTGAGTTTTTATCGTCAACCGATGTGTTTAATAGCCGCCGTTCTCGACGCCTCAAGTCGTAAACGAATACTAGCGCTTTCGACAAGGGCAGCGATATACCGCGGAGAAGAGCAGTGCCTACGAGAATCGAGTGTATGCTGAAACTGATGCGGCCTGATTATACTTCCTCCAGCAATGGAAGTCGATGAACCGCTTGACCTCATCCTGATACCGGGCGTGGCATTTGATGAGGAGTGCAACCGAGTGAGTGAGACGCGGGGTACCTTGCTGTGGCGCTGGGCTGATCATATCATACGATTGTTCCCGTGCACAGCTGGGTAGAGGGAAAGCATACTATGATCGGTTCTTACTATCTTACACGTCCAAGAAACCTTCTCCGTTATTGGGTGAGTGATCCCCTGCACGTGCGTCTGATAGTCACAGACCTCTTCGAGTTGATCTGGCTGACACTCCCACTCCCACTTCATGTACAGTCGCCCTCGCTCTATCACCCCAGATCTTACCTTCGGGCGAGAGAGTGCCAACCACTGAGCTCGACTTCAGGCTTGACGGTGTGATATCGCCAGAGGGTATTGTCTGGCGAGCTCGAGCAAGGAGCGGTAATTGAGCTTAGGACGTGAGGGGAGAGATCGTCGTTAGGGTACAGAGGCGCACGAATCGCCATCAGCCAGCCATCAGCCATCAGCATCAACGCACGAGCCGACACAGACACAGACACAGACACAGACACAGACACACATCCATACACACAAACACCACACACAAACATAACCTTAGGCATATCGCATCATCCATCATATGCATCATCATCATCTTGGCATAGGTTGTAACATCATATTGTTATCGATCTTCGACCTCAATCAGCGCTTTCTCCAATATCTTTTCAATCGCTTCGATCATGCCCAGACTGTCCTCTCTCAATCCAGCCTCTCACCCATACTCCAACCTGTAAGTCAAGACGACCCATTTTCGTGATGCGCTAGCTGCGCGCTGATCATGCTGTTTATGTGGACCTTCCCCACTCCTATTCAGGTTGTACTATCCCGGTCATTCATACTCCCCAATCCACTACCTCTCCTCGGCTCTTCAAGCTCAGCCTGATGACACTCGTTTACTAGCCTTCTATGCGTTGGATACCTCTCGAGGCGATATGAGGCTATGTATCGTCCTTCTCAAGTATGAGGGTGATGACCCCAGAGTAGCCAATATGCGGATGTCCTTGTATCCTGGTAAGCAGGCGCTTTGTTCCCAGCCTTTCTTTATCTCATCTCTCTCGTACCACCCTTCTCTCCCGAAATGCGAGTCAAGCGGAAAACGTACTGATCTCTCCATTCCTTTTTTACAATCGATAGGGGCGGTCCTGGAGTTGTCTTCCATCGGCTACATTCGTCGACAAATTCCCCCTCCTCCCCTTCGTCGACAACAAACCATATTTTCAACCTCATCAGAACCTGCTGAGGGGTTTCTGACACCTGATACCGTATCGTTCGTACAACTCAAGTTTCGCTATCCCATGCCGAATTCGACTTCCGCTCATATACAAACCCATACCATTGGTGGGGCGGTGACGGAACTAGACGTGAATACAGACATGGAGGATGATGACGAAGACGACCAGAGTCAGAATGAGAACCAGAGAGGGTGGTGGAGGAGTGAAAAAGATTGGGGTTCCATCGTGATGGGTAAACAGAAAGAAGCGTTCGAGGCGGCAGTAGAAGAGAGGTGCGTCGGTAATCTCACGAGTGTAGTATCAATAGTGGCGGACGCTGTTGATGCTGATAGTACTACCATGTTTTCGAATAGGCTGAGCGATTTCTTGGAGCTGATGGAGTGAACTATGACGTTAATCACCATCCATCCTCCTCATCTTTAGTTCATCGATCGAGAAGTTCCCGACCCTGCCATGCGGCACGGTTCCTCATAGAGTCGTTGCGTAAAACCACATCCATGACAACAGTCTTCAGCATCTAGCCCGCTCACGATCAATGTACACGTCTATCCATTCATCTCATCTCTCGAAAGGACCGCACAAACTTCCATCGACTTCTGACGCCACCCATGTAGACCGTCCTTTCATGTCAGCCCCTCACGAAATCGAGTAGACAAACCGAAATGAAGTAGGGCAGCGGAGCGGGTGGAGCGAGTTGGAATGCCTATCGCCACTCTCTGAGCATTCCTCGTGCCATGCTTATATGGCTACATGTTCCAAAGATCAAGATGTGGTATTTGCCACTCGACCCTCAAGTTCCCAACCACATTTCAGTATCCACCACAGCACATACTTCACCACAGCCAATACCCCCAACAGCACGTCAGTCATACACACACCGCAACTGCAATACAAAGCTCAAATCCTGTTAAGCGCACATTCCACTCACACCTTAGTCCAGACTACGGTCCCGCCTGCTACAATGAGTTTCATGAATTCGAACGTAGACTGGCTACGGTCACATCAAACGGCACCCTCATCCAGCGTCTATGGTTCACAGTTCCCCAATTTCGGAGGATTGAATGCAAATCCCATGAACCAGCAACAGGGTTACTTTCCCGGACAAGCGCCGGCAATGAGACCCTCATGGGGAGGGGGTTCTGGGTACCCTCCGTACGGGTCGAACTATACCTCTTACCCAAGTACGGGATATCATTCACCTTACCCACAGTCCGGCGTAGTTGTCATGGATCTCAGCTACCCCAGTGGGAACAGTGCACCGACAGCCAATGCAGCACTCAGTCAAACGACGACAGCTAGCGGCAGCTTTCAATCACAGCAGCCGACTACAGGTGGATCCACGGCAACTTCAGGCGCACCTGTGCGCGTCAACATCCCGTTAGGGCCGAGTCTGAGGAGCTCTGCATTTCCCGACATCACCGATCGCTCCAGCGCCTATCTTGGCTGGCTAAGAGGTCACGCTTCAGCCTTGAGCAAGAAGGCGCGAGAGTATTCTGAAACGTTCTTACCCCGCAGTCGCAAGCAGTGCGAGGAAGCAGAACACGCGTACAATGCCAGCGCGGAGGACCTGCGCAAGGTACTGTACGAATCGGTCCAATCATGCATATTGGCAGACGACCCATGGGCAGAATACTTGTCTCAGCACCAGCAAATGTTAAACAAGGTCACCGAGTCAGCAACCTATGCGCGTAACACGCTCAGAGACGCTTTGAAGAGGCATTCGGTCTACGAAACGAACAGCTCACGCGTCGAGGCGAGGAAAGCGCGAATTGACGATGAGATCTCACGGGTGACGCTCGAGAGACCGACTCAGCTCAGCACTCAGCGGGTGTTACAGAACCGTAAAATGTTCGGACAGATCGTTCGGGAAGATGCCGAAGGTGAGTCGCGCTTTCACATCAACAGTAGTCTTCGGCGCGCGACCGCCCATACTACCATGACTCAATCCCCGCTTGACTCAGATGTCAATTCTCTGAGGTGGTTGCTATCAACCCAGATACTGATACTGCTGTGCCTTTTCAGGTAACCGCCACCAAAGTCCTTGGGACTCGCTCGTGGATAGCGTCTTGGACCAACACAAGATCGCGGACACCGATCGGTTTTACAGCTCGACAGCAGATAAGTTCATCCCTCTAAGCAGGATGCAGTCAAATGTGCAAAGCTCGAACGGGACCGGGAGCGGGACTGCTTCACCGACTTCGGCGACTGGCACACAAAATCAGTCGGGAACTTCCCAGGCTACCAACGATCCTTACGCGAATATGAGCAGGAGCATATGGAACAGCGGTATCCAAGCTATGAATGGCCCATTCCCCCAAACACCGCCTTATGGAGGATACCCGTACCTGCAGCCCTCTTCCGTTCAGTCAACTTCGCCCCACTTTACTTCGCACGTTCCCGCTCAATCTTCGTATCAACCTTCACCAGTCATTCACTCTTTCCCGTCACATTACCAAGCGTCTGTCAATAATCCAAACTTCACCAAGGCGTCAACACCGACTCAGTCGTCTCCATGGTTCACGTCGTCGCAGCAGCCCACTACGAACAGTTCCGTCCCAAGCTCTGGCCAACAGTACTACTATCGATGAGTGTGAATCATGAACAAGATGTATGAGGAACAAAGGCGAAGGGTGGTGACAGAGGTCACAAATAATGTACTGCAGGAGGTGCCTCAAGGCATCAGATGAGCTTAATTCGCACACGCATCTGCCGCATCGATGCAAGAGTTCTTTGTACCGGCCGGATCCGCGCCTGAGGCAGTAACAGGCAAACTCCTGGCCACGATCTCAGATCAAGATGGCCCAAAGACGGAGTGTTGTCCGTCCGAGTCAATGGCACCCGAATAGTATTCTCAGCGGAGAGTTTGATCTGACCAAATGCATATTGTAGCTACGTCATGAACCTGGTTCAGAGAAGCATTTGGTGTGAGCTGGACCGCCGATAAACTCAGAAACAGGGAAGCGAGAGGCATGGGACATCATCGTTGCCAGTTGCCACTCACATGATTCCGCCCGGCGCCGCACCTTCCTGACCATTTCGCTCGTCGAGCTCGATATCGACATCAACCCAGCCATCGCACTGCCCCCCGATTTCCGTCTCTCCCCTGCCCCAGACCCCGCCTCGCGCATGGTCCCGCTGTTCATTTCTGCACCCACGCCTGCTTCTGACGTCTCGTCAGCCGGGCCCAGGCCTGGTCCTGGTGAGTCAGCCAGCTCGGCTCCACCGGTCGTGAGGTCGATGTATACATCCTCATCGATGTTGGGTGAAGTCCATGGTAACGGCGATCGATTTATGGAATGTTTCACCGGTATAGGTTCTAGTCGATATGTCTGACGTTCAGATGGTGCGATGTCAGCTGAATTCTACGTTGACCGATACAAGTCTCGAGAGGAACTTCACAACATGATCATTGATGAAGACGGTGAATCAAGTGGAAGTTGGGAGATCCACTCAATGTACCTGCTGTATCGTCTCAGTCTCGACGTGGATCTCAGTTTGAGCGTGAGCGTGAGCGTGATCAGGTCCAAAGTGGCCGTGACCGTGACAGTGACCGTGACCGTGATCCTTGTTATGGTCTTGGTGACTGCTTTCTCCTTTCAAGCCGAAGGAAGACAAACGTTTCGTCAAGCGCAGACGTGGGAGCAGTGATCGATCCTGGGATATGTTACGAACGACCCAGACCGCGCTGTGTTAGCTTGATTCAACGGGCGCCGCGCCCCATAAACGAAAAGAGGGAGATGCGTAAAGGGAAACAGGGGTATGCTCACTGAAGGGTCTGATCTAGGTGCCAGGTCTCGGTGTAGATAATGCCTTGCGTTGAGCGAACCTAGTAGAGAGACCCCGTAGACTTTTGGCGAGCACCTGGGTTTTCGTAGTGCATCGTCGACGGTCAGCACCTTGCAATGCCTTGCATGTTGTACTGAAAGTAGCCTAGTGAACTTTCGAGATGTCGAGAGGTGGGGGTGAGACGGAGCACTCACATGAAGAACGCCGAGACATGGAACTCTGGTCCTGCGAGGAAAGCAACTAAGAACGCCGCAGAGCTAATCAGGCCAAAACGGAAATGTGTATCAGCCCACGGGTCCAGAAAATCCAAAGGCCTTCCAATATGATTGACGGCTGGATCAACTCACAAGATCGTCGGTGCAAATAGCGATTCTAGACCGATACTGCATGGTGCATCGTACAGGGGCATGGTGTGACGATTGTCAGCCAATGTCGTTGTCGTAATCGTGACAACTTTCGACATTCCAGGATAGAAGACAGCGTGCAGCGGTTGCGATCGCTTGGTCTTTAAGCGCCACTCACATGATCATCTTCTTTGACAGTCCATCATTCTCCGAGAACGCGTGAACAGCTGTACGGGGCGAGAGCAACGCCCACGTAATGGTAATAGTAATGATTATATTTGCCAGAGTCGCTGTTCCGAGCTGCTCCATTCACCGTACCATCGCAGCACATCACATCAACGAACGTTCAGCCAGCAGCACTCTGTGAGGAGGATAAGAGTGAAGTGGGGAGGATTGAGCTGGAACAGATTGGACAGGACAAACTAGCTCACCCAAACGTAGATTGATACTCTGGCAGCCTGAGATGAGCATAGTGTCGCGCAGTTTATGTCAGCCCGCAACTAATTGTGTTCAGCATTTCATCGAAAGTTGATGTCTCTGATGGTGTAATCTCGGTTAGCAGTGACTTACCATATACTCTGGGTCAAAAAGAAAGGTGGACATCATTGGCGCTGTGGCTTTGACCACGATCACGCTGACGAGCGAGATGAAGCTGCAGAAGAAGGGAGACAGGTAAGACTAGTTCGGCGACAAGGAAGTACCTGTCTCTCGCTTACAGGAGCGGGATAGTCGTGAGGAGAACCCAGCGGGCTTTGTTGGCGAAGATGTAGGCTCTGTGAGCGAAGAAGACCTGCAGCGGTGTGTGACATACAGTCTGTCAGCTACGCTACGGACTTGGTTGGTGCTTGGATTGCGGTCGTTCTTCAATGAATAGGAATAGACAGATATGGGCAGGTCATATGTTTATACGACATCTGTCTATGGTTTGGTTCTGTCGTCCTCCGCACTCACAGCTACAGGCGTCTGCATGCATCCCGTCATCAACAAGAACGAGGAACTCCACTTGAAGTTGAAAAAGTTCCGATAAACGTCGAAGCCGTATGCGAAGAGGTTGAACAGCCAACGTGAGGAAAGAGCGGTTTGAACGGTGCCGAATATCAGGATGTACCACTGTGACGGAGTCCGTCAATCGTTTGGTGAGGTGAGCGAACTTTGCAACTAACAGAGATGAGGCAGAGCGAAACCAGGCAGCTAAGATCTGGGAAGACAGAACAGACTCACCACCAAGATCCTAATCGTCGTCCTCTCCGTAGCCCATGACAGTGTGAACCACTGCAAGATCTGCATGAGCAACAACCCATACGCGAACCCGTCTGCCGCATATCCCAGTAGGTACGGGCCGAAAGCTAGACCCTGATTGGTCTGGTAGAACGCTCTGGCTGTCGCTTCTAATTCGAGGTCCGTAGTGTCGATGGCTACGCTCAACATCTTGCTTGGGTCGTGAGGTCGATTTCCGTGTGGTGTTCGTTTTCATGCGGATTAGCAGGACCGCGCCCGCTTGTACACTACTTTTTTTCGGTGACTTGCTCTCGATCTGACCCTTACAGAGTCATCGCCCTCCCCCCTCTGGAGACTGATGATGACCGCGAGTTTGTGCCTGCTGTTTTGTACTCGTTCCGTTTACGCCCTAATCTGGTCTGTTTAATGGTATGTGAGAATTATGAGATCTATTGGATTTTGGATTTTGGATTTTGGATTTTGGGACAGCGAGATTGTGAAGCAGATAGATGAAGACCAAGTATCATGTCGATCATTTTAGTTAATCCTACCTGCTATGCAATGATGGGGATCATGGGAATCTTTCATCCTTGCTAAACTTCTTCTCTGGCTTCTTGGCCTGAACTCTCATTGCTCTCTTCCAAGATTTCCATCTTCGGACAAAGATCTCGCCAGTCAATCGAACATGTTTCAGGGCGAGATCTTCCCTCGAACGTCTGCCGTGGCTGTCACCTCTGGCAAACGTATATAGCTCTGCTCCGATGCCATAAACGAACGTCGGAAGGGCTCAAAGTTCGAGGAGAGGATCCTGAGAACGTGCTCAGATCCCTGGAAAAAACGGGTGGGATTCACGTCATCGCCCTGCGATGGTTTGTTTGGTCCCCCGGGCCTGTCGATCACGAGTAGCGCTTAACGCTGAAAGTGCACGTTACTTGCAAATGTGCCAGTATTTTGCACTGTACGTCCTTGCCGTCATGCCTCCCTCACGCATCACGCAACCGGCGGAGCATGCATTATTGCTGGCACAGACATGTCTTGCCTGCTTGACCGCGGTAAACGCATGCGTCGGTAAGCTCATATAACAAACGCTTCACATACACCACAATGGTAGCCATACAGGCGAATGCATCCACGGATACTGCACTCTAGATCTATCGTCCTGCTTTCGTCATACAGCTCTCGGAGTGACAGCAGGCGTAGCTCCCGGCGTCGTATACTTTCCATGCGAAGGTGTCGGGAACCCGACCTGAACCACAATGACCCCATCGCCCCTGGTACTGGTCGTTCGACCATCTTCTACATTCTGGACATCGGTCTCCTCTTCGACCCGTGGCAAGCTTGCAGGAGGCGCTTCACCTTCCACTAGAGTAGGGTTGCCGTCCAGACCCCATAGGCAGTAGCAGTCATTGTAAGCCTGTTCGTGCGTTATGAGGGATTCTTCGCCGTTGGTGTTGATTACGCCGACCCTAAGTGACAGTGAGCACGAGCGCAGGACGTCAATAAGAATATGAACCCGAGCCCTCATTACCAAGATAAGGCTGTATAAGACTGTTAACGACGGTTTCCACTCACATCTTGACCCCGTTCTCCTCGGAGACATAACTGACAGCATAGGCATGTCCACCCCAAAGTGTGACTGCGCCATCACCGACTGTCTGAAGCACGATAGGCGTTTTGGCAGCATTGGCGATGATATTCCAGAAATCATTCTGGTTATGGGGGTAGTATGCATTCGATATGAGGCCTGTGATGAGGTGGAAGGCTTCGTTGACGCCCATGACGGGTACTCCGACGTTATCGAATGAGTTGGCGGTGTGGGCGTTCTGCGGAGCTCGGTAGATCGCGCCTGGCCACCTGGGTCACGGCATAGTAAAAGTGTTGTGCATCAGTCACTCTTTCTGACATGAATGAGGTGCAGCGGCTGATACAGGGTATATTGGTGGCAGCGCGGACGTGTTTGTCAAAAGCCTCTTCTTGCTCACCAGATCTCAGTCCTGGTATCGTTTCCCAAGTATATATCATCCCTCGTGACCACTTGGTCCATAGGAGCCAGGGAATCAGGATTGAAAGTCCTCACTGTCACCTGCTCAACAGCGTTGAAGTCCCCTTGGAAGGTGATGAGGGATTTGATGAACGACGGACTGCGTTTCGTTATGGACATGACGGTGGCTACGAAAGCGCAGTCGTCGTGGTCTACAGAAATGGGTGTGATCAATCAGCATGATAAATGGCATACCATACCCAGCTGATTCAAGGCACTGAGCTCACGTTGCTCTACATCCTGTATACTGGGCTCGCCGGAAGGACCGTACAATGGACCGACATCTCGTCGAGAGATATGAGGGGCTGCTCGAGCTGATGGAGGCAACTTTTCGAGTCAGCAGGTGGTTAGATTACCGCTGGAGATCTGCGGCGCTGAACTTACTAGACGTCCAGAAGGATATCACAAGGAGGGCGTGAACGAGATACAGCATTGAAGAATGAGCTTGACTTCACGGCGATAGGAGGTGACAGGAGTAGACTACAACAAACAGGCTTAGTGTTACCTGAACGATTTCGGGGTCGGGGTGTACGATACAATATATATAACTTGCAGGTCTATACATAGCTCCGGGTAGACTAGTCGGGGAAAAGGTGTGCGGTCATGGACGACTATGAAAGGGATTGACACTTGGAGCTTAATATATCAGTGTCTTCCTTTGATACATATCTGACAGGAGGCGGTGTTAGGGGCACTGACTGGTCCTCGATCTAGATCTAGATTTTGACATAGAGTTGAAGCATGACAAGGGAGCCCAATCAGGAGGTACTTTGGCAGGGATGGAGAAGAGCGATCAATCCCCTGCCATATTCGAAAGGATACTTGCTGCAAGCCAAGCATTGTCGCCAGGTCCGAAGTGGAAGATGTGGAAGATCGGGATCACTGTCTTCCAGCATGGACCCTCGCACGATAACAGACAAGCAGGCTTGCAGTGCATTCATAGGCGAGAATACATGTCACATCTGGACAGGCTTTCAATCCTTCTATACAATTCATATGAAATCTATACACAGTCTCCCGTTCTATGCAAATTCTACTCGAACCTCTTCAGCCACTCGACGACCCTATCGCAGAGCACCACCTGGGCTTCAGGTTCGCATACATCGTGCGAAGCCCCCTTCAACACCGTGTAATCCAATTTGCCCTTTGACGCCTCTTGCCATCGCTTCAACTTCTCGGGGATCTCCCCAACCTGATATGGTATATCGCCGTCCGAGTAGAGGACGAGCGCAGGGGCGGAAAGAGCGCCGAACGATGTTGAGAGGGAGTGAGCGTATGGCTCGGTGGGCTCGTTGGGAATGTCATCGGAGAAGTAGTCGTCGTCTCCGCTATGCACGGTACACAGGTAGCATGACGATCAGTACAGAGTCAAGGGTCAGCCTATCTTTGACGCTGCATCCTCCTGTATTTCAGTGTTCTGTTCGATATAGTGGAGCACAAGAAAGAGAAGATGCGTGAAGCAATGATACAGTCACGGAAGGGGATAAGCTACTCACCCTTTGCCAGCCAAGCTGAACGTCCTATAAGCGGTAATCTTCATCTCATCCCCAAACTGCGCTTTCTTGCAGAACTCGGCATCCATCAAGTCCTCCCCTTTACCCTCTGCAATCATCTTCTCCGCTTGTGGCAGAACGTCAAAGTAATCGTTCATCTTGAGCACTTGAAGGAACTCCCGATCGGACGCTGGCGCTTGCATGATACCGCCCTCCACCTTGTAGATTTCGCTATCGGGCCTCGATTCGGGCTCTTCTTCAACCGTAGCCGAGGTCGAAGTAGGCGCAGTAGATGGGTTCTGGAAGATTGGGTCAGAGAGGTAGTGGATCACGTTCTGAGACCCAGTCGAGTGACCGGCGATGACGATGGTTTTGACACCTGCAAAGGATAGTATGACGGAGCTCGTTAGTCGGTCATCACAGGAATGATAAATCGTCGCTCGAGGGGTGCGCCAGACTGACCTTGGGTTCTGAGATGCTTCACCAGTGCACGCATCTCGGTTCTGTCCCGATCCAGACTGCCCGTGCCGTATCCTCCATACGCAGAGCTCCAGTGATATTGAACCCTACCGAGGGTGTCGAGACAAGGTCAGCGATAGCCGGCGCATGTCGCTGCGGCGCAATGGATGCTACTTACAACTTCCATCCGGCCTGCTTTATTGATTCAGAAAGACTGTATGTGAAGGGCACCGCGGCCATACCATTGGTGAGACCGCCGACAAAGACCACCGCTCGATCCGACTCGAGATCACCCGAAGTGAAGAAGGGGTACTTGTACTGCCCCGTCTGAAATATCGAGATGACACCGTTGAGAGATTGCGACATGGTGCGTGAGTTGGGTTCACCAATGTATCCGTGTCTGCTCTGTGTTTAGTAGTTGAAATGAGAAATGAGAAGAAGGGGAAGAGGGAAGCAGACTCAAATGACTTGATAAGAGGTCTTTTGCACTATATAATTTAGGCGCCGTTGATCCCCCTTTCTTGTAGAGTCATGAGTCAATCACGTAATCTGATAACAGATCTGATAAATAGGCCATATCCAAATCACGTGACTGGGGGAGCGGACGAGCGGACCCCGTACGTCATCATCGCCACCGTGGATCAGACAACCTTCAGCGACATTTTTGTGCCGGCTTACCGTCTCTCTTTCAACTACCTTCCACACCTCGCTCAAGCTCTCAGAAATTTCTGGCATATAGTAACCACCGAGAAGATGAGCGAGCCTGCGAGCCCAAAATCCAGCCCGAAGAGGGCTCTCAAATCGCCAACAGGCCGTGAATCACCCTCGTTGTCTAGCGCTTCATCTCCGCCCAGACGCCATGTCAGTTCACCCCGAGCGGTCCGGCGAAGACCCCCTCCTCAAATACCTTCGACCGCAAGATCCGTTACAACCGAGACGAGAAAGTCACAGAAAGTTCCATTGCGCGGCCCCCACCTGAGGACGGCTACACCGGTCGCGCGGCCAGCTGCAAGAGGAGGTATGGCTCTGACAGACACTCTCAACGTGCTGCTCACACCCCTTCGACTGCTTCTCGCACCACTCAATATCCTTCTTGCACCCATATATGCCCATCTTTCCAATGCGATACTTCTGCTCGCACTCGGAAGTGCCGCCGCCTACTTCTTGCTACCTATCCTGCCCTCGATCCTGCTGAAGCTGTTAGGCAAGGTTGCCCGCTATCTCTCCGGAAACTTCATCACACGCGTGCTCCACCTGTATGATGATTCGGATATCGCGTTGGGCTCAGACGTCCTCATACTACCGGCCCGTACGCTAGCGACACCTGCTTGCCTTCTGACTGGACTATTCTGCCAGACATCTCTCTTGAGCCATCAGTTGAACGGAACGACCATCCCTGCAAGACCGCTATGGAAGGCTATAGGAGGAAGGCATCCTGAGGAAGCAGGCGATCCACTAGATGTAGGACAGGTGGCTAGAGCCCTGACGAAGGAGGTCAGAGGCGCGAGGGATATCTTTGACAGCGTCAGGATGCTGGGACAGGGGAGTGTAGTGGGGGGGCTAGAATACTTGAGGTGAGCTTCCGGGACAGACACACTTATGACAATGCCAACCTTCTGGCATTATCGGAATTTCGAAAATGTAGTAAGCTGACGATGTATGTTCAGGATATGGGAGCTTGCCGTGGCCATAGGGACAGGATCTTCTCTCGATGACAAGAGTCTGATCAGCGCTCAATTAACCGAGGTGAGTTAGCTTTCCACATCGCTGTGGACTGCCTTGGCTTCAATCCTAACCCATCTTTATTGTAGCTTGGAGACATGACTCGAGACCTTTCGGATGAGATTGTACATATCGACTCGACTACTGTCAACGCTTTCAGCTGGCTTCAATGGGAGGTGAGCTGCCGATTCGACAAAAGGTCTCTAAATCGAGGTGAGCTGACGCGTACTGTGTTTCCCCTAGTTCTCGGATCTTGTGCGAGCACTTTCTGCGCCTGAGTCTACCAGGCCAAGCTCCGAAATTATTTCCCGTAAACTTCATACCCTTCTCCTCCGCCTGTCTGAAGCGCTCGACTCAATACACGCCCTGACGACGACATCGGCGCGGCACGCCTCTCAAGCTTCAGCCCACGGTCAAGGCTTATATACCCATCTCAGCCGTACAGCTACTGGCCTGAAATACGAGCGCGATCGTTCACCAGGTTGGAAGAGGGTATACGACAAGTCTGCTCATTTCCTTGTGGGCGGCGAACCGAGCAAGACGGAATTGATTGATCGCGATCTCAGCTTGACGACCAGTACAATCAGCAATATCCGTTCTCTGAGCAGATCTCTGGAGGAGACGAGGACGAAAGTCAAGTTGTTCAGGGATCAGATAGGTCTGTTTGAAGCCTCAATGATGGGGTTCCACCTAGGTGCAAACGAAAAAGCGGGTCTCGGCCCAGAAGAGGAAGTGAGGATACTGGGTGCAGTTGTAGATGAGCTGGGCAGGGCTGTAGGATCCGCTAAAGATCGGGGAGCGAGGACAGGCGCATCACTATTGGAGATTGACGAGTAGATGGAATGTCAGTAACTCTTTCAATGGCTAGGAACCTTGTCTGTTTGCGTTGTACGATATATCGTTATGCTATCGCTCATCTATATTCAAACCGCCGACTCCTAAAAGAGAGGTCTACAGGACAGGTGCAGAACTCTGATGATGACTGATGGGGCGATGCGATCCATACTCATGACAGCTTCCTCTCAAACCCGATCGTCAGCCTTTCCCCACCTCCCTTCTCTGCGGGCCAAGCTTGTAATTTCTCAGTGAATTGGGTGAAGCCTGCCTTGGTCAGTAAGCGCGAGGAAGGGATGTTGGTTACTTCGCAGAACTGAGGTGTGTCATATATCAAGCATGGTCAGCGCGGCTATGCGACAACGATGGAGAGTGCATGATACTAGGACCGGACTCATAAGAGAACGAATCAAGCGCAAAGAAGGTAGGGCTAGGGGTTTGCATTAGGGCATCTGGTAGGTAACGAGTCCGTCTACTCACAGCTACGACTCGTTCCACTCCAAGCCATGCCAGTAGCCTCAGCACAGCCTCCACCATTCCCTTCGCGAGTCCTCTCCCTTGGTAATCAGGCCGCACATCATAAGCAATCTCCAACGCTCCTTCCTCCCTCATCGAAGGTCCCACATTCACCACGCCGACCAGCTTCCCTGTGGATGTATGCCGAAGTGCCGATAAGGGGAATACAGGCACGGACGTGAGGGCGGACAGAGGGAAGGGCGGGTTCTTGTCGTCGTGAGTGGCTGAGGCGAGCGATTGGGCGGTAAATTCGAGGGTCGACAGGTGAGGGCGGAAGAAGTCGAAATGGGCTGCTTGGTACCTGATTAATGTCAAGTCACCTTGAACATAAGCTACAGTCTGCGGTCAAAGGATCATCTGCAATAGATCTGGCTCACGGGTACGGCCTCATACATGCCCATTTGCCAACGTCGGGATGGTTGAACAATGCGATCTAAGCAAGAGAACGATACTGGTCAGCTGCCCAGGCTCTATAGAATACATCGATCACTGAGATCCCTCGAGAAGACTTGAAGCAAAGGGGATCCTCGGTAGTCTCGCTTACAGAGAACGACAGGGAGCTTCATGTGAGGTGTGAGTCCGCTAGAGAGGATACTCACAGTGTCTTCGAGATCGCTCTCCTTGATGGTGGTGAGTCTGAAATCTGTGTTATTCGCCAAGGGGAGATACGGTTCATCCCCGGAACTCTTCACCGGCGACGTTGGCGATCTATCTACCATGCTGATTCGAGTATACTTTGCTCTTCGAACGAGATTGCTCTAATTTATCCCTCGGTTATATGCCTTCTCTCTACGTTCAAGTAAGTTTTATGGCTGGCTGGCTTTCCGATAGTGGGTCGTCAGCGTTTCATGCAAACCGACATTGCCAAGAAGTCCTCCAGACAGAATGTAACCGACTCGGTGCGAGTCGACTCGAATTGAAATTACTGATATGACTGATGTGGCTACAGTATCGCATCGTATGTTGCGACGTGGGTCCTTTCTTCATCTATGAATGGACATCGACCCATCCTGCCCTTTTACCCTTGGAAGCATGCGGTTCTGAAATAGCACATATCATCACTTCGACAATGTTGACGCGATGCTCATGACCTCATGAAGATCCACGCGCTCCGCTCGGACTCGTCCGATATTCTCAGGGTGACGGTGACGATCGTTGCTGCAGCTCGAAGCACTTATTGCAGATTCGCACATCACTCGTACCGTATTACAATAGCGATACATCTACACGAAGGACTTTCATCTCATCCCTGCGATAGTCATCACACTTAGGCGACTACAGAGTACTCGATACCAACGGTCAACGCTCCATGACGGACTGCCAAGACGCCCCGTCTGTGAAGTCGCTAACTACCAGCCTTCTCAACCGCCTTAGGCCCTGACAGGACCACCGCGGCCCATCTCGATAGGGTCGATGGTGACAGGCGCATCGCCACCGAGGGTCATAGCGACGTCGATACCGATGTTGACATACTCGGTGGTGGTGTATTGGTAGACCTGCGCGACAGAATTGGCACCAGATGAGCAGAAGAACACAGGATGACCAAGCTTGGTGAAGACGGCATTCCACTCACGCAGGAAACATCAGCTCGTCCTGTCATAGGGCAAAGGTAGGCAAGTCAGCACGAAGCACACTGTACAGTCCCACATAGCTCATTTTATTAACGAGTTGAACTTACGCCCGGTCCACTGGTCGTTCCCTTGGTCTGCAGAAACCTCGAATGTGGTGTAGACGTAGATTCGTCTGTCGGTGATCTCGCTCTCCCCGTCGTATCGGGGGCAGAGGTCGTGGAACCTGTAGAGGTATGCCCAAACATCCGGACCATCAGTCACTTAGCTCTATGCATCTGATTCGTCTCTGACATGCACTGTACGCTGATGCTTCCGAAACCGGATTGAGGGTGACCATGTCCAGCCACGAATTGTATATCGTACAACGGGCTGTGCATGACAATCCAGGAGGCAAACTCACTCATACTTGAATTGCTCCATGGTCTTGTTCTCAGGTCGGAAGACGGTGACGGGAGGAACGTACTCCGGCGCCGGGACGGCAACGACGAGGTTCACTCCGACGGCGGCCAGAAGGGACACGAGGGCGAGCTTGGTGTTCATCTTCACTGGAGAAGCGATTGAATCGGGAATGCCCGTATCAGAGCGAGAGAGCTATCTTGGTGCGATAGAGCGTTATCCAGGAGATAAACAGATGAGACTATGAGCAGAAGATAGAGAGAATTGTGAAAGCGTCGAACGATGCTCCTTTGTACTCGCGGCTCCATCGCTCCACAACAAATGGAACCTGAAGTGACAATCTCATCCAGACACAGCACGTCCTTTCGGTCAACCTCCTGTACTTGCGATCTTCCCGCCTCGCTTCCCAAGTGCACACGTCAACGTACGATCGCTGCCTCTACAGAGCTATTTTCGCGGGGCGATACAGGCTTGAGCAGCCTAATGCAAGCTAAGCTACTCATGCCGTTCCATGTAGTCTATTCTAGTGGTGCGATGACTTGGGGACATGCGGTGCTCAATGCTTGGCTCGGGGTTAAGGCCTCTCAAAGGACCCAGTGCGTGCGCATAGCGGTTGAAACTTAGCGTACTGGAAAGAGGCACAGATCGCCTCTCATCGGTGGACAATAAGAGACGGAAAGCTGTGAAGCAGACGTGGACTTAACCTTACCGATCCCAATACGAGTACACGGCACAAGTCTGAGCGGTGCGCTCTTTGAGGGAGACGAGTTGTGGCACCCGCCATTCCCTTTGTACATACTGTAAAAACGCTGTACACGGTCAATCGGTCTCAACATAACGATTTATCTCCGGCTCACAGGCAGACCTCCCACCAAAGCCACCACGCATACAGTAAGACAGAGGCGGTCCTCCTGTCCTTGTCGCCCACGGCTCGCCTGCCCAATGGTGGCAGTCCGCCCTATACTAGGTTGCTACGTACGTACAGTACTGTACAGTCCTGCTGTCCCCAAACCCGAAGTGAAGTGGGGTATTACTCAACAAGCTCTGCGCCCCACTGGTATGCGATGTTTTTCGCTATATTTTGAAGGCCCCCTGACGGGTGAATGATCTGTATGTGGGAGAGCTCGCCGCCCTGACATCAGCACTGGACTCCGTTCGGAAACCGCCGCTGGGAACCGAGCGGCATAAGAAGGAGTGTATGACTCACGCAGCTGACATCCGCATACTCTGCGAACGATCACAAGACAAATATCACAGTCAGTGGTCCGTAAACAGATCCGGGAGAACGACGGGAGCTGACGAGCTAAAGTGTGCCGGTTCGTAAAGGCCACAAGCCCTTGTCATTGTGAGAATCATGAGAGAGCTCTAGGAGAACATGGGGTGTTGCTCGAATCCCATGTTATTGATCTAACGAGAAACAGAGACGCTGAGACCGACTAGCTGAGATCTCTCTCCCTGAAGAAAGAGCATAGTGTCTGGCTGTGGCTGCTGGGCCTCGCAGCCCAAGCCCCCTCGACTCACTTTCGGCGTCTTTATCGCCATCCCATCCACCCTTGAAGAAGGAAGTGGAGACATGCAGCTCCTGAACTTCGGGGATGAAAGACGTGCAGCCCTCCCTGAAGCTGTGATGCATACCAATTAGCGCCAATGGCCAGCTCGTGCATGTGGGGTCCCGATGCTCAGGAGAGGAAGATCATTTCGATCAAGATGCAGTAGGGGGCCAGCGAACGATCAACCTCTGGGTCACTCACACTTTCTCGAAACCGTCCATATCCATCGTGCTTGGTTTGGTGACAAGGATCAGGTTTAATCCAGGCTGATCGTCGCACCAGATGAGTCCGCCTAGCCATCCCACCACATCGGCTGTAAAATCTTTGGTGGATTGGTCTATCTTTGAGGTCTGTTGAGAGAGAAAATAAGCGATAGAAATAAAGTCAGGTTGTCAATGCGTTTGTCATACTGTATTGATGTTACTCGCGATGACAGGAGGAAGTGATGCAAACGCACACATGAACCCATCGCAACGTCTATGATGCACCAACGGCGACATGATCAGCTCACATCATGCCACCTAACATGAGGCCAGGGCTAAGGCTCAGCATGTTTCACCTTAGGGGCAGACTGACGAGCCTCGTTTTGGTCGTTCTGATCGGCTTCAATGAATTCCGGTATACACGGCTCGCCTGGGGTGCTAGTCAACTTGCACATGCTTTCAAAACTGCAGTGTTCCCAATGTCAACGGGTAAATAGAGAACTCAGCGCCTCCTCGTTCGGCAAGTAGCACTGTTCACGTTCACACGGGCATCTGAATCGCTATTGGAGCTCCCTCCAGACAGCGTAGAGCCTCATATGTACTCACCCTTCGTGATACTCTGTGACATTCTTGTCTTTTGGAATCTTGATTGTATGCAATTCGTCAGAAGCGTAAGAATCGGTCAAGAGGGCGAGAACGCCGATGATTAAGATTGGCTTAACGAGCATTATATAACGTCTTCGAATGTGCTAACTAGGGGATCGTCTCCGGCGAAAACAGACAAAATCTATTACGTAGAAAGTCCGAGCTACCAGTTGATATGTATGTGTAGAAGTCACCTGGGCCGGCCCCTTCCACTGCCACACTGTTCGCTATTTGTACTCTAAGCCGTTACGTCGCTGAAATCAACCGCCAGGCGGCGATTTTGTTTTGTTCCAATTTCGTCTAACAAAGGTTGACATCAGATTACAGGCGGGATCGAGGGTAGGATAAAGGAGGTAGTCATCTTGTGCACATCCCGATCTTGCATGAAAGGTGACAGAAAATCAAAGGTCACACCCGGTTGCCCCTGGATACCTTGATGAGCACAACAGCTGGGAGCACGGGGATTGGCTTTGCGATGAGTGAGCTTCGATCAATTGGACTTGTGTACTCGTACGACAGTAAGGAGAACGATGACGAAACGCCTTCTAGAGGTGCATGCAGTATTCCTCCCGGTGCATAGGCTAACCCAGCACGATATTCGATAGCCCTGACACTTAGTACAGACGTGAAGTGGTCTTAGACTGTATGCCTTTCGGACCGCAAAGTCTGCTGCACATCGGGAGGGATCGGACACAAGCTCTAAATTCCCTCGTTGGCGATGGAGCCACCGAGGTATTCGACAATCTCGAAGCCCACGTTCTTCTGGGCGCCCCTGGTGGTGTACAGCTGTAGCGATCGATTAGCAATGCCAAGGGAAGTCAGAAACTACCGCGTTATGACCTCTTTCAAGATGAATCACATGAAGAGTGACTCACGCAGTTCACCTGAGCTAGGTCTGATCGGGGAGAACATTGTCAGTATGATGTGTATCTCCAGACAGAAAAACGCATGAAGCCCTCCTCGTAGACATGGTTCACATTCACGCCCGCGCACTCACAGTCTGGAGAGTTTCCGTCCGAGCCTCCCCTGATGAAGGTAGTTGAGTCGTAGTAGAAACCGTCTGAGACCTCGGGTTCGGGGATCCAGATTGGACAAAGATTTCGGAATCTTGTGACAGATTGACAAGTATCACAACCACAGATAGCCCTTGTCAGCCCAGCCGTATGCAACATATCTTATCCATGTCTACCAGGGTGTAAAGGGAGATTTAAAAGGCTTACTGGGTCTCGAACTCGTCCATGCTCAACCTGTCGGGTTTGCCCACGAGAGTGTCGTTCGAGTAGGTGGGATCAGAGGTTTGAGCGTTGACGGCAGTCAAGGCGCCGAGGAAGGGCAACAGAAGGGTAATGACTGAGGAAAGCTGCATGGTGACCGATTTCAATGCAGGAGAATTGAGTGTTCAGGAAATGAAGCGTTGATATGCTATCCTGGCTTCTATATATATATGTATCGCTACATCGAGGGGCGGAGGGAACGGGGTGGACTATGCCCATCGGGCTCAGCCCACGCATAGGCCGATACCAAAGGGGCCATTTCGATGCGAAAGGACCTATGAACCCATTACCAAAGCCGTGAGCTGTGTGCCCTTTTGACCGCGTGACCGAATGGCTATGCTTAGCGAGTCCTTTGATAACAGAAAGATACTGTACTCGCTCCTCTCCGTTTCACATCAGTTCTGCTTTGAGGTTGCCAGGGATCAAGAGATCTTTTTCTTTTTCTTTTTTTTAGTTCAAGAAGCAGATCGAGTACGTTGCCCGACTGGTACAGTACTGGTACTGAGCATCGCCCTCAAGTGTGGCAGATCTTTTCACGCGCACGTATTTAGCGACGCACAGGTGTAGTGGCCGTGTACGAATCATTTTATCATGTACAGCTGCGCTACAAGTAGTGCGGTATGGAGCAGGTAATGTTCTACAGTCCACGATGGATCTGCCAGACTAGTTGACCATGATAATCTCAGACCCGAGCCAATCACACGCCGGCTTGGTCAACTGCTGGTACGTGTCATCTCCCGTGTCGGAAAGCTGGAAGTACATTAGAGCGAGGGTAAATGTACGGTAGTCCAACAGACAGTCCAGTCAGCGAAATCTCGTTTCCATCCGACAAGCTCTCGGCGGGAATTTTTGGTCGAAAGATATCTATTGTGGTACCCTTAGCGGGGGAAGCGAATGTCTCCTGATGTTTGCAGGGATCCATGGGGCGGAATGCAGTCACATAAATTGGCTAACTCACACAAGCGCCATGAGCGACATCTATGTTTATGGAACCCGCAGATTAACCCACGTCAGCAGGCATAATAAACCGGATACGAATCCATTTGTGCGTCTCAAAACAAAGTCAAAGGGAGGTCCACTTACTCTGCCAGTCTGAGCCATCGAATCTCCCTCGATTGAAGTAGGGCTTGGGTGGCTCGCCTTCAGGTGAGAGAATTTTGCATGCATTGTTGAAACTGCACATGAGACATAAAGGGAATCAGCACTCGACCAGGACCTCTTGTCGTCAGGTGACACAGCGTCGATATACACCATAGCTTTGCTTTTCCCGCTGATAGAAAGAGAGCAACTCACTCTTGTTCAAACTTGTCCATGGTCCTGTCTTTGGGCTTTTTGAACTGTACAAACAGGTCTTCGGGCTTCCAAGCCAGCGACACCGTCGCCATGGAGAGCCCGAGGAGAAGTACGGGAAGCTTGCAAAACATGACTGTCTATATATGATGGTCAAAGGCAGAGGTGCGGGGGTGGCAGGTGATCACAAAAACGGGGCTTGCAGATGTTCAGAATGCGACTTGACTACTATGTGCAAGGTGGTATTTATATCCACAAGATCCTGACACATGTTGATCCAGTAGTAAGCCTTGACCATATTGGATATGCACAGGCTTCGATAAAGGAACGAAGATGAAGACGTGATGATGTCTCCGAGATCCGGGATATCTGCCATAGCTCCCTTTCATTCACCATTGACCAAGTACACGGCTTTTACCAGCACTGAAAGGAACAGCGCCAACACTGGGAAGGTTTACTAAGCTGATGACTAATTGGTCCGGTGACCTCTGAGTATCTTTACCCCTGTCGACGATCATTGACATGAATGCTTGTACAGTGGTGATGTCGTACGATAATCGATATCGATAGCTTGTTGGCGCGAATGTCTCCCTGAAACAGTTCGTTCGCCTTGCACTACATACCCCTACTGCCGGTGGCCTGTGATATAATCATATCAATCGGTCACATCACTTGGCGCTAGACTCTCGCCGTCCATCGCATCGTCCACTTTCTTCCTTTCATGTCCTTTTGGCGCTAGAGCTCCGCCTTCGAGCGTATCCCTCGCACGTCTGCTTCTGTCCTCGTTTCCGGATTCCTCTCCAGAGGAGTTGCCATCCAGTCCGTCCATGTCGATGTGCTCCAGCATCTCGATCAAAACCTGCTGTACATCCTCAGATTCTTCATCCACTTCCCATAGGAAGAATTCTTTGACGATTTGCTCTGCTCTACGAGCCTCCTTGACCTGTTGAGGGGTGAGATGTACATCGTGAATCTTGTGAAATTGGAAATTCGCCATGCACTCGCTATTGAGAAGCCCAAGGGAGCGAATTAGAATGACAAAGATCCGCTTGAATCGTAGACTCACGTGACGAAGCGAGCTCGATCAACGATTTCCTTCGGAACGCCATGATGCAGAGCACACTCGGCGGCATAAGAAGTTGGGCAAGGTTGAGGCACGAGCCTAGCCGGGGCAGGTTAAACAAGTGGTCAGCTTCGAAGTGGCTATGAGCTCCAATTGAGCGATATAGGAGGTGTGGTGGAGGAATGGTGGTATCGTACGCACTTGTAGAGGAAGTGAAGCTCGTTCGTATCTTTGGCGGTCATGCATTTCATGTGAGCGAATTGGACCTGTTGATCTTCAGCGAGAAGGCTCTTATTGAACAGCTGACTATAAAACGAATGAGGTTATGTTAGCAGGGTCTGTGTTGGCGCACACTGCCTTTTGTTCGGTGGACGGTCACGTACTGGAAGTGAGTTGCCACGATGGTTCGGGGACAGCAAGTGCTGAGAAGGTATTCTATCACACCAGTCAACAGTCCGACTCCATCCCACGAGATAGTTCCTGGAGACATGGTGATCAGCGTTCATGATGCTTCTGATGAGATCTGCACAATGCAAGCCAAGTACCTTTGCCGAATTCATCCAGGATGATTAAGGAACGGTCGGTAGCTCCCCGAAGGGCTTGAGATACCTGACCGAGATCGATCATGAATGCAGATCCGGGCTGCAGGTTGGATCTAGAGTCAGCGCTTTGTCCGAAAACGCTATAGGCGAGGAGAGGATCGAACGGCTGATAACCTGAGCATTACTCACCCTGGAGGCAGATTCTTTAGTGCTGAGACGTGTGTAAACTGACAGTTAGCACTTTCTCGGGCGAGTGAAACTTACTCTTGTCGCATACACCGATAGTAGCTTCTGCAGCGGGTACAAAGCTGCCGATCTGCGCCATGAAGACGATCAAGGCGACCTGCAAGAGCATATCGGGATAGTAGGATCAGGGCCATAGTATATCGAACAAGTCTTGGGCAGAACATCACTCGCCTGTTTCCCATAGGCTGACTTGCCGGAGCCATTCGCGCCAGTGACCACCATCTTCGGTGAGAATGTCAACAAACAGCATACTCCTACTTCGGAGACAGTGACGCACCATGCTGTGGTATCTCCCATCTTTGCCACCCTGTAGAAGTGTGTTGTTACCAATATACCTTTCGGTCGTCCTCTCATAGAGCAGATGTCGGCCGTTCTTGATACGTAGCATCCTATCGTTTGTCATTGTTGGGCGGTGAAGATCGAGTTGATTGGCAGACACAGCCAGCGCCAGCAGACTACTTCATCTCACGGAGTCAGCAAATGCACTCGGTGGCAGAAGGACTTAGTGATCGATAGTACCAATCTAATTCCGTGACTACTTCAGTAGCAGCGAGTACACGAGCTTCTTGCTCGAAGACCTTCTCAGCCACACCTTGCATGATATCGACCTCCCTTCCTGTGAGTATCTCAGCTGACCATACAGGACACATCAACCGATCGTCTGAACTCACCTCGGATCAAGTTGACAATGTCTCCGAAATGGGAATCGAGGTCCTTTGTCTCCTTGCATTGATAGTAGATTTTATCTTCGATCCTGAACTATGACACACGACACACGGGATTGTCAGCAGAAGCATCTTGGTCTCGAGGAGACACGCACCTTCTTGACCCAGTTCTCGATCTTGGGCGGATCTTCCCCTTCGATCTGAAGAACGACATGGAAACCAATCTGGGTGATGTAAAGAACTGATATATCCCGAGTGATTCCAAGCGGAACTCTAGGTGATAGGTGTCGGGCCACTTCGGTCTATGTGCTTAATCGTTCAGCGTCCGCACGTGAACATTGAAGCTGGAGAACGACACTTACAAGGACGGAGGTCAGACCTAGAAGATGATAGCGTCAGCAATCGCATTGGAGATTCAAAACGAAATGGGCGGAGCAATCACCGGCGTATTCGTCTCTCCATCTATCTAGGTCTTCATCGACTCCCCATTGAATCGTCATACGGCTCTGACTTTTAGACTCGTTCCAATCCACCTGAAAGTTAGACGTCTTAGTCACCGCTCTCGGCACCTGATGTGGGCGTGAGCTGTCGAAGGATCGAAGGTACAACTCACCACCTCTGCGAGCATTCTTCCGACCAACCCGATCTCCTCGGTGATAATGACTCGAATCTGCTAAGGTAAGCCTGCTGTCCTCTCCGTCAAGGCTCACCTTATCGAGCACATCGTTCTTTTGTAGATGCGTGACACTCGCTGCGGTATCTTTAATGGTCTCCAGAGCTGTCAACGACTGGTTCGAAGATATTATGAGCATACTTTTTTTGTCATAGCGTTCTCAGCCAGTTACCTACGTTTCTCAATCCCGCCCACTCGCTGTACTTTCCTGATCCGTCTCTGAGTTTCGTAAAGATAGTGTCCAAGTTCTTTATCTTCTTGAGCTCTTTGCGAAGATCGTGAGTGATCGGTATGACATCTGGACTTGAGAAAAGAGATACCGCATCGTGTCGAGCTGTGATGTCAGAAAGATTGAGGAGGGGTCTCAGGTGCCAGGTATGCATCAGCTTCCTGCCAAGTGGAGTGACGGTTCGATTGAGTAGACCTAATTGAAGGCGATATCAGCTGAAAGGCAACATGAGCAGGCTGGAAGAGTCTTTCAAGCTTACCGTAAACCGAAAGAGCTTGTTTTTGTACGTCTGAGTGCATGAAAGCATGCGCCTCTGTGTCGAAGATCGCCAAGGACCTACATGAAGAACACAAAGCGATTTCCTGTTGCTATTCTGTACTTCTGAAAAGATGTTCACGCTGGCTTACGTCAGGGCATCCTTGTCGATCTGCATATGTTGCTCCCTATAATGCAGACAGCACTTGGTCAAGTCCCGCATGTGGTAGTGACAGGATCGACCTACAGATTCATGCTGTCCAAACTGGTCAAAGGGAGCCCATTCACGCTCGCTGCCTCACCCGAAAGACTGTTGGCTAGCTCCTTCTTCACCTCAGCGACGAGGACACCGGTGCAGATGATCTGCAAAGTTGACCTATCAGCAAGGCCGCACGCGGATTGAGGTAAAGAGTCGATCGCACCGCGTGAGGCGCAGTCACATCCACCCAGCAACCCAGTTTCACCAAGCTCAACCGGTGATACCCCATACCCGCTCCTTCTTCCCTATATTCCACCTCGTGCCCCATCTGCGAGTCTCTTGACACACTCTCATCTCCGTCAGGAGCGAAGACGGGTATCGATCGATCTGGCAGATGAATGGTGGCGAGGTGCGAATGCGCCAGGGAGATTGTGCAGAGATTATGGCGAAGCATAGTGATTCGCGTGGTCTTGGTAGTTTCCCCGTCAGACGCGTCGCTCGGACTATTTTGTTGCTCTGACAAAGTGCGAGAGAAATCACGGCAAAGCCCCGTCAGCTGTGGCGACTGGCAATTTTGACACTGCGTTCTCACCCCATTTCGTAACCTGATCAACAAGCGACAGCTGGGTACTTGTGCTCATCAGGATGACGTCTGGTTGCACTTGCTCAAGTACTATTTGTACAGTGTATGATGGCGGCAAATGATAACGTCAGCCTGGGATCAGTGTACATTGCGTGTTTGTCTTATTGGACTTTCACAAGTGGTAGCAGCTGACTGACCTAGAGTAGCCAAATCCCAGCTGGGAGTATCTTTCGTGTCTTCCAGCACTTCAATCTTGAGTTCTTCGGGATCATACCACGCCCCAGCCAGATTTCCAGGAGAAGGTGCATGTAGTACGATGAGCTATAGCGGCAACCATTGAGCTGAGCGTGAGCATTCATACTCGCCTGGAAAGTCGCACCAGAGCGTCCGATACGGACCATGCGCAGATTGCAATGTATGAAGAGATCGGTAAGCCTACCCTGGAAGTCATCTTTCGCGCGACATCCTCGCCATGTCCTTCCACGGGTTCTTCCCCATCTTCCTCATCCCTTTCCGATGCCGAGTACATCATTCTCTCCATCCTACCCATGTCGACTCTGCTTCCTCTTTCCTTCCCAGCTTCTTCAGCGGCGACCCTTCCGATAGTAGGACCACCCAGAGGAGCCGAGTGAAGCTGACCGAACCGGCTACCGGAAGAAGCTTGGGATGCAACATCGGATCCAGGAGGGAATAAGAGGGGTGCCTGTTCTTGCCTCTGTTGAACTCCTGCTTGTTGAGTGTATGAAGGGCGGAATTTGGCTCGCTTGGAGGCGTCGGTCTCCCTAGCTATGGAACTTGGGGTGACCTGAGAGGAAGAAGGTCGCTTGAATCTGTGGCTCATTGTCTTGGCGCCCGGGACAAGCGACTGTGATTACGCCGCTAGGTTCGGGGCGATTGGTGGACAGGAAAGCTATATGCTGTGAAGCGTAGAGGACGGGATAAGAACCGAAGAAGGGGAAGAGGAAGTAGAAGAAGGGGAAGAGGTAGTAGAAGAAGCGAGCTTAGCTGACTGGGCAGGTGGTCAAGTCAAGTGGAGGTGCAGAATCGTCAACTTTCCCACGGTCCCGGGTGAGCTTATCCTCGTACATTGCAATCTTCTGCCTGAACGTTGTTACGTTTCTACGCTCAACATACTCGGTTCACTCTGAATGCATGCTAGTAATCATACAGTCTAAGTGATATCGATCGGGGGAGGCGATTCAGGTTGCTTACTTGTGCTCCCTGCTCCCCACTACCCGGTTGAAATCCATCTCCGTATTCTGATCTCTTGTTCGCCAGACGCCGACCTGTCGTTGGTTGGTCTCGATTTACCAACGAGCTTTACTGCAAGTGATTCATTAAGTTTGATATGAAAACGCTGACTTCCAGCTTACAGAGATAACATGATGAGTGACGGACTGATGAGAGGGAGAGAAGTCAGAAATACAAGATTGATTGGTTGTTTATATGTGGGTTGCTTCGGCCAGGATGTATGTGATAGTCAATTGGGACAGGGATGACCTTGAGGTGGAAAGAAGCGAATAAACAGTGACCATATGGGCTGTACCGTACCCGAGATGAATGGCCAGAAAGAACCGAATTAGACGGCTGATGTATGCTCTATGTCAAATCGCAACGGGAACCACAGTCAGGCTCCGCTTGAGGTGGATGATGTGGAAGGCTCGAAGGATTCTCATGAGCTGGGACCGTTGAGCACAACCAGTCCCTCAGTGTTTTTCTCGCCCGGACCCGCAACACCGTTGGCAGCGGTCGCGAAATGGCTCATACTGATTTTTGACGGCGGCGGCACACCTTCCAAGCCGGGTGGCGGTTGTATATCGGGCGTCACGCCATTCTTCACTCCAGATATAGATGGAGTAGGGTCAGCTCCGTTCGGTACAGGGACTCCATTAGGCAAGGTGGGATTTACGCTCGAGGATGCGGCGGGATCGGTGAAATCACTTGATTGTGCAGCTCGATCGGCGGATTCAGCGACCGCACCCAATTGAGGTCCCGACTCGTCGGATGGTGTTGCCCTGAGGACAAGGCGTAGCAGTCTACAGCATCAGTACAATCAACTCTACACATTGCTGCCGACGCTGCCACCACTCACTTCGATCGCTTGGAAGGTCCCTGACCATGCTCTTCAATTCCCTCTCCCATCCCGACGTCAGCGGAGCCCTGTGAGAAGAACCAGTCAACACAGGTCTCAGATATTCTCCGGATGCTGCGAAATCCTCTTTTGAGGACGAATACCGAGTGACAATGGTTTCATCACTTACGTTCTGCTGGGCACGTTTGGTCTTTTTCTTGGACTTGGGCACCCCGTCGGGAAAGCAATATGGGGGGAGGTCGGATCTGTTAATGGTAGATCGATGAGGTAAGAATGGGCGGATTGTCGAGCAGTGAGTGTCGAGTGAAGGACAGTCGAATGGTAGTGGGGAAGGACGGGGGATCATACATCAGTATCGATTTCAAACAAAGTCTCCTCAGGAGTGTGCAGCAGACTAACCTTTTAGCGGGCCTCAGAATCACGCTCATCTCCATCTCGTTGTATTTGTCCCAATTCTGGCATGCCGCACAGAATTTCTTACTGGGATAGAACAGGTTGAGCACCCGGCTTCCTTGTCCATCCTCTGTGACAAACAAAGTAAGCGATGAGCGAGGCACACCCCTTGCAGCTGGACCGATGGAACTCACTAGGCTTTTTCTCGATCTCCAGGCCAATGAAAAAGTTCTTTGTGTAAATCTTCTTATATTCCTTGTCACCCAAATCCTCCTCTTTCCTGTTCATTACTTCTGGCGTTAATTCTCCTTGCGAAGCGGCAGCCTGCTCTTCGTCCGTCAGGCATAGGAAGACGTTCGATATTCCTCCTACTTGCGGATGAGCTGTAAGGATGTTATCGGTGTTTTCGAGGTCTTGTACCAGTGTTCTTATACGGGATTCTACCATACCGCTCCTACATGCCGATAAGATTTCAGCCTCATTGACCTCTGGAATGTCAGTATTCTGCTCACCAGTCTTTGATGCCCTCAGATGTTGACGCGGATGCTACGACGTGCACGTAGGTCTTGTACATGCTAAAAAAGTCCGCCTTCTCAAACAGGCCGATCCATGAGCTGCCAGGATTCTTCAGGATTTCATCGGTAATCTGCATCGCTGTTTTAACGACTTGTCAGCGGACGATCCGGTACCTGGTGCAAAACTCCGGGTTTCGCCTGCTGAACATACCTCTCAACATCTCCTTCTTGATAATGGACATTGTTGACGCGGTGATGTTATGCGTCGAACACATTGACGGGTAAGCGGGAGTGATGACTGGCATACGGTGGGCCATATCTCTTCTATCGAGCTGGAGGTTCGACGTCATGTGAGCGAGATGTTCTTCACAAATGAAAAATCGATGCAAGGGGTTTGCTGACCTTAGGGTTCCATACAGAGTGTTGCATATTAGATGGTCCATTCTCAATCTTCTTCAGGATGACGGGTTGAGGCCAGCCCCTAAATGATGGAAGGACTGGTCAGCTTATGCGCTGATGCCAGACCAAGCCATGAAAATTGAAGCAGTGCAGAAGGGAAACCTACCATTGGTAGTAGATTGGGAAGAATTTGCCCACAATAGTAGCTGGCGCGGCAGTCGGGTACAGCTGACATATTCTAGCCGTGAGGAGAGCCCAAGCAACACCACCAGGGAAACCAAGCACGTTGGAATAGATTCCTCGTTCTGCGGCATCATCCTTGGTCAGAAAAGAGAGCAATCGGGCATACCGCAAGACGTATGATCTGCGTATCTAGGAGGATAGGAAGCGGAATGAATATTAAGGGGTGAAGCTCACTCTTGGCCCACAGTCTTATCGTCCGTAACGCGGTTCTGAAAGTAGCTACATCTGGTACGAGGTTCAAAATCATGTCGGTAACACGCGGACCTGAACATCACTCGTCAATCGGCTTTTCTTTCTCTATTCATGTCAGCTGAAGGGGAACATACCGTTCAAACTTCTCTGCGACGCATCATCCACACCCCTTAGGATCTCATCTTTCTCGATATCCAGCTTATCCCCAGCTTCCGCCAAATTCACTCGGGCGAACAACAGATCGACCTCGACTCCTGAGATCACCGTCTTCATGACCGGTACGAAAGCCGATGGTACGGCCTGGAAGTGTAGAGGAGGACCTTAGCAACGGTGTCCATGTGCAAAAGCAAGGACAAACATCGCTGGATGTTGAGTCCGCGTATATCGGTGGCAAGCGGACCCGCGAGATGCGACAGCTCTATCTGCAGGGTACTCACCGAGATTTCTGTCACCGCAGGCCATGCTCTCAACATATCTTGAAACTCGCCAAAGAAATGCTCCTTGTAGATGTGTCGAGGACATACGCAAATGGTATCGATATCTGATCCAGGACCATGTACACCAAGTCTGGATAGGTAAGATTAGCTTCGCTCCGACGTTGGATGTCATTGGGAGGACAAAGCGCGGTCGGATATAGGGTCATCGGAATTGACGCGTGACTCCTCCGCAGAGGGAAATTCTGGTAGCAGTCAGAGCGGTCATAAACTTACCGATATGAACCAGAGGTGTAGATCCTTCCTCCTGCCTCCGAAGCCACCTTCTCCGACATGCCAGACTTGATAGATACATCGTGTACGAACTTTGAGACTAATTGGGCGATATTCGACAACAGGCGTTCACTATAGTAGGCATGAGAATCAGCTCACGATGCTGGTTGGTGAGATAGCTCGGGAAGTCTATCAGGATGGGCAAGTCTAGCGTTGGAGATATGGCGGTATGAAATCAGGAAGACTTACCGGACCTTGCGTTCCTGTTCTGATTCGAATTGATTTAATGAGACCAGGTCTGCCATGAGAGCTGGAAAAACATGGATTGAACGTTGGTTATCGGTTACATTCCACACGGTTCCCATCCGCCTACACTACCGAAGCCGTTGGATCTCATGCGTTCTCGTCTTCGCTTTACAAGATTGCGATCTTCCATATCGATGAATTATCGGAACCACTCTCCCGTACCCGTAAATGTGATTCAACCCGTCTCACAAGCCTTGATCCTTCCTTTTTCGCCTGACATGAGTATCGTTATGGACGAGCTGGACCGCTCCGACTCACCCTCACTGGACTTGACATCACTCTCCTTCGGAGGGTCGGTGCTGATGGGCGGAGTGACACCCAACATCTTGATCTCCTGCTGATACCTGAGAACGTTGGACCACCACAACCGATAGTTGCAAGTGTCAGCTTGGTACGCAAACGACAGGCGCTCAAAGCAGAGGGAATCACGAGAGTGATTGAAGGAAAGTGCTGATAAGCATAGACAGACGTACCCCGACATGTTTGAATGCACGATTGGACACTCTGACTTGGTGATGTAAGCAAGGAAGAGCGCGAAGTCCGAGTTCAAAGTCGAATTTGAGGGTGAAGATGAGCTATGATGAGCAAAGGTTAAGGGCGCGGTGGAGGTCGGTCGATGACAATAGCGCAATCAATGATCGCGTCTCAGCTCGTTCTACTCTGATTATCTTGTGCGCCCTGGTTTTTCTGGTCTCATTCGAGACACTGTAGCTGTTTTCCTTCGTCCTCGACGCGGATGCTAAGTGTGTTGTTGTCTTTCGCGGACAATGCTATGTGTGCGTGTGTATTCAGTTGAACTGGATGAACAATAGATGGATGGTAGAAGGACTCTTACGATGAGATAACCGATGCGAGTAGAGCTATGTATGGTGACGCTTGAGCTAGGAGCGGCGTTGGCCGGTAAAAATTGAGTGTGGCACCCTCTACAACTGTAATTGAGATAACATCGCTGACGAGCGACTGTGCTCTGTGCATGCGATCCTGATGGCTTTTTGATAAGTGATAAGTGAGTGTGATCACATGTACAGGGACGCTCTCGTTTGATCAGATGTATACTGGGTGCCCGCACACGACCATCAGCGTGAAGTACTGACTATGCTCGATCACCGTACTCACGCCGGAAGGCTTATCTGCTTCCAGGACAACGGAAGCTACTGCGACCGAGAGTAGTTTTGCATAGAAGGGTATCACAGCCAGCTGTGATACGATTACGAAAGGCGAAAGCAGAGACTATTAGAGACGCGGTCTGCAGGAGCGTCGGGCCAGAAACAAAGGCAAGGTGCACCGGTGATATGATGCTATAAATCAGCAGAGGTCCTAAGTGACCGGCGAGACCGGTTATCTTTCACGGAGTCTCAAGTCCTGCTAGCATCCAAGTGTCGATCAAGCGGAAGTAGAAGAAGCCATCTTCAAGCATTCCTGTACCTGCTGAACCACCATCTGTCAGCTCCCTGATCTCCTGGCCTGTCAACGAAGCTCCTGTAGACGGGATTGTCAATACTGGTGTCTAGCTAAACACACTCACCTGACCATTGCAGTTGTTGACAGTCAAGTCGCCCTTGTTACCGCTAGAATTGGCCGCACTCTGGCATTTGTCCATCTGGGCGTAACAAGAGGCATTGAGAGCGTCAACGAGGAAGTTGAAGGTCCTTCCGCTGGTCGTGTACTGATTGCCGGAGGCTATCATACAAGCGGCACGGAATCAGCTCACCACCCTCATACTCGCCTTGATTCAGTCAGTAGGGAACCAGGTCTGGGTGAGAAGAATCTGCTCTGTTCCAAGTTCTGGACGTGAGGTAACCCAATATGCAGAAGGTGACATACCTGTAACGGCAGGAGCAGCGATGCCGCCTAACGCCCCCTTGAAAGTTTGGAGCCCTCCAGAGCCGGTGACGGCACTAGTCGTGGCTGGAGGAACAGCAGCCGCAGAAGTAGTGCTCGAAGTCTTGGCAGAAGTAGAGGTGGTAGGTTTGGCGGAAGTCGAGGCAAAAGTAGTCGACTTAGCGGTCGTGGAAGAACGAACGGTAGAAGTTACTGATGACGCAGTGGTGGATGGCTTGGCGGTGGTAGAGGTGCGAACGGCCGAGCTGCTTCCAGCAGGCGACGAGGTCGATCGACCAGTAGAGGAAGTAGTAGATGCCTTGGCCGAAGTGGCGGATGAAGACGCCGCCTGCGACATGGAGGAGGAAGAGACTACGGTCGAGACAGCCTTGGACGATGATGCGGGTGCGGGAGTCGAGCCGGACGATCTGGTCCGCCACAGCCAGGTAAGTTACAAGTCAGATTCATATACTCTATAACTACATGATACAGACGTAGTATATATGTACGTCTGTCTCAAGCGGGATCTCACGCATGATACTATACGGAACACAAGATACTTCACCTGGAAGATCACTTCATACAAATACAATAGATAGGAAGAAAGTGTATTCACCCGGGAAGATAAGGCTGAACAGCCTTCACGAAAAGCTGATTGTCGGTGTCGCCGTTAGGAGTGATGGAAAGAACGTAAGAGCTGTCGAAGGAGCCAGCCTGTGGCGCAAGATAACGTCAGTCATGACTTGCCCCAACTTTTATCGCAACCAAAGTACAAGGTCAAGATAGGCAGGGCGGGACTTACAGACCAGATTGTGAAGCCGATAAAGACGTCCGTGTTGGAAGAAATGTACTTGATAGCCTCGCCAACACTAGTCGAGTGGACGTGCAATCGCAATGAACATTAGCTCATAGGCGATCTTCTCTGTCTTCTGCGTAAATCACAAGAGACTACTCACGCAGTCTGACAAGAAGCTGTGTTACCACCGCCAGTCTCAGAGATAATAGCTTTCCTGCCAACTTTCTGTAGCCAAGTCCTGAATTCGGTGAAGACCTGGACACCACTGTACACGCTGTGTATCAGCTTCTGATATGACATGAAACCGGGTAACAAGTAACGATCCCCTCAGATCGCAAGAGCACGATGTATCGACTCACTTGGTGGTGCATTCAGCGTTAGTGCCGCTGCCGTCGCTGTCGTAATACTTGTGCGCGTCGATGATCAACAGAGAGCCGGAAGCGTCCACAGGATCTTTGACATTCTGCGAGTAGTATGTTAGCTCGCGCATTACAGGACAAGATATGAGACTTAAAGACTCTCGACATACCAAGAGCGGGTCGTTGGAACCCCTTGACCAAGCTTCGGGATGAGTCCATTCGTAACCGGGAAGAGCGATAGATTGTGTGATCGCTCCTGCAGCTCGGATGGCATTGACTGACGCCTGAACGGTGGTGGCCCTGCATGCCCGCTTCTCGGTCAGCTTCTGCTGCTCCGAAGCCATAAGTCGGTCACAGTGGTTGGAAAGCATACAGAGACCGAGAGGACTTACCATACACTGACGTCAACATCGTGAGGCTCGTTCATGATACCAAAGATGATCTTCGGCTGGTTGGCGTACTTCTTTGCGACCAAGCTCCAAAGACTTGCGAGCTGTTCGGGCATTCACGCCGCCGTCAGTTGAATGTCGGACGAGTATTTGGAATGGGGTCCTGTGGGCGCTGACTCACATTAGCATCGGAGGGACCACCTTGTCCGACGATCTGGCCGTTCCATCGCGCGTAGTTGTGGAGGTCGATCATCACATATGCACCGGTCGCCAAGCTTGCCTGCACGAGGTTGTCGTATTTGGCGAAGTAGGTCGCGTCAAGCGCCTTGCTAGACGAGTCGGTGGTGGATCCGACGAGGTACTGCCAGCCCACAGGGAGTCGGAAGCTGGAAGCGGGCGCTGGTCAGCAAAACCCTCTCTGGACTCAGGGCATCCAGGGGCGGCATAGCTCACATGTTGGCACCCTTGTTGGCGAAATGAGCGATTTGCTCAGTCCCGGGACAGTAGGTGGTGCCTTTGTATCACCATGAGTCAGCTCAACTCTGTAACTCTGGCCTGTATGTTTGAAACCCGCCAGACAAGCGGGATAAGCTTACCAGACCAGCCGTCAGTGTTCATGCCGAAGTCGCAACCCTGCAATCCGTTTCTCCTATCAGCTACTGCTAAAGTCGAGACACAAGAAGTAGGGCCAGAAGGTGGGGTTGACCAGGCACTCACAGCGAGGTTGACACCTCCCAGTCTAGGTAAGGCTCGCTTGGGGTGGACAAGCGGTGCGGCCATACTCAAGCTGAGCAAGCCGAGGAGCGGAAGAAGGGTGTTCAAGAGCATTGTGGACTCGTCAAACGGGTGAAGGTTCGATAGCCTTTGATGGATGAACAGGAAGGGAAGACGATCGATGGAAATAAAAGGAGTGTGGGGTGTCAATGAACGTTGGTAATTGGGCTGAAGAAACGGAAGAAAGAAAGATTGAGTAGAAGAAACAAGACAAATGGGCGAATTCGATGTTTTCAGGACAGCTTATAAATGTATGGACGAGTGATTCATTGAACTCATATCAGCGGATATGGGGAGCCAATGTCCTTCATGCCTGATACAAAAGGCTGAAACGTCATTGTTGTCCATGAGTGTCCCGTTCCTGTCCGCTAATGAGGTCCATACCGACGGGTACGATCACAAACTGACTGACAAAGCAGTCTGTTCATAACCCTCCTTTTACCAGTCAGTGTTGTGAGGAGCGCACTGATGCGTTCGCATCTATCTTTAACTTTGCGGGTACACTTGAAACGTCGTGCAAGGCAGGGGTGACGTTCAATTCTCGATCGATGTCCGTGGAGAAGCATGGCTCGTGCGTTTGATATCGAGGAACGGAGTGATGCTATGGCCCAGGGAGGGTTCTGGACCGCGGGACAAGGAAGGCACGGGACTGAGGTGAAATGAAAGGACACGGGGCTCTTTCCCATTGGACGTTGTGTTAGTTGATGCTTGATGACGGTTGTCAAGTAAACTTAAAGTCTATCTGTGACCAACAGCCAAGGTGCCCATTTAGTTCAGCAAAGTACTCGTACAGACACACCCCGCTCGGACCAGTAAACGCCAGCCAGGTACGAGATTGAGGGGAAGACGGAAAAGATCGACACGTCTGAAAGGGGATGGTGTTGACCTTTCTTTTATCGCGCACATGTATGCCGACACGAGAGACTTCCTTCATCTTGTTTTGACTTTGTCGTTGGCAGGTCCGAGATATTCGCTGTGCGGCTATGACCGAAGCTAATATCCATCTCCGATCGGCTTACAGTATCGGGTTACCGAACGTTCTCGCGTCGTACAAAGTCAAAAACAGGTCAGAATCGAGTCAAGCGAAAAGCACCAACTATACGCATCTTCTCAAACGCTCCATTGCTCATATCCTCCTCTATATCGACGACAATATCCTCGCCTTAGCCTTAGTCGTGCAAAGTGCAAAGTGCAAAGAGGGAATCACACCACTCGCTGCCTCTTGATCACACGCTCGTACTCGCTCGAAAAAAAACTAGTGGGGATGACTAAACAACAGCCCGCTCATCGAGTTATCCGGGTTGAGACACCGGAAGATCTGGCGAAATGTATGGCGGTCAGAAAGGAGGGTGAGCATCTGACTTGATCGGTCATCTAATGTCTTTTGATTCAAGGCGGAAGGCTGCACACGCACACCTAACCGATCACCTGTGCGATTCACAAGTACGCAACCCTACTAAAGCACTGATTCACATCACGGCGCTGCAACAGTATTCATCGACGAACAGGGATATGACATCCGAATAGAAACCAACGAGTGAGCGAGTGGAATCAACAGATCAGAGGGAACGGCGGCTGATGAATCGGACATTCTCGTTCTCCTGAAACGCATAATAGGGATGACCCGCATAGCACGCATTTCCTATTACAATTGGAAACCGGCGAGCCGGTGGGGACAGTACGAGTGATAAATCATAATAATCAGGTATGTCCGGCTATCCCACATTTTCTTTCCGCCATTACACTCCGACTTCCAGCCCATTTTTTAATGTTGAGATCCCCTAACACCGTTTGGAGAGCTGACGTGCTTTCTATCTGGAACTTACTAGCTCGGCCGGTTTGCCCTTCTTAAACCATATCGAGGGTGTGGTCTTGCCGGTCCGCTAATACGGGCGGCACACGACTATGTAAGATCAGCAGGAGGTACGGAAGTATGGTGTCAGAGTCAAGCTGGTGATCCGGCTCAGGGCGGCGTGGACGCCACTGGCTTCTACAGACGGTTCGGGTATGTGGAAAGGGGAGAACGATACATAAAAGAGGGAAGTGAGTAAAGTTTCTCATTGTCTACATGCCGCATCTATCCTTACTTCAGGTCCATGTCCGGTTCTCCTCCTCCTCCTTCATCACGACAGTGCATGAGGTTGCAGCTGTATGACACCGCGGCCATAGCTGACCTACTAATTTCCCCCACCTGCAGCTGTGCACCAAGATATGATCTATAGTGTTCTTCCTGCCTGAGCAACTACGTCGCGCACGTCAACCTCGACACAAAAATCAGAGTATTGTGGCCATCATGCATCTTCTGACACGGTCATTCCATACCAAACCGACTCATCATGCCATCCAGAGCAAATTAGCACAGCACATTGGTCATATGGCCTACGTGTTCTTTTCAGTATGGGTGGCCAACAAATGATCCCTGTAAGCTGCATGCCGTGGCTCCTGTCTCCACCCATCAGAGCATGGACCCGGTCTTCTGATATGTCTTTCGAGATCATCAGGATTTGCAACGAGAATATTCGAGCCTGTCCCTGCATTGCTCCACTCGATGATCACCCTAGAAAAGGGTCTCTTCGTCCCACTGACAAACGAATGATCGCCGATGGAAGGAGCTTACAGACCAGTATCCATCTCTGCACCGGTGAAGGGCGGTTGACCGGCCGACCTAAAGGTACCATTCGCCTCCAACCGCTGCTATTTGACATGCGTCGTGAATCCTTCTTCTGCACTACCAACTGTCCGCGCATTGACTTGTTGAGCATCGATGTCCGGGTGAAATGTCCAGCTGTAAGCGTTATATGCTTCTCGAGCTTCTCCGTTCTTCAAAATGACTGTCCAGGTACGTCTTGTTCTCCGCCACCTCGACGGCCTGTCATCCAGCCCGTTCGCCACGATCCATCTGTGCCTGCTGAAGCGTCGTCGTCTGCACCCGCAGGATGGTGGTCGTAAATCGCCAAGCGAAACTGAGGGATGTTCTCGGCCGTCGCATCAGTCCCATCTCCACCGCCATTTGGACCTGTAACAGGCACCTGGACGATCGATTCTTCCAAAACAAGCTTCTTTCGGTCGTTTCCTTCTGAGGTCAAGAGGTGTAACCACCGACCTCCGGGGGAATCATGTTGACTACGGTGGGAATTCGTCAGCGCGGGTGCGTGTTGGGGGTTGGCTTGGATCTCGGCTTTGATACATCGAAGGCGTTGGTTGCTGGCGTGCTTGATCAACCCAGAGATGTTACACTGAGCGAGCCGGATTGTGCGGGTGACGCACCTACAGCAATGTCAGAAGGGGTTCGAGGTGCCAAGGATGCATCATCGGCGCGAGTGGGAAGAAGCTCTGCAGCGCTTCCACCGGTGATTATCAGAGAATTTCGGCTGTCAGTCTGTGTCAGGGTGGTTTGAACATCGCTACTCCTGGACACAGTGCCGTCAGTGAAGGAAGAGCCTGCGCTGCTATAATCCTCTGTGTTGAGACTTGCCAGCCGCGAAGTCAAGGCTGAAGAAAGATCGCTCATCTCAATCCGAACAGGCAGGTAGCGAAGATTTTGTTGATCTCAATGTCCTGAGCTTTATAATGTGCCAGTAGAGTCTGTGTTTCTATCCTTTTGCAGGAGAGCAGCGCAATATAGCGTCGGTCGTTATCTAGCTGACCCAGCAATCTTGCTCAGTCCGTACAAATCGGACATGGCTCCTGCTCCTCCTGTGTAGATGAATGAACTGATAACCAAAGTCTGTGGACCGGACCTTTCCATATCTGGCGAGGTCAACAAAGAGTCATTCATTCTCCAACGTCCCGGGTCTCGTCCTTCGCAGCGGAATTTCTGCGACTCATCCAGTCCTGTCGAACACGCTCCAAAAAGGTGAGCGGTCCGTTGTCGTAGTGCTGATCTCCTTCTTACCTCATGTCCCACTGGAGTCTCTCCGTGAACTGTATGCTGTCTCGAGAACGAAATCCGATCCCCGTACCAAGATTCGAGACGTTCAGAAGCAAAGAGAGGAGTTTGACTGCTATATGGATTCGAGATAAGAGGGTTTTCTGTCCTTTGGCCGGCCAACTCCTGAGTCTCGCTCATACATGGGTGGAGAAGACGGTATTCAGGAGCAGCTCCGGCCGATATCCGCTGCAGCCCGGAGTCAACGCTCGCACGATGGAAGGGCCCCGAGTCAGAATCCATCTTTTTTTGAGGAAGAATAGATCCATGGATAAAAAAAAACAAGAGCAAGCTAATCTGACTTATATGTTCGAAGGAAAGCAAGCAGGGAGCATGTTACGTAACCAAGCTCTTATTGTACAGTCGCGTCGCGGGAAAACATTCCTGGCAGTCAGTCACTCAGTTACGCGACTCTAGCTCGCGCAAAGCATAAGCACAATGTTGTCGCTCGAGATGTCAGCGCTTCACAATCTTACCTTGAAATAAAAGACTATCGAAAACGACCTCATCATCAAAACGTATCACTTCACCCGCTGCGTGGTAGCCTCTTCCTCGTTGCCAGCTCGGCTTGAGTTCATACATCTGACTCCTCATTTCTCAACACCCACGCCTCGCCCGGTCCGACCACAACGTGCGTCATGTCACACTACGCAACCAAGCCCAAAGCGCGCCGCGTTCCCCCCGGCACAACGCCCACGGCCACCACCTCCTCCTCTGGAATGCACCCGTCCGCACATCAATCCCAAGCGGCGCGCGCGCTGACAGAAGATCAACGAGGAGAGATCAAAGAGGCCTTTGACCTTTTCGACGTAGATAAGGACGGAGCGATAGATTACCACGAGTTGAAAGTAGCGATGCGGGCGCTGGGGTTCGACGTGAAAAAGGGTGAGGTGATGAAGTTGCTCAAGGAGTTTGGGGGGGATGATGGATTGATGGATTTTGGTGCTTTTGAGCGGATTAGTGAGTCATCTGGGGGGGTTTTATCAGTTGGTCCCCTCTTGGTGTGGTTTGATCATTCTTTATCGACCCAGTCGTACAGATATGTACATACTAGGAGCTCGAGACCGGATTCAACGTGCTGTGCATCGGATCTACGCCTTTCAATATCGACTGCGCCCTGTTCAGACGACTCCGTCATATTTACATGACTCGCTGACATCTCGCAATGCCGTGTGTCGTCAAACTCAAACCTCCACAGTGACCGAAAAGATTCTCTCTCGAAATCCAGAGACAGAGCTGCGGCGTGCCTTTGAGCTATTCGACGACGATCGAACGGGCAGGATATCGCTCAAGAACCTCAAGCGGGTGGCTAGGGAGCTGGGTGAGAATTTGGGCGAGGAGGAACTGTGAGTGAGATAAAAACCTCGATCGCCCTTATCTTCTTTGTAACTGCGTGTCTCGTTGAAATATACGCTTGCATCGCGCATGTCTCGGCTTCTTATCAGGTATCTCTGATTCCCGCGCAAGTCTGAGGAGAGAAAACATGCCATCTCAACTTTGCGTGCCGGCCTCTTATATTCCTTTCTGTGTCATCTTGATGGTGTCTTTCCTGTTTCGAGCTTCATCGAATGCGTGATCACTGACCATTATGTGTGATTATGCCTGTCTCCAGACAAGCGATGATAGACGAGTTCGACCTCGATCAAGATGGCGAGATCAACATCGACGAATTCCTAGCTATCATGCTGGACGGAGAGTAGAGCAATAGGCGATTATATAAAAACCGGATTTGTGACACAAAACACAGCAATCTATACTCTCTGCCCACTCTCGCCTTGCCCCATGATTCACAAGATTTGACCCTTAACTGGGCTCTACTCCGTCGTCGGACTCAAGAGGAAGTGAGGGATCCATCGACAAAACGGGGCTCGCATCTGACGGTCCGTGGTGGCGAGCGCGGGAGCAGGAGCAGGAGAGAGGGAGATAGGATATGAGATATGTTACAGGAAATGGATCGACCAGAATTGTGGGGCGGGTCAGAACCGAGCTGTATTTGAGAGGCAGAACCGCAACCACGAATGTACGAATCCGTTACGGGCTGGCTCACGGCAACGATAGATCGCTATATAATGAAGCTTTACGAATCCTTATATCATTAGACCATCGAGCCTCGAGTCCGGCTCCTCCGCCGCTCCCTTCTTGTGGGCGTTTACCGTCAGCATTGCCTGACATCACCGCACTTCCCGAATATCCATTTCTTTCCTGGAATGGACTACGGTCGAGATAGCATGACATGGAAGTTTGCATATCTGATCACCTTGACTGACCAAATATTGAATACAAATTACTTGTGCCTGATCGCCGAACTGCTTTGCGTATATCGTACAAGGGTCACCCCAGCTTCTTTCCTCGAACAGAATCTCGTACTCATGTCGCTTCACACGGATACGAATCGATCCGCCTTGCTATAACCGTGTGTGTCACGGTTCACCATGGCTTCATTCCCTTGATCCGGTTGACGCGCCCCACCCTCTTGCTGAAACGCTCTCAAATGCTCAACCCTTAGAGACTAGCCTTCTTGCCGCTTCCACCAACGACTCCCACACCTTCCAGATGACCGAGAAGGTCGCTGGTTAAGAAATCACTGGGCCACTCAGCCTTGACTTGGCCAGCCATGTATTCCGATGCGACTTTGACGTGTGAAGGGTCGATACCGGGAAGCTTGGAGACCTTGGCCGATTCTTCAGAGAAGATGGGTTGCAGGTATGAGGGGGAGATGGTCTTTCCGGAATCCTACGGTGGGAGTGGTATATGCGAGTTAGATCTCGAACATTGTCCGACTTGTAACAGACGACTTGAGGACAATTATGACATGAAGAGGTAGAGGTAATCACGCTTCACTCACAGTCTTTGAAGCGTACTTGCACCATTGCCAGAGTTGCACACGGGCGATCTCGGCGGTAGCGGCGTCCTCCTGCAAAGCAGACGGATACCCTTCAGCATGATATCATCAGTTGAATTGATGAACAGCTCACCATCAGGTAGTTAATAGGCACACAACCGTTTCCAGAAATCCAGGCGGCACAGTACGAGAGCGCGCTAATAACGACAGCGACAATCAGCGTCGTGTAGGATAAGGATACATGCGAGCGGTGAGCGTGCGCCCAGGTACTCACGCAGAAACGTTGTCTCGGACACCTTGTTCCGTAATCTTGCCCGGAACGGTGGAGTCGGCAATCTGCTTGTCTGTGACATTCACGTCTTCTCGTCGGATGTGATACTGCAGCGAGAAAGAAAGATACGGCGTGAGTCGTCGGATCTGGCGAAGGCACGATCAACAAGCGACGTAACACTCACCTGATTAGGACCCTTCATGTGCTCGTCGAAGACCTCCAAAGCGATCTTGATCAAGGCAGGGTGAGCGACCCAGGTACCGTCGTGACCAGCAGTGACTTCTCGCAGCTTGTCAGCTCGGACTTTGGACATGGCTCGCTCGTTGGCTTCGGGGTCGTTCTTGATGGGGATCTGAGCGGACATGCCTCCCATAGCAGCGACCTTTCGCCTGCGCACGCGAAGAGCAACATTTGGAATGGACGTTAGCAAGCTTCAAACATGTGTCACGTAGTTATCCATCTTGAGTAAATCTGGGACTTACTTGTGGCAGGTCTGAATGAGCAGTCGGACATATGCATCCATGAAGGGAACAGTCATAGTGACGTCCGATCGATCGGGCATGACGCATTGTTTGTGCGCTCGCTGCTTCTTGATGCTGGTGGGGGGGAGAGGCAGATTTCTACCGTTAGCATGCAGATATCGGAAGCAGGACTCTGACACAACACCGAAGGGAAGGGTTCGCAAATGCGGTCTCCAAAGAGCATGGGAAATCAGGTGGATCCGAGGCTCAGATGGGGGGTGAAGCCACTCACAAGCTGAAGATGTAGTCCCATCGACCACAGTTCAAACCAGCAGAGTGCTCCTTCAATTCATACAAGATCTCCTCCATCTGGAAAGCAGCAGGCAAGGTCTCGATCAAGACAGTCGCCCTGATACATCCCTGCTTCAAGCCCAAGTGGCTCGTGGCGAGGTTAAATGCGTCGTTCCAAAGACGGGCTTCGAGGTGGTGTTCCATCTTGGGCAGATAGAAATAAGGGCCGGAACCTCGCTTGAGGAGTTCGGCCGCATTGTGGAAGAAGTAGAGACCAAAGTCGAAGAGGGATCCGGACATAGGGACTCCATCTACGAGAAGCCGAGGTTCGGGGAGGTGCCAGCCTCGAGGTCTGCCGTTCACGTGATGTCAGCTGCCGGGCTACCTATCGATTACCACCGAATATCAACTCACCGAACAAGGAGTACTGCGGGCTTTTCGACGAGCTTGTACTGCTTGCCGTTAGTCTCGAAGTCGATCTGTCGCCTGAAGCAGAGTAGAAAGTCAGCTCGTAGTTTGGCGTCAGATTCGGTTACGGAAGCACTTACCGAATAGCATCATAGAGGTTGGCCTGGCCAAGGACCATGTTTGACCATGTGGGTGAGTTGGAATCTGCAGAGCAACATCAAGCATTGGTCAGCTGCGAGTGGTTGGGTGCGACCAAGAGACGGGCAGCTCACCCTCGAAGTCTGCCATGAATGTTTTGGCCCCAGAGTTGAGGGCGTTGATGACCATCTTCCTGTCGGTTGGTCCGGTTATCTCGACTCTGCGAGTAGGGAGAGGGAGGAGGGCGAGCGGAAAGGCAGACGATTAGGCGTACACATGGATTCCAGCGGGGTCGTTTCGAGTAGGAGTAGACAGAGACCAGTGTAAGAGTTGGTTGTCAGCTGAGAGTATGCCCATCCTTCTTTTCAAGTCTGAATGTCCTGGGTCATGTCTTTACTCGACTTACCGTCTGTCCTCAAGACCGGGCGCAGGAGGTGCGCAGCTCCATCCCGGAGCGTCTCTGATGTCTTTGGTCTCGGGCAAGAAAGTGAGGGGTTTGCCCTGGCAACGGTGGCAGTATAAGCCGCATGACCAATGTAGAGATCAGCAATGATCTTCGCAATTTTCTCGTGCTGTCCGGCAACGCAGCCTGGTGCTCTATGGGCTCAGGAAGGAGACGTTCCTTGAAAGGGAGATAACGGATGAGGGTGGGAATGGCGCAAAACAGCCATACAGCGGTGTGGGTATCTCACACTCACCTGATCGAGCTCCGCCTGTACCTTGACCCTGTTCTTCAGCAGCTCTTGGCGTCTGCTCTCAAAAGTCCTGTGTAGGATCGCGAGGAACTCGAGAGCCTCGGTGGTAATGATCTTGGAGCCTTCCGAGGGGACCGAGGTGGTCAAGTGGAGGCCTTTGGGGAGTGATGGCGAGGACATGGTTGTGGTGGTGAGGGTGGTGCGTGCTGATTTCGATTGGTGCTCTGAATCGAAAGAGAAGTGTTCTCTCAACCTGTAGGGATCTGTAGTGTAGGGACGGTAGATGCGTTAAAGTCAAAGGTTTGAAAAGTATGTGCGAACGGGTAGTGGTTTAATGGAATGTTGGTTGTATGCAGGGTGGACTTGATCCGGTTGAGTTGAAGGGTGAGTACCGGTGATGGGATGGTCAAGCGACGGATTGAATGATAACAGTGGTGACTGGTGATTGGTCGTATGGTATGGCGCGGGCGGTGAGGGTCGCGGGACTTTATATCTTTTATATTCCTGGGCTGTCTCTTATCTACATACAATTCAACCTTATCATGGGGTAAAAAACAAACGAACCAATAAGTTATGTGAGATGAACAGCGTCTTTATATACCTTGCATGCACCTGGGTGTACACATAGATGATGTATACTACACATGGACTTGGACTTGGTTTTGGAGCATCGAGATATACGTCCGAAATTATTCATTACTCTGTGCAACATGTTACTCGACCACTATAACCTACTCATCGGACATCCGACGGCCGGTTATCATAAAGCTCGCATTTCCAAGAATCTCATGAGAGTTTCATATCGTTTCCGTTTCTGCTACTATTGAGAGATTGGAAAACAGGTCCACCACAAGTTCCGCGGATTCGAAGCCAGCTAAGGTAGGTAGGTAGTCGCGAATAACCGGATGGCCTAGAGCTATACCTTCTATGCAGCACGTCTCTGTCTCTTCATTAGGTCGATACAGTCGTGCATACCTCACTCATCACTCGCTCATCAACTTCCACTCCCTGCCGAAGCACCGTGCTTTTTAGACGATACCTGATCGTTAGACTATTACCTATTACCGACTGTTGCCAGCCGGATAATGGGTTAACCGGCTCATCCACCCACCGTACACCGTACGGATTTACTCGGTTTCTCAGAGCTGCCTCTTGGAGCATTTCCCACTCTTCGATTGCGTCTTTCTTCCTGCATACCTCCCTTCGATCTTGGTATCTTCTATCAGGTATAATCCCGGGTAAACAAGCAGTGGAGTGGTATCAGCCAGTCAAAGACGATGTATCTGGTTCACGTTACGATGAACGGGCGGACACACCGACTCAAGGTTAGCCTGTGACCGCCACCGCCGCTTGTGCGTTCCCCACCTCAGAGACTGAGAAGAAAATGCAACGTGTCAGAAGCAGATGCAACGCAATCGCATCTCGTCATGGATGAATGAAGGGTATATATCTTATTCTACCTAGTAAACAAAAATGAGCGTTATGGGCGTTACGAGTCGTTCGATGTTTTCGTAATACTCAACCTACCGACTTATTGTAATCTGCGATACTGAACTTGATGTCATGTACTGCGTATGTATGTACTGGAGGTATATCGGAGGTTCAAGTCTCCTTTTCTCTCTTCTCCATGCCAACGTGGGTTCAATCAATGCTGATGCTAATGTCCGATCCTCAGACCAATGTCCCATGAACGTCAATCAATGTCCTTCTTGTTCAGAAACCTGCCCGACTTCGCCTTTTCTCCCGTGCGCCAGTGGGCACATATAGACAGCGGGATTGATGGGCAAGAAATGGAGTGAATGATCTGGATCGCAAGCAATGTCCAAACTTCTGATCATCCCCCGATGTCCGATTCGGCTGCGTCACTGTCGACTACCCATCCGTCCTCACACTCTACGTTCGCAGAGGTACAGATGTCTTGCTTGGACTAGGGCTTAGGGACGAGAATTCTACCGCCTTCCCATCCCCATTCAAATGTGCACTGCCGCTGGCACTTGCAGTCGCCGACAACGAGCTGACGCTCCTTCCTCTCTCTCGGTATTTCTCGGCCTGCGATCTGATGTGGCCCACTTCCTCGGGCGTATGCGCCAATGAGGCAAAGATCGGTTCGAATGTCTTGTCTCCGCCTGCTTCCTGATTGTCTTCGGTGTCTCCATGCGCTTCGCCCTTTTTGTCTATGCCAGAGGGCATTGAACCGCCTGTCGTTCCGTTGTCGCCGGAGACCGATTGTTCCTGAGATTCGGTACCGGTGTGAGAAACCTCTTGCTCCGAATCTTGCGCGCCGCTCGCCTCCGCACGCTCAAACTCGCTGGCGTAGTACACGTTCCCTCTTTCACCGTCCAGGATGACTCTCAGTCCGTTGCCAGAGGATGACGTAACCTGCGTCTTGACCGTGGACGTCGACACATTCAGGCTGTGGGTGCTCACGCCATTTTGGTCGATTGCAAGAGTCTCACCGTTGGTTGGTGGCGGAAGCGCAGAGGCGGCGGAGCGCGGCGATGAAGGATGACTATTGGATGCAGAGGAGTTGGGCTCAGACATCGATTCGGAGCCGAAACCCGACTTCGGGCCTGATCCAGATCCAGACTGCGAACTAGGCCCATTAGAAACGATCGGAATTTCGATTCGGTCTCCTGATTGCAGATCTTCCTCCTCTTCGATGGGCTGCTTGAGCTCTCCTTCAGACGTGATTGTCATTTCCTTGACTTTCTTTTTGAGCACGCTAGATTCGATTGATTGTCGTCTCCTCTCCCTGTCCTGAGAAACCTCGGGCCCACCATATGATGTCGGATGTCCAAGGCCAATCGGCATTGTGCTGGACCCGATATCCATCGGGAATCCAGTCAAGCCAGGGGTTAACGAGCCATTCAAACCATCCTCGAGACCGGGGGACGAGAAGAATGCGTTCTGAAGACCACTCAGCCTCCTAAACGGGGTTGGAGAGCTTGAGTGCGCGTGAGGATGAACCGGATAATGCGGGTTGGGCTGCAACATTGGACTAGGATACATCCCTGGAGAAGGGTATGGTATGAAGCCCCCCATCGAAGCCGACCGGCCAGGAACAGGGCTGGGCGCGAATGGGGAGGTGGGCATTTGAAGGGGAGATGATTGAGGAATGTGCATCGGTATGGGCGACGGCGGAGGTGGCAGGATAATGCCAGTTTCGCGGAGAACTGTTTCGTATGTGCCAAGCCGGTTGAGGAGGGCGTTGTTCATGTGTTGAAGTTGCGAAAGGCGGGCTTGCAGCTGGAAAAGCAATGATGTCAGCTTGCAACCCTCGTGCAGGGCGATACGAACCGATATCATGGTGCGTTGATCGTGCGTGTCGACCATGATTACGACATCGAGACACGAAGCACATCAGAGAACCATACACTCACCTCGGCTTCCCTTCTCCTGGCGTCTCCTTCACCTCTCCCACCAGCCTTCTTCATCCGATCGTAATCACTTCTGGCCCTGTCCTCATTCAGTTTGCATCTCATTGCTTCATCCTTGGCTTTCGCTTCCTCTGCCTTTGCGGTGCCGATCTCCGCTCGAAGCTGATCAATAGTCTCATCGCGCTTCTCGACGATCTCTCGGAGTTGATCGGCCGTCAAATTAGGAAGAAGAGCAATCGAAGAGGTTCTTTGATGCCGATGTCTTGGCCTCGCCTGGGAGCTAGAAGACGAGTTCCCTTGTATTTCCATAACGATGTCTTGGTCACCGTTGATCATTTCAGAGCTCGAAGCCAAAGATTTGCCTTGGGCAGATGTAGTTTGCTGTGTATTCGTAGCCGAGGTGTAACCATTTGTTTGACCAGCTTTGGCTTTCCGTTTCTTCTTCTTACCGGACCCTGACCCAGCGGTTGTTGACAGTTGGACCGGAAGATAGCCGTCTTCCGGGAAGATGCTGAAACCATCTGACTTCCTCTTCTCCTTCAGTTCCTCTTGCTTACTGCTCTGCGCAGATTCAGATGCGCCGTCGAATTCATCCGAAACCTCTAGTCCTTCGACTCCATCATCGGAAAGAAGAAATTGGTGCTTGTTTCCGTTGACTCGAGATGGTCCAGCCATGGGTGACGCAGGAAGTGGGATCTCCCACGGTTCGAGAGGGGTCGGAGAGATGATCGTCGGTGGCCGAGGGACAATGATGGGTGGAGGCGGTCGATTTCTGGAAGGGGTAGCGAGCACTGATGTTGATGCGGAAGGAGTCGACTCATCTGTGGCCTTCCTGATTCTGATGGAGGGAGACTTGTGTATGGGTGTTGCAGGCAGAATCCGCTTCGATTTGTTAGGTGAAGTAGCGATATGCTTGCGCGTCGAGGAGGAAGTAGGGGGTGCAGGGGATGACTCGACCGAGCTAGGATTGGTCGTGGCGGTTGATGGTGGACCGAGATTGGCGTCGGAGCCAGTCGCCGAGCTACTGACTCGTAAGATGGATCCTCCTCTTTTCTTTCCCTCTTTTCTCTTTTCCCTCCCTCGTTCCCTCGCTCCGATCTTGAGGCTGCCCGTGCCAAGCGTACCGCTGCCACCAACGTCTTCTTTCTCCTCTGATTCCTCGGCTTTCTGTTCCATTCGGATCAATTCGCCTTCCCTCATCCTGGAGATCTTCTCTCTCCTACGTCTAGACCAAGACTCTATCGGATCGCGAATGAAGAAGTAGACCGCGCCGACGATCAGCACCACCGTGCATACTAGCAGCTGGCCCCGCCACGACGCCAGGAAGGTGATCGTGCTATGAGAGAGAAGCGCAGGAGATTGAGGAGGGTTGCCATAACGAATGTTTGGTCGAGCGGCTAGTGGATGCGCTCGACGAGGTTGATGGGACATGTCGGGGATCGTCCTTGGATTTATGAGAGTAGATTATGGTTGGGAGGATGAAGTCGAAAGGAGACTAGCCGGAGCTACAAGAGAGGGGAGGGGAGAGGTTGGGATCGCTGAGAAGAAGAGCACAGAGAATGGATCAATCGAGGTGAGACATCAGATATACATCGATGTTTGGTCGTTCGGAGAAGCGAAGGGGGGTGGTCGATGAGCAAGGTGTACGTGCGGATCTGTATTGTGTGAGTGTGTGCAGGTGGCGGGGTCGCGTGGTAAAGGCATCAATCAGCGTGGGATGACGATTTGTCGGATGCATTGATTGATTTGGGCAAAAAGCGCAATCAAAGGAAGGGAAACGGTCGCAAGCGAAGCCAAAGGTACTCTGGGTACTGGTGTATTCGTTCAGGCAGAAAGAAACAAGTGGGGAAGATGGGAATGATCATCTTTGCAAGGAGCGACACAGCCTATTCGTAGCAGCAGCAGAGAAATGATTCGGAACACCGAGGAAGCAAGTAAGGAAGAGGAATGGCGATGAACAGGTGACATAGAGAGGTGCGATCGGCACCTGAGATTTGGAAGGAGAGGGGCATGTGTGAGTTCTTAGAGAAGCCGTCACAGGTCGTCCGGACCCTCGTGGAGTCGTAGAGAGCATGCCAGAGAAATGCGGTAGTATCTCCGATGTGTGATGATCGAGGATGAACACCTGACCGTCTGCACGTGTGTACCTTTCCAAAGCGAGATCGTTATAGCTCACCTGCTAGAAAGATCTGCTTTCTAAACCTTCTCCCTCTTCTTTGGGTGATCTGGTCTCTGCGGGCTAGTTTGCAACAGAAGGTCCGTTTGCCTATCCTTCTGTCCGTTTTGTCGACCTCCGATTCGTCACTATTTCAGAGCTGAAGATCACTCAGCCATGTGATATGATGTCCAGTATATTCTGTCGGGTGTTATAGGGTAATCGTTGATGAGGGCAGAGGGAGCTGATGATGCTACTGGTGTAGAGGGCAGAGAGAAATGATCAGAGAATTGGGAAGATCTGGCAAGGCCTGGGTACTCGCGGGCACAAGTAATATGCTAGACTGATGCTCGAAGGCGAAGTCGATGCCGATGTGATCCCAATTCTGGTAACTGTCAAATGAATGTGTTTTTCGAAGTCGCTTGGTATTGGATGCTTTGACGTCAGGCCAAGCTAAGCCAACGAGAGGGTGAACGAACCGAAATCTGACGTGTTGTGGGATGCCTATTTACGTGCTGCTTGTCCAATACTAACATGTACTGGTATCGTCGGTCAACAAGGACTGATTGAATTGCTGTGCTGCGCTGTGCTGGATCAGTGGCCGTGTTGAATCGCCCGCTCGGTCGGACCCGAATATCGTCGATGCTGGAGGCGGCGAGAGCCGTTCAGCGGGTCTTAGCTCTAGTTAATGCAATTCTGATTTGGCGAAAAGAGAGTGCATATGCTAGCAATTTATGCTCGTGAGTGTTGAGTGAGGAGACGATGCTGCGGCGATGTTGAGCGGGCCATTGAGGGTGATGAGGACGGATGGTTGCTTCTGATACGTTGCGCTCAGCTCGGTTGATTCTAGGTTACGCTTTGTGACGGTTCGGTCCCCATCTCCACGCGGGGTCCTCGCTTCTCCTTCTGCTGTATGATGAGTCATAGTCATGCAAGTCCTGAGCAGCATTGCGCGCCTATTCAACCTCTGACGGATTCTTTTCATCTCAGGTTCTGCCATGTGGCATATCTCTTTTACCCTGAGATAGTACCGATCTTTGCGATGGGCTCTGAGCGCACGTGCGAGGTGATGAGCCAGTAGATATCGTCATGCCATGCATGCACCAGACAGAACAAGCAAAAGATACCGGCATTAGCATCTTGAATCATTCTTTGTCAAGACAAGCATAATATCCACTGGCTCTCTGTATCGATATACTGTACCACGACCCACAGCCCCGACTCGTTCGTGCGCCGCATCCGACATTCCTGTGCCTTTCCATTCTCGAAGAGGATCCAGCTTCAATTCCTTTTCATTCGTTCACCTCAACACGATTCAAATCTTCTTTTCCAGCAATAACATCGCAGACTTCTTCAAGTCGTCGTCTGCCCGTAACGGCCATCATCAAGTAATTTAAGAAAGATGTCCACTCAGCCTCTGCTTCAACGAACCGCTAAGAAGGTACGTACTGTCGGAAGGGGATATCGGTCTTACACCTGCATCCTATCGGAGTATGAAAGAAGGATCAGCTGACCCTGTTGAATCCTGCTTATCTTTCTCTCATCTCCAAATCTCCCTTCGACGATACGACTCTTATTATGGCGGTTACAACGAACTCTCACGAACGATCGACCTGTTACTTGGTGCCTTGCCATCGTAGCGGATCGCCCTTCCCGTAAGAGTCGAGCCCAAGGTATTCTTCGCCAACGAGTGAGTCTGTCATGATGTATAATGTCTGTCGCGCACGAGCTGGCCACATCACTCGACTCGAACTTGTCGCTGATAGACGTTACTCTTGTACTTTGGTGACTCACCCATCCTGTCGATTGACATCATTTATACACCCCTCATCCTCTCTTGAAACCGTTCGATACCCGGCGTTCGTCGCTCGTCGTTTTACAGGCGAACTTTCCTCTCATGGCTCCATTTCGCCGTCGTCCTCGGTGGTTTGGCCGTAGGATTGCTTAACTTTGGTGACAAGGTGAGTCGACCACGGCGTCATAAATTCAGTATCGACATACGCAGTAGAGAGGAGTCTCTCGATCGCTTCCTTGGAAGGCCCTTCATCGCTAGCCAGTGGCAGAACAGGAGCTGATGCTACGGTTGCCATCGTCGATAGGTCGGCAAAATCTCTGCTGCTATGTACACCATCATCGGTAGGTCTGCCCGTCATCTTGGATAGATCATAACTCGCGCCCGAGCTGATGATCCGTTTGTGTCGCTTACTCTTTCACAAATCCCCCATTGCTCTATTCCTTGTATTTGATGACCCGCCCCCGATCTTTTGTCTTCATTATGCGCCACCGATGCTCCACGCTGGTCATCGAACAGCAATGGCGGTGATGTTATACGCTCTAGTAGTATATCAGATGCGAGCGAGATCAATTCGACTACGAACTGGCGCTCCTTACGATGATCGACTAGGTCCTGTAAGTGCCGGCCCGTTCCTCATCATCTGTATATCCTTTCAGACTCCGCTATCCAATCTGTCTCGGACCACTCTTGGGATCATGGCGATAGACAATCGTGAGAGCGAGCTGACCTCACGACCACTTTCGACAGACTGTATTGTGTGTCTGCCTGCTGAGTGAGTTCGATCAAAACAGTGGCTGTCACAGCCATGGAATGAAGCGAATGCTGATCCGGACTTGATGCGTCTTCAACCAGCCGCTATCGTTACCAACTTCATCCTGAAGGCTGTATACGAGTAAAGCGCGGTTACTGAAGTCGATCGGCTCGATGCTTCCGCTTCGAGGCCGTGATTGGACGTAGGGAAGGCCCGGAGGGAGGGAACGGCGAGAGTACTCGTGAGGGAAGGGTTGGCGTGCTTCCGAAAAGCGTCAAGAGAAGGCAAGGCCAGTACCACGCGAAGGGAGGGCAGTTGTGAATCGTTGAGAGCGCACAATGGCCGCTAGCCCAGTTGTGCGCAGGTCGTGTGTCAGATCGTGACTGAATAGTATGAGCAGGCATGACTGATGATGGTAGGCCTCGGGATGGCATCACATTATGTATACACGTTTCCTACTCTTCTTGCATACTTGCAAGTCCTTGCCCAAGTTTTCATAATTAGAGTGTATGCACATCATTGCTTGTACCCGTACCAGCCAGCGAGACTGGAAATCGTAGAGACGAGAGGAAGGCTGTGATCATACAGCGGAGAACGCCGGCAGTGAGACTTTCGCCAGGTGGTGAGCCACGTGTTCGTCACGTCGCACTAACGTACGTAGGAATGTGCTCACAGCACCCTTTGCATGGGCGGCTCCGTAAGTGCACGCAACGATGTTGTTACTTCCTGCATCTTGATTCGCCCTCTCTATATCTGACGGACAGCTCTCGGATCTCTCATCATCTACAGAACCCTACCTTACCCCGCAGAACCGCATCCCTTCAGCATGTCTTGGCAAGGTGAGTGTAAGGTGATCGATCGGGGCAGGGCTGGACTATTCGCTTCGCTTTTGGTGGGAAAGTGCAGGCGGATATCGGGCTCACATCGTCCTCCGACATCAAACGAGCCCTTGGCCAGGCAACTGCGGCATAATCGCTGCTTGAGATCAGATCGAGCCGTACACGGATGAGGTCCATGTCTAGATACTTTCATCGCCTCGTGATCCCTTGAAGCACTTCAGCCCGCTGGACCTCTATATCTTCCACGGTCTCCTATCAGAGCACAACATCTATCCGTCCAGCAATTCCTCGCTACTATTCTGTGATTCCCCTGCGTGCTTCCTGCCCAATATCACGGCCTCATAGGATATGGTGAACGCAAGCTGACATCACACCAACCATGATCCCGACCTCCACCCACAGCATACGTCGACGACCACCTCGTAGGTACCGGCAAGGTCTCGAAGGCCGCTATCCTTGGAAAACAGGGTGGTGTATGGGCCGCTTCGAGCGGATACAATGTGAGTCATCCAATGGCCGTCGCCCACCTAGCCGTCTCGATGTGCTTCTTGGGATGCTATCTGGCAGTGGCGACTTTGCCTAGCCCCTCTCGTATCCATTGAACCAAAATATATCCTTCTCTATGGCTTGGGAGGCCGCAGAAGCAGTTGAGAGAAGGAAGCTCCACCCTCTGCCTCCCTTCGTATCCCTGTGGCACTCAACACCATGCTGTTCTTCCAACGACAGGTCTTGACATCAGTTGTAGATTGCACGTTTACTAACCAAGGTGTTGATTGTCGAACTCGTGTAGCTCTCTCAGCAGGAACAGGACGCCGTGGTCAAGACTGCTTTCGCTCAGCCTGATCAAATCCGAGGTGAGCTTGATCTTCCCCCTAAACATCTTTCATTCCAACGAGGCTCGTAGATTGTGGGAAAGGGGCTTCGTCTTCATTTCAATTCATCGCTGACTCTGGACCTTATTTACGCCTCTTCGATACCGCCCTACTTACCACCGTCGAAATCGTCCCGCCTGGTTGACGTTACATTCGCTAATTCTCAATTCCATCTCGCTCGGCGGGCAATCATCAATATCGTCCACAGCCAACGGTATCACTCTCTCCGGCTTTAAGTTCATGTGTATCCAGGCCAACCCTGACGAGGTCATTGGTCGAAAGGGCGTGAGTAGGGGTGTGGGCATTCTCCTGGAATCTTTCCTTGCTTTGACTTCCGCTAATGCGCCAAACATGTCTGGCATGCATGCAGGAACGAGGTGTCTTCCTCATCCCCACGACCCAGGCTATCCTTGTTGCCGAGGTGAGTATTTCGAGTACCCACCTCATCAGCTGCTGGAGACTATCTCAAGCATATCCCTCATGGTATGCGCGAGCAATCGTTAATGGACCTGCGTGCATGTTGCGCTTTCCCATTTCATCAGTACGACGCTCCCGTCTCTGCCGGCGAGGCCAACGTGATCGTCACCAAGCTCGCTGATTACCTCAAATCCGTCAGCTACTAGGAGGAGCGCGGGGTTGTCGGCTGATTGTTTTCGCACGAAGGGAGTAGCAGATGGACTCGGCAAGAATTCCGTGTATGATGGTATGACGTGGACGCGACATGAAGGTATACAACTTTATTTGCTCGGGAAGGGATGTATTTGAACGTGAATGTCTCTGTCTCCGTCTTCGTCTTGTGAGCTCGTGAACAGAGTCAATGGATTTACATCTTACATCTTCCGGGATTAACAGGTAGCTTGTCAATCTTCACTGACTTTCCTTCTACGCTCAAGTTACTGTATACATTGTGACGGACTCTGACAAACGCCTCATATCTCCGCCTCGCCGTGTCTACGCTGCAGTGCGATGTACGCTGACAAACAAGCTTTCCTCAACCCAAGCCTCTCCCTAATATGCCTAACCGTTACCTAGGCGTTGCCCGTCGCTTCGACCTGTTCATTGCTTGCCCTTCTTCTGCTTCTTGACCGGCCCACTCTCCGGTCTGTTTGCCTTCTTCTCCTTCTCCTCCAACTCGTTGCCCTCAGGCTTGGATTTGGATTTATTGTCTCCGAATTCGCCATTCCGTCTAGCTAGTAATCTCCTAGCCTTTCGGTTCAGCCCACTCGCACCGTCCTTGGCCGCATCGTCGGCCTTCTCGTCACTAGCAGTACCAGACTGAGCCTGCGCCAACAGCTTCTCCGCTCTCACAGCCCTACGCTCCTCTTTCCCCATCTTGCGTTTTCTCTTCCTCTGAACTCCACCACCGCTCGCACTGCCCTCCGCTTCATTCTCAGGCTCGGATGCCTTAGCTTCATTCGATCCTTTGTCAGGAGCAGCGACGGACGTGGATGACTCGCCCGTTCCTGCTCCTCCTGCTGGAGCAGAGTCGAGCTCTGCCAGAATGTCATCTACTACTTCTCTCGGGTCGGTGTCGGGCGGAGGGGGGTGGGTGCTCAGCCGAAGGGCGTATCGCTTCGCAGCCCGCTTGTGGCCCTAATGTAAGAGACAAGGATGCGTAAGCGACGTCTGGTCATGCGATCGGATGGATGATGAGTGTTTACAGCAAATACATGGATTCAAGATCGACAAAACAGAAGGAACAGGTTACAGCAAAGCAACAGCTCGAGTGAAGAGGATCGCACACAGGACAGGCTAGGCTGGAGCACGGGTCGGGAAAGAACAGGCAGTCCTAGATGGCTGTAGCTGTCATCGCAGCCGTGCACTCACCTTGCTCTCAAGATGTATTTTCACCATATGCTGATTCTTCATCAACTTGTCCGGGCACAGCACGCATAGTTGATCGTCGGCATTCCCGTTGGCGTATATGGGTTCGGTCAGGGCTCCTTCGAGCGAGATGGGGAATACTGCATGATGGAACACAGATATAAGCAGGTCACCCATAGGATCAGTATCGTCTTTTTCCGGGTTTTCTGTTGATTCGACCCGATATTGGGTGTAGGACGAGCACGGGCACAGGCACAAGCAGAAGACCATCTCTCTCTCTCTCTCGTAGTGCTTAAGTCCGAGTTTATAGCTCGCATCGCGCAAGTCCATGTCCACGAACCGTCCTGGAATACAGATACTTGTACTTGGGCAGGGGGTCGGGATAAGAATCTTTACTCACCAGAGCTTGATGCTTCACTCCCATCTTCAGATCCAGCATCCTCTTCGTCTTCCTCTTCGTCTTCGTCATCGGAGTCGTCCAGACCTTCGATATCCACGTCCAGCTCTATAGGACATGCACAGAGGAAGTCAGCAAACTGCGAGCTGGAACATCTGCGCTTGGATTGAAGCTACGCACCTGCATCTCCTTCTTCATCTTCCTCTTGACTCTCCTCCTCATCGTCATCATCATCGCTGTCCTCGCTCCAGCCTTGCTCGTCATCATCATCCTCATCCTCGCTGCCGCTCCCGCTCACACTCTCATCGCTATCAGTCTCCTCCCCTGCGCTATCACCCATCTCCCTCATGGCAGCTTTGATCTGAGTGATACCCTGTTCATCTTCCCTCGCTCGCTTCTTCATTCGCTTCTCGGTGAGCTTGTACAGCGGCATGACGGATGACGGTGTTGCAATATGACCACTCTACTTTGGAGACTCGGGAAGATCGGGGGAGTGGTAAAGCCCACGGGGGTTTTCAGGATCAGTCAGGGTGTTGTCCGTTGAGCGAAACCAATCGGGACTCTTGTACCGAGTAAGGGTTTTTACAGACAACACTCTAGCTACTGAAGAAGACACAGCGGTGTAGCTATAAGCAAGATGTTAGTGAAGCTCATACATTTGCGAACTGCTGCTTCTGTTCCTCTTTCAATTCGATCATCTGTCAAAATACAAAATAATCAATAATCGCGGACATGTCGGCGACCGCCGCTCTGTCTCTCTCTCTCTTGCGAGGATTTCTGGAAATCTCGTAAAGATTAACTTATATCAAGAAATCCCGGAATTTGGCTAAGCATAGCCGCACACCCGCAAAACCCGCGAGTGACTTTACTTTACGTACCGAGCCTTGGATCTCATCTCCTTGACATAACTGTGCACATCATCTCTGACTGTCACTCTCCATTTCATCCTCCCATCGAACCAACGAACTCACAAAATCATAAAAGATCTTGGGTCCTAACTCCCTCGGTCATTGTGTAGCATCAGCATCGGGTTGGTTGCTCCGCCCTATCATAGCCAGATGGCGCCCTCGTCCGACTTCCTCTCGTCGCTGCGTCGGCCTAAGCGGTACCCCTCTCAACCGCGGAATGGTCCCACTCGGAGTGGAACTAGCAACACCCTCAGCACATGGGTCGATATCGATCCTACGACGGGGCAAGATCGACTGCTGAATGTCAGTTCAATAGCCCAGCCCACACCGTATGGGGATACTGGTGGTCCAACCCATAGCAGCCTTTCACCGGAACCGACGCATGATTCGAGGACTTCCTTTGGTTTCGAAGGCTCAGTTCGGCAACCCAGTATGGACAATACCTACTTCGATGATATATCGCGCAGAGGAGAAGGCTCGCTTAGAAAGGTCAGCGATCGAGAAGGACGGGCTGGCAGGTTGAAACGAAGGAGCATGCAACTGCTCAAGATGGTTGGCGGAAGTGTTAGTGGTAACGGCGAGAGCCGAAAAGCCAGCACCAGGAGCATTAGAGCTGGAGACATCCAGATTGTGCACACGACTCACGACGAACATACTCGACCGTCTATCTCAAGCGTCTCGCGGCCGTCCATGTCATATGACTCGCATGCCTGTGCAAGCGGCAGTATCACGACTGTGAGTGAACATGCCTTGTTAAGCAGCACCCTCGTTCCTTAATGCGACATGCTCAGGAACGCTGATCTATCCACTTTGTTCATCCGCTCACATGTAACCATCCACCCATGTGCCATGCTATCCCAGTCAACACCACCTCTCACCCCCTCGTTTCATGATGACGGATACCACGTCTATTCTCCGACCTTGTCACCGGCATCACAGTCTGACTCAAGACATCTTCTACCTACACCCCCGCTGAGTTACAACAGCCGCTGTCCTTCCTCTGGTTACTCTCTGTCGCCGTATCAAACATATACAGATCCTGTACGACCAAGAACTACCTCGAAAAACCTCACTCCAATTCCTCCAGGATTCATGCTTGAAAACATGGCAAGCGACGAAAACACTCCACCCTCCAAGCCATCCACCTACCCCTCGTATGCTGGCGACTCTGACTCATCAGGCAAGAAGCCGACGCTGAGACCCACTCGATCGGTCGTACCGCACAATACCCCTCTCAGTGGACTGGGCATGAATGTAGGCCTGGACCTGTCTGCGATCTGTGAGCCTCCGTTCGAGCACACCGCCAGGGGGACTCCGGACTCGGATGGATCGTGGAGATTCGCCCCTCAACGTCGACTCACCTTTGAGAATTTGATGGATGTTCCGCTACCTGCGCCGAACGGAGAGCCCAGCCGATACTCGCAAACACTTCAAGCACGATCAGACAGGTCATCAATTGTAGCAGGGATTAAGTTGCCGCAGTTCAGTTTTGAAACTCCCTGTGAAAATCCTGTCTATCCTGTTGGGAGTCTTACCGAGCGTGAGAAACGATTCGAAGATCCCGCGCTGTCGGGCCGGGAACACGACCCGGTATTCGAGGTTTCTGCTGCGCTCGAAGCGCTGTGGGAGTACGGGTCGACCGGGTCCGAAACTCGTGAGGGCTTAGGTGAAGATGCCGAGCTCGACCCGAACGAGTTTCCGCTACCCACGGGGTTAGACTCTTCTGGTACCGAGCCGCCTCGACTTCAAAGAGAACCCTCACCTACCGAAATACAGCTGAACTTATCTACCTCTCGCTCTCGCAGAACAGACCTCTTGAAACGTTCTCATCCGAAGCCCCTTTCTGAAATCTCAAAAACCGATGTCGCCAATATCCCGACAGGCCGAACTCATGACAAAACGCACAGAGCTACACCATCGACCACCTCCAGTAACTATCCAATCTCATCGCCCCTTTCTGACGGATATCTGAGTCTGGACGAAGATGAAGGCGAGGGAATCATCATCGATGCGAGGTGGCAGGGCGCTCACCCGCTCTCGGCTCTCGGCCCGGCAGGGGAAGGTGAATCAATGGCTGGAGTCGAAGTGGCATATAGGATCCCGCTGAAGTTTGTCAAGCCTGAAGCAAGGCGAAGGACGAGTCTGAGCGGTGAGTTCTCCGTCTTCACCAAATCCCATCGTGAACCCGAATCGTCTTCGGGGCTGACTAGGGATGGAATGCTTGGTTGTCGTTTTTTGCGCTATCAGCCGGTTCACCATTTGTCGATATCTACCGAGCTACAGACCCACACTCCATCTGCGTCGATGTGGACCAAGCCGGCGAGCGTGCAGCTGACCCCGGGATCGAATCTGCCGTTGGGTAATCTTCCCATATCGAGACCGAAGCATAGAGGGAACGGGTACTGGAGGCCTATCAACAAGAAGAGAGAAAAGAGACGAGACTGACATGGACAGTTCTTGTCTTATTAACGAACACGAGTATCCACGATAGTTTCGATATTATGTTGTAACCTAAAAAAAAGAACAGCCTTCGACGACGCCAACCACGCGTTTCTTCAAACCACAAATATACATATACATATACATAAAGTGTCTTGGGCTCATTCAGGTGATTCACTAGCATAGCATACAACTACATAGCTTCACACCGCTATCAAATACGTCCACAGTCGCTTACCTCATACGAGCATTTACATCCGTAGCACACATAACATCGCATCGCGTATGAATTCATCGTACCTGTTACAGTTCACTACATTGTCAATGGCATCCCTCCCGGTACATTCTGACTGACAGTCGCAACCATCGGACAGAATGGGCATCGAGGTACAGTACGTTGATGGAGGGTAGAGATCAGTCCATACGTTCTGATCTTGTCTCAGGTCAGGCTTTCGAGTACCGTGTTAATGTCGCACTTCTCACGACGGTTATGTATCGGAGAAGCTCATCCACCTGCAATTCTGCGCCCAGGACGTGACTACCGGATTCAGCTCTCACACTCTTGATTCTGAACGAGTCCTTCGATTGACTCGACGGGACACCAACGGCACGTAACTAGACTATTGTCATGATGGGACATGGCATGACAAGCGACAATACATGCGAGGAAACAGATTATAAGAAACGTGGGAACGCTACAACATCAGTTTCTTTCACTAATATAGCTATAAATAGGATAGGCTGTGGAGGTACATGCTACAAATTCCGACGAATACGACTGATACAACACCACAAATCGAAAATACAACGCATGCACATGAATGACTCCTTTTTCTCGCTCTGATGAGCAGTCAGTACGTCCAGAACGACGGCCAAACCATCCAATACCATAACCTAGACAAATGACGAAAGCTCGTCGAATGACCAAATGGCATCTACTTTTTGGGAGTCTTCGTGAGCTTGTCCCACGCCCTCCTGACTCTCCCGCTTCTGCCAGTTCGCTGCGCATCGGGCGGGAGGATAGGTTGATCATCTTCAAGAGGAGTAACAGCTCGGGGAAGACGCTCCAGCTGGTATTCAAGCTCCGGGGACCCCGGTGGTAACGTATCTTGCTCGCCGTCATGCTCACTTTCCTGCCCATTCTCGTATTCGCTTCCATACTCGCTCTCGTACTCGTTTTCGATCTCTCTCTTGTTTTTAGACTCGCGCTCATCCTCAGGCGGATTACGATGCTCAGCACGATGTTCAGAGCTTGCTTCGCTTCCCTGTTCCGATCGAGTCCCCAAAGAACTAACTCTCGGACTGCCGTGCTTGCTCGTCTGTCCAGTCGCTGGTTCTGGGTCATCCGATATCTGTTGGCTCGGGGTGCGATCACGAGAGGCATGATCGGTGGTATGGCTACAAGGACCCAAGGCGTCACCACCGAAGCTGGTACTGATAGAACTATCTGAAGCAGGTGCGTTGGCATTTCCAGCTTTTGAGGGTGGTGGGGTGTGAGACGTCTTATCCGTTTGTATATCTGGTGGTTCGGCGACAGGTTGTTCGCCACATATTGATGCGGCGGAAATTGCAGGTGGCGTGGCAAGGTATGGTCGGGAGGAGGGTCCCGCTTGCGGATTCGGATTGATTCCGTAATACGAGGCCGACTGTTTGGTCTCCACGTCCCAATTCGCTTTGCCTTCAGACGCTGGGTCTTGAGCTTGCGTTGATTCTGCGTGGCCAGCACCTGTCTTGATTGCACCGCTCGAATCGTCCTGGAGATGAGCCAATGGGTCCCTCGATGGAGGGGATCTCGCCAAACCATCGCTGGAAGACTCGGCTTCATCAGAAGCGTCTTGTCCTGAGAGTGAGATTTTACCGGTATGCGACTTCTCAGACAAGGCCAAGGCTGAGACTGAAGAGCTCAAGGCTGGTGGATCAAGCTTTCCACCGGTGCTGACTCCAGGAGTGAATGGTTTCGTCTCAGTGATCCGGCCTACGGCTTGACCAAGAGCCTTTGACGTAGTACTCCCAGCTGGAGCAATTCTGTGCGAGGATTTATCAGGAGATGCGGAAGTCGAAGGAGGATGAGACTCCGAGGATCTCTCGAGGGCATCCACTGAAGATGGAGTGGCAGGCAGCGATGAGCTTTGCTCTTTACGCTGAGGCACCTGGGGAGGAGGGGTATGCTCGAAGGCGTAAGCACTGATACCAGTGATACTGGGAGTCTCGGGCTGATAGTCGGAATTTTGTGTCTCTCCGCCGACAGGAGGAAGGCTGAAGCCCTGATCGAGTTCGTGTGATCCACCTTGGCCTAACTCTGCAGCTGCAGCGGGGCTCAACTTCTATCAGTGACAAACAATTCAGAGTAGGTCTATACGACTCACGACGTTCGGTCGACGACTCCATGGCCACAGTACCGTGACTAGCAGTGGGCGCCGTAAAATCTGGCGGGGTGACCGGTTCATCAACGTTGCTGAGTTGTTGCTGCATTTGGACGCGGTGTGGTGGTCGCGGCGTTGCATCCGAAGCGGTCGATGCCGCACCAGTGCTAGCGTTGAGAGAAGACCTTTTAAGATCGTTCTGGGTGGTCTTCGTTCCAGGGGAAGTAGGGGTGACATCTTGCCTTACAGGTACAGGCTCCGAAGTCGATGGATATTCTTCATTGCCAAGGCTTTCGATGTTTGCTGAGGCGGAGCCACCCGCGTGACCTTGACTTGACCTTTTATCTGAGGATGACCGAGTAGCTTTCCACTTGCCCTTCTCTTTGGTCGTCGCTCTTCGAGACCGCTCTGCAGCCTCATCTCTGCGTGAGACGGAGAGAGGATGTAATTTCCCACCTGCAGGTGTATGCGCGCCCTGACCCTGATCCTTGAAAGCAGTTGCGGATGGTTCCGATTGATTTTGCAACTGCGTTTCCCCTTCGGCGTAAGAGGGACTTCGGGTACCCGAGGAAGACACCGGCGTTGTGATGTCCGAAAGAAGCGGCTTGCGCTCTATGGCTGATGCGTTCTGCTGCACATTGATTTCAACACCGCTTTTGCTACTTTCACTATGTCCGTTGTCGCCGAGATCGACAGTCGTCAAGGGCGGTATCAGCTGCTGCGAAGTCGGAATGGGCGAAGGCACCTGTATATACTGGGGCTGCTCCGCAGATCGTTGCGGACCTTGACCGAACGTACCCCGACTCGACCCGGAGCCTGCTTGAGCCATTGTAGCTGACGGTGGTAGCGGGCTCATGGGGGTCGGAAGTGATGAAATCTTTGTAGGACCGAGCACAAGGGAAGAGCCTGGAGCCGGTTCCGCCGACTGCCTCGTTTGTCGTGTGGTTTCAACAGAGGAGTGAGGTCGAGCTAGGGGCGGAGTGCCGGTACTGGACCCGATCCCAGGGAATGACACATGCCTTTGTGAGCGAAGAGGAGGTCGCAAGGAGGATGCAGCGCCGGTCGTTGCTTGTTCCAGATCAGCCGCAGTCAGATCGCTTAAAGCAGTTATCACTGCGCAGAGACGGTGGTCGAGCTGTGCGGCAGCCTGGGCAGTGGCAGTCTGCGTTTGGTTTCGGAGCCAAGCTTCAATGGCGCCTGCGAATTACAATCCTGGAGCATCAGCATATCGACCATTGATGATGTGTGGACCTTGTGAGATAACACTGACTTCGAGTCTCTGAAAAGGAGGCCAAACCTGGACCGAGAGGTGACTGCATCGAAACTTGCTCTTGTAACTCGTGCTGCTGTTGGGTCTCCTGACGCTGTTCTCGCGTGGTCTGATCTCTCGTATGCCCGGGGTATTCATCCTGCAAGGACACTTGGCCAGGATCCAATCGTCTTTGCTGTCCATCGTGGCGACTCCCCTGCGTCGGACGCTGCAATTCTTCCGCCTGATTGCTTTCGGTTGTCACCCCCGCTGGACGGTTCGAGGGTGGTTCTTGCGATGTCTCCGCCTTGCACGATAAATCCCGGTGCCTCGATGGGCCAGCTTGGGTCTCTTGGAGGTTCTGACCGTACCCGAAGCGTGAGTGTGGTCCTTTGGGCGGTGGGTCGCACCCTTGCACTGGAGTGGGATCCTCTTGACCGGTTTGACTGGTACTCGCCGCTGGGGCTGTATGTGGGCGCGATCTCTTATTGCGACCATGACTTGGGTTGGATGACAGTTTGCCAAGACCGGTCCGGTTCTTGACCTTCTCCCACAAGGTAGGATGCTCGGGCGCCTTGTGACCCTCCGAGGGGGTGCGTTTGTGAACTCCTTCTTTGGGAGGCTGAGTAGACGGGGTCGGCGGCATACCAGTCGGCGGCACTATAGCGGGTGTCTCCCTCATCATATCTTGCGAACTCGGTGCCTGCTTTCCGCCCCTTCCTCCTGTAGCTGCTGAGCCCGAACGACCACCGTTGCCCGATCGTCCCATATCTAGACTTCTTCGAAGAAGACCGGTCACTTGTTGAACGCCCCCCAGAAAGCCACGGTTGCGAGGTCGTCCGGGGGCTTGAGATTCAGGAGGAGGGGGAGGCGGAGGATATGTCATCGGTGAGGTCGCTTCCTCTGGATCTCCGCGGCTCGCAGATTGAGATGAAGGCCCACTGTGGTCTTCAGATATGTGTGGCGATGATCCAGGGTTGGTGGTTCGATGGGCTTTGGGTGGATATGCTGGCGCTTCGACCGGCGGTGCTTGAGAAGGAGTTTCAGAGGTTTCGCCTTCGAGATACTGAGTAGTCTGAGTCGTGTGAGGTGACGAAGGCGGAAGCTGCCCCGCAGGCGCTCGACGTTGGGACTTCTTTTTCTTACTGTCTTCAGACTTCCTTCCTGATTTGCTGTCCTTCCCTTCGTCTCTGCCGGGACCGCTGCTCGATGCTCCCCCTTCCTCCGCTTTGTTTTCGCCACCATGAGGTTCCCCTGAACCACCTCCCGATCCCGCCTCAGTTCCACCTGGAAGTCCGGGTGGCAGGCTCAAGGCAGCAGAAAACGAAGGGCTCGATCTTGCCTGCCCGGGATTTGAGACCGAAGAAGAAGTGTCTGGCGCGTTGCGTGATGTCTGTTGAGCTTCAGTGTCGCCTAAGTTATCCTCTGCGGCAGGAACGATATCCTTGCCAGCCTGTCCTGATGTGGTGGACTTCTTGGTGGGCGACTCCGGATCATCTGAACCTCGACCAATGGTTGGTGGATTGGTCTGTGCAGTGGATTTGGGACTTAGTTGCTGCTCCTCACTGGAAACTGAGGCACCCGGTGGTGGTGGAACAACGTAAGGAGGTGGATCATTGGGTGGGTTCAAGTGAAGTTCGTCCCTTGCCTGTAAGGGGCTGCGTGAACGGGGAGTCGTTGTCGCTTCTCGGTCGACATCCTCATCCATGGCGTGGGCCAGACAACCCAGCTTTACAGCTATGTTTCGTCGGAGGGATCGAACATGTATCATCAGTCTACTGAACCAGCCTTGCGCACGGATGTGCTCCGATTGCGGAGCATGCTGGGCTGCTTGCCCTCCCGTGCTGGCAAGTGCATGCCCAGCTGGACTTCCACTGGCAGGTACATTAGGGTCGTGACCAGGCGCTGCTGCGCCTGCCTGGCCTGGGTTTGGAATGGAGAGGGTTTCTTGTCCGGCGGTGGTGGATCGATCAAGGAGCGGAGGTGCCGCTTTTTGCTTATAATCCAATCTGGGGGTGATGTGAGTTTCACGTACGCCGGTATCGAAGTCAATCGTTCCTCGGGCTTTGACACCCTCTTCCCCTGTTTGGAGTGGGACGATATCGTCAGCTTGTTCATCCGGGCCTCAATCATGAAAAGCCCAGTAAAGAAGGCTGTGTGCGAGACACTTACGGGTACCTTCAGGCTCCCACGGATCCTCGGTGGTGAGATTCGGATTAGGACGACTAGCTGATGCGCTCCCACCAGGAAGAGGAGGATGAGAGGTCGTCGTGCCTTCAGCTGTTGTCACCGCTGGTGAATCAGAGAGCTGCTCCGCCTGCGAGAATGATTGACGAGGCGAAGCTCGGGGTGGATCATGGGATCCGCCGCTCGTAGCTAAAGCTGGCGGGATAGTTGATTTAGAGATGGGTTCATCAATGAGCTCCTGTCGTGACTGAGGGGCAAGCGAAGGTGACTCGGAGAGAAACGGATTCGGATCAATTTGACTGGTATCGAGGAAGCGCGGGCGAGTCTCAGCGCGAGGTGTGATATCGAGATCTACCTCCTCTTGTTCGGACTGGGTGCCAGTGCCGGACTCGACAGGTGACTGTCGGTCCATCAACGACTGTTGTGAAGATGGGATGCTCGGATCGATCCTTGGAGAGCTCTCTTCAATGGATGGTAGACTGGAAGGTCTGCTCTCGTATTCTCGTTCGTCCAGGAATGGGTTCATGGGATCGTCGATCGCAGAACGCCTAGTACCTGTCCCGTATGGATGAACGAGTCCTTCGATTCCAAGAGGGTTGCTAGCCACTGAATGTGCGAAGGTGCTTGTAGGTGGATGCTGCTGAGTTTTACTGTGTGATCCAGCGATACCGCTACCCGAGCTAGGCGTTCGAGATCTATCTAAGGGCTGATGTGTGAAAAGAGGACGCAGTGGCTCCGCGATGGGTGGTAAGGAGCTTTCTGGGGTTGACAAAGGGGAGATTGGGGTGATGTTCGCCGTGTCAATCCGTTGAGGATCGGACATGATGGCGCCGTGTGATGAAGATGATACAGGATCGCGGAGGGGTATATATTTGTACAGTCTGAAGAGCTGCAGCAATGGCTGCAGGAGGGAGGGTATATGGCTGGTCATGGGGACATAGAGAATGCAGGATTGGGGTAAGAACGAGAACGAAACTTTCTCGTTCAGAAAGAGAGCGGAAGAATGGAAGAAGAGCTCGGTAGGTAGGCGAAGGGGTTGAGAAGAAGCGGAAGGGAAGGCTGAAAGAATGACGAGATAGAGGCGTGGGAAGATGACTGATTACTTAGCGGTTTTCAGAGGAGAGAAGGTGAGAGATGAGATGGGGTTGCAGCGGGTGCGAGGGAGGGAGGTCTTGAAGGTTGATGCAAGTGTGCATGGAGGTGTGCGCTGTGCAGATAGAAGGCGTACTACGCGTCGGTACAGTCAACCGACATGTTAATTTGTTAAATGTGAGTTGGGCCTGAGTGGCGCCCTGCTGCTGAAGTTACTCGAGTGAGAAGTGAGCAGTGAGTAGATCATTACTCAACTTCATTCTTACATTGGAGTGAGACATCATGAAGGGGGCGTGTGTACTGAGAAGTCTAGTTAGTAGTATATATGTCACAATGAACAGATGCCAATCGTCAGGCTCAACCATACATACCCGTATTCAGCACTGTTGCTTTGCTGTCAATATGAACTGATATGGTGAACCGGGCAATAAATACTCGCGGGTGCATGCTTGAAGGCTTGAACGCAAGGTAGGCAGGTATTCGACGAGTATACGAGTATACGAGAATCGATGACATCGCAGCCAAATTGCTAGCGATCTCGAAGTCGACATCGGCTCGGGCATCCATCTTCGTTGACCGGTGGCCACAGTGGGCATCGTGTTTCCTCAAGAACGAGATGACATGCACAACGATAGGCGTTCGAACCGACTGTATGATTGATGGACTATCACGATGGTACCCAGATCATGCCAGAGAAGTTATTGAACAACGCTTCCGAGACGAGGAAGTAAGCGTTACGTAATCTCTTGTCATTTCGACTTTTTCCATGGCAGCTTCGTTACTTCCGAGTGAGCGATCTCCGCAGAGGTCTTCATCCTCACCTCATCGTCAATAACATCGAAAAAGATCCCACCAGAGTATCAACGACACCACAACGCGCTCTTTCCTCCTACGAAGCGTCTGAGACCACTCGTTATCGCTTCTATTGGCCTCTCGCTCATCACTAATCACTCGTAGCCGGTACCCAATCCTCTTCGTCAATCATGCCTGCAGGAAACTTCCGATTCAAGGTCCGACCTAAGAAGGGTGCGTGGTGGTTTGTCTGACAATACGAGCATCGGCGAACAAGCTACATGCGAATGATCTGAGCTGATCTAATCGTCTCTCTGATGATACCTTGCTTTTTCTTGACATCCTCTTCCCGTTTAAACTTGCTCTCATCGGGATACTGCAACCAAAACAGACCAGATTGTTGTGCCGTGCGCGACGGAACTAACAGCGCTCTTAGCATGCTTCGCCACGACAGGCGACCTGCGACATACCACGACGTGCGCCGAAAACGCCAAGGCGCTGCATACTTGTATGGCATCACGACAAGCTGGAGGTGGCAAGGCTAAGAGCTCGGTGAGTGGAATATCCATCCACCTAGATCATGGATGTTGCCGCCTCCGTATTTGCCCCATATCCCTTCCCGTCTTTTTCCTTCGAAGGTTTTGTTCTATTGTGTTCTTTGCCTCATCTGCCAGCTGCGCTCAGTGAGCAGGCAAGAAGGTATATCACCACGACATCTTGGTGTACTTGATAATGTCCACTTTATCATCTTCTCACAACTTACCCGTCTACGGAAGACCGACATCAACAACTGTTCATATCAACTTATCATCCCTTCGAGGGTGTCCTGTTTCGCTGTGATAATCTCCTCGCTGGATGGTTCCCCGCTAACCCGCTCGCCCCTTTTACCATTGCGATTGTAGATCAACCATCTGCTGGGCCGAATTCGAAGATAAAATAACATCCACCTCGACCTCTTCCTTGTCCTTCACCCTTGACCTACCCTTAACTCTCATCTCACATCGCTCCATCGCGACCATCACAGCCACCAGAACCACCAGAGTATCCGCAAAATCGTGGACGACACGCAAAAGTTAGACGTGTGATTCTTAGCACCATTAGCCACCATCATTATTTCATCACCCACAATCACGCATATTACAACTTAATCACGCCGCCTTCAGTATAAGAGCTGGCGATCCATGCCCGAAGAGCAGGGGATTAGAGCAGAGTCGACCAAGGCGATCCGATGCGGATTCGCAACGAATCACATCAGCTGGTCTGTCCGCGCTCGTCACTTGGTTCGCAAGGGGAAGATTTCGGAGGGAGCACCTGTCTTGGCTTGGGGTAGACCAACGTGGGCCAACGAACGTCGGTCTGCGTCACACGTGTACACGTCATTTATATTCAGCACAAGGCGGCAGGGTTTTCATTCCTTGTACGACCACTGGACCACCATTTATATATATACCAAAGAGATGCAATTTGATACCCTTCATGTTGGCTCTCGAGCATCAGGATCGATAAATGTACACCTTTCATCGGTGGTATCAGCTCGACTGATAACAGCCAATCAAGATGAACACAGCCATTGCCATGGCCAGGGCTGTTCATGTACCTTTTGTAATTGGTAGCCTGTATGTGCATATGCATGAAATCTATTCCGAGCGAACCTCATCTGCCGGTGTCCTATTCAACCCTCATGTACGCCTTGAAATCGGCTCGCTAGAGCTAACGTCTACCCATGCCTGTCGTTCGCTATCTCACACTTTCGCCTTCTCCGCCTTCTCGCCAGCGGCTTTAGCTCTGTCCATCACGGCTCTCAGCTCCTCGGCAGCAGCACACAGGGCTTCGCCGAATTTGGCTGCATCGTTGTTCTTGGTGGTTATGCACCATCGGATGGCGTCGTCATCGATCGAGTATGAGAGACCGTATCCGTCCTCGACCACTGCGCATCATCAAAGTGGCTGGTCAGCATCGAGTGTCCATGCGTGATCCGAGTGGAAGTGTTGTGGTGGAGAGACCGGTGGCACGATTCCGAAGGGATCCAGACTCTGCAGTCCACTTGATATAACTCACCTTCTCCATAACCCCACCCATCGAGGAACTTGCTCGACAGTTGACTGGTACTCAGCTCCCAGTGACCGCTCCGTAACCCGTCCTTGTCGGTGAATACCTCCGGTACACTCTCCCCCTTGGACGTATCTACCAGCTTCTTCAGTCCAAACATATGTCTGTCCACACCTTGGCCGTCCGCCGCCCAGACAGAGTACTGAATATGTCTACCGACAGCCGCTCGGAACTTCTTCTCCCGTTCCAAGTCCGATGACTGGCTATTGAGCATGGCTTCGCAGAAGGCTTTGGATTCGTTTGAAGCCGATCGGATGACTTCGGTTCGACCCAAGAGGTATTTACGAGTCTGGCATGATTCGTAGGTGATTCCTGGCCGACCGAATAGCCGATAGAAGGCTAGCTGTTTGACCATTTGGACCCACGCGTCAGGAGAAGCTCGGTGGGTTTTGATTGCGTTCTTGCCGTAGCCTTGGAAGTGCACCATCTGAAAGATCAAGGAATCCAATCATGGTCAGCAGCACTCCTACAGACGTGGGTAGTCGGTCGCAAAGTCACCTTCAGATCCTGCAGAGACATGTCTTCGCCAAAACCTTTCTTGGACTGCTCGATCACGTCCTTCGTCTTCCCGTCGAGCTCGAACACCAGCTCTTCGGGCTTGGGCATAGGAGTATCTGCTTTCTCGCCTTCGGGGAGCTCAAGTGGGATTTTGCCCGCTTGTATGGATCCCAAGGTGAACTCGTTCAATCTGAGGGTTGGGGTACCGTCAAGCATCGAGTCTGTGGAGCAGCGACAATTCGTGCGTTAGCTCCGTCCATGTGCCAGATAGCCCACTCCTAGACGGACCCTATAGATGCCGATACAACTCACGCTCGCCATTGAAGCCAGTTTCACCAGCAGAGTCTACGATAATCTGATGTTTGTCGAACCACCTGTTGAAACCCTTCCCTTTGGCGGACCGGTCATGACCACCAGCCCAAAGCGACCACGCTCGGGCATCTTCAGTCGAAGGTGCAGGCTCGGCATCGAGACAAACAAGGAGGATGGCAGAGTCGATGGCTTGAATTGTAGCTTTGTTGGCGGGTGAGAGGGAAATAAGGTGGTTCCGGGTCTGAGAGGGCGAATTCGAGAAACGTCAGGATTTTCGGTACTGTACACGGCCCAATCTCAGATACGAGGGCATTCATCTATCGGCAGTTTAACCGCATCGGAATCGGCCGCGGAAGATATAAAAGCACAAAATATCACTCACCTCAGTCCAGAGATCTCGGTTGTCAACGGTTAAGATTCCAACCCCGCTTCCCTCCTTGCTATCCGCAATTTTCTTGATTTCCTTGAAAGCTTGCGCGAGCTCCGCTTTTCCTCGTCCCTTTGTGTCCACTTTGAAGTATCGGTTGTTCCGTACGACTACAATATGGTGATTGTCTTGACCGAAAGCGGTTGGCACGTCGGCGGGGGATGTGGGAACTCGAACTGCATTGAATCTGAGCACGCCAAGATGAATCAGCTTGGAGGAGTACAAGCTTAGGAACCCATTTCACGAGGGACACTCACAGATACTTGTAGGACTCCATGCAGAGCGGCTGACCCTTGACCTTCTCGGGTTCCAGAAGCTCGCTAGAAGGCGAGATTGAGGTCAGTGACTTGCTTTTGGCGGAACTTCTCGAGCTAGGCGTATGACAGCACTCACCTGTCTACCAGCTTCTTGAACTCTACAGTTGCTCTCACAAGTTCCGCCGCCCTGTCTTCTTGGGACTGACCTTTCCCCAGTCCCCGCTTGTGCACGTAGAAATAGCTGACATCAGGTATGATCCTGCCTCTGTAGCCCATATAAGCCGTCTCGTTCCACCACTCGCTCAGCCAGCTCTCCTTTGATCCTGCGCGGGCCTCCAGTCTGCTCTGCAGCGTTTTGGAGTAGTCAGACGACAAGAATGACTTGACTAGCTTCTCATTCCGAGCGTATGCGTCGTCTGACAATAGTGGTCGGAGTGTCTCAAGGTATTTGTGAAATGTCGAAGAGAGGGTTGGGACCGGTAAATGCGGTAAAGTCGACTGCGAGGCATATAATGGCTTGGCGGTTGCTTTGGCATCAGCCTTCAAAGCTGATGAAGAGGTGAGCGATCGCTTCGGAGGAACAGCGATGGGCATCTTGGATGGCTGGACGAGCGTGTTGGAAGCGTCAGCTCTTCAATAATGTCTCTCGACGAGGTGACAAGGTGGATGCAGCACTTACGCGAAAAGGGATAGGAAGAGGGCGGTGCGCAGCGATCCGAGAAGTGAGATTTGATGGCCGAAGAAGCATCGGAATAACTCTGTGTCTCTTGACTGATATCAGTGTTGAGGACCAAGGAGAAAGAAACAGCTAGTTGACTGTTTGTTGATGGTTGGTTTGAGTGAGATTGATCCGCGCGTTGGCTAAGCAGACTGTGTGGTACGTTGCTGGGATTGGTCCGGTCGGCTACTTGGTTGAGATGATGCCTGAGCAATTCGATCACCGTTATATACTGACTGTATCGCCCGGCCGTAGGATAATGGGGACTACCAATCCTCATCGCCCTGTTCGTCAGGATGCATGCATACGTGCATCGCACTGCTCTGCCTACCGGCCACTCCATTCAGAGGGAAAAAAGACCCCAGGCGAAGGATACATCACTCGTCACTGCACTCAATCCCCTTAATCCCCGGTTGTCTCATAACCGGCCGGACCCACTCATTGCAATTGCCCGTGGACCACAGATGCACCCTCACCGATCAACGCCGAGTTTCCAAGCATGAAGTATGCGACATCGACATGCCATTACAGCCCAGAGACTTTGGCTGCCGGCAAGATAGCAGTGCATGGCGAAGGACAGTGACTCGTTGGGGGCCATCAAAAGCGTGCCCAGAATCAGCTAGTTCATCAGAACGAGCGTAGAACTATCAAACGGTCTGATCGCCCCGAGGATAGGGATGGATTCCAGGCTGTTGGTGTCTTAGTCGTCATTGAAGCCGACGACGTGTGTTGCTATACGGGCCGCCTCGTGTCGTTGTGGCTGTCAACCACAATCATGGTGTCTGCTGCCTTGGAACAGGGCTAGTTGGCCGTGCCTCGAGCAGGAAATCCCAGAGCCACAAAAGCCTCATATGCGTCAGGCCGAACCGAACTTTGTCTTTGTTAGTGACAATGTCTGTGAGTCCACCAGGACGTCTGATCTGACCTTTGTCCATGAATTGGTCTCTGACTCTCCGTGACACATGTCCTGTATTCCCCTCCTACACTACGCGACCGGCTGGTTTCACTTTCCGGCAGGCTGCTTTTTGCAGGCGGGATCCGCCGCCAAGAGGGTCAAAGGTTCTCAGGATGTAGAGTTATCAGGCTGATAAACTCTTGTTCATATCAGACACACCTGCTTCGAGTGGGATGTCAACGAAAACAAACCGTCGCCGCCGTATTACGCGATAGGGACATTGCTCAAACCATGATCATTGCAAAACTAAGAACAACAACATATTCAAGCATTACATTGAGCCCACCCCAAAATTAACAGATACCTCAAGAACAGCTCGGCCTGACCGGATCCGCACTTGCTCCATCACGCGAAGTGATAACGACGGCAGGTCAGATAGGTTGACACACGCCAGTCTCCCGTGAGATGACATTCATAGATTATCCAACATTTTCGGAAAGTCCGTTCTTCTTTGATAGGAGGACCGCATCTGTTCCGGAGCAGGAAGAGGGGATAGTGAGGGTACGTTCACTGATTACACATCTTTTGCTATCCTGAGGACGAGACCGTCTGCCACGAGCGTATACTACAGCTCATGTCGCCGGCGGCTGCCACCTCATGTGTCAATGAGCGGAGCTGATCATCCGAATTACTCGCTGCGATGTAGCCACACTCGGCTCCTAGGGTGGCATACTACCATCCCAAGAATGTAGGGAACTATCACTATGGCGTAAGTACCCTCTGCTCAAAGCTTCACTAGGTCCCGTTCTCTCGTTCCTACACAGTCGATCATCCCATAAGGGGTGCAGGGTCCGTTAGTGCTGATGTGCTGTGTTCGATGACCGCCCACAGGAACGACATCCGATGCGTCCACATCGTATGGAGCTCACGAATCAGCTTGTACTAGCCTATGGACTGCACGAGAAGATGTCGATGCATGCGCCCAGAAAGGCTACGGAGGAAGAGCTGCTGGAGTTCCACGATTCGGACTATGTGGACTTCTTGAAGCGGTAAGTTTCCTCGCTGTCCGCTTCTGCAACACGTCAATGATTCCGCGGACTGGTCTTTCGCAACTACGCTTTTGCCTGCTCACCTTCCTGGGCGATCGATCAAATCATCTCATAAAGATGACTGACCGTGACTCTGCGAATCCAATAGAGTAACGCCCAAAAATGCTCAGAACCTCACAAAGGACTGGACGAAATTCAATGTCGGGGACGACTGTCCAATCTTCTACGACCTCTTTTCTTTTTGCCAACAATACGCCGGAGCGTCTCTTGCAGCTGCACGGAAGCTATCGAGCGACAGCGCGGACATAGCTATCAATTGGAGCGGAGGCCTGCACCACGCTAAGAAGGGAGAGGCTAGCGGATTCTGTTATGTGAATGATATTGTACTGGGAATACTGGAGTTATTGAGGTGAGCTGGCCTGCTCTGTGCTGTGGCTTTCAAGAGGTGTATGCTTTTGGTCACCTACTCACCGCGAAATGATGAAATATGAGTTACTCGCATCATGCCACCGCGGACTGACTATGCGCTGACAATGGATTTCGAGCTAATCCATTGGTGTTTTTCGTTCTCTCTCAAAGATATCACCCACGTGTCCTTTACATCGATATCGACATCCACCATGGCGACGGTGTCCAAGAAGCATTCTACCTCTCGAATCGAGTCCTAACCGTATCATTCCACAAATACTCTGCCGATTTCTTTCCCGGTACCGGCAATCTCTCCGAGATTGGGTCCGACCTGGGCAAATATTTCTCTTTGAACGTACCACTACAAGATGGGATAGATGACGAGTCGTACATATCTTTATTCAAGGCTGTCATGGAACCGACCATCACGACTTTCCGGCCTTCTGCTATCGTCCTGCAGTGCGGAGCCGACTCGCTGGGCTGCGACAGGCTGGGAACGTTCAACTTGTCCATTGCCGCTCATGGAGAATGTGTACGATTCATCAAATCCTTCAATCTGCCCTTGTTGGTCTTGGGCGGCGGAGGGTACCGGCAGTCTTCAGTGGCGAGGTGCTGGGCGTACGAGACGGGAGTCCTGGCAGGGGTATCACTGGACAACGACCTGCCCGTCAACAACTACTACGAGTTCTTCGCACCGGATTATCAACTGCATCCGCCGCTGACAGGAAAGATCGAGAACCTTAACACCCGTCAATCACTGGAACGTATACGAATAACGATCCGTGAGAAGTTGAGATATCTAGGCGGAGCGCCCAGCGTCCAGATGCAGGAGATCCCGCCTGATCTGATGGGGTTCTTGGCTAGTGAAGAGAAAGGCAAGGAGGAGAAGAGGGATGATGAAGCGGACAGTCGACGGGAGAGCGGGTTGAAAGATGGTGATCTGCTGGATAAGGAAGTCGGCGGCTTAGGCGATGGGACTGCGAGTGGACCGTTGGGAGGCGCAAGGAGACGAACAGTCAGGATATAACATCCTCAGCTTCCATGATGCGTGGTTTGGTGGGGCGCGCAGTAGGTTTGAAGCCAGTCTGTATCACATCTTTTCAGTAGCATCTTGTCGCAATCTCAATATGGGTATGGGCTATTCAGAATATATTGTTCGCTATCTGTTGTATATCTTTGCCATGTACACTACAACTATAGTTGAGTTCTTGGAGGTGACTTGGTGTGGGCGGGACTCGCGTATAGGCATAGAGTCCACACTCGAAAGCACACTCCTTGTGACCATCTCCTGCACTGCCTGATAATCCTCGCGGATGCCAGTTGACAGGTCGTTCACTCCAGAAGATGCCATAGTTCTCGCAGGGCACGACTTCGATAGCTGCCAAAAGACCGACCTTGGTGTCATGTACTCGTACTTCGTGGTAGTCCGTTCTGCTGCAAATCACTTGCTCGCACGATCACAGAGGCACGTATGCTTTCTTCTATTTTACTATGATGTGTCTATCCTATTCCACAACTACAACAGCTTGGAATGCACCCTTCGTCTCTTCCACCACCTCTTGCCCAACCATATGCTGAGCGCCACAATACCCTGTACCAATAACACCTTGATCCACCACCCCAGGCTACCTTCTCTCTCTTCCGAGCCGTCATCTTCTTCTTCATCATCCTCTTCTCGTTTCCCCACAACACCGCGATCATTCTCATTGTTCTTCTTCAGTCGCTGCTTATGGGCCATATCTCTTAGACCTTCTCTCTCGATATTATGATGCGCGTGTTCCTCTGAATCGCGTCTGTGGTCCACTACGCCGTCGGCTCCCATACCGGCTCGAGGCGAATTGATCTCATCGTATGAGGCGTCAGCATCGTCGTCGCCGTTTGGGACCGTCAAGTGGAGATCCAGCTTGTGCTTCACGTCTAGGAGAATATCATATTGCCATTCCTGTGGGTGCGAATACCGATCGACAACAAAGTCAGCATGATGGACACATGCCGCGATCCGGATCGTGGTCACGGTTGACGCAGATAGTTGTTTCGATGCAAGGCGTGATAGAGGCACACTCCAGATGAGGAACACAGAAAAGGAACACCTCCTACTCACGCCGATCGCAGCCATTTCTTGATCCCAAGTTTGGATGGAAGATCGCATTGCCAGTGCCGATTCAAGCATTGTCCGTTGAGTCGATTCGAGGTGTTCTACCCTTCTCTGCATTTTTTCGAGGTGGGTCCTGTGGTATTAAGGCGAATTCATATTCAGCTGTTGTTGATGTTGTACTTGTTCTTGTGGCTGTTCTCTCTCCGACTCTCAAGGAGTGCAGATACCAGGAGAGGACGTTGGAAAGCGGAAAAATAGATCCAACTCACGATAAGGCCGGATCGAGCTTCTCCGCAAGTTTGTCTTTTGCGCTTCCCGATTTCTTGTCATCCACCTTGACATTCGCGGCAAGGATATCCACTCTCCTGTGCAGATGATCGATAGCCTCCAGCATACGCTGCTGCGAATGCTCCAGAATATCATCCATGACCTCGCTTCCTGTCTTGAACTCCACAGGCGCCACAGCAGCTTCTCCTTCGTCTCCAGAATCTGCGTCGTCTCCGGCGCTGCCTGTAGCGCCGTCACCACTGGCGGAATCGGCTTTTTTCTTCGGCGCGGCAGGCGCTTTGGGAGGATTCGCGTTGCCAGCGTCACCGGCACGAGCGTGATCAAGCTGCGGAGCCTGACGCTGCTTGTCGTCTGCTCCTTTCTTTCCCCTTTGAGGTGCTGGAGCCTTTGTATCGTCGAGATCGTGTGGAAGAGGCGGCAACTCGTGTTTTGGAGGGTTCGACTTGTCATAAAGTCCGTCAATACAGACGACTGAAAGATTGGACATGCGAGGCATCACTCGTTAGTCATTCCCGCCTGTGTTCCTCCGAAAAACTATGTAGACCTGATCGTATGCAGGCCTATAGCGCACACACAGCCAAGCCGTATGGGGACACGACAGAGATCATGACATCGCGGTCCACTCACCATACTGGAATTCGTGATCTACGAAGCCCGGCTGTATACTACTGTCCTTGATCGTCTCGGCGTTGTACAAGAAAGCCACTGGATCAGGGTTGACCGGCTCGTCAAAGCATCTCGCCGATTTCTTGCCCTCGTGAGTCGCTTCATCCCAATTGCCTTTGATGGTCCAGCCTTCCAGTCCAGCAGCGGCAATACCGTACCCCATGTATCGCCCTTTGAGTCCGTTATTGGTGACTGAGCCGCCCTTGATGATCGTCTCGATGTCGTCTGACCATACAGTCGCTCCTATTCCGATACCAACCCGGATCGACCGACTTGCCGCATCGATGATATTCTGCTTAACCACCACGCCAGTGTAATCTCCATCGAAGGGCGTAGAGTCGACCAGGAGGATACCGGCCATCGCAGAGAGGGACCGAGCAAAGATGTGATTGGCGTGGACTAGTGTACCTGGCGAACAGTACACGACTATCGCTGCGTCCGTATTGTCGTAAAACGTGTTGTCCCTCACGAAGGAATCTCGACAAGCTATTGAGACCCCGTCTGCGAGCGGTCGTCCGAGGGGCGACATCTCGGGGTCTTCTCCATCCACGTCCGGGTCGTATTCTTCTCCAACGGGGCCTATCTCGTTCTTATCCACCATCGCACCCGTACAGCTCAACTTGTCTCCTTCTCTTATATGTACCGCTGTGAAACCTCGGGGGTTCTTCACCCAGCAATTCTTCACGCTCTGACCTTCATTTCCACCCAACACCACCAGCCCAGTGGCAGAATCGATATCTCCCATACGGCCCAGCTTCTTCCTATTCCCATCGATGATCAAGCTCTTGATGCTAACCCTCGCACATCGCCGACAATCACCCTGGATAGCAGTGGCCGTCTGTTTTCCTTCCACTCTCAGCACTGCTCTCTCCGATCCGGTGGGGTACCCGTACGTAGCTATCTCCTGATCGGCCGCCGTGAAGATGATTGATCCAGAAAGCCGATATAACTTATTCGGACACAGCAGGACTTTGGTTCCCGGTCCGCCGTCGATGAACATCTGGTTGATAGAGTCGTAGTCTGCAAATCGTAGACATGGTGGAGCAGCTGTCACCATCGGCAGGAGACAGGCGAGAAGACAAGTGATGACGAGGAGAGTGGAAGATAAGGCATTGTTGTGTGCCGGTATTGAGGAGGGTGGAGCGGGCGAGCCAAGCGAAGGCATTGTGGTGACAGGAGGTTGTGCAATTGGTACCGAGCGATGCGTCCTTCGCCTTCGGGATTTCATTGGTGATATCCCCTGTTGCGGGGGGGAGAGGTGTGACGTAGAGGTCGACGCGAAAGGCAATGAATTATCTTGTGAACAGCTCATCGGGTCGAACTCATGAGGTCGAAATCGAGAATATCAGTGAGAGTTGACCGCAAGGTGTGCGATGTCGGACTGCTGGAGCGGATCTCGAGATGGCGTAAGCACGATGATAGTGGTGAATAGTTCTTCACCGCACAGGCGTAAACGCTTGATGGAGTCAGAATGCAGACTGGCGTGAATAGCTGCTGAAGATATCTGTTAGTGGGGCTCTCGATTGCATCTCCATCTCGCATATCTTCTTGACGCGCCTTGGTGGACTCATGTCTTCGGTACTCTCACACAATCGCCAAGTATGAGTATGAGTACGGCGGTAACGGCAGAGTCGGAACAAATAACAAAATCCTTGATCCTGTAATTTAGGCTTACGGGCACCGCAGTACACACTAGAGGTAACCCTGAGATCCTAATAGACAGCATTACAAGCGGACATTGCTTCCGGTTGTAATGCCCATTAGGAAAGGAAATCAACTCAACAAATCAACATCAGAGGTGGGGTGGAGGTTGATCACAAGTCTGTCTGTGCGGTCTGTGGAATCAACGTCTGTGCACAGAGTGTCGATGCAACGTTTCATCATCTTAGCTTGACGACGGAATCCCGTTTCGAAGAGGCACACTGTGCCGCCAGTTTGGAGCTTGAGACGGGTCGAGATGAGCCTGAATCGGCGTCCTTGCAGTATATAACGCTCCAGCTGAGATCTCCCTGCACCTTCTTTTCTCTCTTCTCCCGCAACTTCTCGTCCAGCTCTTCCCGGTACGCCCTGGACTTCCGAAGTCATGGCCGCGACTATCTCTGACGATCCCTTGGCGAAGAATCTACTAAACGATGAGGATCTCACCGCATCTTCTGACACTGAATCCAGAGAACCCCAACCTGTGTTTGACAGCTTCGACCTCGACATAGGTGAGCAAGTTATATATACAGGATCATGGGACGACAGTGCTGACTGTTGGATTCGAACACCTCAGTCGTCAAAGTTCTCTCAAAGACGATCTTCTCGCCATTTTTCGTTCTATTTCTCCCAGTCACCTTCCTCTCACAGGTCCCATCCACCCATCCCGCATTCATCATCTCCGTCGCCTGGACCACATTCATATGCTTCATCGGTGAGTCAGCTATCCAATGCTCGCGCTCCGGTTGATCAAGGCCAAGCTGACTTCATAAGTCCTTGCTCGATACAGACATCTGGAATCATGTGGACAAGGTGTACCGGTGCCGAGGGACATGGTTGTTCGCTCCTGAGAAGTTGAAGTGGGGGAAGCAGATCGTCTTAATTACCGGTGGTGAGTAGGGCGATCCATTTCTTTCCCGAATATCCATCCTCCATCGTGGCTCTATCGTCTTTCCATCGTCGCACCTCGTCATCTGTTCCGTCTGCATGCACCATAAATTGCTGTACTCACATGATCTGATCGTTGCATTGTCCCAGGCGGCTCGGGTATTGGTGCTCTTCTCGCCGAGACGTTAGCAATCCGGAACATCTCCGTGGTCGTCCTTACCAAAGAGCCTCCCAAGTACGAAAGTGAGAATGGTGAGCTGAAGAAATTCCGCAACCCATTTGCGCGGGCGGATCAGCAGAGGACTAATCTCTGAACTGTTTGTGTACAGAAAACATATCTACATATGTTTGCGACGTGTCGGATTATAAAGCTGTCGAAGCGGTCTCCAAGCGGATCCAAAAAGAGGTCAGCCGTCCCCCAAAATTTCCTCCCTCACCCAATAGCTAACTCTTCGGACAGGTGGGCGATCCAACGATCATCGTCAACAACGCCGGTGTTGTGAAGGGGAAGCTTCTCCTGGACCTAACAGAAGAAGATGTACAAAAGTCAGTTGCCTTACGCGGAGTCTGCGGGATTCAGCTGACCGACCCATCTATCTATGTAATCTCTGTGATTGCAGTACATTTGGAGCAAACACGCTTGCGCATTTCTGGGTGTTAAAGGCCTTTCTGCCCGCTATGCTAAGGGCAGGAGAAGGGCATATCGTCACCATGTCAAGCGTGCTGGGCCTTGTGGGTGCCGCACAAATGAGTGAGTTGGCAAGCTATGACTTTCCGCCACCGCAGATCTTCTCGTCACGCCGTCCCCTGTACGAAGCCCCAGGCGAAGTGCTGACCTTGCCTCTGACGATCTTACCAACGCTACTTATCTGCCCATCGGTTTAGCCGACTACTGTGCGAGTAAAGCTGCTTTGATTAGCTTGAATCAGTGCCTTCGGTTCGAGCTTGATAACCGGTGAGTGACCCTAGCGAGAAACACATGTTGTTTACGCCTCACCGAGAGAGACCGGACGGTCACGATAGACTTCTCAATCTCAAAGATGAACAAACGTTGATATCATATGCTCCATGCTCCTCTCACCCTCCAGCTACAAGACGCCCTCGATCCGAACGACCCTCCTTCTTCCCTCGTTCGTCCAAACAGCCCTGTTCTCAAAGACTCACTTGCCGGATTCCCGTATCATGCGCTTCCTCTGTCCACCCATCCAGCCTCACGTAATCGTTAAAGAGATCATATCCGCACTCGATGCGCGTGAGAGTCGGGTGATCAGGCTGCCGTTTTATACGCAGGCTGCCAGATTTATGGGAGATGGTATGGGTCTGGTGCCATCCTGGTTGAGAGATATCTTACAACGTGTAAGTGTCTTCTCTAATGCTCGATTTTGGATGGACTCACTGGTCTCGAGACGAGCTGGCGCCGTCATGTCAGCGTGGCAAGCAGACGTGATTGCTTCGAACAATTAAGAGGATGACGAGCAGTTGCTGATGTTGATGGGGGATGACATATTAGGTGGCTGGCGCAGATCATGCTATGAAGGAATACGGCCCACATCCAGATGCCGCTGAGAGGCTGTTGAAGGAGAAGGAAACGGGCGGAAGGTGACAGATTGTCAATCGCTCGAGACACCGTCTGAAGCCAAACTTGTCGCCTAGAGAGTCTAGATAGCATCTGTGACGCCAGCATATGTCATGTCGTGATGCATACGAGATAGACGACATATGGTCAAGAGGTCTGTCAGAACATGACCGCTCTCTCTCTCTATCGGACAGATGTATATCAACCAATCAATCACCAGTGATCTCGCCCTCTTCAGCACCCAACAACCACCCCACACCTCTGACCAGTGCCCTCCTGGCATTCTGCCTCACCCGTTCCGCCTCATCCACACCTCCACCAACGCCAAAGCTCTCAAATAGCTCGCGAGGCGTATGCCCATGCGTTTCGTGAGTGCCGGTCGAGCCTGCAGAGGATGGCGGACGAGCATACGAGTCGCTTGATCGGCTTGTCACGCGTTCGAGGAAGCTGGTTGCCTGGACGTGGGTATCGGCGTGAGTCATGGTCGCTGTTGTAGAGGTATTGACATTCAGATTGGGATTCGGTGATCGAGATCGAGCCGCGGACGACGATCGACTAGGTAGTGAGATAGGCAGATGCGACCCGAGATACCCTAATACGGGTGACGCTCTGCCCTGGCTGGACGTGGCTACATCTTCGTGTCCTAACTTCGGCGATTGCGTGAGGTTCCTCAGATTACCCACGCCGAACTTGCCGCTGAAGTCCAGCGCGAGCTTGGCCGCTTTCGCAGCTGTTCTCGATCCCAGCACTCTTTCTTCCTCTTCGCCAAGATTCCTCTGTTTGCCGTCGAACAGGTGTTGACCGTCCGACGAGAGAGCCTGGTCGATCGAAGGTGAAGGGATCAGCGGAGGGTTCTTGATGCCCTCCAATCTTCGACGCTTGGACGCTTGATCAAGCTTGATTCGACCGTCCTCCAACCTTCTAAAGACAGCTAAGATGTTCGGGATCTCGCTCTGAGAGGAAGGAGGGACAAACTCGAGGGCGTATGAGATGAGTTTGAGCTTGGATGGGATATCAGAGTATTCGGCTTCGTTGGCGAGCGTGTACGAGAGTCTCCATGCCTCGTCCACGAGCTTTGACCCTTGATTTTGAGTGGCTGCTTTGCCGGAGACTTGGTTCTGCTCGTCACGAGGCGAACGAGCACCCGAGATAGTGAAGGTCGAGCTTGAGCTCTCCCCCCTCTTGTGCGCTGCGGTCCCATGTTCGCCCCGCTTGACCTTCAACTTGTACCGTCGAACGATCTCCACACAGCCTTCGACGCCCTGCTTGGCTCTCTTGTAATCACCAAACCGCTCAGCCGCTTTCCCAATCATACACCATACTAATCCCTTATCCACTTCGTCCTTTGCGCCGAGCTTCGAAGAGAGATCGAGCATCATATCGGGGTACTTGTAGGCGTCGTCTGACGATTCGAGAACGCGCGAGATCAAAGAGAGAGGATCAGATGTTTGACGGATCTCCAGCGGGGTGAGAGAGAGGGTGGAAAATGAGGCGAGACGCGAAGTGGCTTCCATGTAAGATTTCTCGGATGAAATTTTGGGTGTAGCCGGTGCGACGGACAGGCTGCGTAGACAGTATGAAGATGTCGGTGGATCAAAGTCAGCCGGAGTCTTTCATAACGACGCGCAGTATCCGGCACGGGGTTTATCATACGAAGAGGGTCATGCAAAGATGGCCGGCACTGAGGTTCCTGCATGCAACACCCTGAGACGATTGATACACCCACCAGTCATAAGCCAGTTTCATTTCGCCCGTATGGATATTCCCGCTATCTGCAGACAGGTAAAACTCCTTCGAGGTAGTCAACGCGACTTCTTCGACGGTATCATCGTCGACAGCTCCCGACTGTGTAAGCTTCTTGATCATCTTGCGGGCTGTGTCGAAGTCTGGCGCACAATCTCATTAGCCTACACATCTCACTACAACCCTTACAAAGTACTCCGTCTCCTGTATCGATCCAGCTGTAGGACGGGTGGCGCGTAGATGATCAGTGAGAACTCACTTCCGCTGCTGATCAGACCACCCAAGTAGATCCTGCCTCTTTCCCGTATATTCAGCATGCCCAGCGCGCCTCTCAACAAGCCACTGTCCTCACCGCCAGCCAGCCGACCCATCTCATCCCACAACCTCCTCCATCCGTCCTCTCCCAGCGCTCTTTGCCTTCGGACCATCTTCTCAGCCAGTTCCTTCTGCTCGGAGCTATCCCGAGCGCTTTGTAACAGGAACCGCAGCTGGGTCGGCACGTTCCATCGCGCCAGGATCTCACCCGACTCAAGATGCACGTCGAGGATGTCGAGAGCTCGTGAAAGGGAAGCGAATGGTAGTGGGTGAAAGAAGACGAATAGGTCTCTGGAAGTAGGAGGCGGGGCAGAGGCCGATGTCGGTCTGACAAAGGTCGCAATCGAGTCGAGCGTTGTTGAGGTGAGCTCGGCATCAGATTCGGGGTCGGTACCGCTCAATTCCCAGACTGGTAGGCATTCGAAGATACTCGACATCGTGGACCACACAGCGGCTTCTTTCTCTTCACTCCCGTACAAGCACGCCAGTGCGAGTCGAGCAACGTCCAGGTCATTTTTGACGATCCGGCCGGATGCAGGGAGCGTCGCCTTCGAAGCCTCAAATACCGGTAAAGCGAGGTCGAGTGGCAAAGACAAGATCGCGCCATGTAACAGTCTCTCAACCAGCGTGGGATCCGCTTGACCGGCTCTCTCCGCTCTCGATTCCAGGACATACAGATAAGGTAAGACCAGCCTCTTGATGTCGGCAACGATGTCTTCCGAAGTAGCATTCGAAAGATAGGCTTGGATGATCTCTTCTTGAGATGATTTTCTCCAGTGAGCCAAGTTCCATCGGGCATGTTGATCGACAGTCAGATTAGCGTCATATACCAGCCGTGAAAGCAGCGAGAGATCCTCTCCCAGCTGGTCTAGGCCAACAACGCCAAGTGAAGCGCCATGCTGAACCCATGCTAATTGGATATCGAGAAGTCCAGCTGAGTCGAGAGAGGAGATATGTTCGGTGTACCACTGGGTCAGTTCCGAGCTTGAAAGAGAAGCTTGACACGCTGGTATGGTGGGAGTGACGAGATCGTATGGGGCTGGAAGGTAAAGTTTCGATATCGCCACTGACAAAGGCTCTCGCTTGTCTAGATTTGCAGGCAGGAGCCACTTCTCCGTGTCTCCTTCTCCCAGCGCCAAAAGTAGGCCCTCAGTCTCAAGGTCAACAGGTGACACCCACACAGGTACTGCAGCGAGAATCGCCAACCGGAAAGGATGGACTTCCTCAAGATGCCTTTCGCAGACGGTCTTGAGGTGCGATATCGACGCCGAAGCTGCGAGTTGTAGTGCTGAGAGGGGAATTGGCTGATTCACGAATATGGATAGCTCGATTGGGGGTATGTTTGGAGTCTCCTCTGTCGGAGAAGGCGGCGCGGAATGCAGAATCTGTGCTGTGGGTTCGGTATCGGGATCCGGTTCCGTCTGACCGTCTTGCTCAGCTGAGTCTCCCCATGGATCCTCGAGTAGGGCTGCAGCCTTGTCATTGGCGGGCTGTTCCTCGCTCCACGGATCGTCCAGGTTCATTCCATCTTGATCAAGCTTATCCTTACCACCGTTGGTCACTCCAGACGTCAAAATAAGTGATTTGCGATGTCGTGAAGAAATCACTTGATACGTCTCCAATCGTCTCTGCAGCTCAAATAGCGTAGCGAATCCCGTCAAGTGCTCCTCCCTTGATTTATCGCTCCCTATCACCTTTCTGACATCCTCTTCCAATATTCCTGCTGTTATCGTTTCTCTTCCTATCTCGCTCCTGAGCTTCGCCACATGCATTTCGCACCTGGCGAGACCCAATCGCAGAATAGTTTCCGCGACTTCGACATCCTTAATCTCTTTTCGAAGCAGCTTGGTGCAGACATCGATTGTCTCTGAGTCAGTCAGACATGACAATGATGATTCTATCGTATCTAACGAAGATGATAGTTCTGAGACGGGCAATTCCAGGAGTTCAGGCGGAGACAGCGGTTTTGAAGATGGCAATGGATCGAGCAGGGCGGTCTCTTCGTTGTTAGGCGCTGTCACTGATGGGCTGACAGGGATATCGCCATCTACCACAAAGTCGGGCTCGGAGTCAGCTCGAAGGTCCGCCATACTGGATGTCGCCGGATCGCATATGATCTCGTGTCTCTGTGATGGTGATAGAGCTCGTGCAGGCAAAGATATCACTAGCAAATCAAGCCAAGAAAGAACGACCTTTCGCATCACCTCTTACACCTCGTCATGCATGACACGGAGAGTCCATATTCCTACGTTTCGACGTCACGATTTTGAAAAGCTCAGTTACTTACTAGACACCCTCATTTAGCTCTGGCAAATGCCACACTCTCTTGGGCGTTTCAGGCGCATCAGATTCGCGCTAAAATGCGTTTCAGATCCTACCTAACAATTATGAACCCCCAGAGACGAATTTGCCCTGTTTATGCTTATTTTGCGGTCAACAGCTCCGTCGATGTCGAAAGCTATGGAAGCAGTTATACTTGCTGTACCGGAGACACTGGAAGGCATCAGATGTCAGCAGATCGGCACACTACAGTAAGCTACACTGACGTTCTTCCGTCCTATAAGCCCTGCAAAGAATGAGAAGTACCACCATCGCCACGTAAAGGTTCAGTTCATGGTATTCACTGTGGCATTGGAGTATTTCACTCGCAGAACAGCGGCGTGCGACGTAGGTGCATCCTGTTGTCCCGGCCGTTCAAGACTGCTCCTCTCCACCAGGTCTGACAGAAGACATGCAGGCGGCACCGTAGTCCGATGCCAAGCCAGCGCGGCGCATTCTATCACCTGGAGAGTTTATTTATCAAGCTCGAACGAAGATCATTTCTTCATGACTGGCAGGTCCAGAAGTACGGCATGCATATATCTCTCTTTTGCACGACCGTTGAACCATCTCACCTATGGAGTGGTGTTTCTTGATGATGTACACATATCGTACCGTAACCTTATTAGTGAAGTGATCTAGGGCGAACGAGAAGCACACCAGTCGATCGGACGCGTCTGATCAAAGGTCAAAGAAAACAAGACGCGTCGGTCGAGCGGGCCAGAGAGGAGGCTCCGACTGAAAGTTTGAATACACTTTGTGTGTTGCATGCATGCATTATGTATTGAAAATTCCGCCTTTGCTTGTTGTTGTTGTTACCGAAATATTCACTCAAACTTGCTTAAATAGGCAATTTATGTCAAGTGAAAGTCAACAAGCACGACTCCCCGGTTGTGCATTGTTGTTTCTTTGGCCTGAGAACCGACCGATCTGACTGACTATACCACGTATACCAGGTATACCAGGTATCCGGATGGCCATGGTCAATGCGTTGAAAGGATCGAGAAAGGACAATGGGATCGATGTCAACATACCTACATACTGTCAACCGACCGCACAAACAGACCAGAGCTTACCACATTCACTCGAGAGAAGCGCACTGTAGTGCACACACACATACACACACACGGAGAGAAGCGACAAGGAAACAACAAACAAACCCTTACCCGTCCAGGAATCCGACACCGACCTACCTGATCAAAAAGCTAGCATACCCGATACCACCAAGTTTCAGCAACAGTCAATTGAAAAGCCAACACGAAATAACAGAATCGTCGATCCCAGTGCTTCTGTCTGCCTGTAACATACATACATATCTTGAATTGTAGCATATAGTGTTCACAGCTGGCCGTGATTGAAACTCCCACCTTCAGAACCAACAACTCTATCCGGCAAGGCACACACACGATTTATCCTATTCCTACCTGGAATCACGTTTCGATACACAGAAACAGAACAGAGTCACACAAGAACCGCGCTTGCCTGCCTACCTAGAAGGACTCAGGACTAGCTATAACCTCGCTGCAATCGCGTTTCAAGTTGACCCTCATCATATTTTTACTACCACAACAACGTAGTACAGGCGCACTTACCGCCTGATCGCACCCTGAACCGGACACACCGACCGCTTTTCTCTGCCAACCAAGCAGTATTCAGTATTGTACGCGCACACCTCACTCCCATCAGTCTGGCAGGTCCACCCTTGATCTCGATCTCCTCATACGCAAACGCAACATCCTCATCCTCACGACCACTGCGAAGTCGCTTACGACCGTAATCGACATATATCGCCTTCCATCGCTCGATCCGGCAAACGCGACACGAAGAACGCGTCCGGTTCACGTTGGATAGAACGAATAAGGAGGATTGCGATCTGGACGATACGCAGGGTCAAGGGATAGAGAGAGGAAAGGAGAAGGACAGTCACTAGGGGTGACCGTTCAACACAGTGCTCCGGTGTGACCAGTGGGCGCTGCTTGTTAGTTGTTAGTTGGTTGATCTAACACAATCAGGAGTGAGTGACACAACCTTCATACCGTCGTCTTCGTCACACAAGCTACTTTCCACCGGTCATGGTCGTCTGCGGTTTGACTCCTTCCGATCCTTTACATCGAACAATCTTGACAACCCTCAGACCTCACACTACATACCATACTTGCGACCCAATTCCGTGGCCCCTTCCAATCCCTCCTTCACGACTTCCTTTCACACTTGTGTCTATATCCTATCACTTGTTGTTGCTTGTCCTTCGCCGCGAACGTACGGGCGACTAGCGCTAGCCTGCTTGACCGGATCAACGAGGGTCATCACACGTCCTCCTTCCGTCTCTCACTCATCCATACATTCGCTGTAATCAGAGTGTGCTCCCACGAAGCACTGCTTCGACAACGAATAGCTCATGCCGTGCGTCACCTTATTGCCTTGTTTATTGCTTGCCTTTGCCGGGCCAGGAGACCGTCCTCGCATGGACCTTCCCCATGTGTCGCGTTCGTTGTCTCGGGTCATGTGTGACTATTGAATCATAGCGCAACACAACACATGAAGCTTCTGCTGCTCGTCTCGCCGAATCAGAAGCCCACGCTTACAGAACGCGCGCATTGTTTGTTTCCTCTTTATATCGCTCGTCTCCATTATCGCTTCACCATCATCTCTCTCCACATTCTCCAAACACGCACGATAGTCGACTTTATCACGCAAGCTCAGCTGAGTCAACGCCACTCATCAAATCCCCTTCACTCGTCGACACAGCGACAGCTAGACCACACCGATTCGAGCACTTCATGACTTCAGTCCTGTCATACCCAATGGCCGATCCATTTGCGGCTAATCCTCACATCTCATCCTCTGAGGCTGCGGCTCGGTACTCCACGCCTCCTTTACCGCACTCATATTACCAGTCTTACCCCCAATCCACCGACACAACGATGGCAGCTCCTCGTCAGCCAGCCAATCAACCAGGCTATCGAGCTTCAACGGGTCCCGGTCAAACAGTGATCACCGATGAGTTTGGGTCATATAGCCCCGGGCACGCCGGTCCTTCCCAATCAACTTCGGCAGCCGCGGCAGCTAGACAACGGCAATCTATGCCTATGCCTCTCCCTGCTCCTGAACCTACAGCCTCGACTTCGCATACCTACGCGTCATCTCATTCCCACAGCGCTCAACAACAACAGTCAAGAGCAGCGAATCGTCGATCACATAATCCCACTTCAACCCTTGGTAGCGTTTCACCGCCTAAGCCCGAATACCTCACGGATGAGTATGTGCTCCATCCTTCGGTATACTCTTACAAGCAGGCTCATCCTCGTCGGCCAATGATCGGCTTTGGTCCGTACGTCTTGCTACAAACCCTTGGTGAAGGCGAGTTTGGTAAAGTCAAACTCGGTGTGCATACCGATTACGGAGTGGAAGTAGCCATCAAGTTGATTCGGAGAGGCAGCTTGGATGACGAGGTCAGAGCGAGTAAGGTTGAGCGAGAAATTGATGTGCTGAAAGTAAGTTTCGGTTTCTCTCGTCACAAGAAGAAAGCCCCTTCTGACCACTCTCTGTAGACGCTAAAGCACCCCAATATCGTGCGGATGTTCGACGTCATCGACACTGAGAAGTATATCGGTATCGTACTAGAGTATGCTGGAGGTAAGTGACCGCGCAGGGTGCCACAACGAGCAAACGCTAATATCATGTTCCGTTGACACCGTCAGGCGGCGAGCTTTTCGAGTATATTTTGGCCAATCGGTATTTGAAGGAGAAGGACGCGCAAAAGCTGTTTGCTCAGCTCATCTCGGGTGTTGACTACCTTCACAAAAAGCACATCGTCCATCGAGATCTCAAGCTCGAAAACCTGCTTCTCGACAAGCACCGAAACATCATTATCACCGACTTTGGTTTCGCGAACCGATTTGATCATGCTCAAGATGACCTCATGGCGACGAGTTGTGGCAGTCCGTGTTATGCTGCTCCTGAATTGGTGGTGTCCGAGGGCCTCTACGTTGGTTCAGCTGTCGACATCTGGTCATGCGGTGTCATCCTCTATGCCATGCTGTCTGGCTATCTTCCTTACGACGACGACCCACAAAACCCTGATGGTGACAACATCAACCTTCTCTACAAGTATATCATGAGCACCAAGCTCAACTTCCCTGATCACATGTCGCCTCTCGCCAAGTCCCTGTTACAGATTATGCTCGTGCCCTTGCCGGAACACCGATGTACAATCTCGCAAATCATGGGCCATCCTTGGCTTGCTGGACATCAAGAGATGTTCGTACGGTCAGTCGAGGAACACGAGTATGTCTTCCAGGAAGCAATGTACAGGAAAAGTCAACAAGCGAAGAGGGAGTTGTCCGAACGGAAGCGAGTACAAGCCGAGGCGAGAGAAGCCAAGGCTGCGATGCAGCGAAGTCAAAGCAGTGTTCCCGGCACAACCGTCACCGCCAGCATGCTCGATTACCACAGACGGCGAGAGCAAAGACATCATAGTGCTTTGCCGACGACCAGCACCATGCCCGAATACCTCAGCAATGCCGGTCATCGAACCCCTCCTCTTGAGGCGCGCGCCGTCATGCCTCCTCCGCCGCTCCCTGCTCCCACTTCCGCTCAACTCCTTCCTGAAGCACCTATGGTGATATCACCTCCCAGCATGCCTACACCCACAATGCCCACGCCTCCTCTCGCCCCAAGCCCCGATGGATCACCTCGACGACAGGTGGAACCTACCGCACCTGGACTAACGCCTACTGAGTCGATCGCGGTCGAATCTACGATGGCTGTCGAGGATGAAACACTTGCTACGCCTGCCGTTACACCTCCCGCCGAACCCGAAGCTCAAGTTCGACCACCGATGTCTTCTAACAAGAACAGGCACACTATCCAGGTTGAGTACGATGGGGAGGCTTCTTACGAGAAGATGCAAGAGGCAATCGCGGCCAAGCAGAAGCGCGAATCCGAGGAGCAGAAAAACGAGCAGAGTCTGGCGCCCGTCATGCCTGAAGTTCAGCAGGGAGGTCAAAGTGACATCGAGATGGAGTCGGGCTCTTCTGATAACGAGCAGGGTCAAGAGGACAAGGCTGACTCAATACAAGAGGAGGCCGCTTCCGATGTGCCGGTCCTCGCACCTGTCATTGAGCCCTCACCTGCTCTGGAAACCGGAAACCTCACTGAGTCGCCTGCTGTCCCCAATACTCCCTCTAAGAAGGCTGCTGCTGCCGATGCGGCGACCGAAGTGGCATCTCCAGCTACTCCTCGTGCTTCCGCTATCCCTAAACCTGAATTCGGTGCCGTCACCCCCCGAGCTGAGAGAGTCCTCCCCGCGGCTGCCACGCCCAAGGCATCTGTTGCTGACCGAAAACGACATGACTCGATGCCCCCTCCATCGATGGCAGCTTCCTCGTCAGTGCCGGAGCCCAGAACCGCCGATCTCAAACCTTCCGGACTTCCCAAACCACCTCGGAGGGAACGATACAGAAAAGGAATGTCACTCGACAAGTTCGGACTTGCCAAGCTACTTGGTCAAGCCTCCACCGCCAACGACGAGAATCGGACAGTGCCACCCAGCTCAAGCGCGTCCGCGGTCGCCATACAGAACGCTCACGCTAAACGGCACTCGATCGCAACAGGTCGACCTGGCACTTCTGACGGAGAGAAGAAGACGAAGAGAAGGACTTTGCAGATCATGGCTAACCGGTATGTTTCTGTACGACTTGCTCTGTCAATTTTGCATAGTTTGCTGACTTTTTAATTCTTATGACAGTGGTTCGCGAGATGAGCGATCTGCACCCTCTCCCTCGATACCGGTCACTCCTCTTACAGCAAGGGACATGAACCCTTCTCAACAGCCTCCAAAATCAAGACCTTCACCCCCACCCGTAGTCGTCCAACCCGAGGGTATTCAGCCGACGGCATCGCCTCAGCCGGGCGATTCTTCACCATCTATTGTCACAGTCGACGCGTTCGCCGCTCAGCAGGCTACTCCGCCGCCAAAGACTGCTTCAAGCAAGGCGGCTAAGAAGGTCATGGACTGGTTCAGGCGAAAGTCGCTGGCCAAGGATACTCTTGTCGGCCTCAAGTCAGCTGGCGTCAAGTCTGATTCGCAATCTTCCTTCGTTCGGGTCTCGCCGCATGTATCTCGGACCGCGAACCGAATGGGCGGGTCTACCGCCAACCTCGCCATGTCTTCTGTCAGCAGCATTGGCCAGACTCAAGAAGGACCGTCTGTGCTCGTTACGGACGAGGAGCAGGCTCAGCCCGAGTCTGCCACCTTGCCTAAAACTCAAGCTGCTCTTCCAGCTGAGCCCTCACGAAGTCCTCTTGGTAATGCCGCCAACAAGGCCAATGTTCAGTCTACCTCCGACTTGCTCTCTCCTGCGCGAGCACGAATCCCTACTCCCGAGCGATCCAAGTCTCACCGAGTATCTCCCTCTCAATCGAACGCCGCTTCGACCACCTCCGTGGCGCCGACCGAGAAGAACGTGCTGTCACGTCCTCGTGCTGGATCAGAGGACACCAAGATGCGAGTTCACACCGGTCTAGTTGACCAATCCGCTCTGTCCTCCAAGCCGCCCAAGGAGGTCATGGCGGAGGTACTCAAGGTGCTCCAGGAGATGGGTATGGACATCAAGCGGGAGAACGAGTTCAGGCTCAGATGTACTCGTGTCAGGAGGAGAAAGGCCGGGGCAACCACAGGTCTCGGTCTTGGCAGCGTGATCAGCGTTGGTTCGGGCATGAGTCCTTTCACCCTTATGAGCTCTGCCAGCACCAGCAAGGTCAGTAGTTTACAAGCTGATTATCCAAATAAAGGGCGCATTGCTGACCTGAAAATTTTCAGACTGATTCTCGTGGTCTGCCGATGCCGATGTCTCCCTCATCTGGCTTGCTTTCTTCGGGTGGTTTGAAGGGTATGCTTCTCCGACGAGGCAGCTCCTACGCCTCTCAAACTCATCTTCCTCAAAACGATTCCGAGCCGTTCGGCTCTCCATCTCTCGGTTCAACTCCCAACTTACCCTCCACCGATAAGCTACCAAATCACGAGCCTTTGTACGGCGAACATTCGGTTGACAATGGCGACGAAGTGAAGTTCGTGATCGAGCTTTGCAGGATCAAGAATCTGCCTGGACTGTACTTGCTGAATATCAAGAGATTGAGAGGAAGCGTCTGGTCATTCAAGTTCATCTACCAGACCGTACTAGAGTGAGTAACAGGTCAACCAATATTGTATATAAGCTTTGTAAGCTGACAACACTCTTTTTAGGCGAACTTCCACCTTGACGCACTAGTCTACCAATTCTATTCTGCTTCCCTTCCCTGCAGTTTCAGTCTGTGTTCGGCCTAGTACCGAACCATTGTCGATATCCCCATCGATCCACGCTTCGAGGGTAGTGCCCGGCTCGTTACATCCACATACATACACGGACAATTCGACTGGGCTTTCTTAGCCCAGACTCGATTCTATTACGCGATTACATACATAGCAAGCAACATCGATTATCTTGGTTTCGTTGGATACGTTACATCGGAGTTTATACGCACCACGCAGCTAGCTACGCTACCAGACCAGTAGATACACATTCATTTCAGTTGACTAGTAGTTGTCCATATATCACAGCATTCATCCATTCCAACCAACATCATCGATTGATCCTTTTCCATGTTCATTCCGAATCCTGTTTCTATACTTTCATATATACTCGTATCGTATCGTATCGTTGATCCGTGATTGTTTCGCTATCAAACCATCCATTAATGCCCATCATGCTTCAATGTAACTTATATGTCGACAATGCGTCACCCCGTCGCACTCAGGTTGCAACGCCTATCTGCGGGGTTCCGAATTGGCAATCGCCCTGTGTTGGTGCCCAACTTGGTGATGCATGCGTCGGACAGTATTGAAGTAGATGGCTCATGACTATTTTTCCGACAAATCTCGACAACCGATAGCTAGTAAACGTGTCGAATGCACTATAGGCACTCCGTCTGCAGGGTCCAATCCCTCCCTTATTTGAGGGCGTCGACCCAAGTCAATCCCCGATTCTTACGTCCATCCTCACCGTAGTTCAGACGATGCACACTGTCCGCATCTGCTTCTTCGTCAGTCTCAGCGATGGCGATGATATCCGGACTTGTGAAGCTATTGGGCTCGTGGTGGCCGTACTTGAATGGGTGCGGGTGGGACTCATTGGGCGTTTGTGGGCTTGGATATGGGAGTGAGTCGGTCTGTGAAATGGGTACAAGGCGCAGTCAGCATACAGTATATCGTGCTGCCTCAGTGGAGTGGCGTGTGGCGGACAATGAGTGTTCGTATTGCTGAGACAAAGGCATGCAGAGAGGGGAGCAGGGATGTTCGCCATGCAAAGTGTGTGGAAGTGATGCGGTAGGTATGCAAAGGCTCGCGACCGAAGCTCTCACCTGCACGTATGTTTCTGTGGTAACCTTGACAGTCTCGGCTTCTCTCGTTCGGAGCTGATACGCGTTGTTCTGTGCACAGATTGTTGTCAGTCACAGACTGTACCTTAGGGACCCTCAAAAGCGACACTCACCCGCCATTGAGAGCTCGGTTCTTGCGACGAGCTCATGACCGCCCTCAAGCTCATTCTGGAGTTCAGAACCGCCAGGAATCCCACTACATACGTCTTGGGCATCACCATCCTGTATATAACACAGGATACAATCTTGTCAATTCCGACAAATGTAATGGTATGGTCCGCGCTAGGAGATGATTGACGCGTATACTGTACTTACATGAAGAACCCTGTCAAATTGGACGTGACATCGATGATGAACTGCTCGGGGTGTTGAGCAGCCTTGGTGGTCTTGTATGCGAAGATGATAAGGAATGAGATGGCCCTGTGGGTCGATCACGAACATCATTCGTCATCAGCAGGCTGAGCTTTTTGAGGTGATAGCATGAGGCCATCCAATCAAATCAGCGGATCATGGTACTCACATCAGGGTTGGCGGGAGCTGGGTTTCAGCGGAGATCCTACAAAGAGTTGGCGCCATTTCGATTCAGCTCATAGGTCGACTGCAAGAGGAGAATGGGGACCCATAGCTTACCTCAAAAGCTTGTTTACAATTTGATCGGTCTGGACGAAGCCGGTCTTCGAGTGAGCGAGACACCACATGATGGACGTGGTGATCGTAAAATCGGCAGCCATCGCCCCGGCGGTCTACAAAAGGGACGGTTTTTAGTTAGCAAGACACCCTGTGAGGTTGACAACGATTCTGGACGGCTCAAGACCAGAAACAGCGGAGCTGCATCACTCACGTAGAGATAGATGAAGATGATAGCCTGGCCAGCGACCTACATGACGGCGTCGGAGTCGTCGGATAGACCAAGTCAGCGTTGCGACATCTTGGGGAGAAATGTGCGTCTTGCATTGCACTCACAGAGGCATCGGCAAGACTGGCCGACGTGACTTTACTGCCAACTCCGCCTATCAGAGAGGTCAAGCTGCAGTGGGGACCAAAATACGTAGTCATCGAGAATCAGCGTATGCTACATGGACGGCGTGTCTGACAAGGCGATCGATACTCACATGAATGCCAGAATGATTCCGCCCAGAAGCTTGTTCTTGCCCGATAATTTGTAAGCCCTGTCGCAGTAGAAGATCTGGACGCCGGATGAAGTCAATGGGGCGATGACTCCCAGCCATGAGGACCCTATATATCAGGTAGAACGAAGGCGAGAGGCATCAGCAAGTGCAGGAGCAGCAGAAGGAAGGCCGCTCACAAGATGAATCTGCCATTTCTGTGTACCGACCAAAGTTGTACACGAACATGTGATGCATGAACGCTAGGTTGCTATGTGGTTGATGCATCACGCAGGACGTTAACACCGCGACGTCCAGTGGCATGGGGACACCATTGGCAGGTTGCAATTTGACTTGACTCACAAGACGGAACCAATGGCTCCGAAGACGACACACCATCCCTGCATAGTGAGAAGAACAACATGTCAGGTCATCAAAGTCGACAATACGTCGCACATCCCTTCGGCGCACAGGTGTCTGGCTGCAGCAGCAAAGCTCTTGTAATGATCTTTCATCTCGCATCACAGAGTAAGCGACTCACCACGATGATCTTAATCAGCCATCGATCTTCGAGTGCGAACGCGAGCCAAGTCATCATTTGTTTGGTCATGACTCCACAGAGGATCATGTCGGTGATAAAGCTATGTGGATAGGAGAGACATCATTATTCAGCGTATGCTACCAGTGGGCAGTATGTGGAGTTGGCTGTTGGTTCTAGCTCATTGATGTCCAAAATCAAATAACTCACCCGATCATCATCGGTCCCAAGAAAAGACCGGTATGAGGTCCGAGCAATTGCGCCAGTCCTTCCTCGATAGCATCTGCATTGGTGTTGTTCGCAACCATCCTATTACCGAAGCACAGTCTCAGTCGAAGTCAGTGTCTGGCACTACTATTAATCGAGGTCCCGAAAAATTCACATATGTGGGGAACCGGGTCCCATCTACTCACTGGAGAGTCAGAGGACCACCGCACGTCGGATGTCCCCATTCTACCACATCCTTCAATTCTGATAGCCTCGGTAGGATGACAAGAGTCTTTGTGGCTTTCGGGGATGAGTCTTTGAACGACTACTGGTTTGTGTTGATTAGGACGGCGAGAATCGGTAGACGGTGAGTAGGAATTGGCTATACACAAGTCGTAGTGAACGAATCAACGCTGAAGAGGGAAAAAAGCCTCCCGAGCTTTATCAGTTATATATAGGTGGAAACCCCATTCCACTCCGCCTGCGAACTCCAAGCGCCTTAGGTGGTATTCACACTGCACACTGCACACTGTACACTGTACACATTGCATGAGCTCCAGAAGCTTTCCGTGACCTCCGGAGACACGGGGCAATCAATCGACCGTACCTGTCCGGCGGCCATTGAGAGCAGCAAGAATCGAAATGTTCTGATCATATTCCAAGCGTGTGAAGGGCGTGAAGGCTCAAAAATGGCCCCTAGACTTGATCGATTTCATCCGTCAATCAATCAGTATAACATCAATACACGCTCGCTCGGACAGGTACATCAGGTCGGAGAGGAACCATCGTCAAGGTACTAGTACCATCTTTGTCGGTTTCCGAGAAGTCGGTGGAGTAGGAAGAGTTTGTACATACAACTACCTGTTTCCTTGTTCGACCCCTCTCGAAGAAGCACGACTGATGATGAAAAGTGATCCTGAGAATACGATGAACCGTGCGCTTCCCGACACAAGTATTGACAACGCCTCCACACAGGTATCCGTAAAACCCAGGTATTCCAGGAGCCACCCGCTCGCTTGGACCGTATTTTCCTCATTTTCCTCGTCCTCCTCTCCTCGAGGAAATCGGTCGTCAGGGTGCACAATGAAGCGTCGCTCACCCTCAGGGGCGAGTGCGAGTGAAAGTTAAAGTAGGGAAGATCATAGACTTCGTTTGTCGATCATCCGCCGTTAGGGGCGTAAATTGGAACACGTCTTGATCCGATCCGAACTGACGAGGGACGAAGGAGGACGCGAGTCGGGGCGAGAGACATATCACATCGGGAATCTCACGTTGCGGCCAGGGTCCACGACTATTTCGGCTTTGTACGCGTTCGCGAGCGAGCCAACCCATGCAGATGCATTCTATGGTTACTTTCCTTCATTCCCCACAGACAAAAGATAGACAGACACCCAGAAGCTATTATAGAAATCTTCGACGCAGACACATCTTGACGAGGTAACAGGTTGCACTCTCCAGAACGACTTCAATCCGACCCAGCAAGTCGCATGCGAGGGTCATGCCTGGTACACTTTAACATCGTCTGACCATGTGAGACCGACTTTCGAGCCTGCCTCACTAGGCTCAACTCTGCCCATTGACTCCTCGTCGTATGGGACTTCCCCGGTGCGATATACAGTACTTCGCTGGTGATTGTTGTTCTCATCCACGTTATCGGCCTATCGGTGTGTCATCATCGGTACATAGAAGGCCCCGTGACATATCAGCCGATGATCTGTGATCACTCTCATGATCCTGAGAGGTCAAGACCCACCTGTGTGTAGATCTCTGTAGTCACTTGCACACCACTCTGACCGTTACGGTTCGTCAAGGCATACGTGTTCTGCTGCAAACATGGTACGGTTGGAGATCAGCTGATACATCCACTAAGGAATTCGCGCGCGGGGGGGGGGACCAAGGTCCCGCATGATTTTGCTCTGCTCACCTTACGCTGACTCGGCTCGTTGGAGCTGCTGAATACGGCTCTCAACGCTGTTCGGGCGTTCAAGACCGCCAGAAAACCGACAATGTACGTCTTGGGCATCACCATCCTTCGTCGGTTGGAAGTATGATCACGCTCGGTCAGCTCGACTGGATCTCGGCTATACCAACTTGTATAGGCGGCTTTGGCCTCGGGATCGGGCGGCGAGCCACTCACATAAAGAAGCCAGTCAAGTTTGACGTGACGTCGATGATCACTTGGTCGGGATGCGCAGCGGCTTTCGTTGTCTTGTACGCGAAGACAATAAGGAAGACGATCGCCCTGCGGAGATCATACCGGTCAGCCTTATCAGCACCCCCAAGGATCCGAGGCGGTTGGACTGACATCAGAGTCGGTGGTAGTTGAGTTTCGGCGGATATCCTGAGTCTCATCAAGATCAGCTTTGCGTCCTTCCGCACCAATCTCACAATCTCACTGCCGATCGCTCAACGCTTGCCTGTATGATATTACCCGTTGCGTCTAATACTTCGGATCGAAGAATTCGCGACTCAATTCAGGAGCTGGTTGACCACTTTGTCCGTCACGATCCAGCCAGTCTTGGATCTCACCAGGCAGTACATGATACTGCTCGTGATGATAAAGTCCGCTCCCATCGCTCCGGCGGTCTGTGGACCGGAAGAATCGCACAGTCAAGTGAGCATCGTCCTCCGGCCTACCCTCGAACAAGAGAGAGAGGGAGGGAGTTCCGTACAATATCACTCACGTAAAGGTAAATGAATATGGTGGCGTTCCTAGCGGCCTATCGGCGCGAACACGCCTTTCGATTAGTGAGGCGACGCGGCGAGCCGTGAGTGTTTAAAGCGACGACTTACTGAGGGGTCGCCATTATTGACCGTTGAAACCTTGCTGCCGATTCCACCAACGACTGAGATGAGACTGGAAAGCCAATACAAAGATCCGCGTCAACTGATTTCATCCGTCTGATGGTCGCTCACATCCACTCAATCACCTACATCGCAGAGCATATCAGAAGAGCCAAAGGCTTGTTCTTCCCCGACAACTTGTACGCTCGATCCGTATAGAAGACCTGTAGTGTGACCACGTACGGTTTCTTTGAGCTCCCCATCGAGGTTCGTGCCACCTCTGGTACTCGTAAGGTGAAGAGAGGGGAGGGGTCTTGGTACAGGATATAACAGAGGACATACTTGTACACCGGCAGAAGTGAGGGGCGCAATGACTCCGAACCAGCTGCTCCCTGTGATGGAAGGGTACTCGAATAGATGACGAGGTCCCGAAAGTTGTCAGCAATCGCCCAGCTTTCATACGGATCGATAAAGCGGGAGAAATTTAGGCTCACAGCTGGAATCTGCGATCGTTGAGTAACGTCCATAATTGTAGACGAAAGTGTGAAACATGAACGCGATGTTGCTGAATGGATCATGCGTTTGTAAGCACAACATGGCAATGATACCTGGACATGGTGGAGCTATCTTACAAGATGGATCCGACTATGCCAAATACGATGCACCATGCCTACAGATCATGGGTTGTGCGTCACGCCCTCAGATATATGAGCTTAAGCCTACGACGCCCATGGCTGATCCTGCGACAAGACTCGACTCACCACTATACTTTTGATAAACCACCTGTCCTCCCTGGCATACTCCCACCACATGGTAAGCTGCTTGATCATCACTCCGAACAGCACCAGATCTGCTATCAGTCTAAGAGAGCCGAACACGGTCAGCCCAAAGAAGTGGCAGTGTACATGAGCTTCGACGATCCGAGGGTAACTGTAGATGATCTTGGATCGCAAAAGAGAGAGGCAGTCGAAGCGAGTTACTCACCCTATCATCACTGGGCCGAGGAAGAGCCCCAAATGAGGCTCCATGAGCGCCTTGAGCCCGGCTTCTAGCATCTCTGCCTGAGCAGCCGGGTCAACCGGAACTTGATCGCCTGTTGCAAGTCTGCGAGCCGAGTAACAAAACGCGAGGATGAGTGAAAGGTCAATTAAGCTGTGCCGTCTGGGGGTTAGATACTCCAGCCGGATTCGGGGTCAATCTCACTTACTTCAAGAAGATGGGACCACCTGAGAGAACGCTGCCTATCGAAACCATATCGGCTAGTGGGATGGAATTTGTCATTCCGACAGGGTGGAGCTGAAAAATGCTGTGATTTTCGATGCTCGTGTGAGAATAATCGCTGTTTTCGGTAGCCTTCAAAGAGATCTTATCAAGGAAGACTGAGACCCCGAGCTGCCAGAATACGAGTGCGTAGGGCGTTTACTTCCCTACTTGTCCAGGTGACGTCCAGGATCGGTGTCGACGTTTATGATCCCCTTTAAGAGTGTGCAGTTGCTAGTAGCATCCACAAGGCTTTTACAGACACAAACATACAGAAATCACGCCCGACAATGTTTGGTTCTCTCAATGAGATCTATTCATATCTACACACACACAAGATCTACTGATACTGCTGCTCAATAAGCGCTCAGTATATGAAAAGCACCCCCATCACATCACATCTTGTCCCATCTCATCACAGCACATAACAACTCCCGCTAATCGGATCGGAAAATTGCTGTACATTGGCTGTATGGAACATATCCTCAATTGTGTATCCTAGCGCATTCCCGCATCTGCCATCCCTCCTGAGGCGTTCGGACCTGTATGTATCCTTGACCTTGATCGGGTGCCACGCCACACTTCACGGTACGATCAGCTCCGGCGGACATCCTTGCACACACACACACACACAAGCAATGTCTGTGCGCATCAATCAATCAATCCACCCTGAAGCCAAAGCCCCGGCTAAGCCACTGATCGTCGTCAAGCGCCCTTTTTACCTTTTTACACCTGTACTTGTACCTGTCCCTTTTTCGGCGGATGGCGAGTGCATGAATGTGCCATTCTGACCGATATCTTTTTTATCTTTTTTCAGCTGAATGTCGACGGAGAGGCACAGCATCGCACGCACGGTCCCAACTCAGCCGCTGCCGATCGACCAGAAACGCACAATGCATCTTCTATGACCCTGCTCTAGAATTGAACGCACCCATTCTCCGAGCACCGCCAGTCACACTAGCATTCATTCCCCCTGCGCTTACCCCTATTCCAGGCGTTGGGGGGTTCGAGGCGAATTGCCCTCTGAACCTGAATTGACTGCCGTTTCCCACTTCTTCTCCGGTCGCTGCACCCGTTTGACTCTGACTCTGGCTTGGCGTCACGCTCGGTGTCGCCCGATAAGAGCTCGTACTAGCCATCGGCCGAGATCGTTGCGATTGTTGCGCATATGCGCCCGGTCGGGCAGCCAATAGTCCGTTCGGAGTTTGCAAAGGTGTATTTGACGAAGATGAAGCGTACGCCGCAAAGTTCGCGGGCATCGGTATTCTCTTCTGACCCCTCGTAGTCGTTGGACTGTGCGGTATACCACCAGGTACAGCGCCGTGCCCAAATCCACCTTCCATCTCTTCCCGGTCTATCTGTTGAGCAGCCAGCTCCGCTCCTTCGGAAACATCGTTCCCATATTCTTCTTCCTCGGTCTCTGTACCCATATCTGAGGGCATACCCGGTCCCATGAAATCCTCGACCATCCGCGTGAGGCCTTGAGACATCGCTTCGCTCATAGCTTGAACGGCTTCTTCCCCTATTTCGTTGAGGATCGGTGTCGGTGCGACCGACGGGGAGAGTATACGAGGAAGTGCGAGCGAGATGTGGTTGGGGTGAACGAATCGGTCCTGTATCACAGATCGTAGTCGAGAAAGGATGAGTTGCTCGAGTTTGGGGATATCTGCAGCATTGAGCTCGTCAGCCTCAGAAGACATCGAACACAGATGAACTGGGAGCAAAAGGCTTACCTTGTAGTTTGGCTCGACTGCCTAGTAGACTGGTAGTCTTGAGATTCAGGTGGAAGTCAGGCAGCAGGCTCGCATGCACATGCTGTCGTTCGTCAACAGGTTCATGCAGCTGTACACTCAACTGATAGTATGCAGTCACTTCAGCTTTCAGGTTCGAATCCTGTCGTAAATTCCGAAGCTGGACTCACGGTACCACCTATCGACACCAATTCCACGCCCAACGATACCGGTAAGACTGCGAATCTTGGTCTGGGAAAATTGACCAGTACCGCGGTCGAAAGCGATAATGAGATGGAATCGAGATAATCGACATCTATTTCCGCTCGCTGAGACGGGAAAATATTGACATCAGCTCACTTCAAGGAAACAATACCGCACGAACAGCTGGGTTGGCGTACTATCCTGCCTTGTCCATCCGCTGGGCGTATCCTGGCGTTTGACAGTAAGGGGAATGCATTGCCAAGCGATAATGAAGTCACTTCGATCGGGTCCTGCAGCGTAAAGTCAGCTGATACACTCGCCAGAGATCACAACACAAGTTGGCCGTGCGTTATGAAGGCTCGGACACTCACAAGCCAGCTCAGCTTCGACCCAACAGGGTTCAGCCACTTCTCGATCCTCTGTCTAGCTCCTTCCTCCCCGTTGGCTGACAACAAATCGTTCCTGTACCCTTGCAACATCTATCCCAAGGCTCATATCAGCATACACCATTCGTTCAAGCATTCATCAGAAGCTGAAGACGTTAATCGTCCGGGACTCACTTGGGCAAGCAGAACGTTAACCCAATCTGTAGACTCGGCAGCATGGGTTGCCATCTCATAGTTTGTCTTGCCCAATAGCTTCGAAGGTGGAGGAGCTGGTACCGAAGTCGTCGAGAGCAACGCTTTCTATTAATTTTGAGAGCTCGATCATTAGCTAACATCAGCACCGAATGGATGGCAACTGACGATAAAGGGAGACCATGTAACTTGCCTTGGCCTTTTCCGCCCTTCGAGCTCTCCATTCTTCGCCATCAAGCGCCTCCGACGGTGAGAACACCACATATCGGACGAATAAAAGCACAATTACCAAGAACGACGCTTGACCCAAGATGAAGCCTTGAGTGAAAGTCCAGTTGGAAGTAGTAGTCGGAACAGGAGCCACGGGCAGAGCAAGAGGAGGAGGGGGAGTTGAGGCGGCCATCTTGGTTGTTCAAGGTCGGCTCTTGAGGAACAAAGAGTGAAGCGAGTGGCCGGACAATCAATGGTAAGAGCAAGCGTTATTCGCACAAGAAGATCAAGCCGGCTGAGGTCATCGTTATGCGGTTGACCGTCTCTCTCAGTCCTGATTTCCAGATGTAATAGGTTATTGACCGTCCATATAATGTCGAGTGACATTTAACCATCGTCATAATGCACCTTTCTTCAACCTCCCAACTTGCCGCGTGAACTCGAATCACGGCAAAGCGGAGTTATACTTCAAGTCCGCGACTAAGGATGAGTAGGTATAATTACGTAATCTCCAGTGAAAATGTCAACAACAGAGACCAGATTCCAGAACGCGCCTTCTTTCTTTCGCCGCCGTCGTTCCTAGCAACTGAGATGCTGTTTGTTTTCGTTCTTCTGCTCTCAACCTTTTTTTGGCCTTTTCAGTGCATTGACAGCTTATAGGAATCTTGACATCAACAATAGATCATTCACGTCTCCTACAAGAAGCGACGCTCATCCCACCGACACTATCAGCAACCGGCAAGTAAGTCACCAACCTTTGTCAAGATGTCTAACAACGTTCTTCAACAATCTAATGGTGAGCTTGGTCTCTGTCAAGTCATGTATTGGATGACTGTACAATGAACGTACTCAGTCTATATGTATAACTGATGCGTGGGGTTCCCATATCAGCCCAACCTTCCGCCCCTCAGGTCAAGCCTGTTCCCTCGTTCCTCCAAAAGAAGGGATTACTCGGTGCTGCTGGTCGGGCAGGAGCAGGGTGAGTGCTGTCCAGCAAATCGATGAACGTCCTTCAACCCAGACGCTGTTCGTGTCAACACTCCGTCCCAATCTCTATGGACGTTGCGCTACTTTCTGATACTTGACGTTAGAGGTGACCTCTGACACTGACTGTCACTCTCCAGCTCTATCGTATCACCCACCGACAACGTATTATCACCTTGTTCCGCCAAGCTGAACAACTCAAAGCAGAAGCATTTCCAGAAGTGAGTTGATGGACTTGAGTGGTTACGAATCCTACATCTTCCACCTTCACGGACAGTTTTCGCGGCGCTAAGATCCCGATTGTACTCAATATGAGCGAGTGATCAAGCTCGATCCTGAACCAGCGCTAACGATGTCATGATCTCACCAATCTCACAGGGGAAAGCCTCTCCACCTCACCAGCCAGCTTTCCCAACTCGCTTCCTCCGGATCCCAATCCAGCGTAAAATCAGACGCCAAAATCGACTTCTAGAGGAAACTGCGATTCCTTCATGCGCGAAACAAACAGCTTGGAATGGAACGCGGAAGGTCCATCGATATCCCCTATCATACGCCAAGGCTTGATTCAAGTCGTCCACCATTCTGACCTGTTCGGCCTTTGTCGGGTCTTCTTTTAAACTACTTATTGCCTTGCCCAGCACTACACCACGCTTCATTGATACCGACTGGCGACGGCACAATCCTATCCGGCTTCCCGTTCCTGTTCACCCATACTTTCCACTTTACATTGCGCATTCATCATTTGTAATTCATTTCATGCTTCCTTCATATCCCGGCACATGCACCCCATTGTCCTCCTCTGCGCTACTTCTGCTTTGGAATTGAACGGAGTCCCCAGTTGTCCAACTCGGCCTGCCGTTACAACAAATGTCTGCGTGTACTGCTGAGCTACAAACTGACAACCAGAACCGCGGTTCATGCCAGAACAAGTTCCCGAAAGCCGAAGGGGTCATCGTTCAGAAGAGTGCCAATGCCAGTACGACCACCGAGTCTCGAATTAGCCATAGTGCTGGTTTTAACAAATCCCGGCGAGTTCGTTCTACGAACGTATAAGCTACAGGACGATGCACCATACTCACCTTTACTCACGTTCTTGCAGGCTGTATTCGCTCTATCTCCAGATGTGTATCAAGGGGATCAATTATGTTCTTACTCTTGCCAACCAACTCAACGATTCATCCAACATCGAATTAATGTATCGATAACCCTAATCAGATCCTGCTGTAGTCTATCGTTACTATTGTCATCGGCAACGCGTAGGTGGGAATGAAGTCGAAAGGGACTGGGGGGTAGGTCTATGGGGGGCGTCTGGCTGCGTCGTAGGATGGGGGATTGCGAAGTCAGACTTGGCAACCATGTGGAGTGAAAGAGGATACTTCCAAGCCCTTTCCAGGCCCTGTAAGGGCCCAGCCCAGTCGAGTGAGAGCTTACTGGTGTCGACAGAGGCGGAGGGTCGGTACAGTAACTTTTCTCTACCATCGAATACCTGATAGGTAACAGCACTTAAGCAAAGGTCAAGACCTCCGATAAGCCGGAAAGAATAACCGCTCAACAAAGAGCTAGTGAGGCGTTCTTGCTGATTTCGTCTAAGAGGAACCTGCTGACTTCCTTCGCCATGTTGCAGTGATGGATAGCTTGGTTCTAGAGAACATGAAAACAATCAAAATCTTATTTCGATGAGCTTCACATTAAGAGGACAGACTTGTTATGCACTACAAGCATCTCGTCTCTGCTGGGAGATGGATGGCAGTTGCAAAAGCGAGCTGGACCCAAGGCTCAGTCAGTAGGAGTTTTTCATGGTGTTCTGTACCGGAGCATGCAGTGAGCGATACCACGCATATCTTTCCCTTCATCGTTTACGGGGAGGAAGATCTGAACGTCAAGAAGAGTCAAGAAAAGAGGTCAAAACAACACAGTGTCGTACAGTCTTGCCAGCTCAGCGAGCCATCACGATCTCCTCGGTCCTTCTGAACACCCCATTGGTCTGTATAATCGCTAATCCCTGCCGACAGATTGTTACAATCGTCCTCAAAATGACCAATCGCGCTGTTATTTGGTACATCTTCTCGAATAGGATGCCAGACCCCTATGCCGTGCTTCTGGTGAGAGCTGCATCAGACGGGAACCAGTCTGTCCATCGTGGCAGGTACTGCGGTGTACTGCTGGTGCTGAAGCACAGATGCGGACTGATGTGGCCGCGCCGCGAAAAGCGCCCAGTGATAGACTTGAGTCCACGGGCCGATTCAAACCGTGGTGCTGCCTTTCCCAATCTACAGAAAGTTATCTTGGAAAGGTACTTTATCTTCCACTATTCGAATTTGTCTCGATGACTTGCCTGGCTGACGTCAGTCCACCTGACCGGCGCGTTGTCTGTGCTTCTACCGCAATGTTCCAGTGCAAGAAAGTACTGCAGTGTCCCATGGGCACACCCGCTCCGCGAAGGTAACTCATCGACACAAGACAGACAGGTTGTCTGGTAGGCTTACAGCCAAGCGAAACATTGAAACTTTTCTCAACTTAGAGTCCGATTGACATGTGAGATGACATATTCAGCAATAGTCCATTAGATCGAGGCTTTTTTGGGTGATTTTTAAGACGATGACATGACCCATCCTTGATGGGCTTGAGAACATGCCTGACACAGTAGCGCCGATCAGGAGCGGAGCATGTCTTCAACCAAGGGCTCATACGAGCACTGTACATGAGTATGGGTAAGCCCTCGGAATATACGATAGTGTGCAGCTTGACATTAGTCAGTGTAGATGCAGGCGAGCGGGCATACGAGTTCAAATCGCATCATATCTGAACGATACATTTTCGTCGTGCAGCGAGCGCAATGCAGTCCTTTATATTTCGATACGAGAACAGTCGGTTCACCTTATGAATACCATTCACTTCACCCTCATCCCTCATGGCTGGTGATCGTACGGTACTGGAGTTGTCAAGCCCGTGCAGATACCAGTGGTCGTGCGGGTGCTCGTTCTCGATTTGGACGTCTCGTTCAACCCAACCAGCCTAAATGCGTTCGAGTCCAAGCTAGTTGACCTCTGGCCAAAATCGCTGTTCGAGCCATAAAGTCCTCTTGAACACCTATATAGGGTACGTTGAGATCACAGAATATTCGTGTAGTCAGCGCACAAATATTCCCATCATCGGATTGCCCAGGTACTGCCCGGATCGACGAACCCCCATAGCGAGCCAACGAATTGATAGAACTTTTGTTTGGTTCGTAGATGGGAGACTTGAACGCACCTCTTCACAAGCTTTGCCCGTCTGAGATCCAACCTCGATCTCAGCCGCATCCATGATCTCTTCGCACCCATCGACAAACTCCTTGAATTCCTCGTTGGTCCAATTATCGATGAATTTCGCCAGAGCTTTTTGGGTCTCGGTGGGGTTCTCGATTGGTCTGAGGTGGGTTTTGGCATTGGACCATGCTGTGAAGTATGCCTGTTGGTGATGCAATTGGCAAAAGAAAAAGGTGAGATCCAATCAACTCCATTTCACTAGGTCAGGATCACAATCGCGTATTCGTTTGATAGACGGCGAAGTTCTTTACTCGTGCGCATAGGAAGAGTAAATTGTCATTTTCACCATCAACCCACCTTTTCCATGGCCCAGAGAAGGGTAAACCCCTCCTCTATACTACCCAAACCTCCGATTGCATGCAAGAAGTCCACATAACCTCTGGTGACCTCCTTGTACTCTCCTAGCAACCCACTTGCGGCATGGCTCTGGAATTTGCTGTCAAAGACAGCGAGACCATGTTCGGCTGCTGTAGACAAGAAGAAATCGGTCTCTCTCTTGACGTTGGACAAGGAGAAAGTGAGGACTTCGACGGCGCGAGCGATGTTGGGCTGCTCGGGGGCGGAAGCTAGAGGTAGTTTGGACAGGAGGGAGGATGCGAACTAGACAAGCGAGATCGGATTGGTAGTGTGACAACGGTACATCAGCGTCAGCGTTTTCCCATCTTCTTTCGCCTGCTGATGAGCGGAACGGTCTGTCCTGTCCTGTCTAGGCGCGGCGCGGCGCGTAGGAGTGCAAGACGCTCGATGAGCAGCTGGAGACGGAAGCGTACTACACACCTTGATATATCCAACAAAAGCATACAGATAGTCCTGCTTGAGCCATTCTCTCAATGGCTGAGCATCGATCGTCCCTTCGCCAGCTTGCTGGAGGAACGGGTGATTCGTAGCAACCTTGAAGTCTTCCGCCTGAGAATGAGGAAATCAGGGATTACATGAGCTTTCCCATTTCGTACGGCTAAATAGCACCTTCCAAGGAGTCGAGTCGACATCACCGGGTGAAGCCCACGGCTAGATCAGTTCGTCCGGAAAAGAGAGCAGAAGTGACTCTGACACAGCCAGACATTAATTCGGCATGGATCCTACCGAGTACTCACATACTTCTCGAGAAGGTATTCGCTGAATTTCTGACCGCTCATCTTGCTCAATCCTTTGCTCGCGCTCAATTCGCGTTCTGAATGATACTCGCTACAAACTTGTCTATGATCTGAGTTCAATCACGATGATCGCAAGGGCAATAAGTATAATGGTAGTTTGTGCATGATAGCTGACGCCAGCGGTAGACGTTGGACATTGATGGGGACGGCAGAAGTGGAAAAAAGCGCTCTCGGAACGGATCACCTCCACCTGCGCCTATACGACATTCCGCGGACCAGATTCAGCTCCGAAGTCCCGGATGCCGTCACCGTCACTGCGTGATGTAATAATCTAACTTAGTCCAGTATGCAAGCTGAGCAGTACTCTAGTATGAGCCAGGCTGAAGTGTACCACCGAGTATTGGTTGGCGATGATTAAGGCAATAACCGAACGATCGCTGCAGCTGCGGCCTTGAGGCAGCGGGTTCTGGGGATAGATTCATTGACGAGGGTCAGCTCCACGCGACGCCTAATCGCTTGGAGAACTCAGCAAACAAGACAAGCACATTATGGCGCCGACTGGTGCATTGCTTGCGTCTGCTAACATGAGAGGAGCCCACCATGTGATACAGATTCAGCAGCATCCAAGCAACGACTTCTTATAAGCTGGGCGACCGACTGCCATGTTATGGGAAGACAGACGACCCATTCTCACCAGCCGGTCTTGGCGGGAATGGTCGGCAAGCAAACATGATCTTTTCTTGGGGTTCACAATCACAGGCGAACATGAAAAACGAACCAGCATCTCTGCTCCTTCCCATTCCTTGCTTGATGTAACCGCTAGGTCCGCCGAGACATCCCACGAACAATATTCCGATTGTTCGTTCTTAGTTGAGCAGAAGCAGAAGGTGTTGCGCGGTATACAGGCAATGCATCATCCCAATCAATCCCTAGATCCAAAGCACAATGATCGTCCTTTCTAATGCTGAAAGAAAGGAGAGTCGTTTTACTTCTTCTTGGGGGCCTTGGTGGAGACGTCCTCAACCTTCAATCCTGTGGATCGTGGTAAAGGCGAGAAGGTCAGTGAACGTTCAACATAGGTAGATGCTATTCAGCGCAAGTCTGTGCCGCTCCATGCTACGCCTGCTCCCACCCTGTCCCATAAACCGTTCGCAGCGATACCGATTCGCACAGCTTCTTCCAATCGCCTTCTAGCTCGCCGCCTCCACCGAATCCCTGATAATCTCTCCGATATTCTATTGACGAGCACCTGTCAAGACAAAACTTCGACTCACCAGGGGGGAGGGACTGCTTGAGCTTCTCAGCCTTCTCAGCGTCGTCAAGGACAAGGGTGTAGAGGTATCGGGAGCATCGGATCTTGAACTTGGTGACGTGGGTGGGGGCCTTTGACTTGGACTTGGTCTTCAAGGAGGCGGAAGTGGCGTGAGGCTTGAGGGCGGTTCGCTTGATTCGGGCGACTGTGTTGTGTGAATTCATGTGGGTATTGTCGCCGTTGACACGGATTTGTTGAGAAAGGTTTCGTCGGGTTGGTAGATCCAGTCAATGTCAATGATACCATGGAGATAAAATATCCAGCGAGGACAGCAAAGCGAAGAATAACACATGAGAGTGATTCTGTCAACTTCTGCCCTGCACGATCTTCCTGATCCGTCGCACACCACTCCACTCACGGGTAGCGTCCTTCCTTCGCGCGATCTCAAGGAACTTTTTGATGTCTCGGACTTGTTGGGGCTGCGAGAGCCAGGACGAAGCACGTTTACAGAATCAGCATGCCGTCCAACCATTGTATTGCAGACCGCCAAGTCGCTAGCCAGCCGCACTTGGATCCGTTCTCCCATCTCTACGCAGACGCAGGCAGTGTTCGATACACTGCAATGCTCTTGTCCTATCCTGACGTCCCATAGTCTCCCAAACCCGTCTGTCCCGTTCGACTCCATACGGGCAGTTTCTGATACTGCTTGGCTGCACGCTTTCCGCCTGCCCCTCTTCGAGCCTGTCATTGTCATACAGACAACACAGCACCTGAACCATAGGCCCCGTGGATCCCATGGACTAGCCCCTCCCCTCATCTTCCCCAGTCATCGGACTTGTATCATATCTTCCCCGCGGCATGTTGCTTCCAATCTCGTGGGCATTCTCATTTCTAGTCCCTTATCCATCCCATCTGTTCGTGTCGTCGATTCTTGAGAGGTAATGACGCTGTCTTGCCTGAAATCCAGTCTCCAGAACCGCAACCGAGCTCGAATCGATACCCGCTCGCAAGCACACACTCACCATTTTGACCGTATATACCTTGATGGCTAAAGAAACCTTTTCAACAATGTTGACCTTGTTGATGTACTGAAAATCGTCTGTCTGCACTCGCAACGGTAGGCAGCGGCAGGACAGGCAGGGATTGACGACGAGCAGCGAGCAGCGAGCAGCAAGCAGCAAGGTAGGCAAGCGAGCGAGCGATTCTTGCGAGGTAAAGGTGCAAGTGCCGCCCTGTACAGTTAAGTTTCAAAAATCGAAATTCCGTACGGTGAGGAGGCTGGAGTTATCTAATCTCCGACGAAGTGGCGCTTGCAACTGACACATGAAATCGTGAAAATCGGAGTTAAGGCACCCTTACTATACCTTTACTTACCGTACAGGATTCTGCCCTGAAGCATTCATTGCTTTGCAATTTCACCCTGCCCACTGCCTACTGCTTCACCCCCTCAGCGTACGCTCTAAGCTCTACGCTCTACGCTCTCACTGCCGCACCCACTCACTGCTTTCACCACCATCCACACCAATCGCTCACGCCACGCTACCACGCTTATTCCCATCCCAATCACCATCATCAACCTCGATAAAACTTCTCCATCCTTCAAGACTTCTTGTCCTCTTCTCACCACCTTTACCAAAAAACAAAAGTCACCAAAATGGTACGCTACAGCTTCAGCTCCAGCTTTCGTTCAAGCTCGATGATCGGATAGACAACGGCAGAATGGAGACATCATGTCGAAAGGCGCTTTAAACCTACCTAAGACGACTTTTTCGCTCGGTCGAAACTTCTTGAATCACTTCGAGCAGTCTTGACTTTCGGCGAGTCGCATACCGCAGCGGAGGATTCGTTTGGAGGACTACGATAGTGTCAAGGATAGAGACCTATGGAGGAGGAGGACTACCCATTCTTCGTCTCCTGGTTATACCTCAATCTGGATCGTCAGGCAGGATTAGATGCCGGTGCTTACCTGAAATCTTGCCGGAAGCTCACTCGCCTTGTGCGTGAGAGTAGATCCGCGGGATAGACGGTCAATGAGAACCCGCCTATCTTCTCTACCGTATCCATATCGTAGACCTTTGCGTCTTCCAGTCGAAGGAGCATGGCACCAAGTAGCTTGAGATCTTGCGCATACACCGCAGATCTGAGCGAAAGTCATCGTGATGATATCGACTAGCAGTGCACGACTCGCTCATTTCACTCGCGTCACTGCCTGTCGAATGCGGTCCTCTGCAGCTAGCTGCTGCCCTTTCCCGATTAACCTCTGTTGATCTGGCTTCTCTGAGGGTGATTCCTCGAGGAAATGTTAGTCAGCGTCGATCAGAGTAGACGGGAAAGAGAAACCTCGATGAAGGATCAGAACTTCTAACGGGTGATACCGTCCAGTTCAGCTTCTTTATCAACTACTAGAGCTCCGACGTGATGTCCCTTCTTCTTGTCTATCCGACACAAACAGAAGGTTTCAAGTACATCGCTGACGTCGTCTCAATGACCCCCACTTTTTACCACCATGCGCTTTGCTTGTTCTCGATTGGATTGCATTGTCGTATATTCTGTACAGCCCAAGGCCGCCAAGGGAAAATCGAAGCCTGCTTCCGCTCCTTGTGAGTCATGTTCTGGTGCACACATCCAGCAATGGCTCCTCTTCCGCCTTGTCCGTTTGTGCTGTTGCTGACGTTTTAATTTTCTTCACATATCAGACGGAACCAAGAAGGCCGTCAAGAAGGACCAGAACCCCCTTTTCGAGAAGAGGTCTAAGACCTTCGGTATCGGTGAGTTGTGCAATGGCTCTCGTCAGCCGAAGTGCAACTGACGGTAACGTGTTCTGTCAGGCGGTGACATCCCCCCCAAGCGAGACTTGACCCGATTCGTCAAGTGGCCCGAGTACGTTCGACTCCAGCGACAAAAGGTCATCCTCAACCAGCGACTCAAGGTCCCCCCTGCCATCGCTCAGTTCTCTCAGACCCTTGACAAGAACACCGCCACCCAGCTCTTCCAGCTCTTGAACAAGTACAAGCCCGAGTCCAAGCAGGAGAAGAAGGCTCGTCTCTTGGCTGAGGCTGAGAAGCGAGAGAAGGACGGTGACAAGGCCACCACCAAGGACAGCAAGAAGCCCATCTACGCCAAGTACGGTCTTAACCACGTTGTCGCCCTTGTCGAGGCCAAGAAGGCTCAGCTCGTCGTCATCGCCGACGATGTTGACCCCATCGAGCTCGTTGTCTTCCTTCCCGCCCTCTGCCGAAAGATGGGTGTCCCCTACGTTATCGTAAAGGGCAAGGCCCGACTCGGTCTTATCACCGGCAAGAAGACCTCTTCTTCCGTTGCCATCACTGACGTCCGATCAGAGGACCAGCAGGCCCTTGCCACCCTTGTCTCCGCCGCCAAGGCCAACTACCTCGACAAGTCTGAGGAGATCCGACGACACTGGGGTGGTGGTATCCGAGGCAACAAGTCGTGAGTGCACTAGTTCAGACGTGTAGAGCAATTCCCTAAAGACACAATCGCTGATTATAACCCCCTTCTCCACTCTCACAGCGTTGCCAAGCTCAGGAAGAGGGCTAAGGCTGCCGGTCAGGACGCCAAGAAGATCGACGTCTCCCTCTAAACGTTGTGAGAGAGTGACGCAGATCGTTTTGGGTTGTTGAGGCATACGCGGGATGCAGACACGCGAAGGTCACAGTTGTTTGGATAGTAATCTTTGATATCTCTACTTCTGCTGGCATGTATGATATGGCACAACAACCTGTGTTCCCGTTCGTTCGAAACTCGTGACGCGGTATGTCTGACCTCTTCGCGACACTACCGTTATCCTGATCCTTGCACATGAGATAAGGTTCTTCGAAGGGTCGTCTCAGTCACTGGCTTGGTGGCGGAACAATGCTGGCACTGCTGATCGATGTTCCACAAACCCGTGCAACAGTTACTGCAGAGCTCTCTTAGATAGAGCTGCTTGTGCGATTACCACTGCAGCTGCGGTGTGGGTGGTCCTTGTTACTGAAATAGAAACAATCGAAACAAAGATCTCTGCTGTTTTAGTAACGGGATATATACCTTCCTTCGCTCTGCATAATCATGATTGACCAATCAAGGTGCCACAAAAAGTCAGGGATGGCACGATACCAGCATCAGCTGTGAAAACAATACCACGTGGCATGGCATCGATATCGTTATGCAGTGACCTTTTCTCCCCATAACCATAGCTGCAATCGCCGCCTGTTTCGTGTGGTTTCGCGTCTCTCGATATTTTGGTGTTCTCCAACTTTTTGTCTCTGCTTCTCTTGTATCGCTAGCAGCATCTGTATTCTTTTTGTCCTGACGCCCCCCATCGGCCCCTCCTAGAACGCGCATATACCCAATCGTTCTCCTAATTTCCTCACAATGTCCGACGCCGCCGCCCAACAACCCGCCGAAGCCGCCGCCGGTCCCGTACAGCCCGAAGGCACCTACTCGCTCGCTCAGCTCAAAGAGCACAACACGAGAGAGTCACTGTGGATGCTTCTGCATGACAAGGTGTATGATATTACTGCTTTCATGGATGAGGTGAGTACGAACGTGCCTTCCTTTTCTTTGACGTGCACGGCTCGATGAGACAGTCTGATCGAGATCGGTATCTTGTGAACGAACGCATTCCCAATGTGTCTCATGTGAAAAGATGATCTAGAAGAGGGCGGTATATGGACTGGAAGGAGCTTGTACGGCATGGATGGTCAATGGCTGGAGGCCATGTTCTCCCCTGTCCGTCAAAGACCAGCTAGAATGTATCGAGGAACGCTCGATTATGAGGGGGGAGGAATACGTCGATCCGCTTGGAGAAGGATATTGTAGCGAGATTGGGCAAATCTGTCAAGAACGCCTACCAATCGCTAGAGATATCGACGAAGCTTCACGATGGACGCTACTTGCTGTCGACTACAATATGGAGTGTTACACAAATCTGTCCAGAGCGTGCTGACGTTTTGAACCATTTATCGGTCACATAGCACCCCGGTGGTGATGAAGTCCTGGTCGAAGAGGCTGGTGAGTGACATTCAGTGATCCAGATTGGGATTAAGCTGTTACAGGTGATCCGCTATTGCGGCGCTGATGGAGCATGAGTGGCTGACATCTTTGCCATTGCCGAACTGTAGGACGAGACGCTACCGAGGCTTTCGAGGATGTAGGCCACTCCGACGAGGCGAGGGCTATGCTGCCCAAGATGCTGTTAGGTGACTTCTACGGCGAGGTGAGTTGGCCGCTGCGGTCGTCTCTGATCCATCATTCTTTCATCACTTTATTCAAAACAGGTAGCTTCATGTCAGGGCCACGGAAATGCCCCTGCGCTGCCATCTCCAGTTCATGTTCCCTTTGTTGTGATACACACCACCTTATTGCGCGCGCCCAAAAGACCGCACTCTTGGGTTAAGGCTTCCGGGGATCTCGTGCTGATGTCGTCTTCGCTCTCTGCTCTTGTAGAAGACCAGCAAGTCAAAGAAGAGCGTCTCTGCTGGCGGCAGCTCTACATCATCAGGCGGGTGAGTAGCCGCGATCTGTCTCAGTAACATTCACAGATTTCATGCCCTCTCTGCGCCTTCTTGTGTTCGGCTGTCGATCTGACCATATCTCTTGTGTCCCGTCGCACAGTTTCCCCATCTGGGTCGTACCGGTAGCGTTAGTCGCCGCCTTCCTTGCCTGGAGGGTGTTCCTCGCCTAAGTCATGACTTGGTCTAGCGATCGATCGATCGACCAACGTCGGATGGGTCAAGAGAGGACATAAGCGCAAGGGATGGGCGGAGCAGGGTAGGACCTGTCGGGGCTAATATGAGTTTCAGTAGAACCAAGCGATAGGGGCTTCCCTTGATCTGCTTCGATACTTGTACATACCATACAGAATTGAAATAAGAACCGGGCGGGCGGGACGAGGCTTTGGCATGAGCGATAAAAGACCGTAATACCTGTGGACAGCATAGACAGACTTCATTGGATTCGAGGTGTAGCGGTGTAGCGGTGTATATACCATAGATCAGGCGAGCTAAAATTTGTTTCTTCATTTCATGCATATTACGATCATCATCATCAGCACCATCACAGGGGCTGTCACAGTCACAGTGGATTGTGTGGCTTCCTTTGCTGGGCAGACGCGTCGAATCAAGATCGCGTATAGATACTGCTTGCTTAAGGGTTGCATTGCCAATCCGTCGACCGATGATCTGTGATATACGAGTACAGTACATGCGCGAATTAACTTATATCGCCGGTCGAGACTCCTGTCCGTTCTGCCCTCATCACGTCGAGAGAGATGTTATGACGCGTTCGATGATAGGATATTCACGCTCAATTGGCCTTGCAGATGTATTTCCTCTATGACCTGAAGCATGGACTACCAATAACCCAGCCCCAATTGATCGTGCCCGCGCTAACGTGCAGGCATGTCTAAACGACGATTCAGCGCAAAATACACTGTACCAACCATTCGTGCTATCTCCTTCCGTCCCAGCCATCCTTGCCCCATGGACCACCTAGTCTACCCCAGATACGCTGAAGAACGTCGTCTTCTCTCCCTTTACCGCTCCCTCTTCCTCCTCCTCCCAATCCACCGTGCTCCAACGCAAATGTCAGATCGACCATCGTTATCACCTTGTCGTCTTCTATTCTAATCTCTTTATCTTTGTCCTTTGTATACTCTTCGAGCTCGGCCGCGCTTGCACCCTTTTTGGGCGGCGGTCGTTCGACTGATATCAGGCGTCGAGTTGGCGCAGAAATGGCGTGTCTCATCTTCTTACTAGGTCGATCCCCTTCTGGCGTGCCTGCCGATGCCGCCCCAGGTGTTTGAGGTGTCGAAGGCTCCGTCTTGTCCTTCTCCCTTTCTTTTTCCTTTTCTGACCCATTAGCACCCGCAAACAAAGTCGATTCTTTCAGCTTGGAACCTCCAAATAATGCGCCGCCTCCAGTTCCAGAACCAACTTTGCCTTCCGCTCCCGCTTTCCGTTTCTTGCTGCCGGCCGACGCGAGCGGTGACGAGATGGCAGGAGCGCTTCCCGTCATCCAGCCGTATTTCTTACCCATACCAACACTTCGCATAGCAGTCGCGTTCGCCATCTTGTGCTGGACCTCTGCACTGACATCTCGCGGGTTGTTCATCTTCTTCATAGCTTTCTTCGTCATGGAAGAACCTGGGGTGTTGTTCTTGGATTCTTTGATGGCGCCGAACATTGGCGCTTGGGGGGTGCTGAATGAGTTGGCGGGGTAGGGCGAGTGAGAAGAAGAGGTTTTTGACATTGGCATTGGTGTCGATGGTCCAGCCCCCGAGCCAGCGGCGGGTCCGAAACCATTCGAGCTCGTGTCCGCCCCTGGGCCGACCTCGAGGTCCGAGTTGGACGCGGCCGGCGTCGCTATGCCCATCGACTCTGCCCTCTCCCTTTCCCTTTCCCTTATCCGCTGCATCTCCGCCTCCCGCGCCAACCTCGTCATTCTAGATTTCCTGAATTCCTGCTCTTCCTCCCTGTTCAGCCGATTCAGACTATCCAGCACGCCCGAAGTATCCGACACGATCTCATGACTCCATATACCTTTCCCCGATCTCTTGTCGACCGGTGGTGCTCGCAAATGGTTCGCGTTGACGCGGTGCGTTTGGGCGGATAAGCTAGATGCGAGTAAGGATCGAAGTCGGGTCTCGATAGCTGCCATGAGGTATAATTGGGATTCGCGGTCTATCGTCATCCCGTGGTCTTTGGCTGAAAGTCGTGGATACGAACGTGACAGTCGAAGCAATGTCATATGAGGTTGTTGTAATTGCAACGAGAACGAGAGTGAGAAGAACAAAAGTAAGCGATTCATTACAAGTGTCAATGGTGTAGGCTCTTTCGTAGCATAACACTTTCACGCATTTTACGAGGGGCGGCAATCGATACATCCAGGGCGAGCCGTGTCATCGAGAAATGAACAGCCAATGATCAGGATGCTGATATAACAAGACTCACCAACAGCCTCAGCCCTCTCTCTCAGCGCAGATTTACTCATCATATCCGTCCTCTTCGCTCGCGACTTAAGCCCCGTCATCGACGACGAGACCGTGAATGACTTGCCCACATTCAGCCTTCGAGCGGCGTCCTCCTCCGCCTACATCGAATGCAAAGAATGCAAAGAACCCAAAGACAGGACGCACAGTCAGTACTAGCGCCTTGAGTATACATCATCCCAAGGTGAAAGGCGCGAGAAGACGAGACTCACCCTCAGGTCGAATGTGTCCCCCTTGGTTTTCTGCATGATGGTCGCGTGGATCACAGACGGACTAGAAACCTGCTCAGTCGAGGTCGATCAAGTCTTGATAGAGAAGCGGCGTCTGGGAACCTCGATTTTCGTTTCACTGGGCCAACCGTTTCTGCCCACGGTCTGCTATATATTAACTGTACGTTTAAGTGACATATAGATCTTGCACTCGAATATCGATTGACCAGAGGAAGGTTGCTCGTCATGTTATTGTGAGTTAGGTACGGAAGACTCTCGGCTCTCGCCACCCAGCGCAGAGAATAATAGGCGCACGATCACCAGCGTATTGGACGCGCCTAAAATCTCAACCCTGTTTATTTCACCCCTCGAACTCGCGCTAACCCAACATGAGATGCGACGCGAGGAGTGAGTGAGACTACAACGAGATTTCTCCTCTCTCTCAATCTATCTCACTCACTCGACTTGTTCCTGTTCTTGTCGATCGTGATCATACTCAATACTCCGCATCCAATCGTTTTGCTTCTCTTTCCTCCGTCACAGCACTCTGAGTCACACCTAAAGCGCAACAGAAGGGAGGGACAACATGGTCAGCTAGCGCCGTCTCTTCAGATAATCGGAAACATAAGCTCATAATTATTTGTGATTCTCGTAACACGAATAGAACCCTCTACTGGCAGCTTCGAACGCGGCGAACACGGGCAATGGAAGTGGGGTGGACGATGACAAGCTGTCAGATTATGTGCCGAACTCTCGTGACCTCTCAGTGTCCCGAGCTGTGAGTTTCTTCTCTTCTTATTTGGAAAGGAATCTTGTATACGCGACTTTGGGTAATCTATCTACAATCGTAGGACGGCGATCGTGATGTATGACGGGCCGCTGACTCAATACAACCACCCTCCACCCTTGCAGCCGTCCGCCGTCGCGTCCGATGAACTGAATCAGCATCACATCAACACTGCTCCTCAGACCCCTGAGCCTGAGAGCGAGGACGAATTGGACGATGATGCGCTAGATGAAGATGCCTTGATGGACGGCTCGGTGAGTGAGAGGTGTTTCTGCACCTGTCGAGGCAGCCTTCCGCGTAGTTGACTTGCGGCCAATCACCTTTCTGGGGCGAGAATTGGTCTCGACGTCACGAAAATATTTTGCCATGCACCCAATTCATACTGATTCGCAATCTGCAATTTTTTCAGTCGAAAGCGTCGAAGAAAGCCGCTCAATCGTCAGCCAGGAAACAGGCCAATGCCGACAGAAAGGCGCAAGTGGCTGAGATAGGCAGGAAAAGAAGCGCTATGGAACAAGCCAAGGTGAGCTAGCTGAGTGCAATCGTTGAAGCAATATGATCTGCCTAGCTGACCCAATACCACATGTATCTTTTGATATAGTTCGCCGACTCAATCAAGCGATTCACATACTTGCTAGGACAGACTGAGCTATTCCAGCACTTCATCGATCTCAAGGTCAGTCGGTGGAGAATTGCTCAGACCCTCGGTGGATACAGCTGACAACCTTGTGCAAACAGCGACAACGGGAGCCCGAATTCGCCGCCATGCTCGATGACCAAATGGCCAAGACTGGTGGTGCAAAAGGGAAGAAAAAGGCCAAGTGAGCTAATTTATGCTCGGCAGTGCGTTAGCATATCAGCTGATATTGTACTCGTCCAAACAGCGATCATCGACATCGAAAATCCGAGAAGGAGGAAGATGAGGAATTGCTGAAAGACGAGGATGCCGAAGACGAGGCCTTTGTGTTCGAGGAGAGCCCAGCTTGTAAGTTGGTGGGAAACGGTCTTTTCGACCTAGTCCTCAGCAATCAGCTTACCTGAATCCTCTCCTAGACGTGAAGGGCGGAAAGATGAGAGATTACCAGGTGCAGGGTCTGAACTGGATGGCTTCATTACACCACAATGGTATCAACGGTATCCTTGCCGACGAAATGGTAAGCGCACCTTCTTGTACTATTGTCATTACTGAGTCTTACATCACTTCGTATCTGACAATCGACGGTGCAAATTATAGGGTCTCGGTAAAACCCTTCAAACGATCTCTTTTCTCGGTTACCTCAAGTTCCACAAGCAGATTCCCGGCCCTCACCTTATTGTTGTACCGAAGTCTACGTTGGACAACTGGAATCGAGAAGTAAACAAATGGGTGCCGGGGTTCAATACGCTCGTGCTGCAGGGTACCAAGGAGGAAAGGGTGAGAGCGCGATGGCCGGCCCCCGAAGAGGCAATACACTGATAATCCGATCCCGTTTATAGCAAGAACTCATCAATAAGCGAATCCTTACGCAAGACTTCAACGTTCTGATCACCTCCTACGAGATGGTGCTGCGCGAGAAATCCACTATGAAGAAGTTCAGTTGGGAGTACATCATCATTGATGAAGCGCACCGAATCAAGAACGTCGATTCGCTGCTCAGTCAGATTATCCGAACTTTCACCAGTCGTGGGCGACTGTTGATCACCGGTACCCCCTTGCAAAACAACTTGCAAGAACTTTGGGCGCTCCTCAACTTTATCTTGCCGGACGTGTTCTCATCGAGGTGAGTTGGCTGTCTCTCCGTAGCGCAGGGTAGAAGCTGACTCGTTCGTGTCTTCAGCGAGGACTTCGACGCCTGGTTCAAGACCAAAGATGACTCCGATTCAGATGCTGTCGTCAAGCAACTCCACAAAGTATTGCGTCCTTTCTTGCTCCGACGAGTCAAGGCCGATGTCGAGCACTCGCTTTTACCGAAGAAGGAGATCAACCTCTACGTTGGTATGACTGAGATGCAGAGGAAGTGGTACAGGATGCTTTTGGAGAAGGACATCGACGCTGTCAACGGTGAGTTGAACGAGGAATAATGACCACCTCCAAGCTGCAACTGAAATGATTTTGCAGGCGCTTCTGGCAAGAAGGAGGGAAAGACGCGATTATTGAACATCGTCATGCAGCTTCGAAAATGCTGTAACCACCCATACCGTAAGCTTGATCACGCACTTCTGATGTGCGACATGACAAACGGACATTGACACCGCTCGGCAGTTTTCGATGGCGCCGAGCCCGGACCACCTTTCACCACCGATGAACACTTGATCGACAACGCGGGAAAGATGGTTATTCTAGATAAGCTGCTCAAATCCATGAAGGCGAAGGGATCTAGAGTACTCATCTTCTCGCAGATGAGTCGAGTCCTTGATATCTTAGAGGATTATTGTCAATTCAGGGGTCATGGTGAGTTTCGAATGTCCCGCGCTGGGTGCCCCGAAAAACTTTGCTAATGATATGAACAGAATACTGTCGAATCGACGGTAATACTGCTCACGAGGACCGGATTGCTGCTATCGACGACTACAACGCGCCCGGAAGCGAGAAGTTCGTCTTCTTGCTTACTACCCGAGCTGGTGGTTTGGGTATCAACCTTGTCACCGCGGACATCGTTGTGCTTTTCGACTCGGACTGGTGAGCCCGATTTCTGCTTCGGCTGAGGGGAAGCAAGCTCACTCTCCCGCAGGAACCCTCAAGCGGATCTACAAGCTATGGATCGAGCTCACCGAATTGGACAGACGAAGCAAGTCTACGTCTTCAGGTTCATCACTCAGGTCAGTTGCCACGCGAATCACCAAAATGTTATAGAAGCTAATGGGATATCTCACAGGACGCGGTTGAAGAACGAATTCTTGAGCGAGCGACACAAAAACTTAAGCTTGATCAACTAGTCATTCAGGAAGGCCGAGCTCAGCAGAACGCAAAAGGTGAGTAGGCAAGATTCTGATCTTCCCATGAAGACTCGCTTATATGATAGTATATCGTAGTCGGTTCGAACAAGGATGAATTGCTTGACATGATTCAGCATGGTGCTGAGAAAATCATCAACAATTCGGCCAGGTGAGCTAGAGACGGTCGATCTGCCGGTCATCAGCTGACGACCAACTATAGCATGCTGATCGATGACGACATCGACGAGATCATTCGACGAGGTGAAGAGAAGACGGCCGAGATCAACAGCAAGTACGCTGGCCTTGACTTGGATGCTCTGAATAGCTTCAAGTCCGAGAGTCTGGTCAACACATGGGAAGGCGAGGACTATGCTAATGCGGGCAAGGTGAGCTCTCGTAGTGTTTTAGCCCGTAGAGATCAGAGCAGCTCTTGCTAATCAACTGTGGATGGGCTCGATTAGCGCAAGAACCTTATCTGGATTGAACCTGCAAAGCGAGAACGTAAAGGCAACTATTCGATCGACCAGTACTACCGAGACACCATGAACACGTCGGCACCGAAAGCCGACAAGCCGAAGGTTGTCCGACCTCCCAAGCAGGTTCACATTAACGACTTCCAATTCTACCCTCCTAGATTGGTCGAGTTGCAAAATAGGGAATTTGATGCGCATAGAGTAAGTTCGCGCACCAATAGCGTGCATTCATCAGCTGAAGCTGAAATCTGCTGTTCGCAGAGATCGCAAAACTTCGTTGTGCCCGCTCGAGAACCCGAAGAAGGCGAGACTGCTGAGCAGGTTGAGGCTGAGAGAGCAGAGGAGCAGGAGCGAATAAACACCGGTAAGTGTCACGCATACGAATCTGTTGTGTAGGATGACCAATGACTAATATATGTATTACCTAACTTATAGCCGAACCCCTGACGGAAGAAGAGGTCGCGGAAAAAGACGCGTTGGTCGGCGAAGGCTTCCCAGATTGGCAGCGAAGACACTTCCAGGCGTTCGTCAAGGGCGTTGAAAGATATGGACGCGACAACCTGGACAAGGTTGCTGCTGAAATTCAAGACCACGATGAAGATGCTGTTCGAGAATATGCCGCTGTCTTCTTTGAGCGATACAAGGAGCTAAAGGGTGAGTTTGAGAAGGCGCTCAAGCGTACACTGCTCAGCGGTAAGTGATGACTGACGCATTAACCTCACTTTCCAGACTGGGAGAAGTTGATGGACCGGATTCGAGTGGGAGAGGAGAAGATCCGAGAACAGCAAGACCGGATCGATGCTTTACATCGAAAAGTCAAGGCCACTCGATACCCGTTGCAAGAACTCAAGATTATGTACGGTCAGAACAAGGGCAAGACGTATTCGGATGAAGAGGATCGATTCCTGTTGGTCAGGATGCACCATCACGGTATCGATAGGGACGACTGCTATGAGTTGATCAAGCGAGATATTGGAGAGTGGCCCCTGTTCCGGTAAGTACAGCTGCTAGTTGGGCTAATCGGATCGGTCATTGGACCTACGCTAAAACGCTTTCATATGTTGGATTCATCTGCGTCCAGATTCGACTGGTTCTTCAAGTCCCGTACGCCTGACGAGCTGAAGCGACGAGCTCAAACGTTACTGCTGTGCGTGATGAAAGAGGAAGAGAAGGGCGAAGAGGAGAAGAAGCCCGTCAAGGGGAAGGTGAGTTGATTTCGCTTCGGTTCCCCTCAAACGACACGAAGACCTTTATTGACGGTATCGACGTGTATCAGCAGAAGCGACCCCTGGATGATTTGAAGTCCGGGCCTGGTTCAAGGGATACCACACCTAGCGTGTCAGGGCAGAAGAGTGAGTGGAGCATATTCTCGGTCGCCTGAGTCCTTGCGCTGACCGAGATATCTGCTGCGGTCACAGACAAGAAGAAAAAGGTATAGATATGCTCGAGATCAAAGTGCCCGAGGCTGCAAGGGGAGTTATGGCAGGATATAATCCTGCATTAAGCTCTCTCAGGCAGCGGGGTTTCCACGACATTGTTTGCTCTCTCGCCGGAGCCGGCTCAGGAGAGACTATGTCGTAGAGGAGCGTGTACGTAGATGTAGTGTATGTACCAACTTGGATTTGAAATATGGCCATAAATCAACATGATTAGGATGCATCTTTGATACCATCTAGCGATATATACAGATTGCCACGGATGCCGAGGTGATGAATCGCCACCCGGTAGACCGACGGAGATGGCCTAGAGCGTAACGTAACTTGTCAATATAGCCAGGATAAAGGGAGAGAGAGAGAGAGGGTAGGGTATCGGCTCAACTCATCTTCCGCCCTTCCTTCCATTCCATCCATTCCATAGCAACATAGCGCAACGCAGCGACGGCCGTAGTACACAAACAACGTATAACGCATACTGACAGTCCTCATTTTTCACTGGGAGACTATCCAGTCGAAGAGATATATGACTACATCCTACGGTCGCACATTATCACATCGCCTCGATCACGCGAATCGACTCGGCTCGGCGCGGTCTTCTCCTCTCCCTGCCTACTGTGTAGAGCCTTGTAAGGCAAGACACAAACATCCACATCTACCTTATTGCAAGTATCAAGACAAACGAGGTTCCTACCCCATCATTGGATCTTCCACTCGACATCGATAGATCGATTGAAGAGAGCTATCGAGCGTCATTTAATAAATAACCCAAGGACGAAGCGCGCACAAGAATCGGGATCGGACCGGACTCAAGACCAAGCAGGTGAGATTGATCGATCGATAAGTCTTTTGATTCGTTGGGAATACAATTCATCAATATTCAAGTCGCATACAATTCCACAATGGAGGATATATTGCCCACGCTCATCATCATCGGGGTGGTTTACCTGCTCTTCAAGTGGTTATCGGGTTCTAGTGAGTACCCCAACGACCGACTACACCGCTACACTTCTATCTGTGATCTTCCCTTCGTTTACCCTTCTCCGGCCTGGATTGCACACTGGGCCATTGGGAGTGCGATCAGGAGTAGGAGAGGAGATGAGCAGTGTATTCCTTCATTAGATAGGTCACGTCTTCGCGGTTTAGTCTGCAGCCGACTCTCTGGAGCCCAAGATGCGCGTCAACAAGGACATTCCAGAAGCGAAACTGACCCTGGTCTCTATTGTCGCCCATTGCAGAGTCAGGAAGCAATGGCGGAGAGGGAGTGATCAGAGGCGTGACGCCAGCTATGGTGAGTCTACTCATGCCCCCACTTTATCTCACCTCTCCCGCTACATCGATCAATCTATCGATCTATCCACAATCAGCAGCGTTTCATGCATATCCGGGGAATTCGTTCTTTCTTCTCAGTCTAGTTCCATCGTTATGTGTTCTGCAACGAAAAGCATCGCTTACCTTTTCTCCATGATCGCAGGTCGAGACGGTCCATGCAGCTTTCCCAGACATACCGTTACCGAACATCATTTACCACTTATCTCGCTCGCGAAGTGCGCAAACTACGTCCGAGGTGATCCTTGAGAGGGGGTTCTTGCCGGCTGTGAGTGAGATCTGTGTTACTCTCGTCTATCTAGTTGAGAACGACCCATCAACCCAAGCAGGGGAGTTGTCATCGTAGAACAGCTTTGCTGATCCCAGTTGGAATGGATTATCATCGCGATCGCAATCTCTGGATGCGCCGATAGCCTCCACCCAATTTCAACATTCCAGCCGCCCTGCTTCCTACCACCACCGCTACCACCAACAACTCTTCCTCGCCTGCTACCTCCGCCAGCTCAAATAGCAAGACAGCGCCCGCCCCCGCCAAGGCATCATCCCTGATAGACCGATACAATCTCTCCTCTCGTCTCTCGTCAACAACAGCCTCATCGCCCTCGCCATCCCCCGTGCCTTCGATCAAGGGCAAAGAAGTAGATCCGATCGAGAAGAACGGAGCGGGTGATGCCAACTCTAAATCAGGAGCGGGATCGAAGACACCCTTAGATAGCGCTTTGGCGCAAGGACGACCTTCGACACCTGGCACACCGGGAAGTACGGCCAGCAGTACGGGGAACTGGGAGACTACAAGGGAGAAGCGAGAGCTCGGGCTCAAGGAGAGGAAAGAGCGCATGATCCTCGAAGCGAGGCGGTGAGTAAATCTTGTCTTTCGTGTTCTCGCCCCTCAGTTCGGTGATTTTGCGATTCAAACCTGGTCCACTTCTATTGCCCTGTCGAACCAATATCCTCTACGGTGTGGTCTTCTGAACTCTCTTGAGCTTCGGTACACCGAACAGCGTAGACTCAATCGTATGTTCACCACGCTCAGCACGAAGCCTTTACTTGGTATATACCGACGGGATAAGCTGTTGTGGATCGTTTGCCAGATATACTTCAGACGCTAACGCACGATTGTATACATGTCCTCGTTTCTAGACGGATGTTGGAGAAGCAGGCCAAGGAGGCTGCTGCGGCTTAGAAGCGCTCAATTTGCATTCTATCGTTTGGCAACGTGCGGTTCTAGCCCAGTCTGCTCTACCTTTGACCACTTCAGACCTCGCTAGGAGGTCTGCAGTGCATGCGAGATGGACGCTCAGACGTTTCCCTCGTGATCTCTTCTGGTCTCCCGAAAAGAGACCAGTCTATGGGCGATACCAGTAATACGTATCATGCATCTTTCATATACCTTATACATACAACCTGTGTATCGTTATCCCTATCACCGTTTTCCAAAGATCTTTGTTGAAATTAGATTGCACTGCGGCTGCGTCTCTCTCTCTCTCTTCCTCTCTCGATGATTTTCCTGTCGTTTTCCATTGAATTGAGACATCCCAGATCACCCATCGCCTGACGTCTCAGCTTCACCCACATCCGTTTCATGATCTCTTCACAGTTTACTCCAACCCCATGAGCTTGTTCATCTCTCTCAGCCTCGGTCCGAGCTGAAGGATGACATCGTCATCGACATTGGCGACGGCGAACCTGTGAGTGGAGAGTGTGCGACCCAGCAGATCGGAACGAATGGCATGGTCAGCACAGCGCGGCGTTCATGGATATGATCGAATGTATGCTTGATACAGGATCAATGACAAGACCGTAGAACAGGAAAGCGATCTAACGTCTCGCCGGACTGGAAAGGGAAAGTTGTCGTATTGTTACTGCTTTCCCACTCGATAAAACTCACCTCAACCATTTATCCTCCTTCAGCACCTCTCCACCGGGCAGTACATCCTCCTCCCAGACATCCTGATCTTTCAAGTCGGGCATGAAGAAACTCCCAGGAAGCGTCACCACCCCGACTTTCTCAGCTAACACTTTCGCGATATCTTCACTCGATAATTTCTTCCTCTTCAATCCCAAAACGCTGGACGCGTATTGGTAGTCTGAAGGGAAAGAGACATAGGCGAAATAGCCTCCTGTGGAAGGGACGTTCCAGCCCGGAACGGATTGAACAGTCTTGACAAATAGGCGGCGGCGTTTGCTGAGCGCTGATGAGGAATCGAGGAGATCAGGTCGGAGGGAGGGGAGGAGTGGGGCTATAGCAATTTGGGGCGGTCGAGGGGCGCAGATCTGCGGGAGTGAACAGAGATGATCAGCACACGGGCACAAGCACGTCAGCCGTGTGTTGTCTTCCACAACACGATGGTGTACCTGGACAAGCGAACAATCTGCCTCGCCATACATAGCGCCGCCATGAATGAGATTGTGATCAGCTCACCTGCATGCAGTCGCAGACCGTCGTGAGGTGTTTGAGCAACTCGGGACTGGCGATGATACTGCCCAGACGATGGCCGGGGATCCTGTATCCCTCTATGAATAAGCGGTTTTCATCAGCGCAGTCCACAGGCATTATACGTCCGATCGACGGACTGCATGGTTTCCAGGACTCTCGAATGCCGCTTTCACTTACTGCTGAAACTTCCCAAGCTGACCAATGTACTCCTCCAATCCTCTTCCTCGAACAGCCTATGCGGTACCCCCCGCTCGCCCTCCTGAGACCCTTGGCCTTCCACAAAATCCCTATACGTCTCGTCCAGTACCAGCGCGACCCGGGCTTCCTTTGCCAGTTCAAACCATTCTTTCAGCTCCTCGTGCGAGTACACCGCTCCCGTAGGGTTATTGGGGGAGACCAAGACGATCATCCGTGGTTTCACACCCTCTTCGCCCTCTTCCTCCCTCTTTTGCAGCTGCTTGGGGGATAAGAGGTACTCCCTCGCCGCGTTGATGTCGGCTTTGAATCCATTTTCGGTGTCGGAAGGGATGTAGATCGGTTTGACGGATTGTAAGGAGAAGACCATCATCTGGTTGAAGTACGCCGGTAAGGGGATCAGAGCGGACGACCTTCCAGGCGGGCAAAGAGCCATGATCAGAGTCAGGAAAGCCATATTACATCCAGTCGTTATCGCGATATCTTCCATATGCACTCCAGCACCCCCATTTCCACCCTTCGCGGAAGGAGCACTGAGCTGATATTGTATTCTGGTCTCTTCGGCATACGCTTCCCTCAGAGCTGGTTCACCCAAGATGGGACCATATCGCGCTGATTCAGGATCGGAGGCAGCGGCCGACAGGGCCGATAAGACGGTATCGTGAGGCGCGGATTTCGGTACACCTTGCGATAGACCCAAGAGGGGGCCGTAGGTCGGTGACTCCTGGTATGTTCTACCCCAGGCTTGCGCTTTGGGGATGCTTCGTAAGATTAATCATAGACCGTAGGTAATGACGGGTGAGATCTGTCAGCTCAGCTGAACTCGGTTCTGACAGGACTCGTTACCATTACGACGGCCGATCGTATCGAGATCTTATCCGATATGCGATCGATACTCACGGAGGCGCATTAGTAGCTTCGACAGCAGAAGCGACTGTGAAGTTGAGTTTACCCATCTTGCCGGTTGACGGTGTCTTGATATTGGCGAGTCTTTTGCAAGCTGAGGGTAGCATGATGAGAGGAGAGTGAAAAGAAAAACAAGTCGATGGGTTAGATGGAGAGTGCGGTACGGTGTGGAGGGAGGAATGACGAGCTATGTATGCTATAACGATGGGATAGGATACGAGTAGCGCGTGTTTCGGTGAAGGCCGTATGACAACAGAGTATACAGTTCATAAGCATGTATTAGCTTATTTGTTGTCAGTTATCGATCGCTTCTAGTGGCAGGGCGTTTAACGGCGCTTAAGGACTCATCACTCAAAGAACCTACAAAGTGGAAACGCGCGTTCAAAGCTGTTCGATGCATTACCACATGAACGCAAGACGGCCCACACGGTCAGGAACGCTCATTGAGCAGTCGGAAGCCGAGACAGAGCTGGAATCGACATGACCAGATCTGTGGATGTTGCCAAGACCTCGCTAAAAGCTACTTCTGTAGCGACATCCAGCGCTGAATCAGGGCTACCGGGCTTAGGGCTTCGGACTCTATTCGTTCGCGCTTCACTTTCGAGCGAGCGGTTCACGACCAGATCCCGTCCTCGTTAACGACAGAAAGTGGATGGATCTGTAGACACATGTACGTTCAGAATGAGCGTTTCCATCAATCATATTGAAGCCTGGCGTAGCACTCTGTTGTTGTTTAAGATGACTGACTATTCTAAGGATGGAGGTCAAGTCGCATTGCCTGTCTGACACCTCTTTTCCACCCGAACGTATGCTCAATCTAGCGTGAAATCCCACTTAGGCTTCTCGTACCCTTTACAGCCCTTATCAAACACACATTCCCCCTTTGGACATTCGACATGAGATGTCTCAGGCTCAAGTTTGAACTGATTTTCTTGATATACCCACGGTCCGTCGGTGTTATTGAGCGTCAGCTTGAACTCGGTCGTCCCCGTCCATTCGGGCTTGACATTGGCTGTGCACTGAGAAGGCGTTACAATACAACGAATTCAGCTGACTGATTCACCCAATGTCTTTGTGCTTGTCTACTGTGTCGAAGTGCGCGATTCATTGGCCTCCAAGTTACACGACCAATTGCAGTGTGGCTCTTCCGTTCGCAGATATGGGAAGAGTCTGAAAGTTTCGCGCTTGGGTGACAGACTCACCTCCATCGTCCAAAGAAGCTCCTTAGTACCAGATATGAAGATCTCCCAAGTAAACGGCGACGCTTGAAACTTCCTACCAGCGTCTTTCGCCTCTTTCAAATTACTTTCCGGGAAAAAGACCTGTGCAATCGAGACGCCTTCGATCTCTTGTTTTTGGCCGCCAGCTCCGGTGCTGTATCGTGTGTCTTTCGGTATGTGTATGTTCATCCTGGCGTCTTTCGTGTCTTCTCGGGTTGCTAAACGAAAAAGGGTAGAACCTCCGTCTTCCACGGCAAGGGTAGCCAGTGGCGCGTTAATAAGGACAGCAACAATAGCCTTCAGGACTTGCATTCTTACGTAGCTTGCTGCAGCAGGAGGCCTTCAAGGTGTCTGAACGGAGCTACTGTATCAGTGCAGGATATCACAAATCATGTTGTACAGCTGTCGACGCGTATGTCACGATGTGTCTGGAACAATAATGCGCACATCTCGGGAACAGCTGACACCGCAGCACAAGAACACTGTATGATCATGGTACAGTAGGTAGAATCCGCGAAACCATGTGGATTGCGCGGTACTCGTACTGAGGACGGTTTCGTAGGTCATTTGTACAGTTGGGTCAAAGGAGCAGCAGATATCACATTGACCCAAAGCCTGTCTTTTCATGCGTTTCCCCTACAGGATTCCTTGCCTACAAGGCATGGCATGTACTGCGCCGGATCACAACCTAAAAGCATGCCAGACATAATGACAGGACCGTACGAGAAAACATCGACTTTACGCTGATCTTACCGTACTAGCGTCTACATACAGTACATACAGTCCTCTGCATGTTCCGCTACATTCGGAGGTGTTCAGGCTAATCAACTTCATCTGTACCCCTCGACTTCGGTTCAAAGCTATCATCATCTACAGGGAACGGCTGCTCCTTGCACAGCTGATCGATCCTACACTCGGCCTGGCCACACGATACGCTAACCTCGTCTTGCGAAAAATCTTGGTCTACAGGTACAGACACATAGCGGGGGTCGGTTACCCCCTCGCTAACGCGCTTGCCGTCGAGAGGGTCGAAGAAGAAGGTGGCTTTGTGGTTCCGCCACCAATAGTCCACTTCGACAGTACACTGTGTACGCGCGCCATCATATATCGTCAGCCTATCAGTCCCTTTGGTGCTCTCAGCCAGCGGATAACGAGTCACCGGAGTGAACTTTCTACTCAGAAACTGCGTGTAAGAAGGTTCGAGGAGCGATCAATCTGCTTTGACTCACCTCAAGGTACCAGATAGTTTCTCTTTTATTACCATTCGATACAGGCTTGTGGACGTACCATGAGAATTTCTGATTCGACTTGTTGCCTTCGCCCGCCTTGTCCAACTTGTCCTGGTCCCAAGTGTAGACCATGACATTACCCGATGTGACGGTCTGAGACTGCTTATCTTGCTTGCCGTCACCGTCCTCCCAGAAGTCGGAGATGGCAGAATTTCCCTTTGGGATCAAGTTGACTTGGGCTAGAGACTCTGCGCGACTAGAGAGACCGTGCTGCAAGGTAGTATTCGCTCCCCTGAGCTGGAGGTCACAATCGATTTCTAAACCACGGGATGCAGGGCCAGTCGGTGCACCAGCCGTCATGACAGCAGACAGGGAGGCGAGAAATGGCAGAGCGGCTGAATTTAGTTTCCACATGTCGGTCACGTTCTTAGCAATTGCTGATTAATCGTCAACGTGATATACAATGTGGCAGGTATGCAGAACAAGATCTGATTGATACTCTACGGTGCGCGCCTTATACAAGTACGCTGTCAAATCAGTCATCGGTCGGCGGACACCCGAAGAAATGTGAGATATACATCAACAATGGGTTGTGGTACCGATCTCACACACGCAATTGGACGCTCGCCTAGCCAGCCGAGGAAGATAAAATGTCAAAGGAGCGACAATCAATTCTACATTAATCGATGAAACCCCTGCATTACCCCGTTATCTCCTTTGACAGTTGATCTTGGGGGGAGACATGGGATGAGCGAGACTGGTCGAATACAGAGTACGACTGGCCACGCCCACGAGTGAGCACTCATCGATTGGTGGGGTCCTCCTCTATCACCAACGTTGACTCAAGAGGATGAAGCTCGGGCGCATATACTGTACATCAGTGGTACACTGTCTCCGAGGCAATCGATCGATGCAGTACACAACATATGGAGTGTTGCAGGAAACATGAAGGCAACAATCGTTACCTCACGATCAACACATACATGCACACTCAATATGGCATAGATTGAGGTCGGAGGATTGCCAACAATACTGTAGATAGCCTACAGTGCGTAGTGTACCTTACAATGAAAGTGGCCGCCAGAATCATGCTTGCCAGGTCACGAGTACAGTACGGGTATCCTAAAATCCGTTCATGGGATAAGCCTTACACTTGTCGTCGCCCCCTCGGCACACCGGTGCCTTGCATTCGAGCTTGACCTCCTTTTGGGAGATATGCTGATCAGGCGGGAAAGTGACGTATAAGCGGTCTTTCTCCACCCCAGTGACTTCTTGGTAGCCTGCGAACGGGGTGAAGTAGTATTCGCCGATCCCTTGCCAGTCGAAAGCCACTGAGACTTGGCACTGCACACATAGTTAAGGGTTGTCGAGTGGATGGTAAGTGAACGAGACAAGGGGAGTCAGCTAATTCTTTCTCCCTTCAAAATGTGTACCCTCAAACTCGATGTACATTACTCCGCCGTCTCACTCACCTCGCTGTACCAGATGAGCTGCTCCTCCCCGTCCGGGAGTCCAGGCTGGTAAGAGTACCACGCGAAAGGCTGATACGACCGTTCATAGTCGTCTTTTTTATCTTGTTCGAGCTTTGGAAGATCCCAGTTGAAGACTAGGGTCTCGCCCGTCTTCATCTCCAGTGCGCCGTCAGGTCGCTTGCCGTCAACTTCCCATCGGTCTACTAGGGTCGAGCCTTGCTTGGGTAGCAACCTGACTTTGGAGAACGCCTGCGCTCGTCGGGTGAGTTCTGTGGAAGGAGCCTCGGGTAATGGCTGAGTGGGGGCTGCAGAGACTTCGAGCGATGTGATCGCTGTAAGTAGCGGGAGAATAAATGATCTGGCAATCATTATGAACAATCCAGTTGTCGGTCGTATGATGGTGAAAGGGGAGGATCAGCTGTCGAAGCGATCATACACAGTGGAGTAGAAAGATCACGGAAGATCGTGGGGAATCGACTTAGACAAGGGTAGAGTTTGATATGTATGTCTATATAACACCAAAGGAGTACAGTACACAACTCGTATCTGTCTTATCGCCATATCCAATGACGCCCCCGAAATGGTGGACACCTAAAAGGAGGACAATATTACGTTCCATGGTCGGGCGATTGACAGCCCCACCCCCTTGAGTCTCCTTTGAGGTGGACTTCAGGGGACATTAGGGGGTGTCTCGGTTGATTCTCCATGCAACCGAGGCACCTAGGAGAGTTGTTGCCACAATCGGCACGTACATACGCTACGCATCTCACTGTGACTTAGTGAACAGAGCGAGACTCTTCGGAGTACGATTCGACGATTAGATTCTGGGAACTCTATCGTAAGGAGCGATTAATCTATTTTCTGTCAACCCCCACGAAATCATTCGTCCATATAGGAGCCGGATACTTATCACACCCCTCGGGTAAATTACATCCAGTCTGGTTACACACAACTGACACATCCTTCTGCTTGATATGCTGATCTTGGGGGAATTTGATGAATGTGTTCTTCTCGCCCTCGTTGAGCTGATTGTACACGAGGAAATACTCTGCTTTGCCTGTCCAGTTGACTGCGATCGAAACGTGACACTGGGTGGGTGGGGCGGGAGGCATGTGGTCGTGGTGGTGGCGGTGGCGGTGACAGAAGGCGAGTCATGCAGATAGGTTCGTTCGAGACATGACGGAGTAAGAGAGAACGAAATGTCAGCTTTGCGAGATGGCTGGGTCGGTTACACATGGTGTTCCCTCCCTCCGACTCTACTTGTATGTATTCCAAAACCCGGACCTCGAGTGTGGGCGTGGCTGGATGTGGCGAAAATACTCACCGTTGTGACATAAAGCAGGCGGCTAGTCTCAGTGTAAGGTGGTTCCCGATGTTCCACCAGAACATCTGATCCAGCCTCGCTTCACCGCTATCTGAAGCGTTCTGACGCGCCGCGTTGGACCAGACGAATGTCATTCTCATGCTTTCGTCCGTAGGGCGAGCCCAGGCGTCGTCGTCCCCCTTGCGGGAGGCGGTGGTGTTGTCGCTCACGCGGAGTAAGACTTGAGCGTTGTATTCTTCTCGCTTGGAGAAGGGTCTGGAAGACAAATTGTCATCGTAGGTGGCAGCGAGGATGTCGCCGCTCTCGACCTTATTGCTCGGAACCCGAGTATCTAGGGAGGGTACGACAGAAGCGGAAGCAGTCGACAGCGCGGTGAGGAGGAACAGGATTGCTGCGGGATATCGCATCGCGGCTAGAAGTAAAGGTTTCGATTTGATCTTTAGGGCTCTCCAACTCCTTGTATACGTGTGCAGAAACGAATGGCTTTTTCGGTAGCAGCTTGCCCTGTCGGTCTTCTTTCTTCGATGTCACAAACGAGGGTATAATTGCGTGGGTACTATGATGTATGTATTCTAGCGGGGACAACACTTCCCCCGCCTGTTGTTAGGGACATTTTCGATTATATACCACTGTGTCTAGTGAACGCCATTCTTCTTTGCTGGGGCATATAGGTGTCAAGCCGGCATCAGCAACAGCCTGTAACTACATGTAAGATAACTAGCGTTTCAGACTCCCTTTCACCTCCATTAGAGTACATGTCCCGTACCCCTACCCCTGTTCTGTGTGCTCGTTTATGAATATGTACGCCTTTGTGCCAGGCGCTTGTGGAGACACTTGGTGCGCGATGCAGTGATATGACGACGCAATGTGAAAGGAGGGACTGCACCATGAAACCAGCCGCGCTTTTGTCGAATGTGTAATCAGGAATGCGCGTGAAAAGTAGCCTCCAAGGCTCACTCGAGTTACAACTCCTCTTGCACGTCACATCGCCAACCCAGCGCTGACCAGCTCATCAGTATTGGCAGAGTTTCAGTGTCAGCGTTGTATGATGGTAGCTTGATGATGTCAGTGTGGGAACAGAAGGTGTTATGGATACTTCGCGACCCCCGGAATCAATCGTGTTCTCACCCAGGCGCAAAGACCGTGCATGCGCTCTACAGTACGAAGCACCTTTCGCTACTCACCTTCATCTCCCCCTCAGGCGAGAGTCATGGTGTATGAATCCCCAGCACTTATCCCCCTGTTCCTCGCCCAGCAAATCCCTCATCTGCCTCTTGGTCATCCCGACCAACTCCTTTATTGACTCCACCTTGCTCATCACCAGCTTCAGATTTCTACCACTGACTCCGGGTAAGGCTCGGAGCATTTCCACCGCAGCAGCATTCTCGATACCGCTGCGGAACGAAGCTTCGCCGTCGGTTGATCCCTTCAGCGTGGCTGTCATCTCATCAGGTTCGTCGTGGTTCAGCTTCAGGTCGGAAAGGATTCGGACGGACTCGTGTGGCGAAGACGACCAGATGATCCGTAAACGAGGGAAATGTAAAGTTAAGAGGACGAGTTTCGATTGAAGATAGAATGTATCGCGCCACGATTCATCTTTCTCCGTTATAGGTCGTTGACCAGCGGTCTCTCTTCTAGCATCTTCTCGACTCTGCGTCATGCCAATGTATCAGATTGGATCCGCATGGGTTCTGCCTCGATAAAATACCGGGGACTCACCCTCAGACCGAATTTGTCTTCTTCAAACTCGATGAGCAAGATACAAGTCTCGTAATGAGAAGTCATCGATTCGCATTGCGTGTGTCTGCGCCATGAATGGTCAGCCTGAGCTGAGCACGTCCAGGATGACGAGAGGGTCTGGCTGGTAGCTGTTCTGGTACACTCACAGTCGTCCATTCGCGAAACTCGCTTCCAGATCTGGCAAAGCCTTCCTTTCAACACACATCTTTGGTGACAAAATATAGTCTCCAACCGTCAAGGTCGAGGGAACGACTTTGATGCCCGCCGCATCAATCAAAGAGGGCAACAGGGCACCCATCTCTCGTATATCGACGATGATCTAGGGAAGACGTCAGCTGAGATGAATCGACGGGACGGAATCCAACCGCCACCTCACTCTTGCTTCTTCCGCCGTTTCTCCCCCGCCAGCGTTACGGGAGGAATAGGTGGTCTTCGATCGTGACACATTATCTCTCATGGGTGCTCGAGGATCGTTGTTATATATCGGAATGACCATGGACTGCAAAGTGTACAGTCAGTATAGGTTGTTATAACAATATGCACCAGATGTCAAGTTATCACTGACCTGTCTGTCCTCGATCAACTTCTTGAAAGCTTCTGCTTCTCTTGTAATAGTCGATAAGAACCGATCTTCCTCAAACGAGTTGGTATATACCATCTGGTACACCCTCAACGCTAGACCGGGATTGCAATTTTTATACACCTGTCAAAAGCCAAATTTCACATCGTTGGCTCTCAGGTCCGAGCTTTCTTCCAAAACAATCTGAACAGCCAACTTACTTCCAGCCGTCTGATGAACGCCAGATTAGGCTCGTACATTACCACGAACCGAGGCCGCAGCTCTTGCAGCAAAATATCATCATCTTCTCCGCCATACGGCCGAATGATGACAGTGTCCTCAGGCGCCAACAGACCGTATTGAGCTTCGAAGCTTTCAGGCATCAATCCGTAGTCGTAAGCAGATGATTGACCGTTGGTCGTAGAGAATGTAAGGGAAGATGTCGTGGGATCTAGGTCAGATTCTTCTAATACGCCTGAGCGAGCGAGCAGCGTCGAGCTGAGATCAGGAGCTGATGCAGCAGCCGTGCCAACACCGCGGGATCTGGCAGGAGGGGAATATCAGCAATTACAGTCGAGTCATAGAGGTAGATATGTGATCGTTGCATTTGGCTTACGATTCGGACAAGGCCCATTGCATTTGAGGGTCTTCCAGCCCTTCATCACCACCAGCAAACGCAGACTGAGCCTTCATCATCGCTTCTTTGTGCTCCCTAAAAAGCGGATATGAGCCTCCCTTTTGGTAATTCGTCCAGGTGAGCTTACCGTTCCATGTCGGCCAATCTCGGCGCAGATGACATCGCTCCACCTCGTATTCTTCTCCGCTTGTAAGCTGGTGTTCCTCTTCCTCGTGGATTCCCCCTCCGGTCGGCTTCTTCCAATCTCTTCTCTTCCATCTCGCCTCTTCTCACCCGAACTTCGTCTCCGCCGTTGCTCTGCTTCATTCTGTTGGGGTCTGACAATCTCTCGCCGTTCTTCTCATGCTGCCAATTTGACAAAAACAGGGTCTCCATCATGCGTTGACCTGCATGTGGGCCAAAGGGCGGATCAGTGCGCTGCATCGTCGTCAAGTATTGACGAAGTTGCAGACACGTTCGATCGGACGACGTCATAATGAGTACGATATTGGTGCCAGGAGAATCTGAAGTATTGGAAGAGTAAGCTAATGCCAAATACTGGATGCGTCTCAGTTGTGGAGCTTACCTGAATGTGACTCAGAAACTCTAGCGATTGTGTCTTCGATCTCCTTCAGCACTTTTGCCAACAAGCTCCACTTGGGCTGCTCCTCCAACACCGGTTCATGCCCTTTCCGTAACCTCTTCTTCACGCTTCTCGTCAGACTCTCTTCCAGGCCGACCATCACAGGTCTGAAGACAGGAGGTGCATCTCCCGTAGCGGCCCTGAACGTTTCCTCGGCGTTGTTCTCGCCCTCGCCTATCTCACGCATCTCTTCCTCGTCATCGGAATCGTGTTGCGGCACAGTTTGAGTCTGCGTAGCAAAGACTTCCATGATATCTTCCTCGTTATCGTCAGGCCGGACAGCCAGCGTCTCTTTGTCCCGTTCCGCTTCTTGCATGGCAGCTTCTTCATCGGCGAACTCTCCTTCCGGCGAATCGACACCTATCGAGACACCTTCTGGCTCTTCGCGTCGCTCCTCTGGCGATCTCTCGGAGTCATCGTGTTCATTGTCCATGACGGGTGCTCGATGGGACACTCGTGCTTGAGAGGCTTCTACCAGCTTGCTAGCCGCTTTGGCGTTGAACCAGTCATGGACATGTCGAGCAGGTCCCGTAGCCAACTTCTGAGCTTGGAAGTGTTGTCGTTGTAGTGTATTTATGTATGAAGCGAAAGTTGCAGAATCATATTCCAGTAGCCACCTATTGACGGCATAGTCAGCTCAAATCTGGACGAACCGTTTGACCTGTCGCGAGCTCACGTATGCAGATTTCGGAGCTCCGTCAGAGCTGCAACGTGGATCTTGGTTTTCGCTCCGACTTTGTGCCAAACAGGTCTGAGCTTGATGCGTACTATCGTATCGAAATTCTTGAATTGGGCATTTCGGACGTTGATGTCTTCCAGGTCGAGATTCTGTCACCAAGAGTCAGAACTCAAGGCTCTGAAAGACGGCCCCGGTTTGGGGAAGCTCACGTACCAAAGAATGATCCCGTTTGAGCTCGACCAACATCGCTTCCATACATTCCGTTATGCTGTCCTGACATTGCCTCATCAAATCCGTCATGGGCTGATACATCTCGACGACATCTGCTCTTCTGCTCGCCAGTGCGGACTTCACATCTTCGTTGAATCTGTTGGGAGACAAGACAAGATCAGCTGGCTGACCTCTTACCATGAGGGAGTGTGACATAAGGAGCAGCTCGAATGAGGAAGCACCCACCTCGGCCAGATCATTACACTGTTCATATTCAGGTTGACAAGCATATCCTTCATCGGTGAAATACCTTGCGAGAACATTTCCGGCTCGTCCGAGAAAGCTTTGCAGAATCCACTCTGATACACAGGTAAGTCAGCTTTTACCAATACCAAGTGCAGAAGCTTACTTGATTCTCTCTCCTGTAGAGACGGACAGCAAATTCTTCTTGACTGCCGTGCGATACCCTTTCAGCATGTAATATCACGAGACCTGTGATGAGTTTCGCAGGTACAGTGCCCTCTGGAACGAAGAGAGACACACTGTAGTCAGCTTCGCGATGAACAAGAAGTATCTTCAGAAAGCTCACTTAAGAAGTCGTTGACCAAGATCTTGCTCGTTACCGAGAACAACCCTCCGTGCCTGTACATCTCTTCTCTGTAATGGGACCATTATCAGCTCGTGTTCTCTGGCCTCAGGGCGAAAAGTAAGGTGTAGCTGACATACCTCTCTTTGACGCTCATCTCATAGCCGACAACTCTAAACCCGGGATCCCTAACGCCCATGATACCGAGCTCGTCCCCTATACCCGCTTCATCCGCGGGCGTCGCCCCGACCACCAGCACGAGATCCTCCTTCCTGTCGTACGTTTTCAGTAAGGCGCATACTATTCTTCGAATACCGAGACCCTTGGCGAGAATGAGGAGGTCATCTTGCTGTGGTCTGCATATCTGTCGGATGAGCTGTTTGTGGAATGATAGGTATGGGATGTGTCGGCGTGAGTTTGGCGGGAAAGTCGGCGTGGGCGTGGACATTGTGCGAGGAGGGGAAATGATGTGATCAGTGGTGATACTACGTAGTCATTCTGCAGCGGTGGTAGCGACGAGCAGACAGTGTTGTTGGCGCGACAGAGGAAGAAGAGGAAGAAGAGGAGAAGAGGAGAAGCGGAAGAGTTACAGGTCTGGTGCTCATGTTTTCGATATGTCATGTCGCTGATGACCAGCGTCATCTGTGATACACTCACTCCAGTCAACTAGCGCACAGACCCCCTATCCTTTACTTCCGGCGGAAACGATTAGACTGTCTCTGGGCGGGCGCTGTCCATTATGCCTGCCGTCCATCTCCGAAATTTCAGTCGTGCATGAAAACAACGTCGAACTTGCAGAGAAGTGCTTCTTTCCTTCCCAAGACCTCTTGTCTTGTCAACGGATTTAAGCATCAAGAAAAGTCAGAAAATACACAAACAGATCAAGCTGCAAGATGTTCCCCCGAAGTCATTTGATCGTTCGTCGATCACTCCATACCACCTCTCCACTGCTATCTTCCTCGTCCTCACCATCGATATTGGAGGTATCACTCAGAAATGCGCTCAAGACTTCCATGAAGGCAAAGGACAAGCCTGCGGCGTCGTGTTTGAAGGTGAGTGAAGACCGCTCACGTGAATGCGCAAGTGATCAAGCTGTAAAGAAGGGAGCGATGTGGGAAGAGGGAGGTATACAACACGGTGTTCGTCGGTATAAGGCGATGAGGCATCGGGCCGGAGTGGATATATAGTACTTGCACTTCTTTCATAGTAGCTCCATTGTATCTGTATTCCTCGGCCCTGCTCAAGAATAGATGCTGACCTGATCTTGCTCCGATCTCCCCTTCTTACTCTTTCAGGCCATCCTCGCCGATATCACCAATTCGGCTAAATCAGGACCAAACCCAAATGAGCCCGGAACGCAGGAGAGCGTCTTGAACGTGGTGAAGAAGGGTATCTCTCAGCGAGTGAGTGATGCTTGTGTGTGTTCATTCGAAGACGCAGGATGGGGGTATTTTTCTCATCCTTCTCAGACCGAAAGGACGTCATCGACACCTCTCTGTCTCTCCCTTTTCATTTCGTCCCTCCTGTGAGGATATCTTCTGTCGTTCCTCCCGACCTCTCATGTCTGAGCACAAGTTGTTTCCATCCTGCGGTCAGGCTAGATGCACACCATTATGCTGACCTTCCATGTATTTCCTACAATCGACGTCGTCCTCGTGACCAGCTCCAAGCCGCCGAATCCTACGCCCCCAACTCCCCCTCCGCTCACCCAGAGAACCACGCGTCCCTAACCTCGGAAATCAACCTCTTGCGCTCCTTCTTACCCACTGCACCAAGCGAACAATCCCTCCGTTCATCCATCAACAAGATCATCTCGGCTCTACCGGAGGACGTGCGATCCTCAAAGAGCGTGACGGGGAAAGTGCTGGCGGCGCTTTGGGAGGAGTTGGGAGAGAGTAAAGGCGGAGTAGATAAAAAGGAGGTGGGTAAGTGGGTGCAGGAGGCTTTGAAGAAGCTGTAGATGTAGGGAGGATATGGAGATACAGCGAATCATATAGATGGTGCGGGGCTTGCATTCGCTCGCAGCAATGCGATGGGCGATTCATGACCGGGTGACTTCGGTCATATGGCATTCGCGGCGCCAGCAATGGTTTTGAATACCTAAGCGCTTGATATAGGGGGTGCATGGTATGTTTACATTGGTTTGTACACAGACAGCTTGCGTATGGCGAACTTATAGAATACTGTACAATGTTACACATAGAAAACATGCTTGATCTGTCGTCCCTTCCCACTCCTCTCCCAAGGTATGCACAAGTCAACAATGGCTGTATCGACGCGTCCAGTCTGATCTTCACCACAATAATCGCCTTGAATCCCCAGCCAGTAGAGGCACCATGTCGGATAGTGTCCCACGTCGTCTCATCTAGGACCACACAACGGCTCAAGGATTCGCCCGTCCCTCGTCTGTAGCAAGAACTCGCTCATGCTGTACTCCCACTTCGCCCGTGTCCACTTACCCCTTGGCTGGGTACCATCATGAATATGACGCTAATCGCCACAAGTCTACTTGCCCTTCCCTTGTCCACTGCCTTTACTCCACCGCTTGTCCTTCACCGCCTTCTGCTTCGCTTGACGTGCGATATTCTGCTCCTTCCTCGCCTGCTTTGCAGCCCTCATCTCATCCTGATACCGAGTGAGTTCCAGGTGTCGCTGTGCTCTGAAGGTCTGTTTACTCAGTTGACCGTTGAGTTTCTTGGCAGCGGCAAATTCAGCTTCAAACCGAGCCTTCTTCTTTCCGCTACTGCCACCGCTGGCGCTACCACCGCCTGTGGTGCTGGGTGCTGTAGTAGCGGCAGCGGCAGCGGTGCTGGTACCAGCACTAGCACCAGCACCAACACCAGCACCAGAGGCAGCAGTCAAAGCGGAATAAGAAGGCTCACCTGGTTGTTCGGACCCGTTCTCAGCCTTTGCTTTCCCTTTCGCTTTCCCGTTAGCTTTCGGAATTTGAGCAGGGGCTGTCGAGCAGGGATCCGCAGGTATTTTACTGAGGATCGTACTGGCAGAACGAAGCTGATTCTTCTGATTCACCGATAGATTGCCATAATTGTCGATGATCCTATCGAGATGGCGAGCAAGGTCAGCCGGCAGAAGGCGTTCGGCCGGAGTTGTGACTGAGGAAGACTGAGGTTTAGGAGGAGTCTGGGCCGCTGTCAACCCAGGTGCTGTATTGACGGTATCGTTGTTGTCGTCGGGAAGTTCATCATCGTCGACCTTAATGGTGGTGGAGTAGTCTCTTCGACGGGGAGACCCGTCTCGGGGACCACTCCCGCTGAGATTTTGTCGATAAGTAGGTGAAGTAGGCCGGGAAGGTGAATAGCTGGCTTCTCGCTTCCACAGGGGAGATCTCATCTGCGGGCGAGACGGTGAAGAGCCTTGGGAAGGGACAACGTTCGAGTCCGCCTCGATCCCATGCCTGATCTCGATTCCTCTCCTCTGCAATGCGGACCTGCCTGCTTCCACCCAGTGTCTGAGTATAGTAGGATCCTGGTACCAGTGGCTGAAATCCGCGTGGGAAGGCAGCGTTTCCAGGGTCACATCCTCATCCATCATCTCGTCTAATCTGAGTCCACCAGCTCTCATCCAGGCAGGCACGTTGCTGACTTCCCTCAGCTCGTCCAATACTCCGACGACAGCTAAGAGTGTTTGGTCGAGGCTACCGGAAGCTGAGATATCTCCGTTGGCGGCAGACTCGAGAGCCATCACCGCCTTCTTCGAGTCGATATGCTCTTTGTGGCCAAATTCGGGTATGACAAGCTGGTTGAACGGCTGATGCACGGCTTTCAGAGGTGAATCGTCCAGCAACATGATTGTCTTCTCGTCAAAGTGAGGAACAGAATCGGAGGCGCTGGATCGAAAGCTTTGTAAATGATCCAGGACTTTACGAAGATCTTTCGTAGTCTGCACTTTGCGTGCTATTCGGCCAGACTTGTATCAGGGCTATGTTGGCAGCGCGAGGAAGCACAAGTTGGGAGAGACGCACTGTAATCCGAAGCCGCAAGGCCCATTTTATCTCTTGCCCAAACACCAAGCAATCTACCTTCACCACCTTCCCTCGCTGCTTTGCTTCTAGAAGTCTCTTCGTTCCAGATGCCCTCTGACCACCGCGTTCCCAGAGCACCTTCCACCATCCCCCGTACGTTATGCGGCTGAGCGGACGACCATACGAACACCTCCCACGGTCGTCTCACAGACGGTCCGGCGTCGGCATCGGGTAAAAAGACGTATTCGAGGAAGGATTGAAGGTAAGGTCGAGGTGATGATCTGCGTCGGTCTGCTGAGGATCGATTGCGATACACCAAAGCTCCGTTCAGGTCCAGTACCAGTAGTTTGGGAATCACATGGTCCCCCTTGAGTGGAGGTGTAGGCTTTGATAGCTCCAGATATTCGGTTGATGGCAATAATATTGGAGGCGGTGTGGGTGTACGATCTCTCGGACGCGGTCCAAGGTGTGCGCGAGTCGCGTACTGTCGACTCTGATCAGGAAATGAAGGCCCAGTTGGTGGAGGCGATGGTAGTGTAGATGGGAAAGGTGGCATATTGCGACGATGAGGTGAAACGTAGCCGGAACGACCATCGTTCAGCTGTTGATAGGAAGATGACCGGTGATAGTGGTCTGACCTGCTAGACCCGCAACCCGGACCAGGGGGGTGTGAAGAGTGTCTGTAGTCGTCGCGATGAAGTGTTCTGCTTGCTGGAGTTTGCAATTCATCGTATCGCCCGTCTTCACGCCATGGATGAGATGCGGCGCTGCTGGAGGGTTCGCCATTATATCCCCTGTAGTCCTCACGATCTGCTTCACGGCCGTACGGCGAGCCATAACGCGCCGGAGAGCGGTATGACATGATGAATGAATTAATGGGTTTACGCGGCGATGATACTGTCCTAATCGAGCCATCGACTTCTCTCGTCAGCAACGAAGATGATAGGACAGGCAGGTCACAGTTGGCATGAGCAACCCCACTCACAGCTTGTGGAGGTACCGCGGAGAAGCTCGAAGAGCTGATCGGACGGCCGCGCAGGAGAAGAGCATGGAACCGCTCGAAGTTCTGTTGGGCTGATGGTTGAATGGGAGAAGTACCGAGAACGAGAACCAAATAAACCCTGGAAAGGTGTTCGAAGACAGGTGAGGTTGGTGGTGGGGTACGCTAATGATGCATGTGCGCCAAATACGGCGCGTAAGAGGAATCAACATATGACGTGGCTTTTCTGGTCTGCTCCTTCTCTTTTACGGTGACTAACTCTCGAGAGGAAGTCCGAGAGAGACGAATGACAGATATGACAGATAGCATGGTCCGTTGGACGGTTAGACGCTTAGGGTACGTATGTACTACGCGACTGATTCTGTCGCTGTACTCATATAGACGAAACGGAGATGGAGATGAGCTCACTGAATCGAGTCTCTGCTCACTCGACGGCGTCATGGCTACTATTTGGTCAGGACGTCAAATACCTGCAGGTATTCATCATTACCTGTAGCTCGTCCTCTGCTAGCTCGAGCATCCTTTGTGAATGTGTGTGTGGACGGTGGGCGTCCTTTTTCGACCTTTTGTCTACCTTGTTGCTGGACAGCGGTACATGCACAGACAACCTAGTCGTCTCCAGAGTCGCTGTTATCTATGCTCTCCTGCTAAACTGTGCCCTGATCAGCCCCAGCATAGAATCTAACGTATCAGTGAACCTGGCAAGCCTAGTCTGCACTTCTCTTTATTTGGCAAAGATGCATCTGCCATTCTTCCTTCAGCCGTTGCTGTTGGTTTCGTACTACTACGACCGGCTGATCCAGAAACTCACAGGATGGCTACAACGAAGCAACGAGCAGTAAGTGGCTCTTGCGCACTCCTGCAGTGTTGAAGTGTGAGCTGTAATCTCGACGGCCAACAGACTGCTGATGAGTAGCGGTTCAGGTTATTTGGACCACTGGAACAAGCTGTTGCTGCTATCGTGATCGTAGGTCTGGGTGAGTACTTGTCTCGTCTTCCCCAGTCATGTCAGCGTGAGGCAAGCGCGTGAACCTCTGACTGATAACTCGTGGGACGCCTGGTCCTCACTGTATGCAGCAATGCAAGCTCCGCCTACTCTCTGGGCACCTCCGCCGCCGCCAGTCATAGCTCCCGTCATAATCAACGGCACAGCCCAGCCGTCTCCTCCTAGTGAACAGCTCACTTCCCCAGTGCCACCGTCGAAAGCTCTGCCTCTCGACGGTCCTCAGGGTGTTTTCGACCTCCCTGCCTCAGCCAAGATCGACCCCATCAACATCGTTATAGTCCTCTTAGTTCTGAACTTGATAGGTATGTTAATCCCCGAAGAGCTGAGGAAACGTTTCAAGGAGTCGTGGGATTTGTTCTGGCCACCTTGGCAAGATAGAAGCGCTCCATCGTCCACATTATCAAGCCATGAACCGCGAGTGCGAATTGAAGAGCCTAGACCATCGGATATCGAGAAGAAGAGCGAGTCTGAGATAGCTAGGGAGACGAAGAAGGTAGTAGAGGAAGCTGTGAAGGGATCATCGAAAGACTCGCGAGGTCCAGACAATAAAATGAGGGAGACCAAGTCTTCCTCTGCTCCATCATACAACAGTAAAGGAAGCGCAGAGGCGAATCCTTCCTCGTCATCGGCTTCGAGAATCGTTGAAAAGCCATCGTCTTCGTCTTCTGCTAGAGATGGCGAGGGCAGGCCTACCATGGATAAGAGTGCCACTCGTTCGGAGAAGTTATCGAGCTCGAAGACTGAGGAGGAAGCAGCTGATGGCAGAGAGAACAACAGAGAGTTCACGAGAGATAAGGAGACGGACAAGAACAAGGACAAGGCATTGATCACAAAGACGGAATCTGAACATTCACGTTCCTCCAAATCGAGCGCATCTTCATCTGATGCCAGTGAAGCAGCCAAAAGTAAAGGCAAGGCGCGCATGGAGGGGGAGAGACGCAATAAAATTGAGAGAACAGCTCGTACAGAGAGCGAGAAAGCGCGAGAAGCCAAGAAATATGCCGAAAGCGAGCCAAAATTGAAATCAGCGATGACGGTTGCTTCCTCAAAATCTGCTTCATCTGACAGCGAATCTAAAAGTGGTTCGAAAACGGATACCGACGCAGCCCCCGACGACGCTCTTATGGCTGGGGACTATCGACCCCTCAAGTCAGCTCTCAAGAAATCCAAAAAGAAACCCCGACAACATAAGAACATCCATCATAATTACTTCATGACGATGCGAGGTTGGCGTCCTGCGCTCATTCCCTTCCCGCATGGCTTTCATCCAAAGCCGCATTACCCGCGGAACACACTTTGGTGGGATAACGTGCCAAGGAACGCGGATCATATCATGGCTCCGCCACCTATCGCTAAAGAGCCTGAGAAGAACGACGATGTGGACGGCGATGAGGGCAAAGACATTGCTAAAGATAAGAAGAGAGATGAGGGTCGCAAGAACGGGACCAGCAAGGGTGTTAAGGACCAGAGTGAAGACATGGACAAATCCAAACCGTCTGCCAAGGATACCACCGACAAAGACAAAGAGAGAGAAGAAGCCAAGCTAAAAGCGGAAGCTGAGGCCAAAGCTAAGGCCAAGAAAGAAGCAGAAGCGAAAGCGGCCGCGTCGTCGTCTAGATCCAGCTCCAGCAGCGCTCCTGCTCCACCCCCACAATCGGTTCCCGCGAGTCTCAAAGTGTGAGTACCATTCTCGCTGCCCGCTTCCTCGTCACGGCTCACACGAGTATTGCTGCTGATCATACCCGAATGCCGACTTCTGCAGACAAAAAGCGACATACATGAGCCAAGCGTTGCTTAGCATTGTGCTTTTCTACGGTATGGATTTGCCCTCACGCCCAGAGTCTATTTATTGGCAGACGTAGCTGACGACTCTCGCATGCATGTGTTCTCACAGTAAACCCTCAGCTCGGATTATTACTGCTCACCTTCTTTGTGTGGCAGTTCATAAATACCCATAACGAAGCTGCCACAAAGCTCCTGTCATTGAAATCGTCGGCAAGTGGCTCCCGTCAAGTGTCTATGCCATCATCGACTTCCTCCTCGCAGGATGGAGTCAAATCCTTATCTAGTGTGCCCTTTACTCCGGACGAAGCAAAGAAGAGCACAGAAAGTAGAACATCTAGACCAGACATTTCTTTGATATCAAGAGCGACTGCATCGGACGCCAGACAGTCAACGAAGGAAGGGAATGCATCCACGGCTGACCTGGGTCAGAAGGTTGCTGAGTTAGAAAAGGTCATCAGGAATCTGAAGTCCACCTCAGAGCTCACTCCCGAGCTGCAGGACAAACTCCAAAGTGCCATGATAAAGCGAAAGCAACTAGTGGCCGAGATGTCCGTTACGGGCAAATCCTCCATTACTGCCTCCAGCCCACTCAAGGAGTCCGCCGATGGCTTCAAGAAGCCGAAGGTATCTGCAAGTGAATTGGAGAAGAAGGCAAAAGAGATGGATGATTACGTCCGGAAGATGCGTGCGATCGATGCGCTGACTGACGAGCAAAAGGCAAAGTTGACAAAAGCCGACGAGAGAAGACGAGCTTTGTGGAAGGATCTGCGTAGCCTACAGAGCGGAGGTGAGAACGCCTCGGCAGTTGACAAGGCGATCACAAGTGGCCAAGACAGTCCACCGCAGAACTTATCTGCTGTCGATGTCAAGCGAGATCGTACACTCTCAGACCAGACTAGCCAGCTGAGGCAGCAGCTGAAGGAGGTCGAAATGTATGTGATGAAGTATCGAAAGATAAAGGATCCGACAGATGAGCAGAAGGAAAAGCTTGTCCGTGCCGAAAGCAAGCGTCGAGCCCTGAAGAAAGAGCTCCTCTCTTTGAGTGATCAATCTGGTGTAGGCGGGAGCGGGTTGAGTGCGAAGGACAAGGACGGTATCGCAAAAGCTGGCAGGGCCGTAAAAGAGTGTAATGAATGAGTGCATGCAAACGTGTACTGTGCGCGTTCTAGGCAATATAGTCCTTTATGTTTGAGAAGAGAAGAAGAGAGGCAAAAAGAGATGGCAGAGTCCTTGCTTGAAACCTGAATGTGAATTTTTGTACAAGCATATTGAAGGTTTTAAGTTTGACAATTGTTCGTGTGATCGGTGACAGGAGAAGATAGGAAGGAAATACGAGTGCGAACCCTGTGTATGTACAAACACATGTCTCACGATGTACAATATGTACAAATGGGGGTCGCATATTAATGTTCGATCCGGGGGACGAGGTTACTTTTTAGTGATCCATTTGGGAGATACTTGACGTTTATGCCCTGAAGTCCCTGTGAGCTCGTCGTTTATGCGCCGGTGGAGAGCATGCCGCAGTGACGGTGACAGTCTTGGTGACGGTGACAGCGCCACTGGGTGCCGAAGAAGCTGAGGTGGAGCTAGACGTGATACCAGTCGACCCACCAGATGGACTCGAACCTCCCGGGAGGGAAAGATCGTAAGTCGACAGCGAAATTGTCATACTGCCACACAGTTGCTTGTTGTTGCCTATTTCTCATACAGTCGCGAATGGCAAGTCATGAGTCATGAGTCAGCAAGGTGCATGGAGCAGAATGGATCTCCATCATGGTAAAGGACGACGCTCACCATTGCAAGGGACGTTACAGGTGTCTTGGGGCATGGGAGTGCCACCGTTGTTAGCCCAAGCATTACCACACGTACAGGTCCTGCCCAAAGACAGCGCGGCATATCGCTGCTTCTGAGCGGTACAGTACTGCTTGCAGAAGTCGACCGTCATGGTGCTTTGGTAAGAGATTGATGCCGCGGTAAGTGCTGGGCCAGTAGTACCTTGTCGTCGACAACCGATGTACTGGGGGTCCGTTACTCCGGCGTGCTTGATGGTAGTGGCAGAAGGGTTGTGGAACATCTCAAGCTTGCCGTTACCACCACAGGTCTTCGATGAGTCGCCCTTGCATGGGCTGTTGCACTGACCGTCGGACCAGTGGTATGCCGACTGGTCGACGTCTGATCCACAGATACAGTATTGTCCAGCGTTCTGCAAAAGTCATCTGCTGAGTATGGCAGAAGATGCTGGCAAGGTCATTCAAACGTACCAATCCAGCCCACGGCATGCCCCATTCGGCACATGTGTTTTGACATCTGCCCGCGGGCGTGAATCAGCTTCCTCCTGCCGTATGGGTCCAGGAACGGATACTCACTTGGCCTGAGTCAAGGCGGCATCGCTGTAAGTGAAGGAGTTGTTCAAGGACGATGGGCCACCAATACAGCCCTTTCGAGTCCAAGTGTTGGGAGGGTCGTTGTCGTCGGGAAGCATGGAGGGACCGGTGTACACGAGAGAGCCGTCGGTGCCTTTAAGACCACTGGGCACATCCGGGTTGGGTACAGCGGGGCTACAAGTGGGCTTTGCACCGGAGGACCCTGAACATACAATGTAAGTGTCAACCCCAGCGCGGCCCAACAACAGTTGGGGGGACTACTACTCACATTCCTTGTTGCAGCCGGGCAGGGAAGTGATGGGCTTGAAGTCCTCCACGGTCTCAAGAACACCTCGTGCTGGCTTACAGGCGACGGCAGCCTGGTTGTTGGTATGAAGAGCAAGGGTAGGACAAGCAGTCATAGTCCTAAACAAGTCGTGTCAGGATACCCTTGCATGAAAATGATATGATCGAGCTAGCTCACATCTCTCCGGTGAGACATCCAGGATCGTTGAGCGCTTGGTTGAGGACGTCGGTGTCCCAGCCGTTCACCTGCAGTGATGTCAAGATCGGATTTTGTTTCCTACAGATGAGTACCAGAACTACTCACAAAGTCGGCGTGAAGACCGTAGCCCTGTAGATGGAGAGGTTAGCAGGCCCGAAAAAAAAAATGTGTTAAGGTGGGGACATACAGTGGTGTCACCGTTGGCCCAAACAAGCTTCCCTTTGAGGGGAACTCCTGGTCGGAGGTTGTAAGTCTGCCAAGTGTATTCGAGCATGATACCAGGAAGTCGTACGGGGTGACTGAAAAAGGATTTAGCCTTGATACGACACTGATCCGAGAAGTGTGAATACTCACGAGACGGGGCAGAATCCGAACTGGAGGTTGTCGGTGTAAGCCATGTGAGAGCCATCGGTTCTGTAGAGGTTCTTGCCATCCCAACTGAAGGACCGAAAGCACGTCAGGCCTCAGTAACCGCACAGTCACGCAAATATCGCCACATACCATGTTGAAAATCGGACCGTGGTCACGAGACCTTGGGGACAGTCAGTGGCGAAGTTGAAGTCAGGACCCGACTAAGCACCAAGACATCAGCACCAATCATAGATGACATGAATGGACCGAGAGCTATCATTGCTCACCTTGTCTCCAGAGGGAGTGATGAAGTGGTCCTTCAAGCAGACGAAGTTGAAGACACCTTGAGGGAGACCAGTCTCGGCCTGGCTCTTGGCGTTCAAGTTGCCGACAAGAATTCGCAGTCCAGGAGGGAATGCCTTGACTGGCTCATCAGGTTTCTGGGTAGGTGTGTCGAGCACATCAGCGTCTCGTCTTCGAATGCAGACAGTACTTCATACTAGCCCCACTTACGTTTCGGTGAAGGAAGTAGTAGAAACGATGACCAGCCTTGATTGGTGTGTATGTACTGTTCTCCTTCCAGAAGAGCTGGGGCATCCAATCTATGACCAGGTACTTCAATCAGCATCGGTTCCGACCGGGCATTTCCCCATATCGCCAAGTAGCCGCCACTCACAGTTGCTGTCGTCAGCCTGCACAGCGGCAGTGGTACAGCCAGAGGCGGCATACTGATCGTAGTTGTAGTTGGCACCGAAGTTTGATCCCCCAACAATTCGATGCAAGTGCGAGGCAACGCCGTTGGGTGCTACAATGGGATCAAGCCGTTCGTTGGAGAGGAAGTACAGGTTGTCAAGATGCCAGGCGGCGAGTCCTGGATCGGAGGCGCCGAAGGTCTGACCCAAGGTCACCAGCGCAGTGAAGAGAGCCAAAGCAGTCTTCATGTTATCGATGACTTAAAGAGGTTGTCGGGGATAGGCTGACTAGAAGCGAAGGTGATCTGTTGATTGTTGTATTATAAGATGGACTAGTAAGAGAATGGGTGCTTTCTGCAAGGGAAGGCTACGGGGGGTAGATAGAAGGCTGGAGAGACTGAGGGGATGAAGAAAGAGACCTCAACCAGGTAAAATAGCCCTTCTCTTATATGCTTTCAGCTCGATATCCCTTGCCACCGAGCACCGAGTCGCAAGATGGACTTGCCTTCTTGACGCGTCAAGTGGTCAACACAGACGGCGATGGTGAGTAAACATCTCTCAAACAACGCCGAGATGAACCTTCTTTCTCCTTGTTCTCGAACTCCTCCAACCCATGGTCAGAGAAGACCTGGTGCCAGCCGACCTTCAAGAAAGAGATCAGAGCTGAGTGCAACGAGCGTACACATAAACATTGAATGAGTAAGGAACTCTTTCTATTCTTTTGCGCTAGCAGAACCTTCTACCACCCTTGAACTTAAACAGTCCATTCGTCTCGTACTCGAACTCGGTAAGAGCGTGACGTATTTCTATTCAGAAATCGGGAGATCTAAGGTTGTCCGCCATGTGAGACTCCTGACATAAGCCCCACCTTATTTCAGAGATATGTATCTTCTCATCTATCTTTCCGCCAAAACGACGCGACGCTGCGGCGGCGGAGTTAGTGGGCAACAAGAAGTGGCTCATGCTGTCTAAAATCAGCCATGTATCAAGCAAGTTCGCCAAGAATAGACGATGACCGCGGTTGCAGCGCCCAGGCAGGTGCGACTTTCCTGGCTCGCTCGACGAAGGGGTGGCGAACGATGGGGATGAGCTCCAGAATCTTACAGGTTTCCGGACCGTGGAGAGCACGTTCAGATGACACAAATGAAGATTCATGCACTAGTGAGCGGATGCAACAACCTGACGAGAATGGTGACATGGTCGAGCTGACTCCTGGTTTCGAAAATCAAAGTTTAGCACGGGTGCCCACAGGAACAGATGGGCGAGACATCCACCTTTTCAGTGAAGTGCGACGCTGCGGAACTTTGACAGTCGATTTTGAGCATTCCGAAAAGGGAACGTCCGAAGCGACGGATGTCTCAACATACAATTCTGTCAGTATCTATAGCACATGGGACGGAAGAGTACACGTCAGCCTGTGACTCAGTGCCGAGATCAGCACTGTAGTGTGGTGAATAATCGGCTCCGCGGATACTAGAGCGGATTAGTCGCGCATTCCGCAACATCCGCACCCCGGGTGACTTCGTAGGCGAGAACGAATCTTTCTGTGATTTGGGAACAAGAAATAGCGGTTTCAGCTTACTCCCGTTCCAAGAATATGATATCCTCCGAATCAACCATTGGGTACTAACCATGGGAGGGAGGACTTAGCGAAGCAGTGCTTTCGATTGTCATGGGATACGAGCAGGGGCCAGGAGAAGAACAACATTGTGACATGCTATGCAATGCTATGATATGCTGAGTGAATGACGAGTAACGAACGAAAATGTGCAACGGAGTTATTTCGATTGAAGGCTTTCCCTCAATGCAGAGCACAATCACGGACGGCCACCAGGACGATCGTATGCTGCGCGGACATTGGGAGCTGGGCCTCCGTTCGTGGAAGGCTTGACAGGTTTCTGTGACATAACACGGGCAACATCAGCTGAGTTAAGCTCATCACTAATTCAGGCCAACACGAGCCCGCCGTAAAGGTACCAACCTTTTTCTTCTTGATGAATAACACATCTTCAGGTGGTCGTTGTGGTGGCGGCTTAGGTGGCGGGCCACTGGGAGGCGGGGCTTTGACAGGCCGCGCTGAAAGACCATTCTGTTCAGGGCGATGCGGTGGGGCTTGAGGCGGCCGATGTCCAGGTACAGCTCGATTTGTGTCCTTGACAGCCTTGGCCGCTGGAGCCGACACAGGTACAGGGCGGTTCTGTTGGGGGCCAGTCGGGGCGGGACTGTGTGAGGTGGATGCAGCCTCTTGCCGAGAAGAGGCGCTTGATTCAGATAATCTAGGTTTCTTCTCCGGTTGAACAGAATCAAGGCTCTGCTTCCGTTTGCTGGAACCGGTTTCAGACATATCGATTGCCAAGGCCTTGGGTGGCAAAGAAAAGTCTGGAGCTACTGAAGCGTTACTGACAGTCTTCGATGCCCCATCGAATGATTTCTTGTCTTTCTTCTTCTTGATGACAGGAGGTTCGAGAGCCCCTGGGCCGAAAGTGGACGTATTGTACTAAGTCACTGCTGTCAGCATTCGGTCCTACTGCGCTAACAATGAGGAGGTAGAGCGATGGTAGCTCACATTGATGAAGAATCCCCGATCCCTTGCATCACCAACAATGATTTTCCAACGCTCATCACTTCTTTCCAGCGTAGGGCCGTTTCCGAAGACGAAGAGAGAGCTTTTCGCACGAGTCAAGGCAACATTCATTCGCCTGGCGTCCTTCAAGAAACCAATCGAGCGAAGATTCGGACCTGATCGTACACAGGACAGAATGATAATGTCTTTTTCTTGCCCCTGAAAGCCGTCTACCGTATTGAAGCTGGAAAAGGTCGTTAGTCCCCCGTCCTCCAAGACTTGAAGGCAATTAGTGTGACGTACTCGATGGTCTCCAAAATTGCTTGCCCGAACGCTTCAGTGAACTTCCTTTTAAGCTCCCATAATTGCTCCTTGTACATGCTGATGACGCCGATCCGCATATCGAGATTGATCCGCGTACCAAAGTCCGCATACAGTCGTCGATACAGATCTACGGCAGCCAGCGCTTCGTCAGGATTTCTGGTGGATGTCCCAGCTTTCATTTCAGTGCCCTCCACATTGAAAAAGCGATATGGTCCAAAGACATTCCGTTGATGCCACAATGCAGCCGTCTTTCGAGCCATATCAGGACCGTCCTTCAACTCGCCATTGTAAAAGACTTTTGAGGGAAGCTCCGAGATGAAAGGGTGCATTCGGTATTGGATGCTGTTACGATCGTTAGCATATAGCGTTGACCTTAAAGGGTAATACTCACCTCAGCAGGGACACGTGTGACGAGTTGTGCTTCGTCATCCGCACGAACAAACTTTCGTTATAGTGATACTTGTCTGCCTCAACACTGAAGGTCGTAGGCGGCAGCTGATTAGGATCTAGGGCGAAGGGTTAGCCCGTAGCACTGCACTAAACGGCCATAGCTCAACTCACCCCCAACCATGATACATCGCTTACAGCCATACTTCAACGGGATCAAGCAACTCATCTCGATCGCCTGAGCTGCTTCGTCGATGATGACCGTCTCGAATGTATGAGCAGCGAGTGTATCTTGGCCGGCACCGGAAAGGGTCGCGCAGATGATGTCTGCCTCGTTCAGAATGATCTCCTTGGCTGCACGTCGTGCACCGTCAAGGTGTCGGGTTGCGTCTCTTGCGGCATCTTTCGCTCTCGAAGAGGCTTGACCGAGTTGCGTACGCTTGGTGACCAGAGCGTGATACTCGTTCTCCACGATCTTCCGCTTTTCGTCGTAACCTTGAACCAGCCGCAGCTGTTCTTGTTTATCCTTGATCTGCTGCTTGACAGTGTCAAGCTCCGCCTGGATTCTGGCATAGTCATTTCCTCCTTCCTTTCCGTTTGTTTCTGCGTTGACTCGCGCCTCAACCAGACTATCGAGAGATACGTCCTTGACGGCGATGTTGACTGAAGAGTCAATACCAATTCGGACGACGGTCGGATTCAGCCTGACACCTCCCGCGCCCGGTACACCGAGAATGAGACGTTTGCACACCTCATCGATAGCTGCATTACTAGGAGCGCAGACCAAGAGCTTGGGCTTAGGCGGCGGCCGACCGTCTACGGACATAGAAGTTCTTCTTTCGGACATCCATTTACCGACAAGACCGCTGATAGTCTTGGTCTTACCCGTACCTGGTGGACTGTCAGAAGGAAGAGCCATTAGCTCAATTCTTATTGAAATATGAAGATGTAAGCGACTTACCCTTGGATAAGCGCGAACCCCTTGACGTGCATCGAGCCAAGGATGGCTTTGGCTTGAGGCTCATTGACGTCGTAGGTCTTGATGGCGTCTTCGATATCATCCAGAGCCAATCTAGGCATGACAGCACTTCGGCCAGCAAGGATATCTTGAAGCAAAGAGGCTTCGTAGTACGGCAGACCTTTGAGAGCAGCGAATTCCCTGATGGCTGTGCTTAACCTAAGGCACGAATCAGCCTTCACAATATACATTCTATGACAATAATTGACAAACGAACTTACGAAAGGTGTTTTCTCAATTGCCATTTTGATTTGCCCGTGAGCTCCCTCTGATCCATCGAGGAAAGGACCCTGACCTTTATGGCGATGTCCTTGGGCTTCCTTCGGAATGCCTGGACTTTGGCGAACAAGGCGTTTGGGTTCCCTGGCTGCCGCAAAGTGATTACGTCGGTGTCATTGACGAAGAAGTCCATTGGTCCCGTGACACTCAGGTCGATTTCGACAAAATCATCTTCGTACTGTCGTGAAGACACCTCGACCGGGACGAACGGGCCTGAAGTAGCACTTGTCTCCTTGACACACTGGGACCATAACTCCTGAAGATAAAGAGGCAACATCACTTGCTCGTACTGTTTGCTGCTCTGGAAGGTAGTAGGAACATTCCTCATATTCGATAGATCTGCAGCGTATTTCTGACCGTGAGGAGCCATTGGTCCTGTGTGATCGGGATTCCAAGACAGGACGTAGCGGTATAGAGGGTTGAGATCCGGTTTAAGACGCATCTTGGTGGCATGGGCATTTGCCCTTCTTTCCTCATTTCGTCGCATGATTTCCGCAGTATCATTGCCGATGACCTTAATCGATCGCCTTTCGACGGGTTTGATGACTTTCGGTAATGGTTTCTGTTTGGCCAACAACCCGGTCACGGCTTGGTTCTCCTCGTCCGATGAGTCCGATGCGCTCGATCCGCTATCCACGGGCTGAACCGTCCTCGCCCGGGAACCGGTATACGCTCCGAGACCTGACCCAAGAGCAGAAGCCGCCGGTAGCTTCTGGACGACTCCACCGAGTTCAGTCCGCTTTCGATCCTGAGTAGCCACATGCCGATCCCTCTGATGCTCCTGTCGAAGCTCACGCATGAATTTAGACTTGAAGGTTGTCGCGGTGGGAGGCTTCGGTGGTGGTTGTGGAACCAGGTTGACATGAAGTTTGTTGGATGGTGCTTGTGGACGGGCGGATATTTGTAATTTCGATGGTATTGTCGGGCGAATTGGCCCCGCTGACTTTGGTACCTTGGCATCGATCCTCGCTCGTTTCTCGATGATATCCAGATCGTTCGCCGAAAGGTGGTCCAGGAAGTCATCATCGAGATCGTCGACGTCGCTACTTTTGGGCGTAGGGATTTTGACCTGCTCTTTCTCCTTAGATTTCACGACGGGTTTACCAGACGCCTTCATCATTTCCTCGAACGCGTTGCGCACTGCCGGCTTGGGCTTGACGGAAGGCGCCGGCTCAGGTATAGGTGTGGTGCCTGATACCTGCTTGACGAATTGCACATCATCGGAGAGGTCGACCAGGTTAAAGGGTACAAGGAGCTCAGACAGCTCAGATAGAAGATCATCGGTCAGCCGGCTAGTATAACTTCTAGTGGCCTTCCGACAGAACTTGTCGATTTCTTGTAATGTCTTTTCGAGAGCCGGATTCCGCGATAGGTCCGTGGAGGACCGACTGATCCAGGTGAGAATGGTTTTGATAAGTTGATGAGTCTGGAACAGAGTTTCCACGCTGAAATGAATCACTCGTTAGCAACGATGGAGACGCCCATGGGTACAAGATCGTATGACTCACTCAGTCAGTCGGAGCCACAGAATGAGATCGGTTAGGACCATCTCCAATTGACGGGTCATCTTTTTCCCAGTCGAGGTCACCTTGATTGGTGATTCCAGTGTCTTATCGTCGGGTCGAGCCCCATACTGGCCCAGAGTAGCTCCTTCGAACGCGCGAATATGTTCTGTCATTTGTCGTCCGAAAATCAAAGCGTCTCGCATCCAGTCTACCATCACTTCGTTCTCAAAATGGGGCGCCCAGTCGAGAGTCCGCTTGAAAATTAGGGCGAGTGAGGTCGTCATGAGATGCCATAACTCCTCGATACGCTTGGCCATGCCCCGCCCATCCGCATATGAGGTGAGGAAATTGCTATCCTGCAGCAGAGCTTCGGACGAACCTGAATTCCGGCATAGAGCTTCGAGTACATCGTGAAAACATCGCACGAGCCATTTGGCGAGTGAACAAGATTCCGGCGTGACACTGGCTGTCTGTATGAATGTTCGCAAAAAGTCGGTGAGTCCGTCCATCGCAACATCCGGAAAGTGCTTGAGCAGGGCCCGGAAACAGTCGCCTCGGTCATCGACATCGTCGAAGGATTGTTGGATTAAGGTGATGATTGGGGTGTGGACGTCCTCGTCAGGGGAAAGAAGGAGTGTTGTTATCGCTTTCGATACGCCAGGTTGCTTCCAGAGGGTCTTCACAACATCCGGATCCGCTTGCATTGCCGTCGACTCAACAGATCTAGCGAATGACTGCCTGGCGCTTCTTATAGCTGTATTCACAGATCGGACCGCGTTGACCCATTCCTCCTTTGTCACGACCTCCTCTAAGCCTTCGTGTGACCACGATCTCTGTCGATCTAGTAGCTCAATATGAGCGAAAGGGGCGATTGAGCGAAGTAGGATAGCGGCACCTGCAGGATCACTGGGCGATAACGCTTCGTAGGCCTTAGTCCACAGGGAAACCTTGACGCTTGCTCTGGAGAGGTGCTGGATCGGTGTTGCAGGAGACACTTCGCCCTTGCCTCGTTTCTTTCTAAGTAGTCGTTTCCGCTCCGAGTGCGAAACATTGGCCAGTTCCAGCGTGCTGCGAATGATTACCTCGGCATCATCATGGAAGGAGCCGATCAACAGCTCTCGGGATGACGCACGTGCACCAGACCAGGTAGGAAGAGGATAGTTCTGAGGCCGGAATGCGACCGTCGTGATGAAGGTGGAATGCAGATCTAGCGTAGCGTCTAGAGTATGTCGAAGCGGTGAGGAGTCCTGACTCAAGGCTTGATGAGCGGTCTGTAGGGCCTGTGCGCATCCAATAAGTCAGTCAGGTTCACACATACACAATCACCAATATTCACCTCGAACCCAGCCACAGCAGCAGCAGCTCGCAAACTGCCAGGCAGACGAGAATGCTGCATCTCCTGGAAAGTGAAATTGGTTGCAGCGGCGAGAGCTTCGCCAAATCCCGAGCCAGTCTTGGCTTCTTTCCCCTCTGAGCCGAGAGTAGCATGCGTCTCGACATCGATCAAGGACAGCAGGAAGTCGCCGATCCAGTCCAACGGTCCTTTGCCAGCTTCTGCCCTCATCTTGCCCTTGTCAAGGTGTATGATCTCGTCATCTTCTGTGAAGTCGATCACGTCATGTTGACTTTTGTAGCAATCGTGCAAGAGATTCTGAAACTCTGAATTTGACCGTAGTTGGGAGAAAAGGGTATGAGGTAGTTCGGGGGAAGTGTCGAAAAACCAGATGTGTCGATTAGGGGATGTCGATAATAACGTGGTAAACGCTGATAGTATGCTGGGGAAGTCTTTTTTCTTGGTGTCAATTAGGATGCAGCGTGTCCAAAAACGATACTATTCGACTCACAAGGTACGTCGCTTACAATCAACCCGCTCAACGCTGACATCAGCCCTCTTCCATGTTTGCCTTTCGGATCGACTTCCAAAAGCCCATCCAGCAAACCTTTCTGAAGAGTCTCGGTTTCAAGAATTCCGTTCTTGATGATCTTTTCCACTGCTTCCCATTGTGATTTGCCTCCAATCGCTCCCGAAGCGTTATGTAGACCCTGGACCTCAACGCCGATGCCAAGGGTGCACCAGTCTGAGAAGGGGATTGGCCGGCGGCCCATTGCAGGAAGCTGTGAGAGCGACCATTGTCCCCTGGCCTCGTCAGGGGTACGGAGGAGCCTCACATGAGTGGTTGTGATACCAAACGCGCTGAGTGATGAAGGAGGCGAGGTCGGCGAAGCAACGGCTTCATCGAGGATGGCAGAAACCGCAGGAAAAGCCAACAAAGAGGGCTCGCCGAGAAGCAGTTGAAGGACGGGACGAGTCAAGTCATACAACGCCGGTCTGGTCGCAGAGGAACCGTATGCAGTCGAGCGGGCCTTTTCTGCTTGCGCGCATACAAGTTCCGATTGCCATTTATCCACGGCTCTGAAGAAGTTCTCTCTGACTGACGAGGGCCAGGCAGATAGGTATCTGAGGGCAAATTAGCTGCGCATGCATGTACAAACGGTCAGATGCTCACCTGGACCCGAGCTTACGCCTAGCAGCTCCAAAAGCCCTTGCACACCCTGCGCATCCGAGAAGCACCTCTTCTAGCTGATCTACCCAGGCCTTGGAAGTGCCTTGTCTTTGAAAAGCAAACAGAAAGATGAGGTATGTCGCAGCTTCCGTAAGTAGGCTCGATTCCGCTTTGGAGCAATACCAATGCAAGTCCTTCTTCTCCGCCGAAGTCGACGACGAGGACGATGAGGACGCTGCGACCGTTGAAGATGTTGTCAGATAACGATATACTGGAAGGAGGTCATTGTCGGTCGGTTTGTCTTGATTTGCGGCTCGAGCCTTGAGGACCGCCTCCACCTTTTCAGCAAGGCCAGCATCGCTGGACGAGGACATGGTCGAGCGTCAAGCAAGGGTAGCGAATGGTAAGTGAGACCCTCTCAGATCCTCAGATTCGTCTGAGAGGGTAAGGATAGGCCACTGACACGGTCTCAGCTGGGTTTATTGGGTACTGCTGTGAATCATTGGAGAAGAAGAGACTGATGAAGGGGATTGAAGATCGACAATTCATGATCACTCTGCACCGTATGGTGGAGCAGATGTTTACACTGTAGCGGGTAAAACCTACTTCCGATGGAACCGCCTAGGTTACACTCGCTCAACAGTTGACTCAACCATCGCTCTCAAACCTCAACTTCTTCCATTGTCTACTGAACCACAGACATACCTCAAGATGACAAGGGTAGCTCTTGCACAGGAGGACTCGAAGATTCATATATACACACGTTTTTATGTGAAGCATGTTGGCAGACCGATGTCGGATCGGGAAGGAAGTCAATCGAAACAATCGGCTCGACCGACCTAACGCGTTTCTTCGATGTCTTCGATGCAGCCTGGCAAGCCGGTCTCAGCTGTTTTCGAAATCCGGTCAAGTGAGTGTTGTTCGAGTCTCCCAATCGCACACCTAGTTCACCTAAAAATAGCTGCGATCACAGTGGACTCTGCGGATCCTAATCCCAGTACTTGTACAGATGCTAGCTGCTCAAATCTGTATACTTTAATGTGTCTTGAGGTCTGTAACACTCAATTGAGCCAAACAACACTGATATCATACCAATGTTGTGTTCAGCCCATCTGACCCTTAGCATTTGAATGACTGATCTACAGTCATTTATTTGACCAAGGTAAACGCAACTGGACCAGATGGGATCTAAACCTACCGCTATCCTGCTTACTGCCTGCCTTCTAGATCAGCAGAGCGAAGTACGTCCCTGATGTTGGACTGACTGATATACATAAAGACCCCCCTCGACAGACCAAGGAGTCTCGTTCTTCATTCTTCACTTCACTTTCTGTCTTTTCGTTTGAGCTTCTCTTCGCTTGTTGCCTTTTTGAGCGCTGTCCTTTCCAGACCTTTTACTTTACTTCGCTATCGCTCTTTTCTAAATAGCTTTTACAGTGTATATACACTTTAGCCAGGTGCTCTGACCTTTTTACTTTCATTTACAATTACACAAGTTTCTTTGTTCTTTCTCTTCGACAGAGCACCATCTCTTCTTCAATCGATATTCTTTCTTTATAGACTGTTGCACTATTCTACCCCTCAACCGAAAACTAGAAACTTCGAAAGGTAACAAAATGTTCACCGCCACTATCCTCTTCTCGGTCCTCTTTACCCTCGTCAATGCCGCTCCCCTTCCTATGCCTGCTGTCAAGGTGAGACACTAGCCTCCATCCATCCATCTCACGCGGTACGTAAGTGAGTTGACATGTCCTGCTGCAGCAATCTGAGCAGCTTGCATCAAGGTTCTACAATCATGCCGAGCCTATCAACTACCACCAGACTCCCTGTTGGGAGAATGGTCTTCAGGGCGTTCTTCGGGATGATGTCTGCATCCTTGTGAGTCTCTGATCAACCTCCCCTTGATGATTGCAGGCGAAGAAGAGCCACTGATCTAACTCACATCGTTAGGCCAACCTCGATGTTGACGGGACCCGATACCCTCAGGCCTACCCTTACAGGCCCGCTACCTACGCCCAAGGCGAACCTTGCACGCTGAACGGCCGACAAGGTTTCTGGCGAGATGCCATCTGTGTACTTGTAAGTCAAAATCGCCCTTGGGGATCCGAATTCTGAGCTTATCTGGCACCCTTTTAGGCTGATGTCGACGTCAACCTGAAGAGAAATTTCTACCCCGGCCAGGAATGCTGGTTCGAAGGGCGACGGGGTTACTTCCAGCAAGACGGACTTTGTAACCTCGTATGTTCTTCGCACTACCGGTATTACAGTCGAATCTAGCTAGAAACTGATACCTTCTTCGTCCGAATTTTGCCATAGCTCGATCTTGACCTCGATGTGGTTGCTAATGACGCCCCAGCCGTCCTCAACAACGGTGGTCTCCCCACGGCCTTGCCCGCCGCTGGGAACCCATGCTGGCTCGATGGTCGACAAGGCTACTGGAGGGACAACCTATGTATCCTGGTACGTCACCGGCAGCGTCTCATGATGCGAGCAAGCGACGCAGTAGCTGACTGCGTATATCTGTCGCCTCGATAGGCCGACCTCGACTTAGCTAAGAGGTTTGTCCCCCACTCGGACGGCCTTGTAAGCGACGTTCTCGTGAGTACAGGATGAGATCATAAATATCTTCCAGATATCTCACCGACTATGAGCTGACAAGCTGACAAATCTCACAGGAGACCCTCACTGGTTATGAGGATTGCATCAACTGTCCTCCCGGGTTCAACCGTCATGCGGTTCTGCCCACCGACCATCTTCTCGATGCGGACGCGTTGGTCGACGTGGACCGATCTGCCGCCCGATTCCCATACAAGCGAAATGGCTTGATCCACAACGCTCCCGATGGCAACGAGCTCGACGGCGCCGTCAGGACTGTCACTCAGCTTCTTGACCATTCTGTCACCAAGCGAGGTCTGCTCGGTATCAACGATCTTCCCGTGCTGGACGGCCAGGCTCAGCGATACCCTTACTATCCTAACGGGTACCGAGGTGCCGTCACACCCGAGGTTGTCGGCTCGGTCGTAGACGTCGACGCCGATGTGGACGTCGATGCTGGAGACGAACCTTACTACGGTGCTCCTCACCACGATCAAGTTCTCAACGGAGGTCTTTTACCTCTCAAGAGGGATATCCTAGGCAACGGCGACGACACTCTCAACGTCCTTACCTCCATCGGAGACGTCCTCAACCCTAACGCGCACGGATACCATCATCCCACTGGCACTCGATACGTACCCACTTCCAACGGTAATCTCGTCCCTGTACCCGTGTCAAATGACGTCCTCGCTACCGTCGAAGCGGCTGTAGACATCGGATCAGGATCAGACTACCAGACTGTCGGCCGATACCCATACGGAGACCGACGAGTCTTTGGCGAATTCATTCCCCGGCCCGCCCACGGTGTCGCAGGTTTGTTGGGTAGGAACCTCGGTGGATTGAGCGGGGTGAACGGACTGGGGTTGAATAAGGACGGATCTTTCCCTGAGGGCCTTGATGCTGTACCTGCTTTAGGAGACATTCTCGGAGCTGGCAAAGTAGACGATCTCGCTGGAAAGAACCCCTTGTCCAAGATCTTGTGATCAATAACGATCTTCACTGACCTAGGCGGTTCGGTTCATGTCTCTCGCGATCATTTCAAGTTTGCTTTGTACTGTATACATACCAGCTCCTTGATGGATATCCTACACAGATACGTCTGATACCTGACCTCGTATTGATCCCCACTTGCTATGCAGCTCTTGCCAAACTCATGGCATGCGTGAACACCTCTGAGTACAACGCAGTACATTCATGCAACATTCATGCCAAAGCCACAGACTGATTGCAGACCCAACGCGAAGCCATACGCTGGTAAGTTTTCAATGAACCAATCTCACCCCTACTCCTTCCAATCCTGCAAGGCGAAGTCCAGCATAGCCCACACTTGACCATTCTCATCCATTCCCATCGCCAAATCTCCCACGCTATCTCTGATAACACTGACGTGTTCCTCTAATTCAGTGGCCATCCGCTTCATCCTCTCTCCCAGACTTAGCTCGATGAACGAAACAGACGCTTCCTTGAGCGCTCCGCCCTCTTCGTCTGAAAAGACACTCGGTCTCCTCTGCCGTCTGATTTTCCGCCTTCTTTGTGTGACGTGATTCAGTTTTGTTTGGGGCTTTGAATTGCTTGTTTCAGCTTCCGGGAGAGCGTATGAGTCGAAACAGTCTGAGAGCGTTTGAACTAGATCGAAAATGACTTGAATAGATTCGTATATTTCCGAAGTTGAAGCATGAAGGAAAGCAAGTCCTCGAATCCTCCTTACGCTGAATTGAGGGATTCACAGAAGGAGACGTCAGCATCACAACAGTTAAGGTGTGTTGCACTCGATAGAGATGCGGTCTTCAGATCAGGCTAAGTCACTTACTATTCCAATTCTGAGGTGATCATCGACCGCAAAGAGGTCATGTCCCCGAGCTTTTTCCTGAAGTCGGCATTCTGCACCTCGATAACACGTGCAGTGAGCCAGGTCAAGATAGTGCTGTGACAAACAACCTCGTCAGCTTGAACAACCCGCTCTGCGGAAATAGGGCCATACCTGACTCACTCTATGAGCCAGGACATTTGCTGCCTCATCCTCCACATTGCACGAATTTCACCTTCGTTTCCGCCGTCTATACGATCGAGAAGCTCCCTATCGTGAACTATGGTCTGCCGCAGTATAAAGCGTGCCATCTGCAGCTGCAGCAGAAAAGTGAACACTTCAGATCGAAGCTCGATAGACGTAGAAGTGAGCAGCTGAGACAGGGGGAAAGGCACCTTTCAGGCAATGCTTGATTATCAGCTGGCAATCTTCTGTGAGGACAGTCGTACTAGGGGGTGACTTACCTCATAATGGGCGCGGATCAATCCGAGTGCTCTAGGTCCAACGTATGCACCCTGTGATCGAGTCGTACGAATGCGGATAGCCGTAGGATTCAGCCATCCAGCTTCTTTGCGCTCGACCGAATCTCGGAAAGTACTGGTCAGTACATGAAAGTCGGCCCAGCGCTCATTCGAAGTGACCTGTTGGACATATGAGTTTATCTCAACCATAGCGTCTGGAGCTATGAGGGAGGGAGAGGGCAACTGACCTTCCTGAAAAGTGCCTCGGACCAGTCTTGGATTACGTCAAAAGCACGATGGAACATCAACCCATCTATCGCGTCTAGGTGCTCCTCCAGACCACAATCTTCGTCTAAGACCCGTCGCAAGTGGAACTGGGTGATTTGACACATCGGTTTTAGATATGCCGATATGCTGGCAGCGATGTCGAGATCATGTTCCTTGTGGTTGCCTTCTTCCGTATTGTCACGCGTTCCTTGTAGTATCTCTTGGATTGGGGTCCATTCTTCCATGGTTCCGACATTGCCAACCAAGCTGCGAAGTAGGCCTTTCGCCTTGCCCGACTCTAAGATCATCTCTCCTAGTTCCTCTCCGAGCCAATCAGGCCAACCCTCATCGCCCATAACGAACCCACTTTCCCAGAAATCTTCGTCCACCCAGCTGACGTCCCAATCCCTCTTGACGAAGAATTCGCTGTCTAGCCGTCGTTCCTCGCCATCGCCTAGAGACGATGCAGGTTCTTCCGGGTAAAGCAAGGATGATGGGATAGGCATACCTCGTTGTAGCCAGTCGCCGAGCATCTCCCAGAGTGGTTCCACTACAAGCCTGAACATACGGTGAAGGGCGGATAGATGAGCTGTTGATCCGGTTTGTTGTGCCGAGTTGATGGCAGAATAAATAAGGTTCAGTAGTACTATAGGGGATGACGCATGGGGTATGAAGCTCGACATCCAATCCAGAGGTCCAGCGTATCGCTTTTCGAGCTCCAACAGCAGCAGAGATGGCGTTGTCGAAGATGGAATATCATCAAGAATGGAAGAACATGCTGAAGTGGTCGTCCCAGTGGTGAAGGACGCCTCGAGCTCGGCGAGCCATGTATCGTATCCGGTCATGATCTCTCGACAAGCCTCGGCAAACGCTTGCTGCGTCCTGATGTTCTGGCTCGGGTGGCCCACATGCGGGTTAGGCCGTAAGCGAGATGAGGAAACAGCGAGGGAAGGTTCGGACGTCCGGTTGATGAAAGACCTGATCGATGCGGCTTGGTTTGCCCGTATCTCGAAGTCGCGAAGGATGTTTTCCAGTGCAGCAGGACTCAGATGATGCACTTGCGGGTGTCGAGGGGCAATCTTTCACATGGAATCAGCATCTTATCTTGATGGACTGCACGAAGGAGAGAGGGATGGATAAGGCTCACAGAGCATGTGCCGTCTTGTGAGAAGTCAAACATCATCCCGGGTCGGCCGGTAAGGGCAAAGATGTGTTCTCTTTGCAATTGACTTGCATTGATCGCCTGCTCAGATGATCGGTGAGCGGACATTCAACGGATAAATACCGTGGCTGCTTCTCCCTCTCACCTTGATATCTCGTGACTCGTCCTTAATCATTGCTCGGGCGATACCTGCCGATTTCGAGCCTGTATCAAGGATGACCGATGTCAGGATTACGATAGCTCCGGACAAAAGGTTACACACACCAGTGCTCAGATCCTTCCAGCCATACAGTCCTTCTGGAACAGTCCCAACCTGCATAGGAGAGTTCCAATAGGCCTCTTTCAGATCCCTCACAATTTCCGCAGCATCAAACCGTCTCTGCTCCTCGTCCACCCGTCTCGCCTCCGCATCAAACCGTTTCCTCTGAGCTCGAAGAGCGGCAGAGCTAGGTGTCCTAATCTCCTCTTCCTCCGGACTATCCGACTCTGAGTCTTGTATACCTGATTCGGACTCTGATTCCGTCCATCCTGAAAGTACTTCTTCGTCCCACTCCTCCCCCGGATCAAACGGCTCGGACTCCATGATTTGACGATACAGAATCTGATCGGCTGTGGGCCCTGTAGCTGGAACACGATGGAGGTACGAGTACGCAAAGTCGTGTGTAGCAGCGGAAGGCCGCCCCGAGAGGTTGAGCTGTGTTGTGAGTGATTCGAATCAGCAACGCAACTAATTGGCATCTTTATTACAACGTGCACTTACGAGGAGATGGACATATTGGGGTATGTTTTCTATATTGAACCCATCTCCATCGCTATATCGAGCCTTCCCCTTGCCTTTCATCCTGTAGCTTTCAAGAACACTCATATTCTTCGCAAGAGCCTCAGCGAGATCCTCCTGCACTCGGACTTTAGCTGTTCTCGACAAACTTTAAACATCACCATTTAGCATGATATTCAGCGCGGAGATAAGATTTTCACTGCTACATACCCTTGCAATGATCCGCGTACATCATCCCATTCTTTCCTCTGTCCACCTCTAGCATCGGCTCTGACATGTCTCACCGCATGATTCGCAAGTCGATTCGAGAGGGCTTGGTCGTCTCTGAGATCCGGGACAACGGCAGCAACAAGCTGTTGAGCTAAGCGTGAGAGCTCCCTGTCTGACATGACGGGCACCGGTAACTGTCAGATCGCCCGCTTCACTACCGCTTGCCAAGACGCCCGCAATGTTCAGGTAGCAATGGAGCAATGGAGCAATGAAGAAGCGACAAGGGTATATGTTCGGTCGATATAAGTCAACATTGTCTTTTTAGATGTTACGTTTGGCTAGATGTTCGCGTCACGCGTTTCGCAACATGATCAGGCACGACTGTCCGCCTACATGCATGGTACATGGGGTAGTCAATCATCTTAGAGCATGACTTTCATGCATAATCCTGGCATGGCTTGAGGTCTGTAAAGCGGGAAGAGGTGCAATGGACCCTCAAACCACCTATTCGGCGACGGTCATACACTCAGCAAGTGCGGCGAGCCTCAATATCGGAAGTATAGCTTATCAAATGTACCATCTCAGCTCAGCGCCTGTGAAACTGCCATACCCCAGCATTACAGAGTTCTCCTAAGTCTCTTCCTAGTCCATTTCCGCCATGTGGGCTACAAACATCGCTTCTCGTGTCAGGTTCCTTCACACTACATCGCTGAGTCATAATCGTTGCGACTGTCGACGCATTTGGAGAGCTTGCACCCATGGTCTGTGCACAACGCCTTGTCACATCCTATTGCTCTCACGGTGCCTGCCTCTTCACCTTGACATTCGCCCGAGCGTCAGAAGGGGGACGATCGAGCTCGCTTGGTGAACTTCTAGTCCTGGGAGCTGGCTGCTCTGTGTGGGCCGAATCCCCCAACGTTTGAGTTGTAGTACGCTCGATATCGGCTGGTCGCGAATTGTGAGTGGCTTGCGAGCCTTGAATAAAAGTCGAGGGTCCCGTATGATGCGCTGAATTTGCGCTGAGATCGTTGAGCCACCTGGAAGGCTGCCTGTGGGACATTTTGGGACGCTTGGAGAGATTCAAAAATTGGCTGTCACCAGCTGCATCATTTGCTCCGTCTTCTTTAGCACCATCCCGGGACCTCTTCAGCTGTGTACTGGCTGAAGGTGAGCTCAATTGAACATGAGACTCCATCGGTGCTGTATTAGGTGGAAGTACATCTCTCCTCCTCCCGAAGGTGGCGACGGAAGCCTCGTCGGCCGTGTTGGGATGATCATCAGAGATTGGGCCATCGGTGTGTCGTTCTTCGGTTGAAATCCCAATAATCGGTGCCGAATCGGAGGACATCCAAGAGAGGACCCGGCTCAACCGAACAGCTAGGTCGTCATCAACTTTTGAACGGGCAAGGCTGCCCGAATCTGCAGGACTATTTGCTCGTGCTTCGCTGTGAGGCGATAGAGATTCTTCGCCCTCAGACATGACTGAATGGGTCATGTAGCTTTCTTGATGGCGAAACCCGACTGGCTAGATGAGGGGCTTGTGGAGATGCACCAAGATCATGAGGAGCTGCAAGTTAGGGGGTTAGGGGCAACGCCATACAGTGTGACTGTTTGCATCCTTGATCGCTGCAGCGAGATGAATGGATAAAAGGGTGAAAGGGTGATTGAAAGCCTTCCCAAGAGAAGGACGAAACGGGTCGAATCCCCGCTTAGTCGAGTCAGATCTATCGAGCCATCGATTAACGTCAAGCCCAGCATGGTCCGTCTTCCACCTGATGCACCTTTGATTGTAGCTCAAAGGCGACCTACTTCTAAGACACAGTGACTACCAATGCATGTCTATCAGTAAGCAAACAGATTCACGAGGCGAAGGCCAGTATGGAATGAGATTCTGCGTTTGCCTGTGCCTTGTTCGCGTCTAGTGTGTTCTCAGCCAGCATGAAAATCAGTGGGCGTCACGCATCTCGAGATCCTGTTCTCGATTCGCACCACTAGCCTCATCAGTCATGGAATGTCGTGTAAATTTGGATGTGTCAATATCTCGGGCCGTACTCGCTCGGAACCCTTCGGACCTAGCCTTGCTGTCTGACGGCCTCCCTCCATCTACCTGCATGCGCTCAAATCCGAACGTCAGTTCGGACTCCGTAGCATCGTCCAAGGGCTGATGACCTGAGATATTTGTCTGAGCGGGATACCGGTGAAAGACTGCTCGATAGACGATGCTTTTCGATCTAGCCGCGTTCTGTTCGGGAGTTAGCGTCAAGCTCTACTGTCCATAAGATCCAGCTTGTTGCGTTACGATAACGCTTCTTGCTTCATCATCCGCGCATATTGTGGTACGTCCGAAGGTTATCGACTGTCCTGCGGAGAAATATCGAGATTGCGGGATCCCGTCAGAAGTCAGGTCTTGCTCGGTGACTGTAACATCGGGGCCGATTGATGAGGTCGCCGTACTTGTGTTGGCCATCTGAGGAGTGTGTCGAAGAATGTCAAGTTCGTTTCGATCTCGAATGAGACGTGCATGTGCATTGGCAGTGGTCACAGCTGTAAGTCAAGAGCAAGTCTGAGTGTGAGTCGCATGGAATCCTCTTTCGATCACCGAAAAGAGACATCATGAGTGGAATGTCGTCGAACGAGAATCCGGTGAAGGACATGAAGGACTAGTCAGTCGGTCTTCCAACGACGAGAAAGGAGATGCTGGAAGACTGGACCCGGTAATAGCGGACCTACTTCGAATTTCAGTCACCAGCAGGTATGTATACCCGCCACAACTCTCTTTTCACCGATAACTCCGACTCCGCGTACTCTTGCTTGGTGATGACGCTTTGACCAGCCACCCTTACGATGAGCGATGAGCAGGTTGAGCGACTCGCGCCTGCTTTTGCTTTTGCTTTTGCTGTTGCCGCTCGCACTCTCGCTCCCTAGCTATTCTGACTCAAACATTGACAACTGTCTATTGCCACCCACATCATCTTGACATCACAACAAGCTTAACCCAAAGTACATGACAATCACAACAGATATCAAATAATCGACGATACAAACATTCCTCGCATCGATCATTGCTCCAGACCATCACTCACAAGCCCAAAACAACCACACATCATTAAACCCTCCTCGCACCTCAATACAACACTCCTGAGCGAAATCAGTCGGCATGTCAAACAACTCTACTCCCTCCAAGTCATCGACTTCCCCCTCACCCACCATCACTCCCATGCATGATCCCAAACACCAGGCTACGGTGATCGCGCCAGCTAAGCCTTTGGGCGTGACGAACCGTGAGTTGACAGAGAACAGACCACAACCTCTCGACACCAGCACGGGTATCAGTGCAGGCTCACCTGGGTCACAAGCAGCTGTCGCATGAGACAGAGCTTCTTGACTGCATCAACGCAACAACAGAACGTTTCGAACTGTTAGCTGACGATGGATCACTGCACATAGCCAACAAAATCGTACCGGGTCAAATGACCGCTCCGGGCGCTGCGGGTGCGGGTCTCGGACAGAAGGCTTTACTAGCAAAGAGGTTCGCCAAGGCCAAGTGAGTACCGATAGCTTTCCTTTCTGGGGTTAGTGCCAGCTCAAGAAGCTGATCCGTGTTATTCTCGCTTATGACCCAACGGCGATCGTAGCAAACCCACCGTATCGCCTACTGATCAACTGCAATCGCCCTGTACCGCCAAACTTGCCGGCGCCAAACAAAGACACTTTGCCAAGTGAGTCACGCAGCTCTTTACCTTCCTCCGCATATTTAGTGACCCCTCGAGAGAGCCGCACCTTTCTATCATCCTCTGCACTGAGCGGGGTTTCAATACACCCTAGCCGCCAAGATCCCCAAGGAAGTGAATCATGGCTGACGTCTCTTCTCTGTCTACTCATAGGGGAAAACCCGCTTCACTAGCGCAATCCTTCTCAGCCATCCGAGATTCATCAGGAGCAGCTCCTTCGACCGGCCGAACCGACTTCTAGCTTCCCATCCAATAACCATTCCAGAGAATGGGTGCTAGATGATTCGGGTTCATTATGGTTGGTTGATGTGTAGCTATCTGATATTCCCGGTTGGGTATGAGATCCTCTTTGTTGTTTATGTGAGTCATCTTTCCCCAGTTGCTAAATACCTGCTGTCCGTTGTTAGCGCATTGGCTGGTGCACGCCAATAAAAAGGTCATTGCTGACTGTCTTGTATTGGTTGTCGAACAGTATACGCCGATTTGTTATGCCCCTGCAACGCCCGTGACCCCGCTCTTATGACCCTCTTTCTTTCGTGCTTCTTTCGTTTTTTCTTGATCCCTGTTTGTTTATTCTGTCGTTGATTATTAGTGCTCCGGTAGTCTATCCGGGATGCACTTTTCCTCTGTTCATACATATATGCTTCACGTTTGAACGTCAACATGTCTATACGTCGTTTATACAGTACCATACGACTCGTCTACATGCAACCGTGCGTGATATATCGACAAAGTTGGTGAAGACTTCGTGCTGGAATGAAGGCTCAATATCTCATCCAATTCCGCTATTGATGTATGAGCACCTGCATCGATTCGATACGAGATCCCATACCCAATACCATCTATCGATATATGTATCTATATATACGTTGTATGCCTGGCTTCTTCTTTCATCCATTTCTATCTGTCCTTCTTCTCTGATTCAACCTGGCTCTACCAGATCATTAGGCTACGCAGATTTCAATCTCCTGCCGAAAACTGTTCGTTATCTCGGTATCACAATTTGTGAAACGTTGGTGCTTAGACGGTGTCCTTGAGGAACTTGGCGGCGATTTGGTAGGCCTCGGCATAGGCTTCAGTCGACTTGCCACCGGAGAGCTGAGAATCAATCGTGAATTGTCTTGTCAGCGCTAACATTCCTCGTGTATTGGAACGCATCGCCATATCCCCTGGTTTCATATGTATGTATTGATCTGTAGTCTTGAAGCATGACGCTGTGCTGCTCTGGTAGCGAGACATGGGAGCGGACAGAGAAAGAATGTGACTAGAAGGACTCACGTCTCCTCGAGCAGCCATGAAACCGTGTACCTCGTCAGGGTAGTACTTGACTACGTTCTTACCAGGAAGCTTGGCGTCGACGGCCTTCTGAATGGCGTTGATCTGCAGACATCACACGAGAAACAGCCCCGTCAGATCTGCACAGCGTATTAGAAGCGCTCGAGAGTGTGTGCGGAGATCGTATCGTCGTATTCAGCCAGTGCGCGTCGAGCTGAACGAAACGTCGACAAAGATTGGGTACAAGAAGATCTGAAGACTTACGACAGTCATATCTTCACCAGAGGTGGGGAAGAGGCAGACGGGAACGTCGATCTTGTCAGCGTCCTCAGGAGCAGGGAAGCTACAGTATGATAGCGCGAATTCGTCAGTCAGAGTCACCCTTGCAGTCATACTGCGCGTATAAATCACTTCGAAAGGTAGATCAAGCAAGAAGGATAGCTCAACCAGACATACGTAGGGTGAGCACCGATAATAGCGTCCGCATTGACCTTAGATTGAGCCTCAACGGAGACCTTGTATCCCCAGCAGAATCCGAACGTTACGACCTTTGCGAACCCGTCGTCTCTGAGCGTCTGAGCTTGCTTGGCAATAGGGTCGATCTGGGTGGGAATACCACCGGGGAACCGGGAGAACCAAGCGGTCTTCTTGTCCTCGTTTCTGTAAACATTGGGAACACATGAGCATTTGAGAATAGACGTATAGCGGGCGGGGCAGTAGGCAGTCGAGTCGATATCATGACAAGGTGCGTTGGCGATAAGGAAGCCTGAGTTGGCGGATCGGTAGGGTAGAATGAACTGTTCTAATACCAGAGGGAGACCGTCTATGATTAGGGCAGGCACCACTGACACTCACCCTGGAGCAAACAATTCGGGGGTGGCGTAGTCTCCGACGAGAACATCAGGCATGACCACTCGGTACCCCTGCGAGGCGATCAGGTCGGCACCTGAATGCAAGTGAGTTTACAACAGGGTTCATCAGCACCGGATCTTCTGCCCGTCGCAAGCCACTCTTCCGGTATCAAGGACAAGGTCCGTCTAGTCAATTCATCGCCGCTCCGATCTAACGGCCACGGATATGCACGGGAATGAGGAGAACTAGATTGTATTGTACGTCCCACTCACCCTGGAGGATCTGAGGGCTGTAGCCAAAGACATCGTATACGATAAGCACCGCAGCCTTGGCATCCTCAGGACCAACGGCGTAAGTCTTCAAGCCGCCATGGGTGATGTATGAGCCCTTGGGGGTGTACTCGGCCTGGACAGGAGGCAGGTTGCAACAAGCTACATGGATGCACGTTAGTCCTAGGTTGTGTTCGCATCAGGTGCAGTGGATGGATGGTATACTCACCGTGGGACGACATTTCAATCGTTTGTTATATTTTTTTTGGTGCAAGGAAGCAAGGTGAAAGCGAGAAGATGTTAAGGTATGCTGAGCTATGGTATTTTGGCAAGACGAAGTCTGGTCAAGTTTTATGCATTGATTCGCTGGAATAAGTGAGGTGTCGTCGGTGCTATGAATAGTATGAATAGTCTCGATCGTTTGTATCCCCTCCACCTCACCATCTCCCTCCACATGTGCATACGCCGTACCACAAAGGTGGCGACGGTGTGATCAGCTACAAGCTACAGTGCTGACTAAATCCCAGACTCAATCGCCGTGAGGTCACTCCTACTGTACCTGAGTACGGCCGAGAACCACGACCCAGCGGCGAACGCCGAGGGCCCTGATCTTCGAAATGAGCGATCGGGTTTGACCGATTCTTTGGTTCAAGCTTAAGTTATTTGTGTCTTTGACTGCCCTTACAATCACATTTTGGTTCGATGACGGTCAAGTGCTATTTTTGGGTGTCCAACGCGAATTGCCATTGCTTTTCATCTCATTTCGTCCTCCCTTCGAAGAATAACATCATATAGTGTCTAGCATTCTGTTTAAACTCATCGTAGTGTTTGTGTATATCTTGCTGTGGATATCGGCCTGCTGATTCTAAACCCTATCAGTCTGGCGACAACACCGCACCTGGTCAGCTTGCGGACGGGCGATCGACCGATCGACTTGCGAGACATGTCGACATCTTCGAAGACGTCGCCGCCGCCTTCGCCAACACACACCCATGTCGAAGAGGAGCCGGATCGTGTTCAATTGATCCATGGCCTCCAAGGGGGCTCAACGGTGAAAGGAGCTGCCCGGCCTAGCAAGCCCTCACGTGAAGGGTCAGCGTACGACGATGGTCGATCCGCAGACAGACGATATTATGGTGGCACTCCGCCACCACTTGGACGTGAGCCATCGCACTTGAGGCAGGACATGGGCGAGTCTGCCCAGACAGGAGAGTTCAGCAACATCCAAAGTCGAGTTGAGCCCACACCCATATCTCCGGCGGTCCCGGCGCCAGGTTTGCAACCCACCCCTTTCCCGCCTCTGCGGCCCACGACGACTTCAGCTTCGTCCCGACCTTACTCTTCATTCAGCAAATCTACAAAGATCATGATCGTCGCTCTTGGGGGCTTGGCAGGTGCTTTCTCCCCTATATCCTCCAACATCTTCGTACCAGCCATCCCGACCCTATCTAACGCTTTCCACAAATCCGAATCGGCGATCAGTCAGGCTGTGACCATCTATCTCATCTTTCAGGCTATCACACCCAGCTTCTTCGGCTCGATGTCAGACTCGTTCGGGAGAAGACCGGTATACATTGCCACTTTGATCGTGTATCTCGGAGCGAACATCGGACTGGCTTTATGTCCGGCCAATGCGTATTGGCTGTTGTTGGTCATGAGGGCCTTGCAAGCTACGGGAGGGAGTGCTGTGATATCCATTGGGTATGGTGAGTCATAGGTCCCGTCAGCCATTCCCAGGTCGACTACTGCGCCGCTCTCAACCTCACCACCAGCGAAATGTCGTCGACTCACTGTAATCGCATTCTCGATCATAGGCTGTGTCGCGGATGTATCAGAACCAAGGGAGAGGGGAAAGTACTCGGCTGCATTCCAAGTTGGAGCCATGTCCGGTCCAGCCTTCGGGCCTCTGCTAGGTGGAGTAAGTTTTTTCCGCCTTTTGCCTCTGTTTTTCCTCTTTCAGGCTGTTGTCTTCGAGGAATCCATACTGCATATGTGATCTGCCCGCGAAAACTGACATCATACAATATGTTTTCCGCTCCGTCTTAGGTACTCACGCAAACACTGGGATGGAGGAGTATCTTCTGGTTTTTGGCTATCGCGACCGGTGTCGTCTTGATCCCTCTCATCCTGTGAGTCCGAATCGTTGCCTCTTTCTGCTGGCCAGATTCACGCGTTCGCAACGGTTCATCATTATAATCAGTCCCGTCAGGAGCAAGATATGAGGCGTAGCCTTGGACTCGGATTCTTGGCAATAAGGGGTCTAATTCTGACGTGGTCATTGTGCCCATGGAATAGATTCTTACCTGAGACACTGCGTTCGATAGTGGGAGATGGTTCGATCCCACCTCCGGCCTTGAATACCTCTCCCATCGTTCTAATGCAACGGCGAAAAATGGCCAAAGAGCTTCAGGACGCAAGCCACGACAGCGAGGAGGTACAACGTCCGCCACCCAAGCCAGTAAGTATCAAATACCACTGGACCGCGCAGTCGAAGGAAAACTCTTGATTAATCGGATTGTCCAGTATCAACCCTTCTCGGCCTTTATGATCCTCTTCACACCTGAGATTTTGCTGGTTTTCCTGTTTGCGTCTTTGCTGTACCTCGAGTTCTACTCGATCTTGTAAGTCAGACCCGCTGAATGTGAACGTGCTCCTCTTCATCATCATACACGAGAGCTCTGGCTCATATGATATGAGATCGCAGGACTGTGTACTCAACCGCCTTGAAAGAATCTTATGGATTGTCGGAATTGAAGATCGGATTATGCTATCTGTGAGTGTAGACCGAACGTTTGCAATGCCTCTCGAGTGCTACGTTATACTGATCTTGATGCACCCATTCGTCTGATCTTGTCTTCCAGACCATCCGGTATAGGGATCATCATTTCAGCACAGCTGAATGGCCGACAGCTCGACTTTTGGTTCAGACGGGAAGAACGTCGAGTTGGTGGCGATTACCGCAAGAAACCCGAAACATTCGACATTGAGTATACAAGGATCAGGTGCCTTGCTCCGTTCTGCGTGTGAGTCACACACAACTTGCTGTGATGCTTGAATATGTCTGGCTGTCGCTGACGGGTGATGCTGCATGTCGCTCTGGTCGCTCGTGTCACAGAATGTTCTTGTCGTCTGTCACTGCCCTGGGCTGGTGTTTGCAAGTCAAAGCCCCACTAGCCGCCACTCTGGTTGTGAACTTCTTCATGGGCCTGGGAACGGGTACAATCGGAACTGGTGAGTGTATGCGCGGGATTGGAGATCCATTGAATCCATGGCAGTATTATATCAGCGCCCCGATCTTAGCAATAGCGCTAACGCAACGATTCCTGATGCGCGTTTATAGCTACTGTATATGGTCAGGATATTGCCGTTGGAAAGGGAGGTGCGGTTTCAGCTTCGGTGAGTTACTCGTTCATGGATCGTCTACTCTAGTTGCGTTCAAAGCTGACTCAATCCCGATGGTACAGCTGAACCTGGTAAGATGTATCTTTGGTGCAATCGGTGTAGCAGCGATGTGAGTGGTGCCGCGCAGCCATACGTTCTCCTTCCATGTTCTCTCTTTGTCTCTCTGGGCGCCCATCAGCCTGATTACCGTTCAGTGCACTCGACCAATGCGGACGTTCACTGACTGGAGTCGATCTTTCCAGTCAATCTATGTACAAAGCCCTCGGTGCAGGTTGGACCTTTGTCCTGCTCAGCGGGATCGTGATACTGGGCATCCCGATGCCTTTGCTCGTGATTAAGAAGGGTAAGCTGTGGAGGGAGAAGAGGGTTGAGAGGAGGAAGAGAAACGCTGCTGAAAAGGGGGAACGGGTGCGATCATAGATTGGACGGTAGAGATCAAGAGCGATAGACGGCGGATTGGATTAATATGCGTGTAACTTGTAGAGTACTGCTCTGCCAGGCGCCATCGTCCTTTCATTTGAAACACAGTTTAACCTGGTAAACCTGTCCCTCTGTAGTATTAGCTGGTTGTACTATGTACTGTTTTGCGTGAGTTCAGTCTTAGATTGGATAGGCGTATGTAAAGTATGGTGGGACCAAGGATGATGAGCTAGCTACCTCTTTCAGTTGCAGTTCTGTGAATCAAATGATCCGAGTATTGAGCTTGGCGGATCTCCCTTTCTTTCTCAACAGACATCGCTACCACTCGAACGCCAGCACCCGCACAGTACACGTACAGTACTTGTCGCCGGGCGGATAACGGCTCAGGGGGATGACGGGGGCGTTATTTACCATGTAGAAGAGGACGAGCACCGCGCCACACCAGGGAGTACCTTGATGAAACTGTATACTCGGTCACAGGAAGTCGTCCTCATGCGGTCTTTGGTCCAGACTTATCAGCGTTTAGCAAGAATTCAGGAATGAGGCGGGATCGTTCAGGTGCCCCTCTGACGCATAGAGCGAAGTATGCTTATCTTGGCCGGTCAAGCTAGATCAATCTGCCCAGCAACCGAGAGTGAGTGTATACTACAAGAGCTCAATATACTTATACAGAGCATAGATATGTCGACATGTCACAGTATAAGGCGACTGAGTGAATGATGCGAGTTCGGAATCCCCCATGTGTGACTTGAAAAATGAGCAATCGATACACAACTACCGAGAACGAAGTGACGCTCTTTGTGAGCAGCTCGCTTCAAGCTGCCGAGCTCGGTCTTCGCTTCAAGCGAGACGGTATGCTCGTCGCGAGCCGAGGCGGATATCTTTCCTTCTCAACAGGTCTTTGGGTGAGACCTGGTCAAGCATTGAACTATCCCACGAGTTCCTCGCGCGTCTCAGCGCTCATCTCTTCTGTTCTCCCTTCTCCTTCGTTTTCTGACGTTAAAAGATCATCATTGTCACAAGCACAGGCACATGCGCAAGCAACAGAGGATGGAATGACTTTGGGAGTCTGGAGACCTCCGACAAACACGAATACGACGTCTTCGTACTCGAGTGCGGCGGCAGGTAGCTCCGTACTCATCAGAGTCAAAGGGCACGCATATCCACTTGGGAGTAGTACGAATCAAAGCGGTACTGGTCCGCAGACTAGGACCAGGTCAGAGTCCGGAGCGAGTTCGGACCCGCTCACTGAGGCGCAGTGGAAGTACTATACCCTTGACAGGCTGGACCCGAGCGTCGTGACGACGTGTTATAGGTTCACGCGGTACGATGAGAGCTGCCCGAAGCCGACCTTGAAGATGGAGCCGAAGATGAAGCCTACTTCCATAGACATCGACTGTCGAGGAGCCGAGGCGACCATCAAGAGCGGAAGCGGGAGCAGTGGTAGGACAGAGTCGTATATCGCCACCAATGGATCAGCGGTAGTTGATGCTGGTTCCTATTCGTACGAGACTTTGACCTTAGAAGCTGCAAACAGTACAGCTCTGGATAGACCGCAGCAGACTTCGTCTGCAGCTACAACCCGTCGTCGGCAAGGAGAACATGTACGGGCATTGTCCCAATAATCCTAAGAAGAATCGACGAGTAGGAGAATGGAATGCAGATATTGTCCTTGTTCTTGTTCTCGCCTTGCACACATAGATGATACAAGTTACAAGTCGATGATGCCACAGCTTCGTGAGAGGGACACTCTTGCAATAGAAGAGGGGCACGGATCGCGTCGATCATTGATTGATATTGTCTGGACCCTGAAAAAGTAATGTACGGATTGGGAATTACCGAATCCGGCAAATAATAAGGGGATATGACGAACATGAGTATTGGTGCGGAATCGATCATGTTCATATCCACAATCAAAGACTTTCGTTTCTACCTTCTTCTCTTTCCGTCACACCATATCTTCATCCTCCAGTCTCATAACATCTATCTCTTACACGAAATCAAACTCATTTATTGTAGCAGCAACTTCGTATCCTATCGAGGGTATCATCCCTCACAACCCCGCCCGCGAACACTGATTGCTTCCTCACCACCGTACGAACAAGATACGCTCCGCGCCTAACTAATCAGCGAGCGAGAACAACCATTCATCCACCGGTCCACCAGAAGGACAGACTACAGCATGTCCCCTCGAACCAGGAAATCAGGCGCTGTCACCTCCGGCAGCGGAGCAGCAGGAGGAGCAGGTACAACGTCGAGAGCTAAGAGGGCAGCTGGTCTATCCCAGGTGAGTTGTATAAGAGGTTTACTTTTCCGACTTCCTCGACCACCGATGAATCCGTTGGCTGCGCGATCTCGTTTAAATGGACAAACGATCCTGTGGAAACCTTAGCTGACCGACTTTCATTCCTCTCATCACGACCGAACCTTCCGTAGCCCACGCTCTCGTTCCAATCACAAAGACCCTCATCACTTGCGGGCAAGACCAAGTCAAAATCCAAATCTGCCGTATCGACCACACCGTCATTGTCTGAGATCGAAGTAGAAGATAGGAAGCAAGATGCCGCATCTGTGCCGTCACCATCTATCCAGCCTTCAGACGAGGAAGTGAAGGAGATCGAACAATTGCCAAAACAGCCTAAAGGAGCATCGACGGCAGCATTAGTCGAAGCTGGAGCTGGAGCTGGATCTGGATCTGGATCTGGATCTGGATCTGGAAAACCCGGTCAGAAGCGAAGACAGCTCGATGTGAAGAGCAAAGAGTGGAAGGGGCTGGTCAAGTCGTACAAGGAAGCTATGGGCGGAATGCAACCTAGTGAGTTGACGCATTTCACGCAATGGGAAGCCAGCTTGTGTCAAGTGTCTGCCTAGTCTGCTGTGAACGGTATCGCTGACCCTTGTTCAATCATGCCCGCAGTCCACGCCGGTCCTGACACACATAACGATATCCACCGTAAGTCATTTCGTTTATCTTCCATCTTCTGCCTGCGGAACAATCACCCTGAAGGTGCATCCCCTGGCATCCCTCAATTTGTTCAGTCGAATCTGGGCGCCTTGGACTGATATGTGCTTCTCCTGGTGTTTTTCAGACATCCTGCGAGTCTTTGACATGACCTCATCATACGGTCCGTGCGTCGGTATCACCCGTCTACAAAGGTGGGAGAGGGCTAAGAAATGGGGTCTGAATCCTCCTGAGGAGGTGAGTTGCTGTTTCTCTCACTTCATACACCATCCGTCGATACATCCCTTGTCTGTCCTTACTCTTCACCATCACCACGTTTCGCAATAACAAGTCCTGTCTCAGAGAGCCCTTGACCCGTGAGCTTTGATGGTGCTCAGTCGCTGATATTCGCTTCCTCAAATTTCAGATCCGCTCCATCCTCACCACGGAGCAAGGACAAGACGACGTGAGATACAGGGAGAACGTCCTGCATGGCTGGGTGTAATTATTCTAGCTCGTGCCCTTCATGGACAGGGCGGATAGATACAACCGAAGTCAAGGCAGAAGAGATTGGACCAAAGATCATGTATCGCAGTAGTTCCGCCCCGAAGCAAGAGAGGGAGGAAGGAAAAGGGCAGGAGTGTCGGAGGGAGATCCTTCGTTGTATATTGTACCTTAAATGTAGACTAGCTGATAACACGTATCGTGTAATATGACCTTCATTGTAGATCAGATCGGTTCAAGCCGTGTTTTTTGAACATAATATTATAGCACATATGCCTCCCATCTATCCTATGCAGAGTATACCTGCGAGAAAGAAATGTCGCCCTATCCGGTCGATCACCGCGGCCAACTTTCACAGCTAGGTTGCCGCGCCTATCATCAAGCCAAACGCGCTATCCTTGGCAACGATAGGCGCGCGCGGCTCGAGGAACGAGGTAGACCCTCCCGAAGTGTGGGTTGGGTTTCTTCTGCTGCTTTTCGCTCGGCCCGGAACTTTGGTGCAGCGTGCAGCGTGCAGCGTTACCCTGCATAGTGCATAGTGCATATAGTGCATACGCAGTATACGCTGTACCTGGTGCCCGCGTCCGCTTACTAGTACTTGGCTGGCTTACTTGCAGCTTGACCTGCATCAGACTTACATCTCGTAATATCAGTCTTTGTCGGCGGAAGCGGGTTTTTCAGGCTTCATCACTCATCTCTGGCCATCACACGACCATCCATCCATCTATCTATCTATCATTGTGAACAACATCATCGACACATTCATCCATCTGCTTATTTGGAAGCTTGCTCTTTCCGATCGACTGACCGAGCAAGCGCACAATCGGTTATATCGGCAGCGAAGAAAAGAAGAAACACAGACACCGGATGCGACAATAAGCAAAGCAGAGTCGCACCTGACATCGATCATCTTCTCTTCCTACCATCAAGTGAATATAAGCATCCTTGTATGAGACCGCAAGCAAGTTTGAGATAGCCAATCTTTCCCGCGTGATGGACTCGGAGCACCGATCGCAACATCAATCACCAAGACCGCAACAAGATTCGCCTTCACAAGCAAATCCACAACCATCGATATCAAGTAATCGAGGGCCAGCACAACAAGATCCTAGCATTCCCACATCGGCCGGAGTCACACACTCAGACATGGAGGTAGAGAGTAAACCGAACGTCGTCGCAACAGGCGAACGAGCGAAGTCATCTCCAGCTGCTGCTACGGCAGACACCGCCAGCTCGTCAAATCATGATTCTAACGGTGCAGCAGGTCAGCGGGCAGCCTCTGCATCTACATCTGCATCACCGCAACATGCCATCTCACCGTCGAAGGACAATGAGGTGTCGACTACTGCTCAGCCTTCCGGTCCTTCACCCTCTGCTTCCGGCGATCATCCCAATGCAGGCAGCAGCAGTCACGTTGCCGATAACAGTGCCAGCGCCAACCCAGGTGCTTCAGCAAGTTCGAGCCAGAACCAGGCATCTACATCCACTGCCGCTCAGAGTGCAACGACTCTTACGCCCGCAACGGCAAGTATGAACGTCGACATGATCGACTTTGACGGTTCCATCTCAGGCTCCGATTCAGCTAAGCGGCCCCGTTTGAGACTCGCTCATGCGTGCGATCGATGTCGACGTCGAAAGATCCGATGCGATACGCAACACCCTTGCACGCCTTGCCAACAATCCAACAATCAATGTACCTTCGAGACTCCCTCACGACGGACAGTGAAGCCCAAAAACGCATCTTCCTCCGGTTCAGGTGCTGGCGTAACTGGTACCGGCAGCGGGTCGGGCTCAGGGCAAGGTCTGGGCCAATCTTCATCCTCCTCAGGGATAAAACGACCTCATTCGCCCCTGCGAAACAGCCTGGCAGGCTTGACAGCCGCACCTGGTGAATCGCAAGCTAATCTGGAAGCACGGCTGGCTGCTCTGGAGAGTATGCTGAGAGATGTGCCGCCCAACGTTCACAACGCTTTCTTGTCAACCCTTGACGCAAGATTAGGATCCGGAACTGGAGTAGGGATCAAAGAGGGCGAAGGTATTGGGGTAGCGGTCGAGGCGTTTGCATCTTCGGGTACCACTGCCAACAATAACAATATCTCGTTTGGAGCGAGCAGCGCGGGCACCTTCCCCGGAACGTCGAGTTCTGGCGGACTGGGCGATTTGGGCTGGAATCTCTCCGACCCCTCATCCGCTACCTTGACCTCAGGCTTGAATTCGTCATCGTTCGGAAATCCCACCCTGACGGCGGATTGGACCCATCCCAACAACCCATCGGCTTTGACAGGCAACAATAACCAGGGCAACAATGCGACAGCAGGAAGGAGTGGTGGGAATGACAGCAGTCCGGGCAACTTGAGCTCATGGTTGGCTAGTATCGGTGCTGGAGTTGGAATAGGCGGCGGTCTAACAAAGAGACGAGAGGAGGTTGGGATGGATGAGTTAGCAAAGAGGATGGAGGGCATGAGTTTCTTTTACGAGGACGAGATTGGTCAGGCAAAATGGCAAGGTGGGTCAGCGTGTCTCTGCGATGGCACTGTAGTGGGAAACCTCCGAGGATCGTGAAGCTGCGTCTTGATGTAACACGTACCAGGATCAGGCGCACGATGTAAAAATCGAAACGCTAATCTCGAGGTATAATCGCTGACCCCTCGAATCAAATACCATCACAGGCGCAACTTCCGGATTCCCACTTCTTCATCTCCTCACGGCCGCCAACGCTCCTCAGGAATCAGACGAAACCGCCATCGACTCAGACGTGATTGCTTCGCCTCAGGGCTCTGCTCTTTCAACCTCTCCCGCTGGTGTCAGCTTGCCTTCCGTGCCCCGCCGAGTCAGTTCAGCTTCGACCGCGCTACATATCGGTGCCGGAAATTCTGCAAAAGCAGCCAGTGGATCTGGAGTGAGGGCTTCATCCGTGCCTCGTAAGACCGGTCGATCTTCATCGCTCGGGGTAGGCGGGCGGAACTCATCACCTGGCGCGAGGAAAAAGGAGCGGTTCTTCCCCGATCGAACGCCTAGACCGCATCAAACGCTCAACCCGGAAGCTTCGTGGAAAGTGATCACAGGTGTCATTCCTCCTGATCTGATGGATACGCTGGTTCGATGCTATCTCTCGACTTCACATCTCCTCTGGCCATTCTTACATGTCCCTTCATTCTTGGCCGACTACGCCAATCCTCAACAATGGGGCGAACCTGGATTCACATGCTTCATAGTAGCAGTTTGCACCCTCTCATCTCGGCACGTCGATGACCCACGAGTCCGAGCAAACCCCAACGATCCCTCGACAGCGGGAAAACAATATTTCGAGCTTTTCAAACGACTCAGAGATCTACCTTCAGCCGATCGACCAACACTGTATTCCATCCAAGCCGCTTTCCTGGCAGCGGTGTATGCGTTCGGGCTGGGTAACCTAAGTAAAGCGTTCGCGCTGCAGGCGGAGAGTATCACGCTTTGTCTGGATGGTGGATTACACAGGAGTGTAGATGGATATGACCACTTCGATGCGATCGAAAAGGAAACAAGGAAGGTGAGTGAAAGCGTTGAGTAGACCTGCTGAGATACATTTGACCGCCTGTGTGCCTTCATACGTCTCATGACCATTCTCGTTACCATATATGCGGGTAGGTCGATGCTGACTTTCTTTGCTCTCTTTTTCAGCGAACATTCTGGTCCATCTACTCGTGGGACAAGCAATCCGCAGCCCTATTTGGTCGGCCGCCTATCATTCACCTGAGAGACTGTGATGTTACGGAGCCGTTGATTGTGGACGACGAGAACCTTGGTCCGGAAGGAGTGAAGGATGAATCGATCGATGCGCAATCGCGGATCGGGGCTTTCGTAGCTGCTATCAGGCTACATGTCATTCTCGAGGTGAGTGTAGCGGAAGCCTCCACCAGGCTCAGCTCAACCTACCTACGCCTTGCGGGTAACAATGAGGAATTTTCCTGTCCTGTATGATACATTGCGGCGCAATTCAGAGTCTGACTGACTCTTATGCGATTCCTCCTCTCTCAGGGCGTCATTGACTCGGCCACTCGACCGTCATCCTTCCCCACGTCTCCGTTCCTAGCCAGAGCCGCAGCGACTATTGCCCGTCGATCCCCTCAGAACGAATCCTTACAGGACGAGCTGTCCCTTCTGGAGGAGTGGACGAGAATCTTGCCCAAGTACTGGCACTATGATGCGGAGACGGCAGCTAGTAGGGATCCGATTCGTATCACTCAAGCTGAGAGGCTGCACTGCGTAAGTACTCTCCTTCCGACACCCCGTGCTGCCATCAACCTGTTGAAGGCAATCTCGCTGAGCGGGGGTGATTTGGCCACGTTTCTGAGTCTGACTCTACAATGTACTCTTCAGCTCGAACATCTCGTCAAGATGATCATCTACAGGCATCGGTTCTCGGGCTTTGTCGCTATGCCTGCATCCACGGCGGAAGAGCGGGCGAGGCATCTGGACCTGTGTAGGAAGGCGATGCAGTGCGCTTTGACGATCATTGCGGACCATGTCCATATCGTTAGTGTAATTGTTTCGTGGCTGGGGACCTCGGAGAAGCGACGGAGCTGACCCTTCTTTCTCTCTTACAGAGTCAAAGAGGTATGATGACTTATTGTGAGTGATTTCGGATTCTCCTTCCGCTTTCATGCTATTTGCGTTCGAGTTAGGGGACTAACGCATGCTTCGTAGACGGCGTGCACGTGATTCATCAACTCGCCCAAGCTGGCCGAACCCTGGTTGCTGTCATTCTGAACTGCCGAGACGCAGATTTCAGACCAATCATCGCCCCCTCTATCGAAGGTCTGCGATCATGTGTTGGTTTGCTCAGAAGATTTAGCGGACGATACCTCTGCGGTCTCCGATCGGCCGATATCATCGATGAATTTTGTCGAAGTAAGTGTCTCCTTATCCAGATTCTCCGCAATGACCTCGTAGCTAAATTACGGTGACTCCAGTTTGTAACATCCCGGTCAACTCGCCGCGAGTGCCCGACTCGACCTCCCGCCCGTCCCCAGCATGGCTCCGTCCTGTCCCCAAACGGGTTCCTCCCACTTCTGGCACAGGCTTCAACGGCTCACCGGGTACGATGATGGACTTCAACGCGTCAACCGCCGTCTTACCAGGTCAAGGGATCGATCACGTGCCCAACCCCAACGATCTTGATGCGCTGTTCAACACCTCGGCTTACTTTGATATGTCTGCCATCGAAGCTGGCACGACCGCCCCAGCGACGGGCCTTACTCAAAGCGGTCCAACCAATACCGGCATGGGAGGTCATGCTGGTAATCTCGTGGGTGCCTCAGGGGGCTTAGGCGAACCCTCCGCGCCCTTTGACAAGCTTGAAACTCTTACACCCAACCATAATCTTGGCAACGGGAACATCATGCTCTCACAGTCACAATCGCAGTCTCAAGCTTCTCATCACAACAACAACAGCAATAACATCGATCATAACCAGAATAATGTCGGCCTCAACGGGCCATATGGCGGAGGAATCGACCACACCAATCAGAACCAGAATCAGAACCAGAATATTGGTAGTGGAGGCGTGATGGGTCTTGGGACAATGTCATTTGATTATGGGCTGAATGGGAATGGGTTTGGAGGGGAAAGTTTAGCGATGGAGGGCATGGACACTGTTTCTGACGGATTGAAGGGGAATGGTGCTGGTGGTGGACTGTGAGTAGTTGCGGCACTTCATCTTGTAACTATTCATTGCTGATCCACCTCCACCTCTCTTCTTCATTGCGATGCGGTACATGTCTCACAGGTCTGCTGCTACGATCCTCTCACTAATGGAGGAAGGGTCATTCGACTATGGAAGTATATTCACGGATCAGGCGCCCTTACCTATGGACGTTGAGTAAGGGGCCCGATTGGCGTAGCCAGGTCACGGCGGGCGAGGTAGATATGCTATAATATCATGTATGTACAGTGCTCGTGCACGTGGACCACGTAGAGATAATGATCAGATGCAATAGACTAGAATTCTGCGATAAGATATGTCGCTTATCCAGGGGACAGTGAGACACCGGAACCAAAATAGCGTCGAAACCGAGTGAGCGGAGATTAAGCGTCGATCATTAACTCAGTAGTGACGCACGTTGCGTCATACTGTGTCAGGAGTGTGACGATATGATTTGTGGCAGTGGAGCGGAACAAACACAAAACATGCTTTGCGCCGTCATTCTTATATCATTCGCTGCAGCTGGATTCATTCTGCTTCTGCATCAAGACGTATACATATCGGCATAGGATGCCATCATGTGCCGTCGTGCTCTGTTCGGAGGACCGACCCAAATGCGTCCGAGAGGTACGAGTACGAGTACGAGTACGAGTCCTAACAATAATGGGGGCTGTTACAGTTAGTACATGGGTGTCGTTTTCCTTCCTCATGTCGTTCGACCACCCAACTATAATAGCCTCTGACATTCTAACATAACCTGCGGGAGGAACGAACAAAAACTTTGGTGTATTGCCCTGCGGTCATTTAAGCTTTTGTTCCCTTTAGTCTTTGTCCTTGTCCTGGAGCTCTTTTAGCCCCCAATTCCCGATTCCCATTCCCTATTTTTCATAAATTTGATTCCCATCCCCACAGAAAAAAAGAGAAAAAGGGTTCAAAGAACGGATCTAAAGAAAAAAAAGTTAGTAAGAGTAGATCGATTTCCTGACATCATCAATCACCTTGTCACCGCCAACACCAACCAGGTCAGCGTCAGCATCGTCACCAGTAAAAGTCAAAAAAAAGGGGAGTATGTAGGTGTTTTGCGTGTTTTGCGTGTTTTGCGTGTTTTGCGTGTTTTGCGTGTGAGTGTTTTTAAGGTTCAATTTTGTCGACTGTTTAGGCTTAGCTAGACACACACACATAGAGAGACACTACTAGGCTGTGGTAAGCTGTAGAGGTCTAGGGGAAGGACATACGCAACTCGCCCAGTCATTCAATTTTTGCTTCATCCAATCCAACCCAGCGTAGAAGCAGGGACGGTGACGTCTTGATCCCCCCCGCCCCCGGGGCGAGGGTCGAGATTCCAGACTAAGGGGTTTGTTTCACGCTTGCAAATGAACAAACGTCTTACATCATAGCCCCCCTTTTCCCCACATCCTATCTTAAGCGCTGTGACACCAGCGAGCGGTACCTGTACCTTTCTTTCTTTTTCCCCTCCTCCGTTGCTGCTTTTCCTGCGCAATCCAATTGGCATGGAAGCACCAAGCGGTACGGCGGCGGCAGCCAGCGGATGGTTGCAAGGGGGTCTAGAGCGCTCGGTGCCTTCCTACAATCTCAGTCGCAATGAATAATCTCCAACCCAGTGTATTGTCGGAGATATACATATCATGACCTCATCTGACGTCTGACCGTCCTTTCACTTTCAAGAATACTTCCTTTGATTGGGGGTTCGGTTCGTGTCGTCGTTGTTGGTGGTGGTAGTAGTGGTGGTGCCGCTGGTCATGGTGCCGATGATCTCACTCACCCCTTGCAGGTCGCAGCTCGCAGCTAGCAGCTCGGATGAATCCCAAGCACCGCGGGCTATCTGGGCTGTTTCATCATACGGTGCGGTGCGGTGCGGTCGCATGACTACCATACCTACATACAGTACGTGAATGTGGTGCCCGGTCCTTTGATGCGACCGAGTGTCGACAGACATCATCTTCACACCAACACGCATATGTTCACCCGAGAACGAGCCGGCTCGGCATGTTATTAGCTATAGCTAGCAGGTAGTCTTGCTCAGCAGCCAGATGGATACATAATGATGAGACTGAGATAGTTATATCAACCAAATCGGTCAATCTCAAGTGTTTCTCTCGTTCCCCTTTCACGGAGAGACCATTCATTTTCCCACTTTTAAAAGCGAACCGAATAAATAGACACAAATACGAACGCCCTGTCACACACATCGACTTCATCGACTGGCTAATCAATCATAAAAGCGAACAATCTTGGCACGAACCGCAAATCGCTCAGCCTATCAGACCCCACAATATAACAATAGATCTACTTACAACAGCCTTTTTTTCCATAATGACCACTCACCTCCCTTCCCAACAAACTGCCACTGCCTCCGGCGCCAGCAACTACGTGCCGCACACCCCACCTATCACCGACGCCGACCTGGAGCGATATGGCGTCGGCCAACACAATGGCCAGCAGACGACATCGCCTCTCGCTTCGCCAAAGGGCATGAGGCGGGATCTGAGCTGTGAGTTGAGAAACCTCCGCAATCAGAGGCAAGAGCTCGCCGAGCTGGAGCGGCTTTGCTGACCATGTCATCGTGATTCTTTGCATTCGCTCCCTGCCCGATACCGCCTCTCTCTCCCATCCGGTGCGGTAAACATCATATGTGGCACACACGACGCTTTCGAAACAACACATGTATCACTTTACGGCGACCATTCATACCGCTCCGCTCGGTTCCACCCCCACACAGATGCCAACCCGCCCAAGTCGGTCGAAGGGATCGAGAAGAAGAAGCGCAAGTACTCTGCATGCATCTACAAGTGGACTCAGGTCATGTGGGAGCATGCCCGACAGGACATCGAGTGAGTTAACTTCCATTACCTTACCACGCAGCTACTCTCATTTGATCACTGCGCCCTCAAATGCATCCGCATACCTTCCGCTGCGCCGCCACGTCCGCGTATGGACGGAACGAAGAACATCGATAAGAGTCCAAGAAATGCTGACCATTTCCTTGTCATGCCTTTTCTTTCCGCTTTCTTGCTTGTGACATTGCAACTGTCACCGCGACAGACGACGAGCCTCAGTCAGCTCCACAGATTCGGACGCCACAGGCAATTCGTTTAGTCCTAACGAAAACGACGATGCAAAGGCTCCCACTCGATCACGAGGTAACGAACACGACATCTCAAGCGTTCCTGCGCTCCACTAGACCAGATAAACACTAAATCAAAGCAAGATCGAATCATAGCCTCTTCGTCGATTTCGCTTCTGCTGGCGGATATATTCAGTATTGTATGTTTCACTCGGAGTTCTACTCGTTCTGGCGTTTACATCGCCTGTGTATTGTATCGTCTTAGAAAGTCTCGTACTTTCCGCCCTTTCTTTCCATCAGTTACGTACGACCCGGATCGTCGCTCTCACACTGTAGCTATAGTGCATCTTGTCCCGTAGACACAGTATCGGTCGCTGTACAATTACTCCCATGCATATCGGATCATCCGTTCGAAGGGAATCGGTAACCCCCTTCTCCTAAGCTGTAGAGCTTCTTACCCTTCGATCGATGACATGACCCCGACCAATGCTCTCCTGCGGTAAAATTGCATGATGCCAGATCTCGGCGACGCAACGCAACGACAAAACGTAGTCACAACGTGGGCAGGCTACAACACCGCTACTGATACTGTTCCTACACAAGATAATCCAATTTCTCGCAAAACCTCCTTTACAGATCCGATGGTACACTAGCTTACAGACTGTAATTGCCAATACCATCCGTCATTCCGGCCCATAGGCAATAAATATCCTACCTTACAACTTGGCTCGAACCGACTTGTTCTGCACATAGCCATGGCCCCTCTCAAGAAGCGCTTTCGCGTCCGAGACCATCTCGTCGATGATGTCCTTGGCAGGCTTGACCTCCTATAGTGTGGGTGGGCAACAAGTGGATTAGTCGATCTTATTAGCGCTCGGATACCCTACAACTGGATATGTTACGGCTGATTATGTCGTTTTGACTCACATTGATCATCGCGCTGACGTCTCCCATGAGCCAAGGTCGACCCTCGATGGACTTCTCAGGGTGCTTCTCAAGCTCGAGCTCGTGGGGCAACTTGCCTTGCTTCGTGAGCGCGAGACTGGGGAGAATGATTTCGCAGAATGTGATCAGAATCGTTGGCCTTCTCAAGGCATAAGCCTCGCAAATTACAATTCGCTCACACTTCATCTTGCCTTGAGTTCCAAGACTTGACATAGTCGGTTTGTCTCACACGCAAAGGTCGACCAGTGTAGATGAGAGTCGTGTTGGCATCTCCGTGATCGGCGGATAGGATTCTGTGCATTGAGGAGCAAACATCCGTTAGCAGTGACATCAGCCTTGGCCGGTTCCGATATACTAGCTTCGCTGGGACCACCGCTTGTACTTACAGTTCCTTGTGCTTCTTCGGAGCCGCCGCCTCGGAACTGGCGACGAAACGCGTACCGACCCATACACCTTCAGCCCCGAACATGAGGGAAGCAGCCAGTCCTCGTCCGTCATAGATACCGCCGGCAGCAATCACGTGAACCTGAGGGCCGCATGAGAGTACAAGATGAGGTCAGCGAGGGACCCCTAGAGTTTTCAGTACATTTCTAGATTAGAAGGCACGTACCGCTTGACCAGTCAAGGACGATTTCTTGCCCTTGCATGCATCTACACATGCAGGAATCAAGATCGAAGTGGGGATTGTACCGGTATGACCGCCACCTTCGCCTCCCTGGAGGTTATAATAGTACAAAGGGGTTCAGTCGTGCTTGGTGACAGAAGGTAAGATGGAGACATACCTGAGCGCAGATGAGATCCATGCCAACTTCGAGGGCCTTTGGGACATGCTTCGGATGACCGACCATCTACGCAGCCGACGGAACAGTCATAAGCATTTGATCGGCTGACCGGCGCGGCGGAATACTCACGTTCATACAGACTATACCAGCCTTGTGCAGTCTATCGACCACATCCTTTGGTGGTACACCGATCGCGCAGACGAACAGCTTGGCCTTCTCCTCAATGATCACATCGATGAGCTCGTCAAGCTTGCCCTTTGTATAGTCGTAGTTGGTCTTTCTGGCTGTAGGTGCGAGTGAGGGGATGAGGAGATCTACGCCGAAGGCTGTGGACAGTGATCGACCAGTCAGCTTGATAGTCCACAGGAGGACGAACTCGAAGATGCGTTGTGATCGAGCAAATTGGAGACCCCGGATCATGCAGCCAAACTTGGACTTACGTAGATCGGGCGATGACAAGGAAGATTTCAATTCTTTGATGATACCTCTTAGGTGCTTCGGGCTGTCGTCCGACCTGTAGTCAGTCGATGCTGCATCACTCGAATGAATGAACCTACGTATAGCCAAGACCACCGATGACGCCGAGACCACCGGCATTCGAGACAGCTGCAGCCAATTCTGGTCCAGCAGCTACGTTCATTCCTCTACGGAGTAAACAATTGCCATCGACATCAGTCTATCTCCTGATTTCCTGGCTGACGTAGGATTCTTGAATGTGTCATGCTTACGCCAGGAGGATCGGATGCTGAATCCCGACTGTGGAAAGTACAACGTTAGCGATCTGATGGGGAGTGAAGGTTTGACTGACTCACACAACTGAGTGATGGGCGTCGAGATGACCGACATTGTGAGGATGAGCTCTCCTTCTAGTAATGTATTGATCTATGAAAGTGAATACCGAAAGGCAAGCTAGCACAGCTGAATCTAGCAGTTCTGGCCAGGTCTGAAGCAGTGGCAAGAGATAAAGGACGGGGTGATGATGGGGAAGAAGGGAAACGAGAGATGGCGAGAGGATATATATATATATATTACATATATATATATATATGGTGGTCAGAACAGCTTTCTTAGTTCTTAGTGTCAATCAATGGCCGGTTTCATTCGACATGTCAATAACCGACACCGACTAAACCGGAGCAGATGAGCAGATGTAGAGCACATGTAATACGATAAGCCTGTTTGACACCCCCACTTACAACGCGACAACCTCCACCATGGTAGTGTAGTTGACCCGGCCATCATCATCACCTTCAACACAACCATCACCATCAAACGCAGCCAGCTCTGTCTTCCTTCCTTCCTTCCTCTTTCCCTCTTCACGACCCGACAGCAGAAGGAATTGTGCACCCACTGCTCTCGAAAGGCTAATCCGTCGGTCCCTCGGACTCCATCTCATCCATTTTTCCATATTGACGCCGCGCCCACAAATATGGCCGAATCATCGTCCTCGGCCACAACCTCGCACGCACACCCAGCGTTCCCCTTCCTCCCTCCTCCCCCTTCATCCCGTCGCCACACGGCTCAGATCCCTACCAAAGCCTCCGACATTCTCACTGCGATATCGTCCACCGACTCAATAGGCTACGTACAGCATGTCCTCATCCCCTCGCTGCAACCTCTGGTGGATGGCCAGCCGTTTGAAGGGGTTAAGCTGAAGGAGAAGGAAAGGCAGAGGTTGGGTGAGGAGACCTTGGCTTGTCAGGGGGAAGACTTCTACGCTATGCCTGATGCGGACGTGATGAGAATGTCTGCGGGTCTAGTCTACATTATGTGAGCTAGGTCGTAGACCCCGCATGTGTGTGCACCGCAATATGAGCTAACCAATTCCCGAATCTCCATAGCTCGGCTCGACTCAACTCGTTCAGGACAACGGCTTTATACAACGACGAGCTGCTCAACTTCGCTGTCAGACTTTGCAGCCTCGGCGATTCCAGTCAAATGCTGCTAATTCCAAAAAGGAGTGAGCCAGCTGTTCGGATAGAATGTGAAGGCAAGAGCGACGCTAACCCTAGTTCTAGTCACCAATCTCGCCTGGGGCCTCCTTCGTCTTGCGCAACACCTCAACAAGGTAGGTGACCCTCACTACAAAATTCTTCTCTGCCAAGAATCGCGGAAAGTCCCGCTGACTCATCCGCCATCCGGACAGGTCTCGATTGCCGTTCCCGCATTGCAGAGCCTGATTCGACTTTCGTGCCAACGAGAGCACTTCACGGGAGTATACGCCGCATACCTCGAGGCGTGCTTGATATCGAAGAATTTCGAAGCCGGCAAATACGTCCTGGATCAGATGTTCCTCGAGGTCAGAATTGTAAGCTGATGCCAGTACCACACATTACGGAGATAGCTCACACAGTTTCATACCAGGCCTCTCCCACTTATCTCGACGTCCTCACTTACTTCCATCATGCCGGACTGATATGCGCCGCATTGAGAGACTACGGAAAGGCTCAGCAGTACTTCATCACGGTGAGTTGACCGTCCAGAGTGCCTCGGCGGAAGACACCAATCTGAGCTGATCGTTCCTGCTCTTCGTTACAGGCCGTCTCGTTACCTACCGCGGCTGCATCAGCGATCCAACTGGCTTGTGCGAAAAGGGCCATTCTCTGTCAAGTGCTCGATACTGGCAAGGTATGTGATACACTATGCTCCTGCTGCAGCGGGAAAATTGTGCTGACCGGGTGCCTACGTCTTGGTACAGAGGGTCGCATTTCCCAAATACACATCACACAATGTCACTCGAGCAGTCGACAAGTATGCTCAAGTCTATGTTGACCTCGCGAAGGAGTATGAGGCTGGGAAGTCGAAGGCTGTGAAAGAAATCGCCAAGAAGCCGGATTTCGCGAAAGTGAGTCTGTGACAGAGCGAAACAATTGACGGCCGGGACGGACGGCTTCGCTTACTTGCTACTCGATTGTAGGACTGCAACCAAGGCTTGGTGGAACAAGTGTTGAAGAGCATCACGCGACGTCGAATTTTACAGCTGCGAGAGACATACTCCCGTATGACCATCAACGACCTCGTGGCACGAGTCGGACCAAGCAGTCAAGAGACGGTGGAAACGATTACTGCTATCTTGGGAGAAATGGTGAGCTATATCGCCCTATCATCAAGAATGAGAAGTCCCGCGGCTTACAGGACAAACCTATGTATTGCTCAGATCACCTCTGGAGCGATCAGCGCTGTCATCACTCCCGGCACAACGCCTGCAACGTCCATCGTGTCTTTCACCGATTCTCGACCCGACTACACGAGTGCCATTTCGACGAACAGTCTCGCCCAGGTCAACTTGATCGCTTCTCGCCTCGAGGCGGAGCTGGCTGAAGCTAGTAGAGCATTAGGAGCGAGCAAGGCGTATTTGCGAAAAGTGAGCCGAGGCCTGAGCGACTGGTATCCTAAAAGACTTGCCGTTTGAGTACTTGCACCTATCGCTTCTGCTCGACTTGGTGCGAGGGGATTTCCCGTTCATCTCTCTGTAAAAACGCTGACGGGGTTGACATGACTCTTACAGCAAGCGAACATCCTCGAGACCGGTGGTAAAGGCCTGTCGGGTGCTGGTCCGGGAGGCAAAGGCAGGTCGGTGAACGATTTTGAGGAGCTCATGGCTGCTGAAGATACGGCCGGCCCTACTGAAGGAGCGGGAACGAGAGCGAAAGGTCCTGGCAGCAATTATGCCGATATGGGGTTCTGAAAAGAGATATATGGCCGTTTGCGAGCGGTTGGCGGATACCCATCGCTTGCGGAAAGCGCTGGAAATACTGTACGGATATCATACCGATCGGTATACATTCGATGAGTGACCTGCGTGCTGTAGAAAGATGAAGCATAGCGGTAAGGGTGTTCGTGAGTTCGTCGGCCTCGAGCAACCCTTACTGTTCGCGTACATATAGGCAGTTTCAGAAGGTTTCGTGTATATGACGCCGCAAGCCAGAGCAAACGAAACAAGTTGTAGCATATCATGTGTATCTGGCCAGAAAACACCACATGACCACAATACTAGTATACCGCCATTCTAGTCTTTCTTCTTTCCTTTGGGGATGACAACACCCATCTTCTTTCTGTGTCTATAATCAGCCTGCCTCTGCCTGTTGTACTCCCTTGCAGCCTCCAACATTTGCTTATTTTTGGCTGCCTTGAGCCTCCTCTCCAAGTCTTCTACTGAATCTTTGGCTTCTTTGCCCTTGCTCTTTTTGGCTGAAGGTTCTTTATTCCCAGTGAGGACAAGAGGTTCTGTGTCTGAGTCTATGTCTGAAATGGTGTCTGGGAGTGTAGGTTGAGTGAGTGTTGTGGGAGGGACAGACACCTGGAAGCAGTGGTGACTGTCACTGATGAGCAAAAGTGACAGTCCAGTACCCTTGTCCAATTTCACCTGGTAACAGATGAGTGACTCACTTTGTCTGAGACTGGGACTGGGATTGGGTCTGGGTCTGGAGAGGCTGTGGAAAGGATGATCCTTGGTCTCTTGGCTTGATGTTGAGAGCTCTCCCTGGGTGGTACACTTGTCTCCAAAGTCACTACCTCCTGGCTCATCTGCCTGGGAGATGCAGATGGGCCAGAGCTTCCTTGGCCAGGAGTAGGTTCAAGTTGAGATTGAGGTTGAGGTTGAGATTGAGGCTGGAGCTGAGGCTGAACGTCCTCAAAGACTCTCTGTTCCCAGCACAATAGCACATCAGTCAGTCAATCACTGTGTGACAGTCTCACACAGTCAACAGTCAGTCAACAGTATGACTCACCTGAAGCATGCAGACACCAGTGTAGTGGCTGCCTTCATGGTGTACAATGAGGGAGATTTGCATGGTGGCCTATTCAGTTTTTGTTTTGTTCTGTTTTGTTTTGTATCTTTGGGGGTGGCAGGTTATGGTGAATTACTTGAAATCCTGAATTGTGTTTGGTTGTGGGAATGAAGACAACCGACAATCTGGATGGGTGAAATGTCGAATGGTATATGGTTGAGATGAGAAATATGACAAGTTGACAACAATGAAACAGACATGTCAACAGACACGGTGACGGAGTGACGGAATGATTGATGAACAATGGAGCCTTGACTGTCCCCTTGACCCTTTCTGTGTGTACACACGAGATCAACGGCCGTGGGAGTTGCCATTGTATGTTGCAACACGAGCTCTGAAACGTTGTCACGCTGTCTGTACTCTGTCGCATACCAACAGGCCCCAACAACCAGGATCGTATCAAATCAAACAGGTTACAGGTATCATCGCGGTGTCCCGTCTAGTCTTACATACAAGTACAAACGCAGTGCTCGGGTGATGGTCGATTTCGTCATGGACGAGCCATCTCAAAATAAATCTCCGTGAATCCTAGGCTGATGACCATGAAGTGATACCGCAGGTTCCCATCCCTCACAAAGCCGGATCATTCTCCAGTCCCGACTGGTCCCCGACTATCTATCCATTCCCTAGACCAAGCTGGACAATCACATACCCGTTCGCTAGCAAGACGACGCCGAATAGCGCGTACCCCAAGACCGTCACCCATTTGGGCGAGACGTACGACTTCGATCGACGGTGCGGCGTCGTGGGCCCTTCTTCCATCTGCTCAACAGTCACACTCATGCCCGGACTGACGCTGGTGCTGATACTCAGCTGTGGAGCTGAAGCTGGAGCTGGAGCATTCTGTGGTTGTATGCCGGCTTCGGCTTCAAGTGTTGATCCTCCAGCATGGGGGAGCACATCAATGGTCTGGGCAGTAGCGGTAGGGCTTTGAGGGTGTGGCCGACTGAACGTGGTCATCGGAACCCCGTCTCCGTTCTCATTACATTCGATTTCGGGTCCTTGGACAGTCATGATCTCGTGTTTTGAACACAAGTATACCAAGGGAAAGATGACGGTTGGTAAGACGATGGAGAGTAGGACTTGAGATGCAACAAGCATCGTGTTCAAACCCTTTGGGCCAACGGCAGAAGCTACGATAGCGGCGGGAATGACGCCGATCAGTCGAGTGATGAGTCGACGGATGAGGGGCTGCGGAGAACAGCGTAACAGATCAGCAGCATGGTCATAATGATCGCTGTTGAGTGCTGGACTCTGGTCGCGAATGGTTATGTGGCCGGGGACAATGTCCACTTACAGAAGTCTTCCAATTGATGAAGCCCTCAGAGACGACCTGTCCCGCCAATGTAGCCGTGATCGAAGCACTTTGACCAGCCTATACGAGGAACGTACAAATCGTCAGCTTAGGAGATCGGCAGTTTTGACTGCGCGGCGGATTGGGTCGAACTACTAAGTTTTGAGCATTTTTTTCGAAGGACTTACACAAAGCAGAGCAAGAGCAAAGATGATCGCGGCGGCTAAATAATCCCAGGACTCAGCTTGTATGCCCCTTCCCTGCACCTTGTGCGAACGAAGCTAGTCTGTGTACCCACAATGCCCAATAAGCGACTTGATGAGGTCAAAGGCGCCAAACAAATCTGCGTCATCAGGATTGACATTGGCAGAGCCATAGAAAAAGGCAGCTCCGGCTAAGGTCAAGATGGAGGAATTGATGGTAAGAGCGAAACCGAGCAAGGAGAGCGCGGTATCGATCTGTGCGGCGTATCAGCTTCAGGCATGACGAACGTAAACAACATCTGTGAGAAGGGTGATGTCCAAATTGCTCTGCGGAGTGGCGTCGGGTCGACGATGATAAAGGATTCGCTTCACTCACCGTCGCATGCAAGAGATGCAGATCAACCCATCTGATCCTGTCAAACATCCTGACATCCATCTCATACTTCTTGACTGCTTTGACGTAATCCAGCTCATCTTTCGACATCTCGCCCTCATCCTGCTCGATTGATTCCAAGGGTAAATCCTTGCCCGGAGTCTCGGGTCTGATGCTGAGCCCAGAGGCGGAAGATGTCGCTGGATTAGGTCTGGCGGCCGAGGATGACTGGTACTCGATATCGACGTTGGTTTGGGGTATGGTCGAATCTGAATTCTGTCGAGGGTGAGGTCTCCTACGCCGGAAAGGGTTGAGAGAAGGCATTGAGACTGATCGAGGCTTCTTGACCGGAGAAGGTTCGATAGGGAGCATGTTGAGTCGATCAACGGAAGCGAGTGATGAACCGAGGAAAAGAGCGTGGGGCATCACAGTGGCTCCGATGATGCCGACACCGATGTAAAGAGCTCCGGGGTCAACAAGGGTCCTTGAAGGCACTAGACCGAAGAAGACGTCTTTCCATACGGGGTTTGTCAATTTGAGCAGGATCATGAAACTGACAAAGACGGCGAGCACCTGTTTGATGAGCAGGGCATAAGATTAACGCTTCCTGCCTGGGTGATGAAGCACGCATGAAGCCGCTGCAAAGAAAGAAAGTAGATAGAGGGTATTCGTCATAGACCACTTACGAGAGATACGATGACGATTTCAAAAAACAGCATGCCTTGTCTGCCCTTGTTGGACCGGAAGAAGACGAGGACAATCATGACGTCTACCGCTGTGATAAGGACACCAGCGAAGAGGGGCAAATTGGGGAAGAGGCTAGACGATTAGGTGAAAGGTCAACCAACGTCAGCAAAAAGGTGATTTCCGAAGCGTTGACGTGACTACGCTCCAGGGCCAAGAGTCCCAATTGTGCCGGAAGAACCATGCACCGGAAGGACAGCCGCCAAGTTCACTTACAGGTGCAGAGCGATCGCACTACCCAAAAGCTCCGCCAGATCGGTAGCGATGATAGCAACCTCTGCGAGAACGTACAATGTCCAGAGTGCCAATTTCAATGGGATCCGGTACTTGGGATACTTAGCTTGAAGACGGATGAAGATGAGTCGCGTCTGCGCAGGGAGGGAGAGTGAGGTCGTGGCTCCTAGTCTGACTGAGAGTAGCTGGAGGACTGTAGAGACCAGAGGGGTTGTCGGGAACATGGTAGAATCGTCAGCGAGAGAGTGTGGCACAGGACGCAGCAAGCGATCTGGGTGTAGTCCACGGATAGAAGAGAGGGGAGATCGGAGACATGATGACGGACCAGCATCGCTAAGATAAGATACGGTCTACTCGTGTACTCGTGTTGTATTGGGTGCCGAGATTCAGAGTTGCACTCACCAACAGCCGCTAAACCAGCAAGGAAGACGACAAACAACAGCTTGTACCCATACTTTGCGCCCGCTTCGAGATCCGTCGCCCAGTTACCGGGATCGATGTACGCTACGCTCGATACCAGGCCTGGTCCTACAAAGTGCAGGTGGCTAGGTACGTGAGAACCAAAACAGGGAATCGTATCAGCGGACACGATCGACGAGGCTAAAAGTCCTAGAAGAAGAACATGTAGGCGATGCTGATGGGATGAGAACGAACTACCCATCTTAACTCATTCCATCCCGTGACTCTTGAGAGTGCATCGGAGGGTTTATGGCTGGGATGAGGAAAGAACGAAGAGCACATTGTACTCACCGCCAAATATAGTATGACCACCTCTTGAGCCACGGCTGAATCGACACATCCGTATCAGCGCCCACATCCAATCTCCTCGACGATGCCGTGGTGGTGGTGGTACTCTGTCGATCGACCCGACGTCGAGTGTTTTTCTTGTCCATTCCCCACATCGTTCACCGTCTCCTTCAGTCGAGAGCGTCTGGTTTTACTGTGTCTTCCTTTCTCGGGATCTGCTGTTCTTTGATTTGATGAGGGATAATAGTCGGAATGGGTTGAGTAGATAACCACGGTCTTGCTTATAACGCTGATACGATCTCTCCGTGAACCAATCTATCGAATCGAAAAGCTAACGAGTCGAGTCGATCTGACTGATCGATAAGTGAGGATCGGGCAGTCGGACAGTCGGACAGTCGTTAAGCAACGTCCTCGATATTTGATGCCAAGCCAAGACAAGACACGACAAGACGCGCTACTTGTGATGTACGCCCTTGATTCCGCAGCTCACACTCCTTCTTCTTCTTGAGGTGATCGCAGTTGTAGATGCCTTTGCTGGACACTTGGCCGTGGGTAGCGAGCGTAGCGATTACTGAGCGGAGCAATGGTAGACGCGAGGTGGTTTGTTCGGGTCGGCAGGATCGAGATCGAAAATGGCAATGGCAATGGGAATGGGAATGGGAATGAGAATGGGAAAGGAACTCCGTGGAGATGTCTATGAGTTGGTGGGATCTACAACTGTGCAGGAATGTCAGGCCTTACAGAAGTCGTAGTGTAGCCTGTCGTCCAATGAATGTATGGTAAGCTGAGCACTGAGTACCTAACGTATCCGGTCGAAAGGGCAATGCAATGCAATGTAATGTATTGTAATGCGATTGAGAGATGAGACAGAGTAGAGAGTAACTCGTAAGCTGTAACATGACGATTCGCATCAGTTGATCACAACCATAACCTGTAGAGCCAGGATCGGAAATCGTAGGAATTAATGACTATAAGAGTAAAGGTTATGGGAGCCAAACAACTAGCTCAGGGTCATGTACATACTAATTGACACGTGGCTCAGAAAGATCTATCACCGCCAGTCGTCAGTGGCATATGCATTGCGTGGTCGACTGATGCATATAATAATAAATACATGACCGACTACTAGAGACCAGATTCAACACAACGAGCAAAGTCAAACAATCAACAGGAAGAAGGCTAGGAAGCGTGACACGGTTACTTATACTCGTACTGGTACCGCATTGACAGAGAAGGTGAGCAAAGATCGACAACCGAGTACTCACTAATATATATATATATATATAGGTATAATTGAGAACAAAGTTTAATGACAACTTGAACGCGGTCTTCTCGTTTTACTCTGGACCACTGAGCGAAGCCTGTAGAGTACAGACAGAGGTTCTTTTGACTGAGGACTGTGACCAGAGGGGGGAAAAGGTATATGGGAAAGGTCAACTAGAGTACAACGGAAGAATGACAACCGGTCCCAAACCCAGAATTATGATACAAATACAAGTGGGAACGCGTTGAGAAGAATGCACGGCAGACGGGACGGTAGGGAAATCGTTCAGCCGGCGGATCCTTGCGGATGTAGCTCTTTGGCTGCGGATCGAATCGGTCGAGACCCGGTGTCTTTCCTTAGTTGCACAGGAAGCGTCGGTTGAGGCAGTGCTGTAACAGATCATCGATGTTAGCGCATACCATGTAAAGCTCTTTGCTCTCGCTGACTTGAACCCGAGAATCCAGATTGCACTCACTAGGTCGCGACAGAAACTGGGCCATGAGTAAACTATCCTCCTCCTCTCGATCTGCTGTCTGTGGTCGCTCCCATCAATTGTTAGTCTGAGCGCTTGAGGGCTTCTCCCACGACCCTGTTGCTCAGTGTCTTCAGCAGTAGCAGCAGTGGTACCCTGCTGACGACTCGTTTCCTCTTCTTGACGAGCGAGTTCAACTTCCCAACCGAAAAGTTCATGGAAGAATCGCAAGTTCGGTTGGATGAGCACTACAACAAGACACCAACATGCACACGTCAGCTGTCTTGGATACCCCCAGTTTCAGTTCTCCAGTTAGGAGCTCACCATTGAGTCGCCTGGCACGACACATCATGTACGCATCCATCAAGCCCATTCGTTCGAATTGCATGAGGTATGCGATGACGATACTTGCACTGCGGCTGACGCCAACCCGCTGCCGATTGTGCAACAATCATACTTTAGCTGACTGGTGACCCTCGTAGGGCAAGTGGACGGTGCACGGAGATAGACATGCGTTTGTCTTGACGATAAGGGCTACTCACGCAGTGTACCAGAACAGTCCCGCCATCTCTTCGAGCCTGTTCAATCCATGCACAAGCTCTTGCGATAACGGGCCGAAGGGGGTCATTGCCGTCATCCCTTACATCGGTGAGATCAAGCCTGAGACGAAAATGACCAAAATCAGCATTGGCGCACAAACAAAGAGAGCAATCGGAACAATGGCCGTTCGGAATGACTATAGACACTTACACGCTGATCTGACCCGCCCGAGCGTGAGCACACAGCGAGTTGCCAGGGGTGGTCGAATGATTCTCATGTTCCGGTACACTGACCAAACTCTCGCCTACACTGACAACGTGCGAGATACCAAGGGCCTTGAGCATCGCCGCATTATCCGCGTGTTCACTGAAAAGAAGAAATAACGCAATTAGGCTGGGCTCAACGCCAAGTGGTTTAGCCTTGTAGCACCCACAGATTACCCAGGTATAAGAACGGCAAGATCCTCGATGGGAAACCATCGAACCTTCTGTCCTCGAACCAGACTTTCGACTCGAGCGCAACCTTACTGCCACCATTATCCTGTTCTGCCAGCATCTCCTTTGCCACATCCACCGTAGATGTGGTGATGGTCGCGGGACCTTTTGCGCTTGTTGGGCTAGAACCAGATCCACTGAAGGGTATACCCCAGCCTCGCCATCTCGGGCTCGATTTGCCATTGCCGGTGCTCTCGGTAGGCTGGCTACTGTGGGGTGCGGTATTGGATACGAGCTTGACGGCTTTTGCGCGACGGTCAGCGGCCAGCTTGAGATCTACCCGGCGGAGCAGCGGCTTGTCTGATGGGTAGAGGAAAAATGACCGTTTGGCGACCAGTTGAAGATGCAAGAAAGCTTCCGAGAGCGAGCAAGAGAGAGAAGACATGATGTAGGAAAGGACGATGATGCTGCTCTCGGTGTACCCATCTTGACAGTGAATGAGCACACGCCGCTTGATCCCGCTTTTATCTCGGCCCTCAACGAGCTTCCGTAAGAAGTAGACGAGCTCTACCACTTTATCCGTCATGTAGATCGGGTTACGTATCTGGCCGGTGATAGTCCTGCACGAACCCGAACATTCCAACTGGACGTATTCATGATCAGCCACTGGAGCTTCGGACCGGGACCGAAGCTTCCTATCGTTAGGGGTTGGCGAACCGAGCCTCTTTGAAGGCACATCGGAAGTGGTAGGGCTAGTAGGGCTAGGGGAAAGGAGGTTACGCAAGGCGATCGTCGCTGGGGATGCGGTCCAAGAGGATGACCGTTCTTCCACCGTTCGTCGACGGCGATCAAGCTGCAGGAGATGCTGATAAGCCTTGACCAGACCGGCCGGACTGGGCATGTCGGCACACTCTGAAGCCTGCACAATCACATTGTCAATTCAAGCCTGTCTTCACAGAGATACATGAGACTCTTACCCTAAGGCAGAGATCGAAGGGGACTTCAGCGCCCGCCCCGTCATCGGCCCCTCCAGGTACATCGCAGTCGTTTCCTACCCAGAGTCCCTCCACAACCTCAGAGCCACGAGTCATGGCCCGACTCTCCCTGGCCTCTCTTTCGAACAAGTCGGTATGGAAAGCTTCATGGTTATTCTCTCCCTTGGAAGTGATGTTGACTAAGTGAGGGCAGTGTTTCTCGACTTTTGAGAACGGTTCTGCAAGACGATCGCGGTTTGTCAGTGAACCAACCAAGCTTGACTCAAGGGTCAAGTTTCTCTACTGACCCACTACAACCCAGACTCCGTACTTGACCGGTTCGCTGGAACCCTCTCCTTTAGGTCGCGATCCTCCAACATGCCGGTAAAACTCGTCCATCCTGATTTGCCATAATTCATCTTGGGCACGAGCGATCCTTTGTGCGTAGTATGGTCAGCATGATTCGCCACGGTTCAATGAAGTGACCACGCAAAGGAGGCTCACTGTTCCGCAACCTCCAGTATTCCGTTTCCGACCCCAGTCTTCGAGTATAAGATGATATCCGATACCGTTCCATATTTAATCTGCTGAATGTTCAGGTTTCGAAGGTTGATCTGATGCGGTAGTTTCGCTTGCCTGAAACGAGGCGGCTTTAATGTATCCCCATGTTTGGGCAGATCAAAAACGTCGGTCACATGCAAAGCATTGTATAAGATGCAGGTAGGTCGCTGATCTTCAGAATCCACTTCGGAGCTGTCATCGGATGAGTCGACTTCCTCTTCAATCGGACTACCTATTTTAGACGTTTCGGCGCAAGGCATCGGATGGTGCGGCTCATCCAGACCACTGGCGATCGCGACTGGCGAGACCCGCTTCGAGTCGCAAGGGTGCATAGCAACGTCAACGTCCTCGGTCTCCTCATTGTGTGGATCTTCGGTCTCGAGTTCCGGCATCAACTTGTCCATCCCTGGCGAAGACAAGGGCGAATACCCCGCGATTGACGGGGAAGTCGCCTCAGTGGTACCAGAAGAGTGATAGGACTCGGAAGAAGTGGACATGGTCTCTGACCGCTCCCGTGGTGGAGGCATCTCGTAGGAAGGTTGCTGTGTTGTTTGATCAGTGTCAGTCCGGGGCATTTTGGGCCGATGAGGATGACGAGGCTCATCGAGAGGGTGCGGGGGACAGAACAGCAAGCATAGTCCGCGGTAAGGAGGAGGTTCGAATGGAGGAGCGTGGCTAATTCCGGAGAGAAGTATGTCCATCGATTAGCGACTGAGGTACCGAAGAATGGCAATTCGATCTCGAGCTTACCCAAAGAAGGCGGCCATATCCCGACCTTTCTGACCATCATCGCTGATGCCATGTAGCCATGGAAACATGACTGAACTAGGGGTATCGAGCATAGAATGACGGTCCACAAGCGCGGGCAGCTGGAACGAGACATCGTCAATGATACCCATCCATGATTTCAAGTTCGACGATAATAAAGCTCACCTCCTCCATGCCAACAAGTCTAACTCCCTTTCTGACCTCTCTCCGTTCGGTCTCACAACCCCACTTGGGCATTCCCCATATGTACGGCTTTCCTTCTTCAGGGGGAGTAGGCAGATGCACGGCGACTTCCTGGTCAGATGACTCGATCGGTTCTCCGAGCGCTACAGTCTGCTTGTGCTCGTGCTCCGTTTCAGGATGATTGAGCTGGTCTGTCCCAGAGCGCGGTGATTGCGTGGTACTGGGTCCACTTTCTTCTCCGTCAATGTCCATTTTGTCTTCCTCTTCATCGCTTTGAATCTCGGGTGCAGGGAAATATCCATCCACATTCTCCCACTCTCTTTTGAGCGATGTGTCCTTTACTTCTCGTCTCCTGCCTTCTCGCTCAGCGATCAGGGTTTTGGCAAGGTTCGGTCCCGCACCTAATACAGCTTCAGAGCTTCTGGCCCTCTCCATAGCCGCCGGCAGCAGATGTGTGGGTGTGACGGGCGTAGGAGGCGCAGAGAGGGGCGTGGAGGATCGTCCGCCGGTCGGCCCGGGAGTGGTGGATCGTGAACGGGACATGGCGAGATGAGGATGTGGCTGAGGCAATGGAAGTACGATCGACATCTTCAAAAGGGCAAGTCTTATAGGGATTGATTAACCGGTAATCATGCGGCTGTAGCCTAAGGTTTGGTTGGTGAGAGCCTTTGAGGATGAGACAATCCTTGTTGGGACCAGAGACGAATACTGGGACAGGTGGAGGGGATATCGAAGTCAGTATCGTGAGTAATCATCTGGCACGAAGGTCACCTGTAAGCGCAAGTCACGCTCAGTACTCACTCGGGACTGCTAACAGATAGAGTGGCCCAACCTCCGAAGCTTCAGCGAATGCTGTGTTGCTAGATAACTGAACGAACGAGTGAGTTTCGCTTCGGGCTACGTTCGAAGACCGTCGGAGATCAGGTCAAGGTGTGTGCGGTGCGGTTGTCGTTGTTGGTGTTTATGACTAACGCTGTTCAAGACTGTTGTTGCATGTGATAGCGGTGTATGCCTATTCCTTCTGCTCGACTGAAGGTGTAGACATGCACGATTGCCTCGTCCAGTCTATGTCCGCTTGCTTCTCGAGCTGAAACAGAAGGAAGCGGCGAGGTGAGGCGTAGTGTAGTCAATTGTGATCGCGGGCAATGATGACGTGATCCAAACCTCAAGAAAGAGAAGAATGCGTCAAGCTTGAAGTGTCTTGAACCGATTCGAGAGGTTAATCGAAGCTGAGCAAGGGCAAGTACATAGTCGTAAGGCGATTAATATGAGTCGTACACCGTGCTGTCGGTCCGGTGATAGTAACTCGAGAGCTGATAACAGTCGTGTGATGCTGGCGATGAGGTTTGGTATCGTGCGCAATCAATTTCGGATACCAGAATAACCACCCTGGTCCTGGTCTGATTGCGAAATGAGTGTTCTCGGCGGATGACAAGGCGATGAGGTCAGATCAAGAGATACTGAGCTTGAGCCGGCGGGAGATTTGAGTGTTGGGCTCCAGGATGTAGAGTATTGAGTTGCGCCGGAGAGGAGGGGTGTTCACCCAGGCAGGAGCAGAGACACTGAATGGTGAAGGGGGAGAGGGTAGGGACTGACTGAATTGTCGGATATGGACGAAGACCCGTTTAACTCTGTATCCGAAGGAGATGATCGAGAGTATGTACCGTATGTACCGTATGTCGTGCTGGGTACCCGTAGTCGTTGTTTTCGAGCTTGAGTTTGGTAGTGGTCGGTTTTTGGCGACCGGTGTTTTGAAGTCCAGGCATCGATCATGTACTGTTTGTATAAGCTATAAGCTAAGCTAGCTCGCTGACGAGATCTTGATAGTTCCTCTGCTTCCGAGTTCTTCAGTCACACGTATATCATACGCCGGTGTCCGCTGTCCCCTTGCTTCAGAGCCTTGTATGAAGGATTAGTCTGATAGATACGGCTATGAAGATCCCTGATTTCTAGCGCCGACAACCGCTGCTAAGCTGGTCGAGCGAGCGAGACGTTTATGTGATTTGCGTGATGTGCTTGCCAGCTGGGTGGGATATGCGTGCACGGTTGGCGTGATGTCGAGGAGGCGTTGCAAGTCGGAGGTGGTACGTCCGTCCTTGGATGAACGGTGAAGAGTACGTACGTTTGTAAAGCTAGCTCCCTAGCTCTGCTGGGGAAAAAGAGGAAGAGGAAGAGGGAGAGAGAGAGAGAGGAACGGGGATGGAAATGGGAATGGGATGTGGAGGAAGGGTCGAATTGGGTCGAATAACGAGAGAATGACGCCTTCCACGAGAATCGATGTGCGAGAGGTACAGACTGTAGGTAAGGTAGGAACAAAGTCTAGAATCGTTGGATGCTTTGCACATTCAGAAATCAGAAATCGAGCAGTCGGTGTGCATACTACGATCAACGGGTACAGTGAGTACAATACGTGGTGAGAGTGTGCCGATGGTTCGTTCCAAATGACGAGGCCAAAGGCAGAGGACGCTCGGCGCTTTTGCAAGTCAGCGAAAACACACACACACAGGTCATGGGACCCAAAGGGTATACTCTAGTGGACTAGTGCGGGAGATGGTTAATTGTGCGTTTGTGCGTTGCGCCGCGTTTGTCGCATACTTGGATGCGTACTGTATGTACTGTATGTACTGTCTAAGGTACTGGTTTGATTGTGTGTGTAATACAGGCTACAGTTAAGTTACCCTTTACTATACAGTACATACAGTACGTGACAAAGGGATGGGATGGTTTCGCTGCGGCGGTGGTAAGGAAGCAGAAAGAACCCTGATGGCGATCTCACTCACATTGGAAGACCCTTTCCCCGCATTGTTGACTATTGATCCCATTTGACTTCCCCGTCCATGATCATGATCATGATCACGATGTTAGTTTCTTCCGATCAACGCATCAGCCATGGAGGAGGCGTCTTGGCTTTACAAATCAAGTGCATGTCTGAATAGTGAGTGAGCGGCATTCTTGGTGGAGAGTACCAATTGACCCACTGGATTCCCGGCGGGATGGCGAGATGGGCTATCAACATGACCATGCGGTACTCTTAACGCGGATGACGCCTTGCTAAAGAGTGCCTGATAATTAGACCCTGAAACGCGGGGAGGACGGAGATTCATGCGGGGTCATGTGTTTGTGGCGTCTGGCTGCCGACACAGCTCAGCACAGCGCAGCACAGTTAGAGGTTACAGCGGAGGACGGAGGGCGCTCGTATGGTACTCATACGGTAAAGCTGGAATAATGTAGACTATCTTCAGACAGAGACTCCGTTTTTCGTGGGAGGAGTGTAGTCTCTTGAAGAAATCAACGTCTGATCCCTACATATTCTCAGCCTTTGCAACTTCAACGAGTTTTTCTGACAATTCGTTGGGAGTGGCCATTCCTGTCATCTTGCTGGGTCCCGACTCCTCGGCGTGCACTATTTGAGCCTTACCCGACTCCATATCTGTAAATGTCGGCCCCGAATCAGCTTGATATTCATCCGTCGCTGACTTCTCACTCCGTCGCTGACCTCTCAGAGCGGTCAATCTGGAAAGACAGGTAGCAAGCGGCGATCAAGAACACAGGCGAGGATCACGACGTACCATGAACCAGCTGAGGATTAGTCTTCTCCAGCTGAGCGAGTGCTTTAGCCTGTCGGTGAACGAAGATCGAGTCCTGGGCGAAGAGGACGTCCATAGACTCAAGCGATTTCCCGGCGGTCTCAGGATCTGGAAAGGGTATGCCCGCATGTCAGAGCGTCATTCTGATCGATCTTGAAACAGCCGGCCATAGGCATGTGTGGATGGCCGGCCCGTCAAACTTACACAGGAAGTAAATGTACGGGAGGGCAAGCACGTTGAGCAGGCAGAACAGGAGGAACGTCCATTCGCCACTGTGGACAGAGACGTGGAAGCTGTCAGCACCCTCACCCTTCATCGGGACGAAGGCCGTTGGAGGGACCCACATAGCATTGAACAGGAAGGGAGTGATCTCCGTTACCACGCCATTACCTGTATTTCAGCCCAGCATGGTCAGTGTTAACAATGCTTCCATAGTTGGTGTATTATACGCACCGATGGACCATCCCAGAACGCTGACAGCGCCACCTTTGGCTCGAACGAAGAGCGGGAAAATTTCAGTAGGGTACAGCCAAGGCACCGTGAGCTGCTCGTGAAGCACGAGTACACGTATGACAAGGAGTGTCTCCAGCGTCAGCCCACCGTATCCGAATTATGTGCATTGTCCCAGATCTGGTGAACAGATAGCGAATAGAGACAGAATGGAAGATGTAAGCAGTACGCTCACCCAGGACGCTCCGAAAGTTGATGTGTAGATAAAGGTGAAGCTTGCCACTACCGCTCCCCAAGCGGCTTGCTCGGACCCGGTCGTGCGGACGGCGAACCTTGCCCCCACGGTACATAGCGCTAGCGATATAGCCATGATGATTGCACCCCCTTCACGTCACAAATATTCAGCCCTACACATCTTTTCAAATCGATGCACCCTTGGGCCTTGACTGAGGAAGAGGCTATGGAGATCAACACTCACAGTACAAAGTCACTCGTCGGCCTACCCGATCAAGGGTGAACACGGCGACAAGTACAGAGAACACTGATCGGTACATACGAGTAAAGCATTGGTGAAAGAAACGAGCAATTAGCGGCGGAAACTCCTGCCCGTGCGCTGATGGCGCTCTGATCAATGTCGTACTTACTGTAAAAGATGTTGTTCACGCCACTGAGCCAATCCGCCTTGTACGAAGTGTAAGAAGCAGACTGGAATACCGTCGGGGCGTCTGTCGTCCACCACAACCACAAAAACAGACCAGATGATTAGCGTCAATCTCTCACTGACTCCAATCGGCCTCTCTCGGATCATCCCACACCGACTGGACCACTTACAAACGGTGACCACTCCGATACCAGTCAACTCCTGCCAGATCTGCAAGCCGATCACCAGCCATGTCCTTCGGGGCAAATGTAGCTTGTTGCAGCCGTCGTCTTTCTTTCTGGAGCCAAAGATCATGGCTGTGTAGTTGTTGGAGCTTTCCATCTTCCTCTCGACATCGACGACCTCCATGATCTGTGGGATGGGCGGTGTGAAGCGGAAATCATACCCAGACTCCGTTTGTAAGCATGTGCAACTCATACAGCGGACACCTGATACAAAGAATGTTACGCATGCAACATTCGTACGACAATACGCTCGAGCCTCCACTCACCGAATACATCTCCTCGTTGACCTTCTCATCGTTGGTATCGCCATCCTCTGTCCGCAATACAGCAAGCACTTGCCGAGCATCGTCTTCTCTGCCGACTTTGGCGAGCCATCTCGGCGATTCGGGGAACAACGAGAATAGGCCGACGAGGATGACAAGAAATACTAGCTGGAAGGCGAGGGCTATGGTAGCGTACACAGCCAGGACATGAATGCAGATCGATGACAATGAAAGAAACAGTGCTCCTGTTTAGCCGTAGTAGATGCTGACCAAGGATACTAGACATTGTATGTTGTGCAACGGAACTTGATGTTACTGTACTCACGGAACCGCCAAACGAAAGATTGGGAGCGAGACGAGGCGTACTTGAGGCCAAACTCTACGAAGCGGTGCACAAAGTTCAGATGGGAGTAACAAATGGGGAACGAGTCACTGCGCCCAACAATGACCGAGTGCAGGCCCTGCCAAAGATGATCTTTTGAACACCGTACTCACCGAGCCAGTAGGCGAATGCGAGACCAGCGATATTGAGGAAGAATTCAAAGGCCAAGATCGCTCCTCGCCCATCATGGCTGGCCATCTCGCTACTCCACACAGGAATGATCGCATTCAGATGGCCAGTTCCGAAACCACTGATCACCCTGGCGGCGCACATCCACCCAAAGCTCTGGGTACTAGCCTGCAGAGCTGCGCCTACGATACCTACCAAACAACCAAAGATTGTCGTTTTCACTCTTCCAATCTCGTCGCCTAAAAACCCACCGACCATACCTCCGATGAGGGAGCCGGCGTAGTAGATGGCCACGATGCCGCCTATGGCTGCCGAGTCTCGAGCTGTCTGAGGCGAGGAGTCAAGCTTCATGAGTCTCTTGAAATCGTCGTTGATGACCACGCCAGACATGACACCCTGATCGTACCCATAGAAGAGGATAGCGAGACCTCCAATAGCTTGGATCGCGTACATCATCTTTGTGCCCTTGAGCGGGATCTGGTATTTAGGGTCGTAGCCGCCGGGGAAGAATTTGGCCCACTTGACCTTTGGAGGAGCAGGCAAAGGAGGGATGTAGACCAGCCTTCCCAAAACATCGTACGATGGCCCGCTGGTCGAGAAGGGGGACGCGGGAGTAGGCGGAGGCGCGATAGTCGGCACGCTGGAGCTGAGAGAGGATGTCGAAAGCTTCTCTTTCAGAATGTTGCTACCAGCCGCATTACCACCCTCAGCCAATTGAGGCGGTTGGAGCGTTTCCATCGAAGAAGTGAGGGAGATATCGGATATTTTGGGCTTGAGAAGGGAGTTGGGGTGCAGACCATCGCCTGGTGCGATAGTCAAGGACCGTCGAAAAGCCAAGGGGTTGTTCTTGTTGGAACCGCCTGTCATCTTGGGTAATAATAGGATCCGAAAGTTTCAATATACAGAGGGCGATGAGTACGCTGTGCGGTCTTGTCGATTGACCTCAATCGAGCATAGGTAGATAAGTCCACAAACCGAACAAGCTCGTTGTTGTGGATAGCCAAGTATATAGCAGCTCGCATATGATCGTGTAGAGTGCCGATGCACCGGCATGTCCGCGAAGATGTCTTCTTCTCGTTGACTGACAGCATGTCTGTCAAATTGATTGATACCAGCTGTGAGGGTTCCAGGTGTCGTGGCAAAGCCCTTGACAAACCCTGTCTGATACATTCCGCACTTTCTAGCGCTGTCAGACAGTCTGACCCACACCGAGCTGGAATGTTTTTCAGCAGAGTCAGTGTTGGATGTGCACCATGGTATGTATGTATGTGTGTATGTCGTACATGTTCGATGTCCATGATGGCTTGGCAACGCGCACTGATTTTTGACGGTATTAGAGCAAAACGTCGAGGTCAGCCTTGGTCCGACTTGACTCCTTGCGGCAGTCCGAATTGTAATCACCTCCCCATACATTCGTCAAGTGTCTGAGTCCGCTGGACATGTACTGCTGTCGTCCAAAGTAGGTTACGTGGTGGTAGGGGCTCTTCACCGGAAGCGCAAGCCTCCATGCTGGAGGCATAGCGGGGCGTTCTCTGCGGAAGAACGACACGGTCCATGGACGCCACAACCTACAGCGGCTTGACATCTGTGCATGTATGCTACAGTGACGGTACTAGTAACAACAATCCACCAACAACATCGCTCCTTACAACGACACCGACGTACAGCAAACGATAGGTTGAAAGCATGATTCGGACCAGGCACACTCTCCTAATATGTAGCACTAAAGCATGAGGCGAGAGTGAATCAACAACTAACTAATCGGACACATTGCAAACCGAAAAACATAACGCGTGCGATCCGCCATTCCCCTATCGCTACACCGTACCCGGATGCGTGAGCAGTCTGTAAAGGTCGGCCACGAGGTACAAACTCCCGCAAACGACTGGCAGATAGTCCCCTTCAGCTAGATCTTGAGCCGTCCACCTCAGTGCCTCCTCCACGCCTTGCGGTCCGATCTTCCTGGTTTCTCTGACTGCATCTTGCCCAACGAGCCTGGACGTGACGCGGTGCATATTGGCGACCGGAACAGGCTTAATCCAAGGCATGCCTTCGACAGGGGTCGAAAACTCGACTAGGACTACCTCATCGCCTGGTCGAAGAAGTGGCTCAAGCACACTCTCGATTGATTTGCCTGGCGAATCGGAAAGCCCGATGACAAATCGTAGCTTGGGTCTCGAGGTGAATGACAGCGAGTCGATGTAGCTCCGAAGCATCCATGCAGAATCCGCGTTGTGAGCACCGTCCACTAATACAGGTACGATCGCCCTACTTTGAGGATCCAGCCATTCGTGCCAAGAACATCTGCCTGCCCATTCCGCTCTCGCGACACCCGTCTGGATCGCACGGGTATTTAGGAGTTCAAGTTTCGGTTGAATGGACCTTGCTCGGGGGTCGGAGCGGATGGCGTGGAGAATAGTCAGGGAGAGAGACAGATTGTCCAGCTGATGTTGACCACCTAACGAGAGCTGAGTATCGATCATGTATTCTCGACCAACCAGGTTTCGTGACGAGTCATAGATAGCTGGAAGGGGCGTTTGAACTGGTGTAGGCGAAGGTCTCCGGAACGGTTTGATCGATACAGGTGAGGCGGGGCGAGAGACAGTCAGCGATCTGAGAGCTTCGAAGACGCGTGCACCCTTTTCCGCAGCGATCTTCCTTGCAGCATGAATGGCGTCTGGGTTCGGCTGCTGACCGACAACTAATAGCCCTCCAGGCACCGCAATTTTCGCCTTTTCTTCTGCGATCTTCGTAATAGTATCGCCGAGGAACGAAACATGATCCAAGCCAACCGCGGTGAGCGCGGAGGCTATTTTGAGCTGATCAGGAATGATGTTGGTTGCGTCCTTTGCACCTCCCATACCACATTCGATGATCATGATATCCAGTGGAGGCTGAACGTTATTAATCAGGTGGTAGGCGGCAGCGGTGGCAATTTCAAAAGTGGTTGCACTGATAGCAGCTTGCGCATTGAGCGATTCGACAATCTGAGTGGCGTCGGCGAACGCTTGCGGGGAAGGAGGTCGTCCATTGATGCGGACCGCGTCGCGCGCTTCCATCAAATGAGGTGAATTATAGCGACCGACCGAAAGGCCAGCTGTCATCAAGCACGATTCAAGGATGGCAGAGACTGAACCTTTTCCATTGGTACCGGCCAAATGTATTGCGGGAACCGAAAGCGGACGAAGATGGCTCATCAGAGTCTGCATTCGCTGCAGCCCAAGATCTATCTTCCCAACGCCATTCGGTGCTTGTCCATTGGATGATCTACGGGGCGGCAGGGTACTCGAGCCATTTGGGAAGGAGGCGTGGCCGTTCATAGGAAGCGGTTGAGCTTCATGATGGGACGAATGCGCTGCAGCGTGAGTCCGCACCGAGCTACCATACAAAGGAAGTGGCATATATCCCGACATAGGGGTGCCCTGATAGCCGTTAGTCACCTGTAAAGGTGGCGGCTGGTCCGAAAGGCCGAGGCAACCTGGATAACCGTGAGCGGGGGAGGGCTGAACAGGATGCTGAGCGGCGTGTATCGGTAGAGGCCGATTATAAGGATCACGAGAATCATAGGGACGCACAGGCGATGCGTGTTGGAGATGAGGGGGATATATGAGCGGAGCTCCATATTGAGGGTGAGGTAGATGATGAGGTGGCGGCATAGGTACCCGATACCCCGGAACGTAAGGAGGCTGAACTGAGCTGGAGTGAATATGTGACTGTCGAGCGTCGATTGATAGCATATGACCCTTCGGAGCATCACACAGCACAACACGGGAAGGGATGGCTTCTGCTGGTGGGTTCAACATTTGCTCGACTCGAAGAGGTGCAGGTCGCACGACAGGCGGCGGATGGACTCGCTTCTTGGGCGCGCCATCGGCCGATCTCATTGGCTGTATCCGTTGCTCAGACGACTTTTGTGGTCGTATGAGTTGAGTTGCTTCGGCGGCAGGAGGTCCGCCCAGTAAGGGCTTGAATGACGCAGGTCGCGTGGACGGAAGAACGTTCATTTGTGCACTCGAGGTCGTTGGAGGCGTGAGAACAACCGATCGATGGTCCGACGATCGACGAATGTGAGTGTGGACTCGAGCTGCCACGGCACAGTCAGCGTACTGCGATGTAGGCGAAAGGGGAACCCAATGTGCACTCACCATATTCGTTCTCGAGCATTTTAACCGGCGCAGGTCTGAAGTCTATGCTTGACCAAGGATGGATCGCTCGTTCACTACGACGGGTCAGCGAAAAATCCGCGTTAACCAGAAAATATCATGAACCAGAAAATGTCATGAACTCACCCTGCAGTATCCTCGACCACGACATCTTGGCTCTCAGACCGCACTTCGAGAACTGTAACCTCGATCGAAGCACCTTGTTTGAGCTTGATTCGTATACTTGAGCCAGCTGGGAGGGCGGCGATCTTGGTCTGGAGTGCTGTTGCTTTCTTCTGCTCATTTTGTCCCTTATTGTCCTATTACTGCGTCGTCAGCGACCAGATTTCAGTACAACGAAATCAGAGGCACAGACTCACGGGGTTGTGCTGGGGACAAAGCAGTTCCACCTTGATATCCCTTTCTACCGGTATATCTGCGCCTTCAGGCAGGGGCTCTTGTCCCTCAGCTGGCAGGATAGGTGTTTCCACCTCCCAGATGTTGAGAGATACAGCGGGGTGGGTCTTCGCACAAGAGACATGATACGCCTTTGGGCATTTTCCCTGATCAATCATTATCAGTGAAGGATTCTGATAATGGAACACAACGGAGAAACGGCTCACTTTAGTGCATTGGATTTTCGCACCCGTCTTCTGCAACTTCTTGTCGGCACATGCGGCACATTTCTACCGTGGTCAGTCAGCAGGGGGACAGGCCCAGAATCTCGATGACCGTCGAGAAACTGAGCTTACAAGGTTCCATCGGGCCTGCTCGACATTTTCAGTACCGACAACACATCCTTTCATTACGCCGTCTACCTCTCGATCTTCGATGCCGACCCCAGGAACAGCTAGCGCACAGGAGTGGTGTGCCTTGATCTCTTCTGTCCGAGGTTTCCATATGTTTTTGACTTTGTCCGGTGCATCAAGCACAGGCATGAGATCCGAGGTATCCAGTCCGGGGCAGAACAAACAAGGGTAAACGGGGCTCTCCTTGACTATCGTTGGCTTCGGTTTAGGACGAGTAGGGAAAAGATCAATAACCTCTTTAGGCTTCTTTTTGCGCATAACCGGTATTTTCACGGGAGCCGGCATGTTTCCACCTTCAGCAGCAACACATGACTCCGTGTCGTCGACGTCCTGGGCAATCTGGGGTTCAATCTTCGTCCGCTTCTTGCTGGGTGTTTCCGCAGTCTCGGTCGCCTGCCTCTTACGAGGCTTTTTGGTTTGGCGTTCATGCTCAATAGCGTCCAGTAGATCTTGTTCGCCCTTCAAGCGTCTTTGCTCCTTGGCGAGCATCTCATCTACATCAATACGCACACTAAGATACGGGTATCAGCTGGCACGCCTGAGCTATAAAAGCTGAATCTAAGCTTACCTGTGAGTGACACATGTACATGCTTTGGCCCTTCTTCCCAGCTCAACCCACGAATCAAGCGCAAAGTTGACGCTTTCGGCACAGTTGAATCCCATATTGAATCCAGCATGATATCCCCTTGGATACGTGATGACGAACTCCCCTTGCTTGTGAACAAGCATATTGACGTTTATCCCATCGTTGGCTAATCTTTGAGGCGAAACGGCGAAAGACTTGTGACGTAGGAATTGGTCGCAGTGCCTTGCATCCTCCGTGAAATAGCCTGAGGAATATATCAATATATCAGCAAAAGCATCACATGATAGCGAAGGACGAATTGAACTGACCTTGTAGGATACGCTCGAACTTCTCTGCCTGCTTCTGAGGAATCGCGTACCAGTATTTTGGCGCTCCGAAATGGATATAGTTGATCGAGAACAGGTCCATCTACAATAAGGATTAGCCCGAATCCAGCCTGAAGTAGGGGCAAGAGCAACTCACGTCCTCCACATGCCAGGCGAATGATGCCCCCCACATTCCGAAGTAGAGATATGGAGAGTTCACTCCGGGCAGGTTGGTGAGATCCCACCTATTCAGTAAGTTTGGCAAATGCGCGACGTTCCACGGGGTTTTATCATCGACGAAGAGCGACCCTGCATCAATGGTTGTCAGCTAATGCTCGATGTCTGTGATTATAGCTAACATACCTTCCATATCTGCTCCATACCAGCTCGGCTCTCCGATACCCATGTTTTTCCAGAAATGCCTCTCGAGTGCCGCGCATGCTTCGACTGTGTAGTCTTCCGGTCTAGTGTCTCGAGGTAGCCAATCTTCTGTCGGTTTGAACGATACATACCAGGGATCTATAGGGTCTGAATCGGGAGTGGTCGGGTGAGGTTCAGGTGACGAATGACTCGAGTTGCCAGATGGGTCGAGAGGGGGAACTCCGTCCACTAAATGCTGCTCCGCCTTCTGCTCCTCAACCTCGGCGTCAGCATTTAAATGTCCTTCTTCAGCCTCAACTGCTTGAGCGGCTTTCGATGCTCTCCTCTCTTCAGCTTTCTTCTTCTTATCGTCTCTTCGCCTTTTGATTTCCGCCTTCATCCGCTCTCTCCGCTCTACCGCCTCCTTAGAATCCCTATTAAGCGTTCTTCCGACATCTTTCGGTCCAAGTCCAGCAAATTTCTTGTCCTTGCATTTTCTGAACCATTCTTCAATCGATAAAGGCCTGCTCTTGTTCTTGACTACATTCGCGAGCCTGAACAGACCGGAATGGCCAAGGATGTTTTGCTGGATCGGATTCCGGATGCGAACAGAGGAAAGAGAGGATTTGGTGACGGGCGGAACGGACGCTGTCCACTCGTCTGGTGGTATAATTTTGGCAATACCCGAGTACTGGCCCCACTCTGTTGTAGCTTTGGCGTAACCCTCGAAGTCCTACAACCAGTGAGATTGGTAATCAGCTAAGGAGATCCAAAGCACACCAGGCGATATGGACTCACCTCGAATTCTTCCATAGTTGGCTTGAAAACCGGAATACCCCTCAGAGCCTGGGGATCTTCCTCAGGTGACAGCCATCCTTCTCCAATCTGCGGTATCCCTCGAAACGCTGCCGGCGTGTTCATGTGATTGGTCAGAGGGAAGCTGCAAGCAGGCAGATCTACATTAGATCGATCCATAGCATACTGGTATTGATCACAGGCCAAGTCTCGATTAGACTCACAAGTGATCTGGTTGGATGTATCTAGGTTTGTCCGGTACAGCTGGTGTAGTCTGCTCCGTTGGGACAGCAGTGTTGTTTGTACCTCCACTTGAGGGTTCTAATCCGTTCATGGCGACATCTACGGTTCGTGTTCTTCGATGCGTCGAAGGTCCGGCGACAGGCTGTTCTGGCAGTCGAGGCCGGGTAGATGGTTTGGATGGACCAGACTTGCGCGGACTAGGTGATCGGGCTACGGGAAGTTGAGGTGGTAGGTTCACGATGATTTGGTCTGCTATCTCGGCCGACATTGTTTGAGTGGGATCAATAATTACGATGATAAGGCAAGCACCAGATCGGGATGGATTGGTTGTTGTCGTCAGTCGATGTTCACCACAGGCTACTGATGCCCTATTGGAAGAGGCGAAGCGAGACGGGAAGGAAGGCGGACAGAAGTAAGAGAAGCGAGAGGTGTGAGGAGAAGAAAGGAAGGACAGCCTGAGATGTGTAGAAAAAGGAAGACAAGGAAGACGATGTGGTGCGTGTTTTGGGATAATCTATGAGCGGCAACGAGCGTAGAAGCAGAAGCCGGTGCAGTTGTGAAGGGGTTTTGAGCGGAGCCAGGGTCTAGGCATTAACCCACGCGTACGTGGCGTGACAGACACGTGGGAGGACAGTGTCACTGTAGCAGAATCGTCTTTCTGCTATGATGCATGAGGTAAAACTAAAAGACGTGGGGATACGAGTTGTTCCAGTGAAGAGCAGATATCAGTTGCACAGGATATACTGGAGCAGAGTGTAGTCGCTTGAAAAGCATCGGAAATTGTACGGATGAAAATAATCACAGACATCGACCGAGGATATCCCCGGGATTCGCAGGCGTTCGGACCGATCATGATGTGATGATACCGCAGGATGCGATGCATCGATGCATGAAAGAGGAGATCATCTCCTTCTCAAAGCCCTCAGGATATATATTCTCCCTTGGATACGAATCCCATCCCAGACCTCTCTCCACCACTCTTTGACCCATCGAACCTGTCTCTCCTGATTCGCAATCTGCCAGTCCGCGTAGAACTGCGTCAAGGCATCTTGTCGTCTGCGTTCGTCTTCCTCGGTGGGCGGGTCGCTTGCGGGCGGTAAGAGGGATAGACGATGTGCTTTTTGAGCTTCGAAAGAAGCGTTTGTCGTAGCCTGAACGACGGTATTGATTGAGCAGAGTCAGCTTTGCCCTGAAGACAAGGAACTGAGACACCCTGTAGTCGAGCGCAAGACGACCGATTGCATGAACGGCTTGCAACTAGGAAACTGGTCTACCATTTGCGATGTAAAAATCGCATAGAAAGGTGAATCTACTCACCCAGAACCGGTGATTCATCAAATCAACCCTCTCCCGCCTCAATCTCCATTCCAACTCCATGTTCTCCAAGCGCACATCTCCAGCGATCAATCCCGCTGGAAACTCGCTCGCAGAGTAGGGGGAGTTGGTCGATGGGTTAATGCGTGGTTTTGAGGCGTAAATGATAGGTCGTATATTGGATATTGGGTCGGGTCTGTGCATTGAGTGAAAAAGCCGAGGGCGGTTCCAGCCTTGTGATTCAGCGATCATTTCCTCTCACGCAAGTTGCACACAGCAGTGCAGATTGTTCTGTCTAGCAGCAGGATATACATAGTCCCACACACCGGATCGACTCATGATAGCTGTTCATGAGTGAGTTGACGCGACACTTACGGAGCTACAAGGTCTACGCCCGATATCGGCCCATCATGCACGGAGCGACGTCTTCTCTGTCTGCCTGGAGTAGACGAAGACGAGCTACCTTCACCATTGGTCAAGTTTGGTGTGGGTGTATCCGCGTCGGCTAGAGGGGAAGGGGAGGCCGAGGGGATTGTCGATCCAGACTCAGACGAAGAGGGATTTGAAGTTAATGTCGATGCAAAGGCGTGCTGCGCTCGCGAGAGGGTGATCGGGGCCAGTCGGATCCTACCGAGCGGAGCTAGCATCATGTATGAGCGCAAGATTTCTGAGTATTGGTATTGTTAGTTAGAAGAAGAAGATTAACGTAGCGTTCTCAAAACGGCGCGATTGATCGCTAGAACGACAACCTAACCTCGGTTGATTACAGGCAAGTCACGTGATCAAGCTTTGGTTCGAGCGGTCCATGAATTTCAGAATCTCGGTGTCCAGCAAACGTATATGAGTAGACCTAAACTTAGTCATTCTTTGTCTTTCCCAAATATCACTGAAAAGAAAACCATTCACGCTAAACTAGCCAAGAATCAGCATGTCGGAGAGTGTAGTAGAAGACAGCAACGCTGCGGCGTCTACATCTGCTCCGCCTGTGCCTGAGACAGGCAAGAAGAGGAAGAGGACCGGTAAAGAGCGGGAAGAGAGGAAGAGACTAGCCATACAGGTGTGTTCGGTCGTGCTCTGCTTCCTCCTTGAATCCCTCATTTCCGCGCAAGACATTGTCCCATCTCGGAGCCTCTGTGCTGAATGCCTGACTTGCTATGCCCATTGTAGGCCCAGAAGGACGCCGAGGAAGCCGCGAGCAAAGCTGCTACGATAGCTGAACAAACTTCCACGGCGGAAGGCGGCGCTGGCGTGACACCGGCGAAAGTCGAAGGCGAGAGCAGTGCTGAGGCAGCGGGGATGACTGAAATACAACAGAAGGCAGCCGTTGACATTGAGAAGGCTATTAAGCGAGTGGTATGTTCAAAAACTCTGTCTGATGATAGAGATGACAATGCCCTTCGTTTCTTCTGTACCTGCCGAAAAGCCGCTGATCGCTGACTGCTCTTCGATATTTTGCTTGAATACAGCCTCAAGCGCTCAAGACGCTCCATCCTATTTTCAAGCAGGGAAAGACGTTCGAGACGAGGCGACTGATCAAGAAGATCAAGTTTCTGAGGTGAGGATGTGTGCTTACAATCAATTTGTAACTGGACACCACTTTACCTTGTCCATAAATCCCTATGACGGATCAAAATCATTGTGTTCATGGATGGAAAGCATATGAAACATTCGGCTGACTTATTCTCTATGACGAAAACCATCGCAGAACCAAGCCTGATGCCAAAGCTGAGCTTGCTGACCTAGAGGGGCAATTGACGATACTTCACGTGAGTTTTACGCACCAACGTAATTAGCATCTCCGCTATTCGCTGCGTCCCATCATTGACCACATAATAATGTAAATCTGCATCACACGGGAAACAGGACATCCAACTTCACCCTTTATCCCAATCCCATCTGCTCCTCAAATTGCGTAAACACCCCTCATTCAAGCACGCTCCTCTCCCCTCTTCTCTCGTCGACCTGCTCACACCTTCCAAGCCACCGACATCGAAGACAGCAACATCTTCGACGTCTGCCACGCCTGCCCTGGTCAATAAAGTGGAGAATCGACTGTGCAGTGCCAAGAATGTCGCCGATGTGATGAGGGGCGTGGTGAGCTGGGTTGTGGGAGAGGAGGGGGCCAAGTTGAACGCAGTCAAGGTGGCAAAGGAGAAGACCGAGAAATCTGGGCAAGCAGGATCAGAGAGCAAAGGTTCCTCCAAAGTTCGGCTGAACGTCGACAACAGCGATGAGGTCGAAGGGGGCATAGAAGACGACGAGAACCCAGGGAGTCGAAATATGGTCGTCGGCTCGGATGAAGAGGAAGAATTGGACGATAGCGTTGAGGAGGGGCGGAATGAACGATATCAGGACTCAGCGGCCGATGCTGCAGGCTGGGAGTCCGGCTCCATCGGCGGAGACGATCTAGAAGGGGCGTCAGACTCGGACGCCGACTCCGACTCTGAGGCAATTGCTATCCCCTCGGCGAAGAAGCCCAAACTGCAGGCCGCCGCTCCGTCATTATCCAAGCAGCAGCAGCCGAAAACTCAGTCAAAGCCGCAAAAGGCTGAGAAGGGAGATATCACCTCTTCCATGTTCTTGCCTTCTCTATCGACTGGTTTCACCCGAGGCGACGAAGGCGACTCGGATCCTGATTTGGATTACGATCCGGATGGGGTCATTGGGAAGCAGGGTGCCGTGAGGAAGAATCGACGTGGACAGAGAGCTCGTCAGGCGTGAGTGTGGTGACTGCTTCGTTTTGTTTTCTCTGCATGCTTGTTGTCGCCATGTCACCATTCTCTTGGTTGCCCGACCCACCTACCGATGTTATTGAAAAGCAGGACACGCTACCGGAGCCGAGAAGATTCCCGTGCGCGATTTCCCAAGCTAACTTTTTGTGTCTGTTTGACACTTTGCGCATGTAGCATCTGGGAGAAGAAGTACGGCAAGAATGCAAAACACGTCGTGAAAGCCCGACAGGAAGAAGAGACCAAGCAAGCTCACAAGGCTCAGAGACAATTCGACAAGCGCGGTAAACCGGAGGGAATGAAAGGTCGAGATGCAGGATGGGGCAATCGATCAAACGGAAATGGCGGACCGATTGCTGATGCTGAGACTCCACCTTCATTCGGCGCACATGCACTTGCTCCCACAGCTGCAGCGGGACCCGCTGCGACTGGAGTAGGAGGACGTCCTAGACCCCAGGAGGAACAGAAGAAGAACCTACATCCGTCCTGGGAGGCCGCCAGGCTCAGAAAGCAAAAGATGGCCGCCGTGTCACCTGCGGGCGCTGCCAAGCCGAATAAGATTGTATTTGACTAGCATTATGACTAAATAGATAAATTAGGGGGTGTATGAAACGCAAGATATAATCCGTTCGGCTTGTTTAGTTCGCTGTGTAATATCGGCAGTCTCCATCTAGTCTGCTGGGGCCTGCATTCAATTTGTACAACAATGATATGCACGTGTTATATGATAGTATATGGACCCCGGATCGCGTCCAGTCCGGCGGGGGTCCCGAGCTTGCTGCTACCATGTTGCGATTGAAATTATCAGATCAGACGACCTCCCTATCGACGCTCTAACTGCAATTCGTATGAATGCCTGTATATTATGCATGAGGAGATATGATGATGGGGATGCGAGGAACCCGGGGGCAATCACCGGAAGAGGACGAACTAACAACGCTGGTGGTATATATAGTGGGTATATGAAAGTATGCTAAACTACGCAGAAAGCTTTTGAATTGATTGATCTCATTGATACACTGCTTTCTCTCTTCTGCTTCTGCGCACCTCAATCCCACTGAGCATTCGTCTAATGCCCGAGTCCGCTTCGGATTGCGCCAAAATACCGTCCCATACTATGCTATCGTTTACAACGGATATCGTGCGCTGGCTGTTCGATATCAATCTTATACCAAGTTGGAGGGGTAGATGTACTCCTCGGGGTTGATAAAGTTCTCCTTGATGGATCGCTGCGACACGAATCGAGAGAAAATGGTGATGGAGCCAGACTTATCGTTGGTACCCGAGGCTCTGGCACCTCCGAAAGGCTGTTGTCCAACGACGGCACCGGTTGACTTGTCGTTGATGTAGAAGTTTCCGGCAGCGTTTCGGAGCTTGTGAGCGGCGGTCACAAGGGCTTGTCGGTCCTGAGCAAAGATGGAACCGGTGAGCGCGTACTCGGTCGTGTTGTCGATCAACTCGCAGGTCTTCTCAAAGTCGGCGTCCTCATACACGTAAACCTGTTGAGAGCGTATGATCAGCACCGACGATTCTATTCACTAAGAGAGGCTAAGAGGGCAAAGTGCAGCCACGCAGGACTCACAGTCATGACAGGGCCGAAGATTTCGGTGGTCATAGTCAAAGCCTGAGGGTCTGAGGTCTCGATGACCGTAGGCCTGATGAAGAAGCCCTTAGAGTCATCCCACTTGCCACCAGCAATGACCTTGCCGCCTTCCTTCTTAGCCTGCTCGATGATACCGGTGATCTTGTCGAAAGCGGGTCGCCCGCTGACGGGACCGGTGAAGTTGTTCCATTCGGTACAAGGTCCCACGGTGATACCCTCGGTCTGAGTGATGAGCTCCTCCTTGAATCCGTTGTTCCAGAGTGATTTGGGCACGTAGACTCGAGAAAGGGCAGAACACTTCTGGCCGGAGTATTCGAAGGCGGCTCGAATGGCCTGTACGACACCGGACTTGATGTCGGCAGAGGGGTGGTAGAGATGGAAGTTCTTACCGCCGGTCTCACCGACGATTCGGGGGTATCCTCGGTACTTCTCGAGGTTGCTGGAAATGTCCTTCCAGAGCTTTCTGAAGACGTGGGTGGAACCGGTGAAGTGGAGAGCGGCAAACTTCTCGTGGTCGATACACTGCTGGACGACCTCAGCAGGGTTGCCAGGCACGAACTGGACGACGGAAGGAGGAAGACCGGCTTCAAGGAGGATCTTGTGGACAAGGTAGTTTGAGTAAGTAGCCTGAGGAGAGGGCTTCCATACACAGACGTTTCCTACAATAGCGGGAGCGCCAACAAGGTTACCGCCGATAGCGGTGAAGTTGAAGGGAGTGACGGCGAGGACGAAACCTTCGAGAGGTCGGTACTCGGTTCGGTTCCAGACACCCTGCGAGTTCCGGGGAGGCTGGTTGGCGTAGAGCTCTTCGACGTACTTGACGGAGAATCGGAAGAAGTCACAGAGCTGAAGGTGAGGGGGATTTAGCATACAATCCCACACCCTCCGAAACTGTTTTTGACTCACCTCAGCAGCGGCGTCGATCTCAGCCTGCCAGGCGTTCTTTCCCTGACCAAGCATGGTAGCAGCCATAAGCTCGAACCTGTACTTTTCAGCGATCAGGTCGGCAGCCTTGAGGAAAATGGCGGCCTTGTCGGCCCAGGGCATCTCCTCCCATGCTTGTCGAGCAGCGAGCGAGTCCTCGATAGCCTTGTTGACGATTTCGGCGGTAGCGGCGTGGTACGTGCAGAGGTTGTTGGCGTGGTCGTGGGGCATCGGCTGGGCTTGGAGGTTGCCGGTCTTGACCTGAGAGCGAGATTCGAGAGCCGTAGTTAGCTTTGGGCTATCTTCGATCTTTTGACATCCATTCAAGCTCAGGATCCAAACTCACTTCCTTGCCGTTGATGACACAGGGGACCTCAAAAGGACCAGCCTTGAGCATTTTGTCAACGGCTTCTTGGAGACCCTTCCTGTCGGCGCTGCCGATAGGGTAGCTCCTCTGTGCCGGGTCAAGTAGTGCAAACAAGCTATCAGTCAATCGTTTTGCTTTTGTACACCACCGTCAGAGGACTTAGGACCAAGATGTCTGCTTCAACTCACCATAGGCTCGTTGTCGATCTCCGGAATCTTGAACGTAGCAAGCTGGGATGACATTCTAACGCCCGCTACTCTCGATGAAGACGCGAAAGCGGAGACAGCAGTTGCAGGCGGGAGGGTCCTGCTTGACTGAGCTCTCAAAGCTCGGGGAGCTTTGGCGAGTCCTCTTGCGACGGAGGAACGGGCGAACATTTTTGATTAGGCGGGTGATCTGAGAGGAAACAAAGGAGCGATTTGGTGTGAGTCGACAGGTGTGTGAATGAGTAACGCTGTTCTATCAGCGAGGCCACCGGCGTCTTTTTAGTGATGATCTCTTGTGTTCTGGCAAGAAGAGATTGACAATTATCAGTTGATGGTTCAAAGCTATGTTCGATGACAAAACAAATGACAAGATAGATGTCATTGAGCAAATCATTCCACTCTTATCACTGCTGGACTCCGTCCTCATCGTCACCACCGCTGTCCAATTCAACTTTTTGATCCGACCCACACACACCGGATCTGACCGAGCGAGCGTTAAGCGGCGAGAAGTGATTACCTTGCGGATTCCCAATTGCTAATCGGCGCGCTTGTCTAATGGTATTCTCGATTACAACAGATTAGAAAAAGTGGAAATGTGTAAACGCGGCAATTCCGGATCGTCACCCTGATCCTCGTCGCGTCAACGGCATTGCCGCCCACTCGCCCGCTCGCCCACTCTATTTCCTTTGGGTGCGACGTCCTACAACCCCAGCGGCACTGCCTATGTCACCGTAGCTGTAGAAACTAATCTCACCCCGGGGGCTCACATAGCATCGTTCCTAGAGAACTGTATAAATCGTCTCGTTTACCGGCTTCTAAGCATAATTTCGCACAGGAGGAACATGTGCTACTGTTGATGTTCACGGGTTTGACTATTTCCGAATCCCCGTGATAAAGCATGTGTTACAAGTGTTACAAGCATACCTTCCGGTCAGGTCCGATATGGGACTGGCGATTCTCTTCTAACCTATATCGTTGACAAGGGCCACCACATTGATATTCTTTCATCTCCTCTCTGAAGCGGACGAGACGTTTGAGTGATACATCCAGCCGATACCGCTGAAATCGTATTACTGATGGCCATTGGGGCGTATTGTATGCTAGAGTTGTAGACTGGCATTCTAACTTTCTATACAAATGTCCAATTCCTGAAACGAGACAGACTTGTCTGTATCATCTCATGACTTCAGCAGTGATAGCCGTGTCAGACCAGATCTTTAGCTTCCAAGACGCCTTTACCGGCTCATAAGAAGAAGGGACGAACACATACACCCCCGCGTCCAACTTCACTCTGCCCGTGGATACTCCACTCAGCGTATCCGAGTACGGGCCCGTGGTGGCTACTTGGGATCCTAGACCGCCTCCCACCGCGCGTCGGAATATTGTCAGGTTTATCGGAGTTGCCGAGCGCGAGGGGAGATATAGCCGAGATCTGTGTTAGGAGAAGATAACATCATATACCCGTTACGCATCAGTTTCTTTTGATCATACATGGCATGCAAGACAGCTCGCAGGCCAATACGTCCATGTCAGAAAGTAAGACCTCCAACCTACAATACAACGCCAGAATTGGGCATGATCACCTCGACGGATGGATTCCGCTCATATCTACCTCCACTCGGTCGACCACCCGCAGTTGTCTCGCTCCTAATACACGTGAATCTGTCGTATCAGCACCGACCATGTATCATGTTCATTCATTTCTTATGCAGACTTGCCACTGATGCTGTATCACTCGACTGAACATCCCAGCACCCTCGGCCGGTATAGGCTTTATGTTGACCGGGGCTTTGCTCTCCACTGTCAGAGTGAAGGGACCGATCTGACCGGGCTCGAAATCGGATACGATCAAGGTGTACGTGCCGGCTGAGACAGAGGATCAGTGAGACATCATGTCAGGGACTGGGACAACGCGGATCTGGTCGACACTCACGATTGAGGTCATGAAAATCACAATAAGCTATACCGAATGAATATGGACCAGTGTCACAAACGATCATATCCTCGGTTACGCTTCATCGGTCGTAAATCATCAGCACAAGGTCACACGCGATTTTTTGGGTAAGAAGTGAGGAGACTATACACACTCTGAGACCAGTTCACCCTTACCCCACAGCAGCTTGACGTTCCAAGCTACTTCCTTGTCGCCTTGCAGAAGTATCCTCCCGTCGGCTTTGCTTCCTCTATCTGGGGTTTCAACAGTGATAGAATATTGAGGATTGATCATATGTGTTGGATAGCCAGCATGTCCACCCGCATTCCGACTGTTCAAAGAAGCCGAGAGTGATTGTGAGAACGGTAGAGTGTAGCTAACCCTTTCGAAAGATAATGTTGAACCAGACGGGGCAAGTGCCTGAAGAGTGAAGCCGGTCTGAAAGTTGCCTCGATCTCTGGCTGGAATGACAAGCAACGTGGAATCACTCCTCCTCCTCAATTGATATCGTGTAAGAATGTGTATGCTATTGGCATAAGGGCTCTGCAATTGGAAGATATGGTCAGTCATCATGGTCCGCGTAGATGGAAGTGGCAAACATACCGCCTGGTCCACCTGCTTTGGCTGTACCAATCTTGTGCCACTCGCCCTAGGTCCGGCTTCATAATCTTCGAAAACGTGTAAGGCGATATCGTCAAGCGGGCGGTCCTTACTCGTAACGTGCTGCGAGAGGAGTAGCCATATCTCGCTGCCGTCCAAAGGAGCATCAGTCAGTTTCAGTCGATATTGGGGATTAGCCGTGATATTTTCGTTGTTGCTAAGTGCAGTGTGGTTGATTGGCTTTGGCCAGGACCTGTATTATCACATGCGTCCGATCAGCTTCCTTCCGTCTTCGGGTCTGTTTGCGTGCGAGCTCACCAGTGACGAGTCGCCACTACCGGCTTGAGATTTGGGTTCCAATTGCAATGCAATGCCTCGAAGTCTGAGCACACTTGATCCCATGATATCCACAATGTCGCCGCTCCAGGATCAAAGACCTCCAATAGTCTTTGATCGTCATCCTCTCGCAAACCTGGCACAGGAAGTCAGCTGGTCTGCAGAGTTTTGCATTCTTCGCGCAGCTCACCTAGTACACCGTATGCGTGCAGTTTTACGAGCCCGTCCCTTACACGCTCGCCGGTACCCAAAGAAATCATGACTTCGCCGTTTTTCCAGGCTCTGGATAGCTTCTTCCACTCCTTTTCGCGTTGAAAGCCTTCCCTCAGACTGATTCTTTCAGGTATCCAGCCCGTGAAAGCATATATATCAGGCGCAGGATTGCTTCCTCGCAGCGAGTATCCTCCAAACACCTTGAAATAGCCTTTCAGCGCGAGAGGCGCCCAAGGTGCGCCAGAAGTGTTCGTTGTCGTCGAAGCAGAAGAGGAAGAAGGAAGACAAGTAGTGTATAGCGGTGTGTGGTCCACCGAAGAATGTGGAAGCGTTGCATCCATTACGACCTGAAGCAGGGTCAGGAAAGGCTCTGAACGTCTAGTATCGGCGAACAGGTGCTCACGCTCCGCCATGCTCCGTTGAGCAATAATTTTAGGACGTGTTTTCCATTGTCAGACCGTCGAGGTTTTCCGTTGTTCGCCTTGGGGTATAGATTACTCCACGCAAGCTGCACGAGAATGTCAGTAACATCGATGGGCAGGCAAGAAGGAGTCAACTCACATCGGTCCCGAACTTGCGGTTATGTCCCAGCTCTACTCCCATCGCTGCTACCACTGAGCAATCCGAGACCGGTCCCTGACGCATCACCCATTCATCTCCTGTGACTTCCTTCCAGCTCTCTTCCTGTACTTCTGACCATATAGGATTCTTCTTGATCTGCTCTTCTGCAAGTTCAGGCTGATGATCCTCCCTATACCTTTCACCTTGGAAAAGCCTGCAACTGGGCTCAGCCCAAAGAGCCACCGTAACGCCGTTGATCTTCCCGCCTCGTCTGATCACAGCATCCTCTTCGCCCTGATCGCCTATCTCTACTTTTCCCACTTGACTTCCGAGCGACTCGATTCGAGCTTTGATCTTCTCGGCGCGTTCGAGCACCAACCTCCACTTCTTTCGTACGGTTACGACATCGCTCGCTGGAACAAGGTTTGAGGCTAGCAAATGAGAGTACGCTTCGGCAGAAGAGATGTATGCTGGGAAAGCTTTCTGGAGAGTAGGTAAGGGGGATGCAAGAGGTGATAGAGCGGACAGGGAAGATTCGATCTGGATGGCTCTGTTTGCCAAGTCCTACTCATGTGGATGAGGTTAGAAGGAAAGCGTCAGTCCCTGCCCTACCCCTCAGATATGGCCAACAATGGTAGCCAAGACGATACTCACCGTAGCTTGCTTGAGACCCTCTTGGTAGCTTCTGAACGACATGACCTCTTTACGAGGCTCTGATGAGGAATGCTGGGTGTGATCTATTTCAGACGAGAAAGTATAATAAAGAGAAAGCCAAGAGATGAGGGACGTTATGATGTTGACAAGTTACAGCTGCAGTTGGAGTGCGCGGCGGCACCTCTCGGGAAGATGCCGATGCGGGGTAACAGGCGAGAACACGTGGTCGCCTGTCGATAATGCGGGGTAACCGTTGCATGAGAACGATAAGCGAGAAGCGAGAATGCTAGAGAGGGAGGTGAGGTTGGCTTCTTCTGAGCCAAACAACAATGTTGGGACCTGGACATTGCAAGCGACAGCAACAGGATACTGCTAATTCAGACGTCCGTCCAAGAAAGCACGGCTGCGTTGGTCCGTTCTCCCTCCCGTGATCATGTTCCTGTCGACTGCCCGAAGAGGGCTTGTCAAATCGCCCTTCAAGCTGAGATCCGTCCGAGCGATAGCTAGCCTATCCCAAGCGAGACAATCATGGGTATGTTATCGAATTCAAGTGTTTGCTTACAGCATTCAGGTGGGGTTCAAGTCCTGAGCAGTGCTGACGTACTGAACAGGGCAATCGCTTGGTGATTTCGGAAGAGGTAGAACATGCCCTTCATACTAAGGCACCCATCATAGCGCTCGAAAGCGCCATCATAACCCACGGTATGCCCCACCCCACGAATCTCACAACGGCGTCCTCTCTCGAATCCATCATTCGAAGCAGATCAGTCACTCCCGCTACCGTAGCCTTGATCAACGGCAGGATCCACGTCGGTCTATCAGGGAATCAATTGGAAGCACTCTCTGATCCTTCGTCGGGCATTTCGAAAGGAGCCGTCAAGGTCTCAAGGAGGGATCTTGGTCCTGCATTGGCATTGGGCAAGACGGGAGGTACGACGGTAGCAGGGACAATGTATATCGCTAGTAGTCTGGGGATCAAGGTGTTCGTCACGGGCGGTATAGGTGGTGTGCATCGCGGAGCGGAAAGCAGTGAGTCTCCGGTTTTCGAACAGAGCTTCCGTCAGGTCGATCATTTCGAGTGCAGTGGAATCGCCCTCAGCTCCCTCAAGATGCCCTTCGATCAAAGGTATTTTTACGAGCATCACCACTGACAAGTATAACCTATGCCCATGTCGCAGGTATGGACATCTCAGCCGACCTGATAGAGCTAGGCAGGACCCCAATGGCGGTCTTCTGCGCGGGCGCTAAATCAATCCTGGACATCCCTCGTACGCTCGAGGTACTAGAGACGCAGGGCGTGTGTGTCGCTACATACGGTGACAAGCAGGAATTCCCGGCATTCTACCATCCCAGCTCTGGGTGCCAGGTGGGTTCGATTCCATTTGTGAGAGAGGCCTTCACACAGCGTGTGTGGCAAAGGCTGATGATTGGGTCACTGTAGAGTCCTTGGAGGGTACCTGACTCAGATTCGGCTGCCCGGTTGATTCGTGAGTGACCAACAGCTTCATATCTGAAGGGAGACATCGCCCTTCAAAGTCTCTCAGGATCATCGTGACTTCACGCTTGCTGATATTTGTTCCATTCAACTATCAAACCAGAAACTTCCCTCACTCTCCCCACCCCGCTTTCAACCCTTCTAGCCGTTCCCATCCCATCCGAACATGCTGAAGCAGGCGCCCAAGTCCAAGAAGCCGTCGAGCAGGCCGTAAGGGAAAGCGTGGAGCAAGGTGTCGATAAGAGAGGGAAGGAGGTCACGCCTTGGCTTCTCAAGAGGGTCGGCGAGCTGACGCAGGGAGAAGCTTTGGATCTGAGTGAGTCGGTTCTCGATCATTGGGCTACCCGTTTGTGGTAGTATCGTACCCACATTGTGCCATACGTCCTGCTACCGAGCCATATCCGATGTCTCATGTGCTACGACCCTCCCCGAATGAACAGTATCGCTTTGATACACTTCCTGGGCATCGAGCTGACTTATGCTCCTTTCTGCACCTGTCGTACCGCTTGTAGACGTAAAACTCATCGAGAATAACGCGAGAATCGGATCAGAAGTAGCGGTCAGATTAGCCGATCTATACCGCTCTCGTGGCTCAGGCTCAGGCTCAGAGCAAGGAGGGGAACAGCATGCATCAGGTGCTCTTTACTCGTCGAAGACCTCGCCGTCGTGGTCGTCTTCAGGCTCATCTGCGTCTCGTTCTGGTCCTCAACTTCCAAGCTCCGGCCCAAATGGCTCTCTGCAAGGAAGCACCTCCGTGGACAACAATCTTTCAGCACCTGTAGTCGGTAAATCACCTCTTTCTGCCGGTTCATCACCAGTACTGCCTTCGCCTCGGGTGCTCGTCTTCGGCTCCGCAGCGATCGATCTCACGTCAACCTCGACTCACAGCCTCGTACCGCGCAGCACGACCCCTGGATCGGTATTCGTCTCACCAGGCGGTGTGGGCCGGAACATCGCTGAAGCTGCTCAGAACCTTTTACCCCCTCATTCGGTACAGATGATCTCGGCGTATGGTTCTGAGGGTGCCTCTGGCTCGGATCCAGCGTCGAACCCTTCCAAGACGGCTTCTCTGGAAAGGACACCCCTGACGGCCCATCCCGAGCGGGCCCTCGCCAACACTCTCCAGTCCACAGTAGAAGAGTCTCAGCAATGTAATAAGAACCCCGATGCTTTCGGAAAACTTTTGATGCTAGAATTCGCTTCTGCGGGACTACGTACCGATGGACTGATTGCTACCGAAGGTCGAAGCACGGCCGTATGCAGCTTGACGTTGGAGAGAGATGGGGACCTGGTTGCTGGCGTGGCTGATATGGGGATCGTGGAGACTGTGAAGGAGCGTCAGGTGAGTGAGACGATTCGACCTGCATGCGGAATTAAGATGGTGTTTCATGTTGTCCGGTCATCGTTGACCCAAAGTCGACCTGCATAATCACAAACAAACGAATGGAATCAGCTGATACAGACTCACAACGGGCTCCATTCAGGTCGAAGAGGCTATCCGCAAATACCGACCCGAGATGGTGGTGTTCGATACGAACTTGCTAGAAGGTGTGATTAGGACCTTGTTGCGTACATGTCAGGAGTTAAGCATACCGAGTGAGTTGCACGGATGTACAATATCGACATCAAGGTTGCTGCTGTTATCACTTGTTTGTGGCGTTGTATCGTCAGGTCATCTATCTCACGACCGAGTGCTGATGGCTTAATTTATCTGGTCCTTGCTCTATAGCATTCTGCGATCCCACTTCGACGCCCAAACTCCCTCGGATCCTTCCCTCTCTCATTTCGCTCACCCTACCTTCATCCGAACCCACAGCCACTGCCTCGAGCGCAACATTCTCAGCACCGCCACAAGCACACGCCACACGCAAGCCCTTAAAACACATCTCACCCAACCTCCTCGAACTGGATCTGCTCCATTCTCTCATCTCGGCGGCATGTGAAGATGATCCGGAGCTCGATAGGAGAGTATGGGGGTATCTCAACGCACTGAATTTGGGTTCCGAATGGCGAAACGCCGTTGAGAGGCTCACCGCGTCATCCACGTCTGGATCGGGGGTATCATCAACCTCAATCCCTGACGCGGATAGGGCATGGATTAGGACTGGAGGCGTTGTACAGAAGATGGTCGGTTGTCTGCCATTCATCGATTCCTTCTGGCTCAAAGCATCTCATCGCGGCTTACTCCATCTTCGCATCTCCTCAACGAGACCGGGGTCTTCTGATTCGCATAAGTCGTCCAATACCGCTCATAGCATATACCAGAAGCTAGACGGGGTACACGGAGGGAAGTACTTGGTCTTAACGCATTACCCCGCGCCACGGATCAACCCTGAGGACATCGTCAGTACGACAGGAGCAGGGGATACACTCGTGGGAGGGTTAGTAGCTGGCCTGGTTGGATCACAGGTCGGTCAGGGGGATCGAGGTGGATCTGAGAGTGCGGGTGAGGGAGAGTTGCACATCCCAGCTGAGGATGAGGGCGTGTGGGTAGAGAGGGCGCTAGAAAGGGTCAAGCGGAGCTTGATGTCGCGTCGAGCAGTCGGATGAGCCATCTTTGACCTTTTAGACGGTCGTTATTGACAATCTTCGTCGACTTCGAAACTTCGGTATCATTGATATATTCGGAATAGATTCCCTCCAGAAAAGGACCTGCCGGTGGTAGCTCAGTAGCATTAGTCATCGAGAATGTTGTACGGTACGTATTGTGATCTTGGTTGGAGCGACATTCCAGTTATTCGCCAAGTGGTTTATCTACAATGCATGGGTTCGAACATGTCGTCATACCATCTTCTCGGCCATTCCACATGAAATCTTCTGCTGTTCTCACATCCACGTACACGCTCAACTGACGACATAGGTGACAACCGCGGAAAGGACTGACCCGCCTAATCCCGTGGTCCTGAACCACCAACACGCCTATTCCGCATCACTTTCCTCGATCTGACCGTTCCGATGAGAATGTTTCAGCCAGTCAGCCAACTACCGAAATTGCGATGACGAATACGAAGGGCACATTTATATATACGGTCAAGATATGTACTCACGTCACTCTCGTTAGCCTTTCGAGGCTTCCTTTCGTCCCTGGGTACGGAAGGCTTCGAGCCAGTAGCAGAGGAAATTCGTCGAGCGGGGTTGGCGGGGAAGAGTTGGGGGAGGCCGGACACATCCTTTTGGTTGGGTTGCCAGGCGTTCTCGGCTCCGATAGCCGATCTATCGCGGCCAACAGTCCTCGTCCGTCAGTCAGAGTTGCAGCAAACCCAGCGTGCACTGACCACAGAACAGGAGGAATGTACAGCACGAATGAAGGAACAATGATAGATGATAAAGAGCCCGGTTCTCACTCACCGAGTCCAGAAGAGAAGAGCCTGAAGCACGCTGGGGTTCGCAGCGTCATCCTCAAGGATAGGTGACGCATATCCGTGCGTGCCATCGGGGTTGAAGTATCCAAAAGTCCATCGTTGCCAGTCGGTCAGAACGTAGTACTGGCATCCCAGTCGCTTGGTAGCACCGTACGACCGGGACCAGTACCACGATGCTTTGGACTTGGTGTCGTATCGGTATGGGCCCTGTGTCAGAGATGAAAACGGAACACGGAAACGTCACACAGATGTCAGTCACAATACAGTATTCAAACACCACATAATGGCGGCTTTTATGAATTCGTAGTACGTCGGGGAAAATGAGGGCATCACTCACGCTGACAATGTACTCCTTCCAGTCTTCGGGAGTAAAGGCGGAAGAGTTGATGGTCCTGACGACGAGCTTGATATCGTCCGAGTTGCCTTGGCTCAGAAGGAATTCACCGGATCCTGCACGAAAACACGGCACGTGTCAGATGCGCCGCGCCCACGCCCATCACCGAATACCAAAACCAAGTTTGAAATAGGCATGACGAGTCAACTCACCCATGGGAGACTTGCTGAACTTGAAAGTCCAAGCTTTAGTCCTATCAGGAAGGATCGCCTTGTTCTCGGTCTTCCCGTCAAGATCCTCGCCTCCGTCAGACTCGTATCCCGCCCTATCGAGGGCTTGACCACCTGTCACGCCGACTTTGAGGTCCTCAGGATCGGCATCGAGGGCGGTGAGGACTGAGGTAATCGCAGCCAGAGGAAGGGTGGACAGGGCTATGTTATCACCAGAGGATGTCATCTGATCAGCTCAACCCCAATTCGAACCGGCATCAATTCAGGCATTCAAACAACGAATCCTGCGATATTGGCCAGCGGCGGACAGGGCTCCTACATTTCTGAAGCCAGTTTGATCAGTAAGAAGTAACGGACTTACCTTTCTGAAGGTCACTCGGCGATTTGATGGGGTTCGAAATGTTCGAGATGGCGTGCACGAACTTGGGGTACTTGAAGTGCGGATGAGGGATTATAGGATCGGACGGCAGAGTCTTGGTGTCTGCTCAGGGAGGAAAACAGTAAACGTGTGAGCTCAGGCTGAGCCTTCATCGATGTTCCTGGCCTTCTTACGGCCGACACTGCCATGCCTCCTCAGTCGGTCTGAGATTGACCGCACAATTACAATGCAATGCAAGAGGTGAATGTGAAAGTGCACTTACACTTGAGCACCTGCTCATCAAAGTCTTCAATGACCTGTACACCCTTCAAAGACCCGTTGAACTCTACTCGTGGACCCGTTCCGCCAGTTCCGGGAGGGTACTGGTCCCTCAGATGAGGGAGAGATTGCGCCAAGTACTTGTTGAGATCGAGAGGTGGTTGGGGCATTTTGTTTGGTTCTGGTACGATGTTTCAGTAGTGAGTTTAGGATGGATTGAAGACGATGACCTCGGATGTCTTGGTTTATAAAGTCGAGGCAGAGAACGGCGACAAGGGAGTGGATGATGGTGTGTCGTGGGGCTACATTTAGCCATTGACACGGCGGTGATCCCGGTTACGTTAAATCACCGGGACTCCACACTTGGGCCACTCCGAACATTTCCGATCTATATCTGTATATCTGTCGAGCTGGTACACTGTGAGCCATGCATCATCACTTTTCCCACACTTCGTAGCTTTCCGTGCATGCATCTTGTGTGATTGGGCTTTCACATAACGGAGTGAGCAGTAGAACGTGCGGCTCGGCATTGTCCCGACATGCTACATCAATAATGCCAACGCCGATCATTGTGTGGCTTGTCGGATCCCCGCGTCGGCTAAGGGTAAGATGACGTGGGGCTTCGCCATAGAAGAAGGCTCGGAGCAATCACTAGCCCAAGTCCGTCACCACCATGACGACCAGTAACTCATGCAGTGTGAGCACAGGCGTGTCTCTGCCCATTGGGCCCCTGATGTAGGTGCATCCATGAACCGAGATGAGGTGAGGTGATGATGATGGATGATGAGTATGTATATGTGCAAGGTATATCGACGATATGAGCAAGTGAGCAGAGTGTGGGATGCTTGTTTCGTCGCGATCCGTTCTGTCTATGTCTTTCCTGACTTATCCCTCAAGATGGCTCTCCGTTATGGGCATCTCACCACGACCTAGCAAGAGATGTAAGTGACGACGCTGGCTCGTCAGCTTCGTCGGTTTCGTCCTTGACTCCTTCAAGTTCAGTGGCCTTTTCAGCTGCGGCTTCATTCTCAGCGCTAATCGTAGCCGTGTTGACTGGCTGTACATTGAGGGGGACAATGAGGGAATAAATGTGGGTCACCTTCACAGTCACCTCAATGGCGATTGCTTGCAAGACCTGTCACTTCGATCGACATACCTTTGACCCATGCTTCAGAGCCATGATCATATCTGCCACTTGACCCGATTTCAGCTCATCCAGTCTTACTTCTATGTTGGAGAGCTTGATGATCCTGCTGTCACCGTTCGGATCGACCAAAGAATCCGGGTCGCCCTCTCCTCTCAGCATCATGAGAAACCTTAATACGTTCTCGCTCGCAGGCTTTTTGCGCCATGGGGCGTCCATCGAACATCTAAGCACTATGTCAACTTTCTTCGACCCGCTATACCCATTCAAGTCCGCGAACATTCATGGTACTGTTAGGGATGGAGAGCGAACATGTCCGCTGGGGAATCTGCTAATGCTCACTGCTTTGTACAGGTCATCACCAAACTTTTCCTTGGCGGATGTATCACCGGTTTGGATGGCTATTCTGAGATCATCTGCAAAGCCCACGAGTTCGGGGTCTCCGTAAGGTGGCTCTTTCAGTCCTTGTGATTTTGCCCATTCTTGAGCGGCGTTGCGATATGTGATTGTATATTTCCAGAGAGCTTTATCGGGATTGGTGGCGACGGCAATATGGCCACCAGCTACGGTGCTCCATTCGTCAGTGATCACCTGGCAAGACTCGATTGCATGCTACTCACCCACGCAAATCAACAAGACCTCTCTTAACCGCAGACAGCCCACGCATTGCTAGAGGCTCGCCGGAGTACCAGCCGAGAATAGGTCGTCATTTAAGAAGGATCTTGATGGTCGATATACGTGACAGCCTTTTTGCCTTCTTTTCGGTCTTCGGTCAGAACAGATATGATTGATCGCACCTGGATAAGCATTTGTCGCGGGGACGCCAGTCGCGTCTGTCAAAGCCACTCATGAGTTTCATCATGAGAAGAGGGACGAGGTCTGCGCAGCCGCTTCACAGGTTTACTCGGTGAATCGATGCGGCCTTCGGGAGCCAATCCCATCAAGTTGGGAATGACACAGCGCCCGTTTGCCCTTGCCACACTGCCTTCGATATCGATCGCGAGACAATTTTTCTTGCCCGTATGCGGAGACTTCCTGAGACCTCGGCCGAGCTGCAGTCCGGTTGATGTCAGTGTTAGTCGATCATGTCAGCGAAGAGCAGTGATGTGAGCGGACGCCGGGAGTTCAAAGAAGTTTGCTGAGCCTGTACGAACCATCTGCATGATCAGGTTCTCGTTCAGTGTGGGCCTAGCAAGTATGATGCAATCGATCTGACACCGAATGGAATCGAAACAATAACAGCTCTTGCATGACTATGGAGCCTCTCTTTGAAGCTAATGTGATATTCGTATTACCGTATCACCAGAGACGCTCTTACTCGCCTCGGGAATGTCGGTACCTTCGGTCAATAGTTCGCAATTGACCAATACAGGGAACTCTCCCTTGCCAAAGGAGGAGATAATCGATGATCGTTGACTGGTGTTCGTCGCGAAGGTGATCCATCTGGCGTCAACATTTGCCTTCCTGAAGGCAGCCGTTACTGTCTGTACATGTTTGAGGTTGAGGCAAAAGACCACGGTTGATCGTCTCTGTTCTAGCTTGGGGAGATTTTAGTAGTCGTATTGCGAGATCAGTACGCTATGCCGCGAAACACACGAATGCGACAGCGAGGTTTCGGAGCACCTACCTGCTCGTTCACGATAAACTCTGACGATCACTTCTGTGAGCTGGTTCTTGACCATTCGACTTGCGAGACTATCGACTCGGTATTCCCCATCTTTGTCCAGCATCACGCCGTCCAGGTCCAAATCGGTCTTCGCAACCGTCATTATCAGTGGGGACAAGTGCCCAGAGGCGATGAGTTGCTGGGGATCCATGTGAAATATGACTTCCTCGAATACAGCAGACAATGCTAGATTGTCCGCTCTGGAGAAAGTTGCACAGAAACCGATGATGGGCATCTGTGGGTCTCCAGCAGGATTTGGGAAGGCTTGAGCTCGAGGAGGTAGCTGGACAGACCTGTTGAAGTAATTGAAGTAATGAAGGATGCGAAGATAGCTGTGAATACATAATCACGTCAGCTTTGCCCAGGAAATATGGTCAACAGGGTACACAGGGTGCATGGCTCCAACCAGCGGGGCAATCGGCAGCTCGGCACGCGTTGGTGGCTGGATGTCTTGATAACCTCCAGGGGTAACGTACGATTGAGCAGCTGCATGGTGCGCTTCGTCCACGATGACCAACTTGAAATTGTTAGGGTCATATTTGGCCAGTCTGTCTGATCTACAAAGTGTAGAGTAGGTCGCAATGGTGCTACGGATTTGGCATCTCTCGTCAGCCCCAGTCACAAATAGGCCGAGGCAATGGCAGATCCCACTCACACGTCTGCCTGTCCGCTAGCACGTCTTTCAGCCTGTTCAACCTCGATCGACCAGTCTTGTCCAAGGATTCTCCTCGCAGCTGCTTCGGCTTGATTGATGAGCTCGACCTTTCCCACCAAAATGAGAGCCTGCCCTCTCTGTCCTCGTCCTTCGGCAATGCTTCCTCCATGTCTTACTGTGTTAAGCTCTCCCATCTGTTCATCGGTTGGTTCCTTTGCCGTGGAGGCCTCAAACAACAGCGGTGGAAGAGGGATTGCCGGTGCATCACAGATCAGCGGAATGAGGTGCATGAATACGACTGTTTTTCCACTTCCCGTAGGCGTGGAGATTCCCATTCTGCTCATCCCCTTTCTCAATCCGTCGAGGCAAGCTTCAATGATCCTAGTCTGATAGTCTCTCAGTACGACTTTACTTACCGGCATCAGTTGACTCCGGTAGGGACGCGGACGAGACATCGGTAAGATGAGTGGGAAGATTTATGCCGGGTTCGCCGTTCGGTGTCCGTCCTACAGCTTGTGTCGATGACCCGAAGAATATGTCCGGTCTAAACAAGCGATTCAGACTGAAGTAGCGAGGTGAGAGCAATTTATGAGTAGCGAGATGTGTGGTAGAGCGGTCACTGGCTAGCGTCAGCAGGCCGGCGGGAGGTAAGTTGATGAGACGGTGGCGGCTGCAAGCTCTGGCAGAGTCGTGCCATATACGAGACACGTTCACGCGCATAGCTCGATTCGAGGCCCAAAGTGAGGTTGATTCGAATCAGTTTTGAGGGTAAGAGTGCAAGTGAAATGATCGAGATATTGACAAACATGGCAAGAAGGTTGAAGTTGGTTCACGCACGGTAGCGAGAAATAATGAGGGTTGATGCTTGATGCTTGAATGGTGATTTCGATGCTTGATGTAGAGTGAACCAGTCAACTTGATCAAGGTGAAGCGAAAGGAGTGCCGAATATCGTCACACAAGGTGTACGCCTTGCCTCGCGCCCTCTGCGAGTAAGAGAAACATCATCTGGACCCAGATTGAGGTAACGGCAAATTTCGCGCCTTAAGCAGCCGTTCTTTCTCGGCTTTGGCTTCTGCTTTCGCTTGAGCTCGTTGTGTCGCACGATCCTGAGCTGAGCGGAATGTCTGTAGGAGAAGCGGTTCAGTCAGCCTGAGAGATGGTTCGATTGATACAATGTTGAAGGAAACATACCTTTGCACCATGTTTGGCCCCAACGAGCCAGCTCGACACCTGACCAGAGGTCAGTCCACTGACCGCGACCTCCTGACCAGAGATCTCGACGGTTCTCCCTCGACCACGATCATCGAAGAGCGTCCCAGGATTTTCTTCGCCCTTAAGTTTCAGGAGGAGCTTGAGTGCTTTCTCGCTCGCCGGCTTTCTACGCCAAGAGGCATATCTTGATAGTCTGTTTCGAATAACACATCAGTTCAACCCCCCTCACACGCTCGCATGGCCTTGCCCTTGCAGTGCCCTCTTAGGCCATCATTTGGCGGGAGGAGATAGCGAGACCCACTGGAGGAACAGATCCCGCCCCAGAGTCCTCTCGGCATACTTGTCGCCCGTCTGGATAGCTCTCTCAAGATCATCCGCATGTCCTACAACTCTTGGTTTCCCGTACGGTGATGTCTTTCGACCTCTTGATTGTATCAGTTCAGGTGGTATAGCATGGCGGTAGGTGATCGTGAACTTGGCGGGGGATTCAGCAGGGCTAGGATCGATCGAAAGGTACCCATTGCCTGAATCGGTTCATTAGCAGAGGCGTGTGACCGGAGGACCGATGGTGACTGGTCGAAGGTACAGCTTGACCAGTCACACAGACATCTCCGCCTCGCTTACCCATTGCCTCCAGAATATATCTGCCCTTTCCGCACGCGACCCACGCATTTCGTGTTGTTCTTTCCACGACAGGCCTCATGTCCGTCGCCACGTTGAACGGATCATCGAGATCGACATAGGTGATCTCGTAGTCCTCTAGAGCACTGTCGGAAGCGTCGCCTGTGGTCCAGATCATGATTAGAGACAACGAGCCTTTTAAGAGGTTAAGTAGCTGTGGATATTCCAGGGGTACTCACTGGCGGGATCACTTGTAGAACCTTGAGAAGCCTGATGCTCTCGCTCGCGCTCGTCCATATCTTCATGGGTTAGTCCCCAAAGCGTAGGCGAGACCAGCATTCCATTTGCACGTCCGACGCTATCGACGATATCGATCAGATGACAGTCCTCTTTGCCAGTCTTGGGCGATAGTCGCAGACCTCTTCCGACCTGTTATTAACGACACTGTCAGGATTTGCTGGCAGAAATGCAATTCATCGAAGACAGCGGATAAAGACAGCTTACCATCTGCACCAAAAGGTTCCTGCTTTTGGTCGGCCTTGCCAGTATAATGCAGTCGATCTGATCCGGGACACGTGTATCAGCCCAGCAGGTCGGCTACCAACCGATATGCAGTGAAAACGCAGTGGTCCCGTACTCTCACACTCACCTCAGGAATGTCGGTGCCTTCAGTAAATATCTCACAGTTGATGAGCACCGGAAACTCGCCCCGTCCAAAAGCGGCGATCGTCTCTTTCCGAAGATCCGCTTTAGAGGCAGACGAGATGGATCTGGCGTCTATGCCCGCCGACCTGAATGCATTTGTGAGATTGGAGACGTGGGCGAGGTCGACGCAGAATATCAAGGTTGACCTTCTATTGGCTGAACATGAAACCCATAATCAGTAATCGTCAACATACTCATGCACGCTGCATTGGATCTAACGACAGTGCAAAAGACCAGTAAAACACAGCTCGACTGACCCGCTTTGTGTAGATAAGTACCGACGATCAACTCGTTGACCTCATCCGTATCGAGCTTCTCGGCCAGGCTGGACGTCCTGTAATCTCCGTTGTTGCCCATTTTGACCTGGTCCAGGTTCAGTGCGGCTTTGACGAGAGTCGATTTTATATCGCATAAATGTCCATCTTCGAGCAAATCCCGTATATCGATGTGGTACACTATCTCCTCGAAGACAGATGATAGGGCAAGCTGGTCTGCTCTGGAGAATGTAGCCGTGAAGCCAACAATGGGGATTTGCGGGCTCTCGGCGGTGGATGGGAAAGGCTCGAGAGAGGAGGGAAGGCGAACCGAGTTGTTGAAGTAATGAAGCAGGCGGAGGTAGCTGTAAGAGAGATAAATGTGCATGCGAAAATAAGTCAGCCAGTTGATACGGTACGATGCATCTGGACTGAGTGCTGGGTCGAGCGCGGATATGACTCTAACGATAAGCCGCCATGACTCACGAGTGCGCAGCAGCATGATGAGCTTCGTCGACAATGATCAACTCGAATCTGTTCGGAACGAACTTTGCCAGTCTATCGGGGTTGATCAAGGTCTGATATGTCGCTATAGTGCTGCTCGGGCAACGACTCTACTCATCAGCAATGACCCATATATATTGATAGCTATCAAACTTTGGCGTTCGCTTCCGATTCCCAGTTCAATGGCTCCCCGATATCCACAGGGAACGGGGGAGCGCTTTTTGGTAAGATCCCAACCAGCAATACTCACACATCCGCTTTCCCACTTGCATGCCTCTTAGATTGCTCCACCTCTACCGTCCATCCCTCTCCCAGCAACCGCTCAGCAGCCCTCTGAGCTTGATTGGCAAGTTCCACGCTCCCCACCAAGATCAATGTCTGTCCTCTTTGCCTCTTCATTGGCCTTTGCGCTTCTTTTTCCTTGTCAATCTGACCACGCTTCGACGTCACATCGTTGTTACTTCTGTCATCGGGACTGAAAGAGTGAGGGTCAATCGCCGGCGATGACGATGATGACCCTGAGGACGGAGACGATATGGATGGGGATGACATCGAGGAAGAAATAGCGAAATCATCTGAAACAAGAGGGATCAGATGCATGAACATGGTCGTCTTCCCACTGCCTGTGGGTGCCGACACTCCGAACCGTCGAACTCCGCGTTTGAGCGCATCATCGCACGCTTGGATCGCTTTGACCTGGTAATTCCTCAACACGACCTTGTCCTTGTCGCTTGAGCTTGGGTTTTCTAGATCCAGGGCGGAGCTAGAGTCGGGGTCAGGTCCAGAATCTGATAGACTGAGTATGGAAGGAAGTTGCGATGTATCGGTAGCGGTTGCCTTCTCTTGGGGAATATCCAGCCTTTCCGGTTTGTGCGTAATCGCGTCCTTTGCCTTAGGATTCGGTAGCGATGAGCTGATAGGCGATGGACCTCTCAAGTGTGATAGCGATCTACGAGTGATGTCTGACGCAGTGAGCGACCGATACTGTGTCCCATCCGTGAAACTTGCCCTAGAGAGAGGAGTAAAGATCCAGGAGGCTGACGAAGACGATGAACGGTAGGTCACTCCACCTGTCGATCTCACTATGGTAGGCAGTGTGCGTCTGCGCACACACGATATCGACCTCATGATCGCATCGTGCGTGTGTGTATCGCTGCAGTACTCGAGCTGTAGTTGAGAGACGATGCGCGAAGAGAAGTTGGAAGAAACGAGAAGAGAGAGAGATGATTTCACGTCTTCGAATACGCAAGTGGACCGAGCTGGTGGAGGTCCCAGCTAGCAAAATATGCATGTGTCCACTATTACTTCCAGTCGAACCCTCGCGGAAGAGTCCTTATCTTCCGCTACGTTCTGTTTCACAACCTTATCATTCCAAGAAGTGAGAGCAATCCCACTATTACCGTTGCTCGGCCCAGTTGGATCGAAACTCAAGCTTGGAGGTATGAGAGGATGTAAGAAGCCCGACAACATCGCCTGGTTTTACCGGGATCGTAAAGCCAATTTGAGGTAGATGGGACAGGGCAGGTCGACCAAGCACGGTGATGACAGAATAGGTGTGATCTTTGCACAAGAGTCAGTGTGGTACTTAATCGACAAGCAGCGAGAGCATCCCAGATAGCTCACCAGGATCGGAAAGACCGTCCCAATCCGCAAGCCAGCCTCGTCCTCGTTCCCCCTAAGCGATCAGCTGAGTTGCCAGAGTTTACCAAAGTCGCTGCATTGGTCTGATCGTCAAGATTCTGAGCAGCAAGCTCTCGTACGTGTTTTGCAGAACGCGTTTGTGCTGGTTGAGCATGTAGCGGGCGATGTTTCGATCCATCTCCGTCAGAAGATCGCGAGGTTTCCGTCCCATAATGCGGTCGTACAGTCGGCATAAATCATACACGCTAGAAGGGTCGGTAGAGTCGGAAGATTGTGTGGCATATCGGCCCCAGACTTCGGACCACCGTTGCTGGGATTTGACTTCGGGAGATGGGTCGGCACTAGAGGGGAGACCGGTCTAGAATGCACAGCGGGAGCGTTGTACACACGGTTGACATAAAGAGTATGATAGGTCAACATACAGAGAGCATGTACGGGGAAGGGTGCGAGAAGATAGACTATCGGCTCACCTGTTTGATGTTCTTCTCTGCCGTCTCTAGGGTAACCTGATCTGGCTCCTTAATCACCTTGCTTAATCCCCACACTGCATATCGTGGTTGAGACTGAGCCTCGAGACCATCTGAGTAAGCCGGGTTAGGAATAGCAAGGTGTCCTGATGCTGGTAGGAGTCGAGATTCCGAGGGTTGCGGATTCTGATGGGCCGGTAGCAGTAAACAAGGGCAACTTGGAAGGTGGTGTAGGGAACGGCAGTTGATCTTGGAGGTTTTTGAATTTAGTGGCCCTCTTGGCCTTGGACCGCTCCTCGTCCCCCTTCCGCTTCTTCTGTACGCTATCCGTGTTTCATTCGCACGGTGTCCGTCTCTTCCATCTGGGATCCTGACACTGGGCTCAAAGAAGACATAGTTGGACGTTTGGAGGTTCGGAAGTGACGGATGACGAGTAAAAGTCAGAGAAAGAAACAGAGGGAAAGCAAAGGATTTATAAGATAAGTTAGTTGCGCGCATTGACCTGACACTATCTCGACGCCGTAGTCTGTACTGTCATGGTCTATCTATCGGTTACATCTGCCGTCTGCCTGAACCCATCCGCACCGCAATTAGAAAGGAGTCCCAGTCAACCCAAATCCATCAGACAATCTCTTAACCTCCCGCATGACCTGCAGAGCGAACATGAGAGAAAATACAGCATATATCAACATACATCCTTCACATGGTATGGTATACAGCATGACCGTAAAACAACAACTTCCGCAAGATACAGATGGCTATATGGGGAAAACAGGTGGTTCGTGGGAACTATTATAGGATAGTACGCGTGATGATAAGATGGGTTTGGATAAAGGCAAGGAGCTCAGTGTAGGCGAACGTGTGTGCTTGTGTGAGAGTGTGGTGTCGTTCAAAGAAGAAGAATGTCCCCAGCTAAGCTATCACACAAGAACTGGGACATACGTCGAACCAGCTTCCTTCCTGGACATAGCCCATATCTCTAGCCAGCGCCCCTCCGGTCCTCTTGATCTCGATCGTGTATGTTGCCTCAACCTCTTGATCAGGCGTATCGTAATACCAGATAACCTTCTGGCCTTGAATCTCGGTCCGTCCATGACTCGTTTTAATGTCGATGTCTAGTTCCAGGTTGGGTATCGCGGAGGTCGAGGTCGCGACGGATCGTACGTCCGCTCCGATTCGGTCTTTCTTGGTTTCAGCTTCCTCCGCGGTGAGCAGGTCCGTTCTGGAGCTGTTCCTCGAGGGAAGCGTCGAAGAGGATGGGTCGTTCGTATCTGACGATGATTTGCCCAAAGTAGCTGCATAATGCACATATGGCACATAGATCTCCGTAGCGACTTGCTTTGACGAGACATCGTTCGACTTGACTCGGACGCTGAGTTTGAAGGTAGAAGTTGCAATGTCAAAGTCCATCCTCTCGGGGGCTCCGACAGTGGCCATGGGGAAGGGCCGACAAAAGGCGGCGATAGCCCGCGATCCGTCCAGAAGAAGCGAAGGAGTGATATCGCCTGCATCGATGCTGGCGGGCGAGAGTGGCACTTTGGGTGTCTGTGGTCGCGATACGGTAAGCGTGGCAGATGACGACGTGGCATTGGTATTGAGTCCCGCTGAGTGTCCGATAACGGGAGAGTTAGGGTCCGACGACTTGTAGTTCACGCTGAGAGAGTCACGAGGGATGTCATCGGCGCTCCAAAGTGAGAGATCTTCGCCATTCCTGTAACATCCAGAAACATATCAGGTCATGTGCTTGCTTGAACATGCAAAGATGAGAAGACTCACCAATTTTCTCCCCATTCATGGCAGTGATCGGGCACGTAGGTCCAAATGGTGTAGTTGAGGCAGTTGGGACCGTCACAAGCATTCATCGAGCAGTCCATGGCTCTCTGCTGAAGTGAATAGTCGCCCTCGCCTCGTCCACCATCAACATATCCATACGCCTTTTTGCCGTCCTGTAAACATGATCCGTGAGTGATTGTGTTGACATATCGAAGGGATAGTATAAGCTTACCATATCATATGGTACACCAATCTCCCCAATAAGAGTGGGGTACGTGCCAAGAATATCGACCGTATCCTGTTTCAAAACGCCCAGCTCCCCCTGGATCATATTCCTGATATTCCCTTCACCGACACGAACGGCTTGTACGATCGACCAGTATTTCTTTCTTATCACGCCGATGGCGTCGGCGTTGAACCAGTTCCAATGCTTGGTCATCAGGGTCAGACCATCGTAGAAGTGGGGTGAAGAACAAGCTCGGTCCTTGAGGAACGATCTGGGAAGTTTGGGAGGTTGCTTGAGCACAGGGGCTTGGATGAAATGGATCGATTCAGGGTGGTGCAACCTGACCCGCGAGGAGTAAGCGAGCCAATGGAGAGACCAGAAGTCGGCTACGAAATCTACCTCGTGCGTGGGGTCGGTCGGCAGAGTGGTGAAGTGGTCAGGTCGAAGCAGCTCGCCGGTAGCGGGATCCCAGACGCCATGTTGCGCCCAGACTGTAGACAGAAGATATAGGTCAGTCAGGCCCGGATCCACGCTGTCTGGACTAGGACTCACTGCACATGCCGAGCTCCCATTCTTCGCCTCTCGTCCAGCCCCATTTTCCGCTACCTCGCTGTACGTCTTCCTCCTTGGTCAGCCACACCTTCTTGCCCTTGGGATCGATCTTCTGATGTCCGCCGCGATAAGGTCCAAGCGCCCCAAAATTCCAGATCTGTACCTCCTGCGGCTGACCCATGCCCAACCTCATACCCTCAATAGGAGTCGGACTGGGCCCCTTCTTCAACTGCTGTTCATCTGGTATTCTCGAGAGGTCATGTTGGCCAATCAGACCTTCTCCAGGTTCGTTGACGCTATCCCACCCGATGACACATTCGTCCAGAAGATCAGGCGCTTCATCTGCAATCTTTTTGGCGAGCGTCCCAACCGCGTCGATGAAATGTTCTTGGAGGTAATCTTGAATATTCTTGCCGTCGATTATGCATTTGGGAGCATACGTTTTCCCGGCGAAGAACAAGGTCCAGATGGTCTGACAGGCCAATCGGGAGTAGTTGGTGCCCCAGATCATAGCGGGGAACGTCTCGGGCTTTGGTGATTCCGCGTTGGGCCATTCACAGTGGATATAGGCAGCAGCGGTCGGTGTCAGGCCATAGGGGTCGATGCCACAGGCGTAGATCGTCCAGAGAGGTGCACCCGAACCACCGGTGAATCGCGACCACTGTGTGGGCAAGAAGCTATCAGTCAGCGAATCACGACGCAAGGACACTGAGAGCGCAAATCGGGGCGTCGAGAGGTTGTAACACTTACCACATCCTGATGAGGGTCCATGAAGACTCTGAAACCCCACTCTTTGCACTTCTTCAATACTCTGATGATATAGTCCATATACTCATAATCGTACTTCTTCGGACCCTCGTGCTCTATAGACTCCCACGTGAAGACATATCGCAGCATATTGTAACCCCAAGCTCTCAGCCTTGCCAGATGAACATCGGCACTCCCGTCGTCGAGGTTGAGAGGCCTGTTCATGAAATCCCCTTTACCAGCTTCGGCCGCTTCCCAGAAGTTCTTGCGCACATGCGACGGTTGGCCATTCGGGTTCTTCGCCGAGCCGGACAGGTTGACACCACGCAGTAAGAGGGACCGTCCATGCACGTCTCGAAAGTTGATCGTGTCAGAATGAATGTAGTACGGTGGTACTGGGTTTCCAGTCACTGGCGATCTCGTGGGAGGTGGTGGCATTTTGCTGTGATGTGATCGCGGTGAAACCCTGTATGCTGATTGAGTTTTCTCTGTTGTGTTGATGAAGACGTGGATGCAAGACCAGCTTGACGAAATACCTATTCTGCGCTGATATATATATAACTTGGATACGAGACGATGGTAGATGTTTAACAGATGTGAGTCGATGATGTCTGCCTTTCTGTGATGTGATGATGAATGGTGAAAAGTGGGAAAGTGGGCCCACCTCTCTCTGTGCTTTGGTCGGCTCGGCGGCAGGCGGTAGGGTAGGTAGGAGATCGCCATGGCATGGCATGATGAGGAGGTTTGGCTGGTTGGTGGCTGCTGGCTGCTGGCTGTAGCTGATGACGGATAAATGCCGGAAATACAGGGAAATGACACGTGGAAAAAGGGTCCCAGGCGGTGGAGGCCGATCACTTCATCATCAAGTGCGTCACTCACTCTATGGGAATGGGACCCCGAGCACAGCAAACGAGCGAAGACAAAAAGACGAGTGTTACTCTGTCAAACGCCCTCTAGACAAACGGAACAACTCGGGTAGGGGAACAAGGGCGTACAGACCTATATTAGCAACCGAATGAAAAGCAATCGCCCCGCCGAACAGACTCAGTAGATTGATTACTCACTCGATCTCGATTTATCTCTCGCCACTAAACCCCTCCTCGTTTACGCCGCCTGGCCTCCGTCCATTTGGTCCTGCGCCTCCGGCATTGCTCCAGTGTAATACTCTTATACCATGCCATCGTGCAGGGTAACGAACAGTACGGCTCATCCGCTCAACATCTGCTTGAAGCAGGTCACTGCACTTCATTTCGAGAATGCCGTCGAGCCCGGTCAGACGATCAAGTTCAAGGTGGGTGGAGGGTGGGGGAGGGGCGGTGGCTCTTTACGGCTGACTGACGCAATGTCAGAAGCCTCGCATCGTTGAGACTGTGAGCTGATGAACAGTCTGGCACCTCGGTTCTGGTATTAGTAGCCCGGGAAAGTGTGGTTCACGTTGGAGGTATGTCAAGCTGGCTTCTTCTCTCATCTAGTCTACTCTGAGGATTCTTTTCCACGTCTCTGAATGCTCGACCGATAACCATTGATCCATCTTCGTTCCTTCGTATATTATGACCAGGCGCTAGTCGATGACGGGACCAAGAAATCCCGCTACTCCATCTTGAAATCGGCCGCGACGATAGCGCTGCTATCTCTAGCAGTGGGGGCAGTAGCCGCTACAGCCGGAGCAGCGTTGATACCCGAAGCGATAGCGCTAGAAGGGGTGAGTCATAGTCGTCCAGCTTGTCAGCTTTGGCTTGGCTGGCTGAATTGGATCGGATGGGACGAATGTAGATCGCCGCAGCTTCAGTCGCAGGAGGGTATCTTGCCAAAGGACTAGCAGCGACCAAGGGGGCGTTGGTGACTAATTCTGGCGCGATAGCCAAGATCTGTGAGTGCTCTTTGCAGCGTACATCATTTGGCTTTCATTAGCTTGTGCGGATCGGTTAATCCAGGTCGTTTCAGCCGGCTGATATTCTTGTTGTCGTTGCTTTTCGTGCTCTATTAGCCTCCGTTGCTCTGCCCCGAGCCATCGATAGACTGTCAGCTGAGGTTGGCGGTTTGAGCGCTTTACAGCGAGAAGGTGAGTGACTACTCCTTCACTCAGATCCATTCCGTACTCTCCCGAGTGTGATCGCATGCGTGGCAAACACATCGTGCTGATTAGCGTCCTTGGATCACTTCACACTGTCGTTTTTATGCTGCTTCGTGTCCGCGTCCCTGTACAGTGGCCACAATTATCGCTTCGCCCACGCTATCCTCTGACGTCCGACACAAAGCCGCGACCTTGCTCAAATCGGTCCACACGGCCTACAAGTCCGACAAACAAACACGCTCAGCGTCAGCGTCGGCGTCGGCGTCGACGTCCGGAACTTCTGCCCCAATAGAACATCAAGGAGAAACCTCGGCCCGACTTACACCTCTGACGGAAGAAGAAGCTCAGAAACTCGAACAGGCTATAGAGGACGATAGGTTAGATGATCTGATCGAGGACAAGGCTGTGAGGAGTGGTCATGTGTTGAGAGTCCATGGAATCTATATGAATAAGCGCAGAGAGTATGAGATCAGGGTAGGGGAAGGAGGGCTGTTAGGGCTCTGGGATGTCAAGGAGAAGAAGTATGTGACTTAGCTATTATCGAACGTGAGGAAGGCAAGACGGAAGAGGTCGAATCTCGTCCTTGACAGGTCTGGAAGCATTATAGAAAGCCTTGTATTGTACCGGTGATCGTTACAGGATGTTTTTGGCGCACACCACCCTCCGTGTCATCATCTTAGTCGCACCATATTCGAGTCATGACATTGATGCATCATGTACAGTGTAAACACTCAACCGACCTCACCCAGCTAGGGGTCCCAGAATACCTTTACAAGTCAAGTGAAGCGAAGTCATATTCACGTTCGCATCCACATCCACAGTAACACAGCCGAATCGAACCTGGAAAGCAAATCTTGAGTAGCTTCTTCGACCTGGAAATAGTTTTCCGCCGCTACCGTACCGCCCCCTTCATGCCTAGTACACAAAGTGTTTCCTGGTCAGAGGCAGATGAGTAGCAGGTGGTGCATCGCACAGCACGCCATCGGCAGTGACCTCGTACGTCTCCGGGTCGACTACGTCCCGACGACAAATTTGCACGGAAGCGAATGAAGTCAAAGTCAGCCTTCACTCACGGTCCATCTTGTGGGCGGATGAACGGAGACAAGAACACTCAGAAGGAGCAAATTCAAATCGGAGTTAGGAGCATCACACTCACCCTCCATCCTCGGCATCGAGTTGTTGTGTTTCATATCTTTCTTGCCAATTGTTCGACAATTCTTGACAGCTTCGGCTCGCTTATTCAACTTGTAGCTGGCGATGGTACCTGCAGACGTATTCAATGCAATGAGGTGAATTAGTGAGCTCAGACACATCAGTTGCAGCTCTGAGATGCCACGCGTATGGCAGACTTACCGTTATCGATCGAGGCCTGGCTGACCCAGACCAAAGAGTTCCTCCCTGCGGCTTCAGGTTGAGCGCCCCACATAGGTCGTCCATATACCGGCTGGACCGTAGGGATCGAAGCGTTGGCGTCTCCCATTTGAGCCCAGGCTATCACACCGCTCTTGAGGACCATCTCTGGCCTGGCGCCGAAGTGCTCCGGTTTCCAGATGACCAAGTCTGCCAGGCACCCAACAGCGATCTGGCCGATCAGGTGAGACATACCATGGGTGATGGCGCTGAGCCGGAGGGTAAGCAAGTAATGTACAGCAGTCTGTGTATCAGCTTGACGTCCCCCTGAAGGCGGCGCCTCACGAGATCGCTGGGTATACTCACGGGTTAATGGTGTATTTCGAAATATATCTCTTGACTCTCTCATTGTCTCTCTTCTCACTATCGCCCTCCAGCGCGCCTCGCACCTCTTTCATCTTCGCAGCCGTTCGCCACGTTCGGGCGATAACCTCGCCGATTCTTCCCATGGCTTGACTATCGCTTGAAATCATAGAGATCGCACCGGTGTCTTGAAGGACGTCTTCCGCTGCGACTGTCTCGGCTCGGATTCGAGAGTCGGCAAATGCTATGTCCTCGGGGATGGACTTGTCGAGATGGTGGCAAACCATGAGCATCTAGAGTATTCGGACCGTTGCATAAGCTTCATACACCAAACCAGCCTGTTGATTTGACTGGTGTTCCAGCAGGGCAGAATCAGCCATCCGCACGTGGCCCACTCACATCGAGATGCTCATCCAGAGTGTTCGTAGCATAGGGTCTGGTGGGATTGGTAGAACTTGGCAGGACATTCTCTTGTTCCACGACAACGATGATGTCGGGCGCGTGACCGCCACCTGCGCCTTCGGTGTGATAGCTAAATTGGCAGCATTTCATTAGTACGCAGTGTAATGCAGTGCCGCCGGTTTAGCTTGTGAGAATCGTTGGATAGTGACGGGCTACACACGTGTGGATTGTTCTGCCCTTGACAGCTGCTAGGGTGCTCTCAACATAGCCGCTCTCGTTGAGGGTGTCGGTATGTATGTTCACCTGAGATCCATGATCAGCTCATCCCACACAGCGTGGCTTTCTTTCCCATGCATCGGAAACACATCCAAACGCGATCGAGGCACCTCGACTCACCTGAACATCGTACTCATCGCCAATGCTGAGAGCTCTATCGATTGCCTCTGGCGTACTTCCCCAATCTTCGTGTAACTTCAATCCGGCTGCGCCGGCCTCTACGATATCCTTCAAAGCCCTCGTTCCTGCATCGTTTCCTTTTCCGGTGAACGCAAAGTTGAGAGGGACTGTATCGGTCGCTGCCATCATTGTTTCCATGTAGAACTTGCTCGAAGTACATGTCGTTGCGTTTGAACCGTCTGCCGGACCCGTACCGCCTCCCACCAGGGTGGTGATACCTGATGAGAGGGCCTAAACCGAAAGGATTTGAGTCAGCACATATGATAAGATTGTTCTCCGCGGTATGTGAGGGTCACTGAGAAGAACGAGAGTTCACCTACCTCAGGCCAAAGCTGCGTGCAGATATAATGCACATGTACGTCCAGCGCACCGGCTGTGACGATCAATTTCTCGCCAGCGATGACTTCGGTATTGGAGCCGAAAATCATGCCTTCCGTGACATTGTCCATGATATCAGGATTGCCAGCTTTGCCGATCCCCGCGATCTTTCCGTTCTTCACGCCGATGTCGGCCTGTGCCCATACATGAGACGGAGCTGTCAGTCATGCTTCTTCAACAGGCCAGATTTTCGGTTGATATCGATGTTCTCCTCTAGATAGGCACATACCTTGTAGATACCGCTCCAGTCGATAACGAGCGCATTGGTGATGAGGAGATCCAGTACCTCGTCATCCGATCGATTAGAAGCCTGACCTTGCCCATCTCGGAGTACTTTGCCTAATGGAACACGTGTAACGTGCCCGTGAACGCTTGTCAGCCATCCATATGAGTAGATTTTAAGCATATTTTGCCTGGACAATGACTTCCGAGACCGATAATGGGCCAAGATTGTACTCACCACCACCAAACTTGCACTCGTCGCCATAGACCGTATAGTCCTTCTCGACTTCTACCCAAAGATCCGTATCGGCCAGCTGGACCTTGTCGCCCGTCGTAGGCCCAAACATGGAGGCGTACTGTGAATGTGTCCAAAACGGAAGGAAGCGCGGTTCAATTGGGTCAGCGATCATATAGTGAGTCCCAGCCAACGGAGAGGAGGAACAATAATCACTTACCACTTCCCTGTCCATCTCATATACCGGTGCCTCTTCCAGTTTGGTCTGCTCCTTGTGTCCAAACCCACCCTTCTCTACAAGCTCTCTGACCCTTCCATTTCTGGCTTCCTCCTCATACGGTCCAGCTCCCAGACCACTTCCGCCATACAACAACTTCTTTCCGCCAACTTGGACCATGCCCACCGTCTTCTTCTCACCGGGTTCGAACCTCACAGCTGTGCCTGCAGGTATATCCAGCCTGAATCCGTACGACAAGAGTCTATCGAATACCAATGAAGGGTTCACCTCCAGGAAAGGGTAGTGAGAGCCTACTTGGACAGGTCGGTCCCCTGCGTTCTTCACTTCCAATAGGTATCGCTTTCTGCCGACGTTGAGGGGGATCTTGGTACGTAGGCAGAGAACGGAGCCTGGAAGATGTTTGCCGACCGGGAGGGGTTCGGGGAGCGGAAAGAGATCATTCGAGGGGATAGGGAGGAAAGAGCCGTAGAGAGCGTTGTTCACTGGATGTATCCCATCAGACATTTGTATACTATATACGCAGTCACGGCTGCCAGTCTGACGATCATGAAGATTCCAAGCAGGCCCCGTTGGGTGGGTAAGATGGACATGATTCGGAGCCAAACGGCTGGAATTAGACGTCCAGGTTGGGATTGAGGGTGAGGGTGAGGGTGAGGGTGAGGACCGCCGAAAATTCACTCACAATCCCCATCATCGCTGCAGATGGGATCATGGACAGTGACCAAGAAACTGCCATCTTCAAATGTCCCTTCCACCTGGATATCATGTATCGCCTCGCCTACACCCAACATGACGTGTCTCCTGCCCAACATCTTCTTACCGAGGTCCATGAGCTCTGCGACCGAATGTTGACCATCGCGGATGAATTCGTGCAGTTGAGAGGCGATGAGGGCTACGGTTTCGGAGCGGTTTAGGATGAGTCCTCGGGCGAGTCGCCGTTGGGCTAGTGTGCCCAGTTGGGAGAGGATGAGCTTGTCCTGGTGCAGTAGCGAGTAACGGAAGAAACAAGAGATGATCAGCTCCTCTCGACCTTCAAGCGATCGCTTGTTACGTTCAGCGGCATGAGATAACCAAGGCTCAGAGTGAGATACCGCCGACTCACCTGCTCACGAGGGAGAAGACGCATAATGACAATACTCTACCTCTCCGTAATAAATCCGAAGCGAGAGGCGAGACTGATTCACCGACACACCTGGATGATAGGATCAATCGACAGCGGAATCGAAGCGAATGACAGAGCCGTTGCGTGTACAGCTAGCGAAATGTTATCACCTTATAAGTCTGTCGGTTTGCCTTCGGTTCGTACGCTTGCTTTCCTTCCTTTGATAGTGAGCTTACAAGGGAGAGATAAGCTAGAACCGGTCACTGACGACACTGATTTGAATCCAAGTTGAATGCAGATCACGATGAGGATTGTTGGTGTGTGAGCACATATATATCATATATCATAGGCTATGAAGCAAGCGTAGCCGCATGGGATCCTCACACCCCATATGCATGTCACTCTTGCCGTATCTCTCTCACCCGTCAAAAGATAAGGAATCCCACTAATAAACAGTCCGTGCCTGAAAGGGTGAATCGATCCGATTGGCCGGGTCACCCAGCAACAGACAAGCATACATGCACCCCACTCGCCCCACAGTCCACAAACGAACGTATATCTTGAGAACGAGTCATGCATAAGTGACAGGATAACTAGACATACTGAGACCATTGCTGTTGTAGGCTCGACTGCAACTGGGACTGGGACTGGCACTGGCACTGGGACAAATGAATGAATGCAAAATAGTGATCGTGATGAATACTGCTTATGTGTATATATGATATGAGTGTACGTATATGCGTAAAGTCGTGTTATGATTGATATAGAGGAGGCAACAGAACAAGACAGAACATAGGGAGAGAGGGTAGCAGGTGTAAGTGCGAAAACGTCTGCGACTGCGATTACTGAAACAGGTGTACTCCGATTGTCCGTACCAGGTCGCTCCACTTGACCTAAGAAAACCTCGACATCACTAATCAATCCCGCTGAATTTGTTGGTCGATAGTGTCCCCGTCATTCTTCCGTTTTCAGCTAGTTCTCCATGTTGTATTCGCCATCCACTCCAGCAGCGAATGGTTCTCTGAGCATCGTGCTCACATGAAGAAGCTAGCACCGATGGCGACAACACCGAGCGCAAGACCGATCACATCGCCTCGGGCGACCGATCGTCCAGCAGCGGAGCTGTTGCCTGATCCGGACGAGGCGGAGGCGGAAGCCGAAGCGGACGAGCCCGAGCGGGAAGCCGAACCGGTAGCTGATCCAGTGGCGCTGCCTGATTGGCTGGCCGAGGCGCCAGAAGCAGAAGCAGAAGCTGAACCAGAAGGAGCTGCGGAAGAAGAGGTGGAGTTTGAGCTCGATGCGGAACCGCCGGTCAGAGCGTAGCTCATCTTCTGCCATGAGCCGCCAGAGGGGACCGTGTAGTCGCTGTTGATGACATTGTTGTAGTAGTAGATCTGACCCGTAGTGTCGATTTGAACAAGGTCATAGGGGGACGCGGCGTAAGAAGCGGCCTTGTCCTGGGAAGTAGGGGCGGAGACGGTCTGGGTAGAGTTGATGATGTCGGTAGCGAAAGGAGCACCTGTGGTGACAGTGTAATCACCCAGGTCGGTCCAGTGAGTGGCAATGTAGGTGTTTGAGAAATCGTTGGGCACAAAGACCATCGAATAAGGAACGTTGTCGCTTTCATTGGGGATGGAGATGGCCTGACCCGCCGAATCGGGGAAAGCGGTTCCAGAAAATTTCTGAGCATCGGGTTGGAAGTACGCGTAGTGGACTACGAAGAGGTTCGCCGAGCCTGCAGCGGTACCCGGTACGCCGAAGTAGAAGACGTGGTTGGCAGCTTGGGCAGCGGTGACTGTGTATCCTGTCTCAGTGAAGCTGGGACTCGAGACGGCTTCCCACGAGAGAGCATTGGAAGAAGCCGCGTTGGTGACGCTGCTCATGTCAAGCTGGTAGAGCCCAGACCCGGTGGTGAGGGTGAAGATGACGTTGGTGTCGTGGTCGAGAATGGAGGATGATCGCGAGTTGCCAAGGTCTGAAGGAGCGCCGGAAGTGGTCTGGGAAGACCACGAATCTGACGCAAAGTTGTAGATGTAGATTTTCTATACCCGTGTGCGAGACGAACGTCAGCTAGATTCCAAAGGCGCCTCATGCTCTAGAAGGCACAGACAAGACTCACGCTCAGATCGCTGCTGTCACCACCGACAACATACATGGCATTGTTGGTCTGAGAGAGAATACATTGCGCATTGTCGCCGGTCCAAGGGCTAAGGAAGAAAAAAGTCAGCTTGTCCTTGGGAAGCATCAGGCGGGGACGGACGCAGAAGCTCACGGTCTGCCAGAAGTAGTGAGAGGCGATACGGAAGGTTCTATACCATTCGCGAAGATCGGCAAAAGTCAGCACGTCTCAGACTGTAAACGAACGATAGTCGTGTGATGACGAATGGTCTACTGCTGTGTAAGATGTTACTCACGTGCCCAAGAAGAATTCGAACCGAGCTTGACATCCTGGTCACCGCCAAACGCGTACAGGTTCCAGCTCGCATCGAACTGAACGCACGGGACGGCGTTGACGTTGAGGGCGAAAGCCGAGAGAAGGGAGAAGAGAGCGACGGCGAGCATTGTTATTTCTGTGTGTATGTTGTGAAGTCAGATCAAAGAAAAGCTAGAAATCGAAGTAGGTGGTAGAACGAGGGTGAAAAAGGTTGAATTGATAATTGTCTCCGACAGCCAAAATTGCGGGAAGAGCTGTCTGGGTACAAGCGTTTGTCGGGGTCGGAGCGAAGATGAAGGGGTACAGCCGAATTGCGTCGATCTGTTGACAGAATAGGGGTGTGATGCGATGGTATAATTCAAGATGAAAGGATCGAAACAAAAGACAAAGACAAGAAGTACGAACAAGTTGATGATGGGATGCGGGATGTGGGATGCTGAACACGAGATGCGAGATGCGAGACCCGTTGTTGTGTATGATTGGAACTGTGGCCAGGCTTGAAGATGTCAGATGTAATTATAGCTATAAGTTATTAAGTTATAGCTGCACAGCAAAATCAAGGACGCGCTTCACCCTCACTCACACCCTTACTAGTACCCCTTTACCGCATCGTTCGCCGTCACAGATCACCGTTCACCGTTCACCGGTCACATTTCTCCGATCGCACACATACTACGACTGCGCTTTAGCCTTCTTTGCGCGTTCTTTGTACAGCGCTACAGTGGGGGCCCTTCGCAAGCCACGCGAAACCCATATGGCTTCCCAGCATTCAAGTATCACCGACAGTCCCGGCGAGTGGCACATACCACTCTATAGTAGCATGCACTTAACGCGTTGATAGAGCGTGCTACTGCTGGGTGGTTGCAACAGAATCGTTCATGGCCATGGAATGCCATGTTGATGTTCAGCAGCTTACACTATATCTGCACCTAGCGAAGCCTTCGATTCAACTGTCGCCAGACTTATCAAAAGGTAGCATCAGCACAATGTCAGACCCCACCGCCATCGCCCAGCAATTCACCCGTATGTAATGTCATTCAACCATATCTCCTCTATTCAACAAGAGCACTAAGAGGATGGGGAAATGAAGTGAGCAGGAGCTGATGTCATGATGAAATGGACTGTTGGGCCCTCCATACCCGCAGAGTTCTACTACCAGCAGTTCGATTCTGATAGGAATGGACTCGCTTCCCTCTACGTACGTACCGATCGTGGCCCTCCAGCTCGGAATGGTGCTTGGTCCATGATACGTGGGCGAACGACGAGCTGATCTGAGCTTTTATCTCTCTGCTCCACCCCATTGTCAACGGGATGTAACCTTCATATCGATGACGCTGTCAATGAACCGTGCTCTGGCGGGACGCGACACACAGCGAGACACCTCGATGCTCACCTGGGAGTCTCAGCAGATCCAAGGATCACCAGCGATCACCGAGAAGCTTGTGGTGAGTTGCGCGTGGCGTGGGCATAAGCACCTCGTAATGGATACGAAAACATCCAAGACGGGGCGCACTTGATTGTCGAGCAGTAATACGAGGGCTATACGATATCAGGAAAGAGGGATCATCACGGATGGGGGGAATAATGGCTAATTTATCTTCGATTGTCGCTAATGTATCACGACACTCCTTCGCCTCTTGTCCATCTCGATCACATCCTCGTGATATCCATGTACACACTCACCACGATCACCGCACATCTATGTGACGTTCCTGCCAATACCTTATGACCTCTCATGACCACGAACACGCGCACATTTACGTTTACATACGCAGAACCTCCCCTTCCAAAAAGTGCAACACAAAATCGTCACCATCGACGCTCAGCCTTCATCCCCTTCTACCGCCTCGCTCATCGTCCTCGTCACCGGTCAGCTCTTGGTAGATGACGGACAGAACCCTCTGCAATTCACCCAGGTCTTCCACGTGAGTAGGACCTTTCTGTCCGAGCATGCTACCTTCATTCTCATATGTCTTCGAGGCGTGTTGGAGATTGGAAGGGTTCTTGTCAGCGGTATAGGTGGGAAGGAGCTAGGTGAATCGGAGGTAGAGGCCAGTGGGAAGGACCAAGGAGGAGCAGGGCGAACTGCTGCAATCGATATTTGCAGGCCGAGGTGTCAGTGGAACAGCCGCATGTCGCTCTTGTAAAGAAGGAAAGCAAGGGAGGCAGGGAACAAGACGTGCTGCTTCAGGCAGTAATTGTCCTAAATCAAGGCTATTGCAGACCAATACTTTCTGCGGGGCCGAGCCCGACTACAGAGAGTGGACAATCTGGTCCGCAACGATCGCCAATTGCAAGCCGTGCACCCGCGCACGCAAGGCCCGACAGACAAAGACATCTTGACTGACATTCTGTGGTATGATCTTTGCCTCGCACAGCTCATGCCCGAGGGTTCTAGCTACTTTGTCTTCAACGACGTCTTTCGACTGTGAGTGTAGTGTCTCAGATCTCAGACCGTCTCTCCCACGTCCACGCAATGTGGTTATATATATGCCAGCAAAGAGCACCAGAATCGCCCTCGTGCGATGCATCACTCGCACTTGCACACCTCGTGGACGACGCTCTTATTCTGCTTGGCGAGATCTCACGCTGAGCTAGACTGGATTGATTGACATGTCTCTTTCTTCTACCAGCAACTACGGATAAGCCAGTGCTTCGAAGTTATACCCTCACTCCATACCGACCTCACATGCACCGTATCGAAGGTCATGTTTGGGCGTTGATTAAGACGACGCAAGTCGCGAGGAGGAGGAATTCACGATATGAAGATTTGGCGCCAAGGGGATGTCTCATTATTTCTTTTCCTCTATCGCGGTCATCAGGCCAAGCCATTTTTTAATTCGCCTCGGGTCGCTTGCTTCTTTATGCATACATAATATGTCACACTGCGGAGATCGCGACCAGCATCAGACGCCGAGTGCAGTGCATCGTGCATCGGAATACTTCGACTCCCGTGCTCCCCCTCTCTCGCTTTTCTCGCGTCTACTCGGACTGGGTGGTCCTCCATCCCAGATAGCTAGCAGTACCCCTGGAGACCACGTATGGTATGCGAAGAACAGAACGATCCCTGTGATGTAATTTTGCACTCGCAGCCCCGGTCCCCGTCCTGCGAGATGACACAATTGCGCCATCCTCCAAACGTTATCATCTTAACTTCCATTCCATCGACCAGAAAGTCTGTCTCTGTCACATATCGGGATGGTACAATGTCCAATGCATATGATAACGTAGAAGCCAATCCAACCCCCATTATACCCCATGAACTCCATTCCGTCGATCCTCAACCCATTTACCGACCCACTCCGAGATCCGACCCACATTCTCCTCAATCTCGTCGTCCCCTTCCCCGCTCGAACTGAGCTCAACGATGATTTCGGCATCGTACGAATCGCGCGTCTCGGAGAGACAGGTCTCCATGATTTCGGCGGTGACGTTCTCGGTGACTTTCTTCTCAGAGTAATTTCTGTGGACCGCACCGTGGACGCGGATGCGATGGTCGAGGCGAACAGGCGAACCAGGATATGAGAGAGTGACGAGAGGAAGAACAGGTAATGTCAGCTAGCTGTTACCCAAGCCACAAACGGCTCAACACGATAGGGACATATTGATCTCGTCCCGATGTGTCGAAGGTCGCCCACAGCACTCGAACGGACTGTGTGAATCATAAGATGATGGGCAGATGCTGATACATGGCAGACAGGACGAAATGGGTCGAGCAGGATAAGGGGATTTGGCTATCGGACCAAAATCACGGCGCTTGCTCCTGCCTAAAAGCTGAAGCATCCAAATCACGCCGAGGCCCCAGCTTACCTTGATGTCAGTCGTTCATGCAGTACGCCGTTGTCACATGTCAACACTACCGCCAGATCTACCCATCGTTCGGGAAATAATGAGGGATCATGATGGTCGAGGATGAACCCTGCCAAGGGGGGGGGGGGGGGGGGAACCAGACAAGGATTAGCAACGGTTCAGGCCGACTAGACTCCCCTGCATTCCAACTAGATGTCCACAGAGCAGACCGCATAGTATATGCCCCGTTCTACGTGGCTCGAGCCATCTTTGTCTCATGCAATGAGCGCTCGTTCCCCCACTCACCAGTCTCAGCAGGCCCCTCTGCAGGATTTACGACCCCTTCCAGATAATCCAACAACCTCTCCTCATCCACCACCCAGCAATTCCACTCCTCGTCCCAGCCTTCGTGAAACCCGTGCTCTTTCACAATATCGCCAATATTCAGGTGCTTCATCTGGGTCGTTGTCTCGGCCAGTTCTTGCGACAAGAGCTGAGAGTGGAGGGTCTTGCCTGTGCCAGGCGTACCGGTTATCAGGACCACTGGGAATCTTCGAGCGTGGTGGGTTGTCATTGTTGTTCTAACACGTCTTGATTCTTTGTCTATTTCTTCAAGGTCCGAAAGATAATGAATGTATTCTTTGTGATGTGTGAGATGTGTAGTATCTTGCTCGACGTGAAATGGTTCAAGAGTGCATCCCTTCGAACCAAACGTGCATATCTCGGCTCTCTGTGGGATGTCGATCAACTTTTTCTTTCAGCCGGCGGCGATCTCCGCTCTGGCCCAATTCAAAACAACATAGCCTTGAGTGGCAAGAAAGTGGCAACTACAGTGCCAGGTACTCGAGCAATGTCTGAACTTACGAGACTGCATGATACAGACACAGTACAATTAGGAGAATGACCATCCTGTCTTACACTCGCGTCTGGTGAGTCCCTGTCCCCTTTTTCGGCAGCGATCCAGGTCGAGAAGAAACAGTCGAATTTTCGGCGCGAGAAGGGCGTCAAGTGCTCAATCTCAATCAAGCTTAGAGGCAAAGGCCGTGTCCGCGTGCTCGGATGGTCGTGCCGAGGAGGGACCGTGAGAGACACGCTCCTGTGATGAGAACCAAATGCAAACACCTGATGCGGCTTGGCTCACAGCCAGTCCCGGGACCTCGCATTCTTTGACCTTCTTGAAGGACCTTCTCAGCGCTAGTGCAGTCTTTCCCCTTTGGAGCTACGAGTATGAATCGAGACCTCGATAGCCTTGCAATCAAATATTTACGATGTCTTTCGACCGATGCGCTGTACCCAATTGTATCTACCAAGTGTTGGCCGCCCTACAGCCTTGCATCTGTTGCAAACAGGATCACTTCTTCGAGCATTTCATCCCTGATCAACATGGTTGTCCGCGTCCCCAACCCAAAAGCGGGCCGGTTCGTGCATTGTTCGGGGGCTGGGAGCCAGAGGTTCGTGATAGCTCGTGAACGCGTTGTAGCCAGGCTAAGACGATAAAGCTGAAGACCCCGTTGTTTGCTACGCATAGGTCCCCCAATTGATGTCTTTGCTTCACGCTGACGAGATTAGAGAAGAAGTCCAGGCCCTAAGACCAGGCTACGTGGTCTCCCATGTCCACCTCCATTCGATCGTGAGCGACTTCGCTTTCACCTTCCCAGGCATATGCAACTACCACGTCAACATCGAGTTCGAAGATGGCTCGCTGTGGATGATGCGGATCCGACGATGGAATCTCCATCGAATGCCTGCAGCAGCACTCTGGCTAAACATCGAGAGCGAGGTGGCTGCTTGTCGACTCCTACATGCTGCAGGTCTGAAGGGCCTATGGCATATCTTCCGCCCATGGACAGCAAGTGTAAGTGAGAACGCTCCCACTCATGTTCCGTTAAATGCGAGGCATATTGTATGACGATTACTCTCGCGGTCTCACCCTGTACATGCGAGTTGGTACACCACAAGCTCATTTACTGCTACCAGGACTACGTTGACGGTCAAGCTTGGGACCCTTTGTACTATCGCAAAAGGAGGCAAACAACCGACCTGAACGACAAGACAATCGACCATGTCCGAAGCGTAGCACAGTGATTTCTTTGCATGGAGAAAATGACTTTCCAGCAAGTCGGCAGTCCCGCGTTTGATCATGCATCTGATCGCTCTGCACATCCGACAATCAAGATTGGCGCTCACATCGAGCGAAGGCCGGCTTTCGTTGAGCAACCGTACTATCATGGACCATTCATGACCTCGAAAGAACGCTGGATCAGCAGTATCGACACGCGCCTCAGACTCCTCCTGCGACGGAAGCTGATTGAGCCTCAATGGGTGGTCAATTTGTACTTGGCTTTGCTTGAAGTAAGGAGTCTAGTGGAGGGCTGCGCCGAGATGTCGAGTCCAGGTCCATTCTATATCAAGCATGACGACGATCGAGGCGATCACATCCGAGCTTTGGAGGACGGGACCGTGACGGGCGTCATCGACTGGGAATGGTGAGGCTCCTCTCGGCGCCTGTATTGCAATTGCATGGTTGTTAGCCGAGCGTGCTGTTTCCCCCAACGTGATGTAGGGCTTACACTACTCACAAGGAAGAAACGTTTTGTTCTCCGATCGGTTGGGCCCATAAACAGTTCCATTCTTGGAAAAATGACGCCCTATCCAAGGAGGAGATTTGCCTGTTGGATGCCTTCAACGCTGCCGCAAGACCAGATCTTGCTTAATGCGTCAGAGGCAGCCGAAAATACCACCGGCTGAATTTTTCCATGAGATTCCCAAATGCCGCGTATCAGAGTCACAACGCTCTCCGAAGAGCCTTCCTGGGCCAACCGGACAACCTGCCTGATCAGCCGCAAGCGAAGGAAGAGTGGTTAACTCCCAAAAAGGAGGAGTACAAATATGATGAAGGGTTGAAGTGATTGTTAGCGAGTCCTGTCATCCATCAAAAGGAGCCGAGTGCACAAGGAGGGACGACTGTATCCGCTTAGTTTGACCAAGATAGAGAACCGGATCACCTAGGTATTACACATATGCGACCTCAGGCTACAATGCCGATGGAGGTCGTCTATTAATAGATATGATAGATAGGGAGAGTTCCGATAAGGTTGAGGAATTTTTGTGTACGATTTCTTGTTCACTGCATGTCTACGAAGCGCCGGTCTATTGCGAGGTTCAGAAATCATGCTGACCCATATTGCACACGTCCTACATCTGATAAGCTGAAGACTCCATTGAAAAAATGCATGGCAGCTGCATTGGTGACTGGTTACTCCTCTCCGGGCTTCTGGCTCTGCACCTCGGCTACCTCCTGACCGTTGACCACGGCCTGAACGGTGGACTTGCCAGGGAGCACCATGGTAGGCGGCAGATGAGTCAGAGGGGCAAGAAGGGAGGCAGCAGCGCTTCGAGCGTTTTGTTGGAGGACCATGCTGCAAGTGGAAAGAAAAAGTAGTCAGCTTCGGCCATAGAGTCTACCATTGACATTTGTCGAAAATAAGCAGGAATAAGCAGGACATGTAGACTGAATGCTAGGATGATAGAGCTGATGGTCAACACTCACTCCATGATGACGATGGCAGCCATGGTCTCGACGATAGGCACGGCTCGAGGAACCACGCAGGGGTCATGTCGGCCCTTGGCGGCAAGTACACCGGATGAACCGTCGTATCGAGCGGTGGCCTGTTCTTGGGCGATAGTAGCGGGGGGCTTGAAGCCGATTCTACGATAGCCAGTATAGTTAGTGACGAGTATCGGGTATGTTATCAGCACATTGCGGCTGTCGAAGCGCCATATTGAGCGAGTGAGAGCTCAGCCGCCAGAGAGGGGCCTACTCACCGGAAGTAGATGTCCTCTCCGTTTGAGATACCACCCTGGATACCACCACTCCAGTTCGTCTCGGTCCTGAGCGTCTTCTCTCCTGTTCTGGGATCAACGCCCTCGACGAAGGGGTCGTTGTGCTGACTTCCGGGGAAAGTGGTTCCTCGCAGACCAGAGCCGATCTCGAAAGACTTGGTGGAAGGGATAGAGAGCATAGCGTGGGCAAGGACAGCCTCAAGCTTGTCGAAGCATGGCTCGCCGAGACCGGCAGGGACTCGTCGAATCACACAGGTTACTGAACCACCGAGGGAGTCATCTCGAGCCTTGGCGGCTCGGATGGTCTAAGCGACGGGGGTATGAACAGCATGTTCCATCAGCTTTCCATTCGGGACCAACTCTCGGGGAACCGTCAGGTCGAAGAAATTCTGGGTGCACAAACTCACCTCCTCCATCTTCTGGCTGGTAGCCTTGTGAGGACATCTAGTAATCTCCTTGTCTACTTCTTCCCTAGTGACAGACTTGACCAAATCCATGTACTCCTTTCCGAGAACCTCGTCCTCCTCCTCGGCGAAGGGGAGGGCGACTTTCCCTACACTAGCGACGAAGGCTACAATCTCAATCCCGTATGCTTCCTTCAGATACTTCTCCGCGATGGCTCCAGCGGCTACTCGACCAATGGTCTCTCGGGCGGAAGCTCGACCACCACCAGAAGAAGCTTTGAGGCCGTACTTGGCGAGGTAGGTGTAGTCGGCGTGAGAGGGTCGAGGGTAGAGGTCCGTCTCGGCGTAGTCATGGGGTCGCTGGTCCTTGTTGTGCACGAGGAGACCGATGGGTGTACCAAGGGTCACGCCGTGTTCGGTACCGGATTGTACGTGTACAGTGTCGAACTCGGATCGCTATAGTACGTCAGTCAGGCAAATTCCTGATCAGCTCGGATCACTCCGTCCATCCGTTAGCACACGATTGTTACTCACCGCGGTCGTGATATCGCTCTGTCCGGGTCTTCGTCGAGAGAGTTGAGTCTGGATATCGGCTTCAGTCAAGGCGAGTCCCTATGATGATCACAAGCGTCTCGTCTCGTCAGCCTCATCATCATGGACATCACTGTGAATTGGAAACGTCAAAAAGGGTGCAGATCAGATCAACGCACAGGAGGGACACCATCGATGATGCAGCCGACGCTCTTGCAGTGCGACTCGCCGTAAGTGTGTACTCTGTAGTTCTTGCCGAAGGAGGACATGGCGTATACCTTCTATATCTCTGTGTTATTTATGACAAAGTTTGAAAGACAGACAGAAATCAAGAGATATCTCGAGGTCGGATCATGTAGGAAGAAGGATGTTGGATGGCATCTCATGAGCAGTGTTTTTCGGATTGAGTCAGAGTCAGAGAACAAAAGTCGGTTTGGTGCGTGCCTGATGAATCCGCCGAATCGACCGCTGCCGTACCACGATCGAATTCAACCAATCCTTGGACATTTCATCGATCCCGCCCTCATTGAATCAGCTCGTGAGACTTCCTGGAACATCACCCTGCAGATCATCTCGGACGAATCGAGTAGAGCCGGCTCGAGACTGAAGCTTTGCTGCGAGATGCCTCGACCAGGTCAAGCAAAGTACCGCCGTCAACGAGAATTGGCTCAAGCGCAAGCGGCGGCTGAAGCAGAAGCTTCCGCGTCAACTTCAACCGCTACACTGTACGGAACGAACGAGCATAGAGCTACTTATACATTCCAGCACGACCCTTACGACGAGCAAGGGGACTACTGTCAGTACGACGAAACAGCTGGATCTAGCTATGGCTATCACAATGGAGGACGTGAAGGAGATGGCGGATATGACAATCTGGAGCTAGATGATGATGATGATGATGATGAAATGGAAGAAGATAATGGTAATGGCGGCAGTGGTACTGGGAAGCGACAACCGAGGGCGCAATGTCTACCTATAGGAGAACTACCGCTCGATTTCGATGGGATACCAACCGACGGATCACAGTACCTCGCAATGGTGATCAAAGCCAACGAAGATCTGCCATTTGTGAAATCTGTCGATAATCCTTATAAGAGGGTATGTAGCCCATCGAAACAGACACGGGTATCGACTTCAACAGGAGGAGGAGCTGGACCATCGAGACACCCTGCTCTACCGAAAGAGAGCTGGGGAGAGCTGTTCCCAACCCATTTCAGGGGTTACAAGAAGGTGTGTCGAAGCATATTGCCTCGCTCCGTATTGCTATACATCGAGTTGGCCCTTTCTGTGAATATCAATGGCTGACGAGCTGATCAATCTATCTGAACAGAACGTCCTATCCCGACTACCTCCCACGTCGCTCCTACCCTATCCCTCGCACTATCCCCCATTACCCAACGCTAGCCATCGATCAGAATGGTACGCTTTCGTCAACGGGTACATCACCGGGCAAGGCAAAGGCAAAGGCAAAGGGAAAGAGAAAGAGAATGCGAAAGCGAATGGCCAGCTCAAGCTTTCTTCGAAGAGTGTCCCAGCTGTGCAAGCATCGTCAACCATGATGGACGAAGAAGAAGCTATGAACGCCGGTCCGGCCCCAATGCCGGCCTCGGTGCAGGATCAGGTGGACCCTATGGCCGATATGGAGGTGGATATGGAGATGGACATCGAAGACGACGAGGAGCAAGAAGAGAAGGCCGAGCAGGAGGAAGTGGAGCAAGAAGTGAAAGGTGCCCTGAGGAAGACTAGTAAGGGCAATGAAAGGCGGATTGGCGAAGAGAGGGAACCGCTTGTCAGCGTGATTCAGAGACTGAATTCGGTGAGTGCTGGCTAGATGAGCTTGATGTGCACACCATAAGGCAGGCCCGCACCTGTGTCGCTTCCATCATCTCCAATCTGATCTGCGAAAGCTGTCGATCATGGCCCTCGCCGGAAGCGGGCTCAATTTTGTCACTGATTTTGGTATGCTGTACTCCCTCAGACACAAGCCATTGTGATTCTGTCACATTTCGCCTATTGGCTCACTGAGCTCGTCAACCAACTTCCTTCTCCTATCCCCGACTCGCCGGACTTTGAACCCACTCTTCTTCCCACACAACCCGAAGACCCATCCGACACTACCAGCACCACCAGCAACGGCGGCGTCAGATCCGTAAAACCACCTCTAAAGCGTCGCGACGTGATCTCTTCAAATTATTTCAACTGGATCTTCGCCCTCCTCTTGATCCTAGACGATCATCTTTCCTCAGACCAGATTTCCATCCTGAGAGATCTCGCTCGGAGCGCTATGAAAGTTGCAGGATACAGATGGGTGACGGCCGTCGTTGCCAGGGATGTAGGGGACGGGTGGGTCTTGGGTGGTAATTGGAAGGCTGCGCGGGATAGTGATCACAGGGGTACACGCGAGGTCGCGATTCCACCTGGAACTGAAACAGGAACTGAGAATGGCTTGATCGGCCCGCAGATACCTGCGGCACCCGTACACGGCGACGCAGGACAGGAAATCAGTGCAGCAGCAGGAGCAGCACAAGTCAACGGAGACGTGGAGAAGCGAGAAAGGCAGGAGAGCGTAGATGACACGCTCGCAAAATGCTGGTTGATCGTGCACTCCGTAGCGACGGGGTGGGGCCAGCGAGATCTGCTTGAAGAGCTCGAGACGCTGTTCACGTGATACGTGATATTCATGCATTGGCTGAACCTCCGGTCCAGAGAGAAGAATCGTCCATGTCCGTGCTGTACGAGTTGCATTGTATGAAGGCAAAACACCCATCACATTACCGATCATAGTCGATGGTCTATGCTTTGTCTGCGATCATTGACTTCAGAATATAGCTGACCACCACAACAGTATCATCCAGAACGAAGATATCGCGAGCGCACTCCTTCCTCCATGCCCCTTCCTTACTCGGCAGCAGAAAAGCAGAAAATTTAACATCCGGCTTTGTCGTACGCAATTACGCTCATTGCGTTCATTTCCGCCGGTGAGTGACATCAGGTCCTCGACTGAAGCATTGAGTGGTTCTCCCACCACGAGAAAAGCGTCAACCGAGTAGAAATGCATGGGTGCATAGTAGATGTACAACAGAACTATTATTGTTGTCTTGATAATCGATGAGGGATTGATGATTGACTAACTGATGGTACAACAAGGCTATCCAATTCGTAGTGTGATGCGATCCGATCCTGTCCTGACTCTGAATTTTCCAATAATTCCCATTACCTGGCGAAAAACTGGTGTCGAGGGAGAGTGAGTGTATGGTGAACTATCATGTACGACATAAAAGTTCTTGCGATGGTCCCGGCGGCCCGGCGATTTTATAGTGTCCTTGTCACGAAGAGCTTCACGTTTAATTACGCGTCGGCCCTCAACTTCATCCTAAGCAATCTCAGAAGCCAATCCTGCTCCCAGACAGCCACTCCAACCGAAGCCGGTCTGAGCGGTGTCATCTCCCTTCCGCTGCCCGCGACGGAACCGAGACTTGCGTGACCATGCCCATATCCGTATCCATAGGTGTTATTACCCGCACCCGCCTCAGCTGACGGGGCGAGACTATCCCCTCCGATGGAGCCGAATCTCGACCTGGCCAGAGACGATCGCCTAGGACCGTTGTTCGCGCCGGTGTTGCTACTGCTGCCGTGGCCGTGGGGAATACGGGAAGAGCCAGCTCGGTGGACGGCTGAGATAGCCTGGAGTGACGACTGCCTTGAATGTCCGCCCTGATTGTGACCGTGCGCATGGCCAGAATCCGATCGATTCTCTTCTGCCTCCGCCGATTTAGGAGGGAAGGTGAACCCGCCAAACATTGTCGCGGTGCCAACCTCGTCTGCATGCTGAGGCTGAGGTGAAACGAGCGGCGTTTGGTCCCTTGAGTGGATGTGCGAGTGAGGGAAATCGAATTGTACTTTCGAAGATCGTCGTTGAGGTGGATACGACGAGCCTGACTCGCTCGTTTCGGCCGTGTAGAGCTGGTCCATCTTGGCCGCCGCGGTGATCTTGGGCGCCATGACACACGCGTTCTGGGCTCGGAACAGAGAGAAGGGCAGCCACTTGTCGGTGAACGTATTGACGGCAGCATCATAGTTGGCGTAGAAGATGACGGCGTATGGCGGGATGTATGAGCTGACGGCGCGTTTCGTCCCACCTGGAGTCAGGGGGATCAGCATCGGGTGCAGAGTAAGTCGGGGTAAGATATGCTCCATGTCTTCCGCCGTCAACATCTCATCCAACATGGGCACGATGGCTCGTTCCAGAGCTGAAAGCAGATTAACCACGCGCTTGGAGAGCATTTGTTCGGTACCTGCCGTCATGTTTCGGCTGATGATCGACAAGATTGTCATGCCCTCAAGGAGAGCCACTGCCTCGCCGATTTCTTCGACGGTGCCGCTAAGAACGTCATCGTCGGAAGACGGTAGACCAAGAGAGCACACCTCCCGCATGGGCAGTTGCGATCTCATATCCTTTTCCAGCAAGATCCGCAGTCCGTCGAAAGGAGTAGCCTGGACGACCGCTACACCGGCGTAGAGCTTTCCAGGCTGAAGTCGGGTCTGGAGGGTTGAGTCGCAGAAGCCTCGCATATCGTCCAGGAGAGGCATGGTATGCTCAAATGGCACGGAGAGCGTCTTGTGCAGAGTAGTAGCTACGGCTTGGGGATCGGCAAAGATGAAATGCCTTGACTCGAGATCCGCTCGCTCCACTGCCGACAAGACTCGGCGGACTAAGAAGATCAGTTGACCTTTCGAAACGGTATCGTTGCTGTTGTGCAGCTTGACCCAGCCACTGCAGACGTATAAGGAGGGATGATCAGCTGAAAGGTGTTCCATCTGTTTGCAAAAGCAAGATTGACTCACGTTGTCAGGATCTGATCATACAGGACACCGAGACGAGAGATGCCATCGGCCTGCCCCAGGAGTCGAACAGCAAGCTGGGATGACGAGACCGTGAATCGTTCCAAGAACTTGGTCAGACTGACCGGTGGTCGACTGTTAGTAGTTGCAGAAGTGGTGTTGTTGGTGATCATGGATCCCCTTCTGATGTCAGCCAGGGATGCTGCCAGTACTGACTCGCTCGTATGGCTCTTGGTAGCATCGGTGGATATGACGGGCTGTATAGGAGCGAGACTGGGATTCTTCCAAGTCCAAGATAGTTTGAGTGCCGATACAAAGGCGTCGTGACCAGTGCTAAGGTCCATTCCGAGCACGGTCGAGTCGCTTGAGACTGAGTGATTGAAGGAGCGCTTCGAATCGGGCACATCGCCACCAGTGAGCGAGGCGATATCGCACATGGGCAATGTTCCGTCGAGCGAGTTGACGAGCACGCGATCTCGGTCGTCCAGCAGAACGGCGGCAACTACGACTCTCCTTCGGCGAGCACGCTCCCGACGTTGATTGAGCGAATGGAGCAAGAAGAAGATGGCACACGCGATGCAGGCCGAGAAGGCTAAGGCAGCGACGATACCGGTGATGACAACGTTGGTGCCGGTCAGTTTGCTGTGTCGGCTGATTCCTCGACCTACGGGCCAGGCGTATAGGGTGCCCATCATACCTATTATGTTCGCACAACGCGTCATGTCAGCATATCGCTTGATGAGCCTGTGTCTGCCGAACAACTTACCACAGAAGTGCATGCATGTCACAGCAACGGCCAGGATGAGGGCGACACAAATCTTGGAAAACCAGGTATGCTTGAGTTTCGGTCGAAGAATGATGAACATGATGTACAGCGCAATGATGACAGCACCACAGGCGATGATGATCGATCCAACGACATAAGATGGCGTGTAGGCGATATACGGGAGGCCAGTGATGGAAGCTTGTCCGATGTAATCTGGACGATATTGTCAATACCTGTCATAAAGGGCGCTCATATCGACTCACGCATTCCAGCCACACCACAACCAGCGATGGTACCAGTAATGAGGATCTTCAGGACCTCGGTGAAAGTAACGACATCCAAGCCAAGAAACATCCCGATCCTCGTCCACCTGGTCGTCCGGCCTACAAGTCGTACTTTCTTAGTGCGCTCGGAATGCTGATCCGACCGACTATTATATGAGCCGAGCCGGGCGATGATGGATCGAGGAGTGACCTCGACCGCATTCTTTGCTTCGTACGAGGATCTCTTCGAATGTTGAGAAGACGTGGTAGCAGGCTCTAGATCACCCTCGGGTAGGGATTGGATTCTAGCCAGGGTCGAAGAGGGACCACTATACGATGGTCGGTCTCGGTGAGCGACAAGCATGTTATTTGGCAAAGAGGCACGTCGACGGTCGGAATGATAGGTCGGAAGAGACTCGGTACCGGCAGCTGACGAGAGATCTTGCAGAGGAAGAGCGGAAGACGACCCGGACGACCGGAAAAAATTAGGCATAGCGTTGTAGTCTGGCTCCACCTTGGGTGGGAAATCGAATCCGGGAGTGAAAACATGGCTCGTCGGTTCGGCAGGGTTCGAGGTGGTAGATCCCCGTCGAGAGCTAGACGCATATATGACTGGTAAAGGGGTAGCCAAATGACCGTGAGATCCATTCGGATTGATGATCGATGGCGGTCTGGAGATCGTACTGGTGGGCGTCGATGCTCCTGCCCTTCTCTCGAGCTCCATTCGTACAGCATCTTTGCCGAATCGGAAGTCGAGCTCTTTCAGAGCTTCATCATCGCCAATGATATCGTCACTTCCTGCGGTGCGAGGTGAGTAGAGTCCTTGAGCCTCCTCTTTCCATCCCATGTCCTTGCCGAGGCCGGATAACTTCTCCTTGAGAGACGTTCTTCGTGGAGCCTGTTCGCTGTCCATCAATGACCACTTCGCAGCTTGTCCCGCCTGGTTGAACAGCGCGCCAACACCCATTGTACCTCTCCTCACGATCTTCTGGTGTGACTTCTTCCATCTGCCGTAATCGTCCGCTTCGGCCTTCGTGGGACTCCCTCGTCTCTTCATCTGATCTTTCCTCCTTTGCCCGGGCAGAATCAACCAGTCCTTCAGTCTGGTACCCATGACGAAGAATGCCATGGTCATTGCCAGGCACGATACAACGAGTGAAAGGATGGTGAAGCCGGGGTCGTAGCTGAGGTACAAGGCAGGGTAGCTTTTCTGATCCATCATCGGATGATGTAAAGACAAGGCATTATTGAAAACAAAGTGCATGGCGAAAGTCGACACGGCACCGAAGCAGAACCCTGCAGAGGTCAAGAGAAGCTGGTTTCTCCATCCGCTGTTGGTTGTCCTCCTAATTAACAGCTCGAGCGTGCATAGTGAGCCAACAAATGCGATCACGTATGATAGCACGATGAATCCAGGGTTGAACACTTGATTCAACCTAACATAACCATCGGGTACTCGATAAGTTTGTAGGATAGGATCGTATGATGCGATATCCAAGACTGGCCCGTCCGTCTGATTGGACCGTCGAGCGAGAAAGTCGGACGCCATCTGCCTGGCGGCGGACATGATATGATGTACATCAGCGACTCCCGGAGAAGGTGCGCGTGAGCGATGGCGAAAGTCGGAATCCACCGCCAATAACGGCGGTAAAGGGTTGGCTGAAGCGAGGAGAGGCAGACAGAGGGCAGCAACGAAGAACAGGGTAGACTTGTGCAGTCTTCTTCTGAGATAACGAGGCAAGCGGCGAGACAGAAGAGGTGTTGAGGTGATGATAGGAGCTGGGGAGAGGGTATGTCGCGATGATGACGCGAAAGGCTGCGATGCCGAATCTGAAGGCGTCTCGAGGGGAAAAGAAGGTGACATGTCGTGTATGCTTGGCGTTGACCGTTTGACAGGGCTTCTACTTCTTGGAGTGGACGATGATGACCTTCTTCTATGAGAATTGAATGACGAATGGTGTGATTTGTCGATTTTCAGCTGGACGAACATCCTGCTAGCATCAGACACCTGGTATGGTCGATCACTTGCAGATCTGACCCAAGCTAGGCAGTTACAGTGGCCGCTCCCGCTGCAGTTATCAGTCAGCCTAATCCAGAGATCCTCGCCCTCCGGATCTAGATTTGAGTCTATGCTCCAAGCTACTGATCTTCCCAGGGAAGTTGTACGACTGCCTAGATCTCAAGCCCTCATTCGCTGCAGATGTGTTAGGGGTAGTTGACTTCCGGTTGAGTGTCTTGAGAAGAAGAGCGCAACACGTATAATAAGGGCGGTTTTTTACTTGACTGAATGGAAGGTGGTGTCTTGATCCCAATGGCGGTAATGTCCAAATGAGTGGCCCGATTCCAATTCCGTACCTCCGTCGAGAGCGGCAAAGCGAGCACTAGGGTGGCCGATGGTGGGTTGTCTAACTGATCTATTGCGGTTGTGATTGATTCTGTGGCCAGGCTTAATCGTAATCTTGCGCGCTAGTCCATTGATGCTGTCCAACGAGCGATGAGACTGGAATGAAGTCTGAAAGTTGACAGTCGTGTCTTCTCCGTCCCGTCCAGCAGCAGAGAAGGGCTCGTTGCTGTACCTGGCGTGCAAAGTACCGTCTGATCAAATCGGACGAGGCGGACGAGAGAACGCTTCGCGTGGTTGTCACCGAACGAATCTATGATAGCTGTGGAGACGATGATGGTAGAGACCGAGATATGCACTGGATGAATGTAAATGAGTTGTCTGATTGACTGATTGATTGATTGATCGATCGCTGCCAGTGTAAATTGATTGATATTGATCGCATTCATTCGTCCAGTCCATTCAATCATCATTCAAGCGGCTCCCAGGTGCGCCTTAACAGGTTATCCCGCTGTACTCGAGTACGGTGACAGATCATCCGCATGCAATTAACCTCAACCTCAATCAACAGGCGACAGTCGGCAGGCATCAGGCATCAGGCTTCAGTCTTCAGGTAACAACGACGAGTAAGAGGGTGGGACCAGAGCATTGTTGCTCTGGTTTTTTTTTACACTTTAAGGGTAAACAGGGTATGAGGAGCAAGCTCGGATTCGCTTGGACCCTTAATTTCCCCCCGATCACATCACTCGACTCCTCTTGCTGCTCTTCTCAGAGACGAGATTTGACGTTACTATGGCATAATACAGTAAATTAAAAAGGAAACAGAAGCAGATCCCTCTCCACATCTCTGTATCGCTATTCCCGTAACCGCTCGCTCTCGAAAGCATGACATGGGAATGGACAGGCAACGAGCGCCCTGATTGTGACCAAAGCTTTAATTCGTTTCTGCGGTAACTCATGTATGTAATAAGGCCCGGGAATAGCTGGCTGTCTGGATTTCGAGATCGCATGAAGAGCAGCCAGCTACTGTACATAAAAATAGAGACGATAATTACCCGAACTGCTCGGCTTTGTCTTGTTACTATCACCATCCCCCTCCGCCCGCTGCAGCTGCAGTAAGCCTTAAGGTGTCGGGTGATAATCACTCATGTCTCACCATCTGATCCGGGAGATTGTTCAATCAATCATGCTACGAAACAAGGTAGGTGGTTGTAAGCGGTGACATACGCCGACTGCGGCAAGTGACCCACCATGTTCGTATACTCTGTCGGTCGTGCGTGACACATACCTCGCCATCCGATGGTCAACCCATGACTCCATTTGTGCTTCGCGTACGGCGTATGGGGTATGTGAGCGAGATATCAAAGCAGAAATACAGGCGGTCTTACACCTACACACAAACAAACAGCTTCGTACCTTCCCCCATATGTTCAATTACGTGTTTGGCGGTGACTTACCACGCCACCTCTCCTCATCTCGTTTCCAGTGAGGTAAATAAAAATGCTTCTGTATATATCCGTCCTCCTTTTGACAGAAAGCTCTGTCCATCGAGTATCATACCGAGTTTGTTGTTGCCTGATCAGGTAAACAAACGCAGATCCACTACGAAAATCACCGTTCGGTTCGTATAATTGTGCAGGAATGCAAGCAAGCCTTCATACGTTCATTCGCCTTACCTTACCTGACCATTGGCACGGCAAATGTGGTATATTACGGCAGATTCTCAAGTCTGTTCCTCATTTGTTTGCTGTCTAACAAGAGGTAGGCGCGAGTGCGTAGTAGAGAAAACGCATCAGCAAAAGCGACAGCGACAGTAAAAAGCAAAGGCCTGATCGTCCCCCGAGCTGGTGCGTATGTAATGGGTCGTGTCGGCTACGTCCTGAGCGACCACCTGGCATCTGTAAGACGACCGTCACCACGTCACGAGAACAACCTTCGCACCATCTCAAGGCATTTGACCATTTTTGGCTCGAACGCCGGTATCGAAATGTCCCGTATGAATCCGTCAAATCAGTCCGCCAGGTATTACGCAAAAGGTGGCATGTCCTAGTATAGCAGTAAGGAACGTAAGTTTTGGACATTCCAGACATCCAGCCAACCCTTCCGGAACCTATAAGAGTATGGTCGCAACGCCGCACATCTCTTGATGCGGCAGCAGGGTGACATGACGCTGCGTCTGCGGCAACAGTGAGAAGACCACCTGGCGCCAGGCTTGCCGTTTTACACCCCGCTAATCAACCCTTGCTCCGGGTTTTCAATTTGGGCGTGACCGTTCAGATTAGATCCCGTCTCCGAAGCCTAAAAGAAGATGCGATGATGCTGCATGCGCCCAGTGGTATCATCATGACATTGCAATTCACGACCAGCTGGTACCACTCTCCACCGTTATGCACTTCCACGTGGCCTGTCTCTCGTTGACGCGCCCAAGCCAAGCGCCGCCGGTTTCACAAAACAAGCTCCGTTCGACTCGACCACACCGACGATCGTCGGCTCACGCTGCACATCGGACGTTGTGGAGGGATAGTTCGTCAGACAGCTACTTGTGGCGGATTTCGCTGGCGTGATTCTCAGTTAGGTGACGTTAGTCAGTCATGCACTGATCCGCCATCGGCGATGCACTCCTGTACCAGGCGTTTCTCCTGGGATAACAGGGGGACGGCCCTGTGGACATGCGCTCGCAGTATTGACATCAGGAGCAACTGAGGAGCCGGTCTCCCCGATATATACTCGTTCGGTTCGAGGATGGCAGTGTAGAAAGCTTGGGGAATGAGTCTGTGATTGTTGAGATGAAGATATCAGGTTACGGGAATCCGCCTGACACAAATTAATGGTGCATAAAGAGTGTCATCTGTAGTTCTTTCGATTCTGTCATCAGACTGTATAGTACCGTTGATTTCACTGTCTCGGATCTACCCTAATCTAAGAGAATGCGAACTAATCCCACAACCAGCTGATCCACCTCCACCACTTCCGCTGTGCGCTCCGTTCGTTTGCTTCGTCATCCTCAGCTTGTTCGGGGTTCAGAGCGATGTGCTCCAGAACACCCTGGATGGGGACCTCTGAGAGCTTGACGAATCTGGTTCGCTTGAAGAGTTTCCATAATCCGAAAGCAGCAAGGACAAGGGGAATATCACTGTAGTGTAGAATGCACACCACAGACGAAAGCACAGAGTATGAGTTATGAATCCTTTCGACGGGCACAAAGGCTCTCGAGATGCCAGAAGGCAACGCCCTACTTACAGATAGGATGTTACAAAGCCTGCTGCGGACCAATTGCCACGCGTGAAGACGGCCCAGCCGTTGGTGATAAGGATCAAGAGACACACGACCAGTCCGGCAGCGGAGGAGTACGCTGTTGAGGGGCATCAGCTGTATGATCAATTTGAGGATATTAGAGAGGGGGACTGTCGGTCTGGACGATTTTGCGCAACGGTCCTTCCACTCACGAGTCCACCAGTTGTACCATGGCAGCTCTCGCCTGTCTATACCCTGCACCCTCAAGGCCCTGCACAGCCTGAGATGATTGAGCAAGATGGCAGACCACGAGATCAAGACCCCGCACCCGACCAGATCCAACAGCCAATAAAAGACGGTCAAGGCATTCTCGGACAGGGACATGAATGCCAGGAAGGAGAACAGCACGAAGATGGCTACGCAGTTGTACGGTGTCCCGTATCGGTTTGTCTTGAGGAAGAAGCGGGGCGCTTGGTTCTTGATTGCCAGACCGTAGAGGACTCTCGTTCCAGCTAAGAGAGCCTGATTCGACGAGCTGAAAGCGGAAGTGATAACTACTCCGTTGACAATGGATGGGATAGCCTTGATTCCGGCCGCGGAAGCAGCCAAGACGAAAGGACTCGTCGCTGCCGTGCCGGAGTCTGAACCCAATCTCTCGTCATCGGAGGCGACCAGCATACCGACAATGAGAACGGCGACGATGTAGAAGAGGGTCACTCGTGCAAAGACACGTTTGACGGCTTTCGGGATCGTTCGTCTCGGGTTGATCGTCTCCGCAGCCGCCATAGCCACCGACTCTACTCCCGCAAAGGAGAATACAGCATTGATCATGACGGACCAGAAACCCAAGAACTGGCCCCATCGTCCCGTACCGATGTACTCCACGAATGGTCCAGGGGCCTTCCAGTACCTGAATCCTATTCTCTCGACACCGCTCACGCCGCCCAGGTCGATGATCAAGCCAAGGAGGATCAAGCCGACGATGAGGAGGATCTTGAGAATGGCGAAGCCGAACTCGATCTCGCCGTAGTATCTGATATTGATCAGTCCGACCGAAGCGGTGAGAGCTATAAAGATGACGATGAACACGGCCGGGTGGAGAGTCGTCCAGTATTGGAATAGGACGCAGATGGCCGATATCTCGGAGGGGATCTGAGGCGTGTAACGCGGATGACGAGATTAGCGGTGGCAACATTTGATTGAAGCAGTTAAGCTCTTGTATGTTCATCGGAGAGAAGCCAGCAGCCGCAGACCAAGTAGCCTCGAAATACCACATGCAGAGCCGATAGTCGTCGCCGAGGTGTAATACACTCACAGATAACCAGTTTCCGTACACAATATTCCAGCCCAGAGCGAATCCCAGAGCGGGATCGACCAAGAATTCCGCATGCCTCACAAACGATCCGCTGACAGGTAAGAAGGCTGTCACTTCTCCAAGCGCAAACTGGACGGAGCACACGACCAGACCGATGAACGCGTAGCCCAGCAGAGCACCGAGGGGACCACCTGTCTGGATGGCGCCGCCGAGCGAGAGGAAGAGACCTGTTCCGATGGAGCCTGTTTGTGCGAGCAAATGAGCAGGTAAGTGAAAATCAGCATCCATATAAGCGCTGTGTATAGTGGCAGATAGCACACTCATTGACAGACCCAAGTGTGGTGAACTCACCCGCCAACGCGATCATGGACACATGTCGCTGCCTAAGACCTCGCTTCAGATCTCTCTGCTCGTATTCAGTCACAAGATCACCAGGGTTAACAGCTCTCCCTTTACTGTACTCCACACCTTCGCCTCCAGGGCCGTCCGTTTGACCAAGCTCGAGGTCGTCGCGCTTCGCATCGGGATTGAGGGATACTCGAGGTGAAAGTTGGCCGCCTTGCTGACCGGACAAGGTGTGGATCGTATCGTGCTCGTAGGAGGTCGAGTCGACGATCTTATGTCCGTGTGACGTGGGTGCCGCAGAGAGTGGGTCCGACATCTTGTTCACAGGCCCTTTCAACGTCGGGCAGACTTTGTGTACCTCCAAAGCCAACTACTAGATGAAGCTAGGGGAGCTGCTGAGCTCGTGTGATCAGTGAAGACACCAAAGGGGATACACAAGTGATCGTAGATGGAAGAAAACGACTTTCTGGTATTATAACATTCGATTTGCTCCAGCTTATCGCGCCATAACAAACGGACATCGCAGACATTCCTCAGCGGCATTTGTCATGTATTCGTAAGATCTCGCTAGTCAAGCTTGTACCTTGCCTGAAGTGGACATTGATAGGTTGGAAACACATGCCTGCGGGGAAGAAAAAGCCAAAAAATCACCTTATCACGCCATCAGCGGTCAGCAGTCAAGAGGGGCAGCAGCTGTGCGGACGCTAATTTTAGTAACTACTGATTCTACTGGGCAGAGCGGTTGTAGTCGGTCACGGTAAAGATATCCTAATGTCGATCTCTCGCAACCTCGCTTAAAACGACGCCGCAGTCGAGCAGATCTAGGATTCTTCCTGTCGAAGCGACTGTGGAGGAGAAAAACCAAAAAGAACGGGTCTCGTCCCGGGATTGAACCGAGGACCACCCCCAAAGCTCTGTGAACAGAACCCTAAGAGGGCATGCTACCACTGCACCAACGAAACAGGCGAATGCCTACCGAAACCGTGATCGCTGAAAGTGAATTTTCGAGAGCAATATAACCCTTTGTTCATGCACCTTGTCACTGATTCGGGCGGATTCCAGCCTTTTCCCAATCATATATATTCAGGACGAGGAGTGACATACGCGTTAGATGTAGACGGAACTGAAGGGTTTCTGATAAACCCATTATTGCATGTGAGCTAAAAAGCGATATGAGCGTAGCCATGTTTCGCATCGAGATATTTCCTTGGCAGAACCGCGGCGCCGTTCAACCCAGACATGATTTCAGGAACGAGCGACATCTGCCGCGAATTCAACAAAGACAAGAATGCTTATTGTTCTTTCTGTCTTTTTGGCCTAGAACCACGTTGCGAGTCAACAGTATTCTTATTGTTCGATGGTTTCTTCTTCTTGCAACCCAAATTTCGAACACATATGGACACGCCGCCCTGAGGAACACAGAAGCAAGGGTTTGAGACAGCTTGAGGAGGGCAGAAGACAAAAGGGCGCTCGCTCCATTGGCTGGGCTAGCGTCAATCACACCACGATGATCTGACCTGGTTTCCCTTGTCCGTCTTACGCCTCAGAAAAGAGAAGGAGCCATGAGTCGCTCGATGCAGACTGACTTGCTTTGCTCCTTACGGAAACTTCATTGTATGCGATACACAGGTCTGAGCAGACTGATCGTGGAGCAGATTCTCACCTTTTGATCATCTTGCTTTCTTTCTTTCTCTCTCAGACTTACTGTCCACGTATATATATGTAGTTCGTTGTCTTGACTCGCGTCTCAATCGGCTGGCAGCTCAATCCTTCCCATCCATATATATCTAGTTCCGTAGTAGATCACCAGAGTCTGACACCTTCCATCGCCAAGTGACATCAACCGACAGAGCCGCCATTCCGCCTGCTAAGTTACCGACATTGCGCTTCAACCACCAACTATTCCACACACACACAGGCATCCACACACGTCACACACCTGGTTCTTCCTGCGTCAAGATTGATCGTCCCCACTGTCAGATCTACAACCGCGCTTGATTTGCTTCTAAACGATCAAAGCTAGCCTCGAGGTTTACACGACCGGCTGCGTCAACCACTTGCAAGCTCCATCCATCAGTGAGTGCTTCGACTGCCATGCCCGCCCGAGGTATATCAATAGCGTCTTTCTTACCATCATGCCTGTTCTGCTCCCATGATACTGACTCACTATGCTTCCTATACAGACCATGTCATCTCGCTCTCCTTCTCCTTCGTCTTCGCCTCATACCCCTCCCCCCGCTTCGCCTAGAGTCAGGGTTACTTTACCTACTCCCCCTTCCTTCTCGGCGCATCGATCCCGCTCATCAGAAGGCATGGAGCGACGACACTCTTCTAACAGCATCACCTCAGCTGCTGTCTTCAGCGAGAACGAAGAAGTAGACCAAGGCCAAACTGACCCCAAGCAGGCCAAGAGGCTGAGCATCTCCTCGATTCATGATCCTGTTGTCGAAGGCAATGACAAGCGAACCCGACGAGTCTCCTTCTCGAATGAGACGAAAATCATCTCCCGGCCGATTTCCCTTGTCCCAGCCTCCGGTAACGCCACTGTCACTGAAGATGGTGGGCTGAAGTCGCCTGTTTACAAGATCCCTCAAAGACAGAACCCTAATCCAGCCTTTGGTCTCGACAATGATGGGGAAGAAACCCTCACTTCACCCCAAACATCCGGCAAGGTCCATTCGACACCGTCTTCGTCTAGCAGGAGACCCCTTTCATTCCAAGGGCTCGGTTCTCCTAGCTCCGCTTCCCCGTCGCGATTCGCGTCTACCGCCGCTGCGAGGGGTATCTCTATCGCCCCTTCGCTCTCGAAAGGCGGAGCGTTTAGATCTATCTGGTCAGCTGGCATAGTCCCTTCCTCTAGCTCAGGCTGGATCAGCCCTGCTCCTGCCCTGGCATCTGCCACCGCCAGACCCCCAGGGTCTGCAAAGACTCCTACTACTGCCAACAGCATCAGGAGCCCTACGGTCGGTTCTGCTGCTGAGGTCGCCAAACATAGAGGGTTGAGTATCGCTGTCCTCAAGGAAGATGGTCAGGGCGTTATTCCGATCACTCCTGGCCTAGGTAGCAGTACTCCTGGCCTCAAAAGTCCTCTGGGAGGTCTGAAGAGTCCGGAAGTCAAGGTCCTTCGAGGACTTGATAGCGCAGCCTTGGCCGGGTCGAACAGCGCTAAGAGCACAGGTGTACCCGATACTGCTGGCAGTGGATCAAGCAAGAAAGAAAGTACGTGGAACGCCTTGAATAAAGAAGAAACAGCCAATACTGATCACTGTCTCGGTGCATCTCTGGGATGTAGTCATCTTGTGCAAGTTTTACCATACACCGGGATTAACGTGTACATCTCGCCCATGTCGATTCGTTCACAATCTTTCTTCGATCGGTATCGCTCCCTCTACAGGTGTGCCCTCCTCGGCCTTGCTCAGCACAAGCACCCTGCTTTCGCCCAGGCAGACTCCTGATCCGACAAGCGGCACCTTTGCCCAAGCACAGATGAGGGCTCCAGCTGCCTCTGGTAAATCACTTCGTCTCAGGGTCGGCGAGAACCTAGAGAATGTGTTGCCGGGCGAGCGGGTGGTGGTTGAGGACGAGAATGGGGAGGAGATCGTCGGCCAGGTCTTCCTGATGAGCGGAGGAGGGAAAGGAGCTATGGGAAAGAGCAGAGAGAAGTGGAAGAGTTAGTTGCATTCTGCGCTTGATACTGTAACAAGTGATGGGGCCAACGGAGGGAGTCGACACTGACTTTTGACTAACTGTTCTTTCCCAGCTGTTCCCTGCAAAGACTTCGCCGAAGGTCATTGTCCCTATGGTGACTATTGTTCGTTTATACAGTAGGTCTGGCTCTACAACCGATGCTACCGCTTTTAAGAAGCTAATGATACCACGTAGCGATGAGAAGCTTCCGAACGGTATCCTGGGGGAGGACGGAAAGCCTGGCGACGCCGACAAACCTACCGATACGAAGACGGATCCAATCGACCCACGTCGATTGGGTCACCGCAAGTCTGCTTCTTTGGGTAGCTCACTGAATGCCTGGGCCAAAGCGCTCCCCAGAGTCCAACTCGTTCCCTCAGTCAAGGTCGATCCCGAAGTGCTGAAAAAAAGAGATAATACCTTATCCGCTTTCGCTCCGCCTTTCAGCAAGCAGCCAGTGACCGTCGACAATGCAGGCGAGATCGTCCCCGCTTTGCCATCCCCCAAACCGCTTCTCCCTTCAGCGAAAAATGGTGGTGACAGTATCAAGGCGGTCACGCCTCCTGCTCGAGCCAAGGAGCCCCTGGCGATACCCATGGCGCCTACCCCTACTGCACCTCCGAAGAGCAATGCTTGGTCGAAAGGTCCTCCACCTAGTCTCAGAAAGGTAGCGAGTCTGAAGAAAGTGACTATCGCCGAAACCGAGCCATCATCTCAGCTCGCTACCATTCTCGACCATTCTTCCACCTCAGGAGAGCTCAAGACGCCTACCTCAGCCAGTCATCTGATGCCGCCCGTGTCAGCGTTCTCCATGTTCGGCACAGAGTCGGATCCCGCTTCACCCTTCGACCCTGTTGTTCAGCGACGAAAGATGCAAGAGCTGGAAGATGCGCTCGCAGCACGACAGATTGCTTTACCCAAGTCCAATCTATCTCAGGCAATGTCTTTCGATGTACCTCACATGTCACCTACATGTGGCTATCCCACTTCTCCTCCCCCCTCTGTAGGGTTCAATAGCTCAACTTACCCCTGGGGCATGCCGATGTCACCGGTGGTCATGCCTGGTTACCAAGACCCAACCATTCCCAGAATTCCCGGTGGCTTGGGCGTAATGTGGACACCTGCCGGATGGGCTGTCCAAGACGCTGCCATGAAGAGTGCCTTACGAACGGCAGAGGTGAAGACCAAGTTCGGCGAGGAAACGAGAAGGCGACAAGCGAAGAACTACTTCCGAAGTAAGTCACTGTAGCCAGTCCGATGTCCCCTTCCGGTTGCACATGAAAGCTGATAACAACTGGTTGATAGCTCGTCCTTGCAAGTTCTTCCTGGAGGGGTTTTGTCCTCACGGTGACGAATGCACCTAGTAAGTGGTATCACTCATACCAGGGTGGAAGACTTCCACTGACATTTCCAACAGTATGCATATGGTCCCCCCTCCTTCCCCTGACCAAACCGCTTCCTCAGATTCAGGTTCCTTTTCACCGCCCTCGAAGCCATCTAACCTGACTTTGGCTTCCGGCCCGCGACACCCGAAACATCAAACACTGCCATGCAAGTTCTTCAACTCGGCGATGGGCTGTATGAACGGCGACGCGTGCACTTTCCTCCACACGCGAGTAGTGCCTGATAGCGTGCCCATTGTCGAACGACCCAGACCATGGCGAACCAAGCCATGTCGACATTTCCAGCTGGGTCGATGTACTCTAGGTGATGCCTGTCACTTCGCGCACGTTCCTGATCCAGCTTGGCTCGCTTCGGGCGGCATCGCCGCCTTCGGCGGTGTCAAGGGGGACCGACCATGCGCGGCCTGGAATAGGACCGGACGATGTCCCGATGGTACCGCTTGTCGCTTCCTCCATGTTGGTGAGGGCGGTGAAGGTAATGTCGAGAACCTTACCGAAGAGGGTTTGCAGAAGACCCTTGAGGAGATGCGAGAAAAGGTTAGAAGATGGAATGAAGAGGATGACGAGGAAGATGACGATGTCGAGATCGTGAGTATGATAACCTTCTGGGCTTTCAGCTACGGGGCGCTGATTACATTCGCTTCAGGTCACCGGGATGAGCTCGTCCAGCTACAGCCCCTCCTCTTCTATCAGAGCGTGATGCGCAAGGCTCGATCCGTTTTGAGCGAGATCCTCTCATCGAGGTGATACAACTACTTTCAACCACCAAGACTTGCCTTGTTGTCGTATTAGCCAAAATGTCTTGTGTAGGTAGAGTCTGCCGCACTACTTGCCCACACTGCTGTACAGCTTGCTCGCACAAAGCACTTTACTACAACACACTGTAACACACGATCTTTCTTCCCATTTCCGGTCAATGTCGTACACCGATATCTGATAGTCTAACTATCGGTCATCTCATACGATACATTTATATACTTATACATATATCTTGTTCATATCAATCAGTATTATCGTAGTCTACCGTCCCACTCATGTTTTAGTTAATCTCAGCTTTCTTGTCATGTACTCACTGTCTATGGTCAAAGTCATCGTGAGCGATAGTTGGAGAAATTCGAGCCGCCGTGGGAGCCTGTGTCATGCAATCTGTGCTCATGCTTTGCTCAAACTCTACGTCTGGGTATACTGGTAAGATATAGAACGATCCGTGCGCCGGGGTGTCCGAATTATGGTTTGGTATAAGCACCGCACCGCCTCGCTATCTAATCTAAGTGACCTCAAACTGTTACCGGTCACAGGTAAAAATAGCAATACACGCCGTTAGAGCCCGCTTGGCCGAAAGGAAGGTGTAGGAGAAGCATGAAGGAGGTAGGGAGAGATGTCTAGCGGTCGTAGAGTCATATGTCCTATGGACACGGGACTCCTAGCCAGCAATAAGGCGGTGTTCAGAGTACAGTTACTTCTTTGAGTATCAGAGACTAGCTTAGGGCCCGGCTGTCTCATGATTAGGCGAGGTTTTGTACTCGTTCGGGTTTACTGGATGTAGTAGCTCGCTCAGGCACGACTTGACTTTTACCACTGATTCACCGTCTCTTAACCCTAGAAACCTCATGTCCCCCCCTCCACAGCATTGATCCCGTATCCCGTATCCCGCATAGCGATCGTGTTGCTCCACTCGAACGACGATGAGGGATTCGGCCATGCTGAAACGACGCCGACGCAGGTCCCTCGAGCAGGTACTAACCTAACCACTCTCGGCGCTCAACACGACTTATTCCAGTGCTGCACTTCGACGTATACTTGTTTCTGGGCGCCCAGTAACATAAACGCAAAAGAAATGGTCCGCATACGTATCACGTATAGCCGGGTCCAAACAGGCGAAGCTGATATACGTCATCCAGACCATCTTTTCTGCTACCCGAAGTTTCGAAAGGTCGGCGCGGATTTTGACTTGGTTGTTGCGACCCAGCGCTGGACACAGCCTCGTGACGAGTCTCGTATGGGTTGTCGACCTGCTGACAGGCAGACGACCAGCAAAGAGACAGACAGGAACAGAGGACAGATGCACGAGCCGTACGCGGGTCGACAGCGCTAGGTCATCTCATCATCCTTTCATCCCGCTGACCAGGGGGAGATCGAGACCAAGCGGTATAGAAGACACCGTGGGGTATATAAAGGAGATGATACCTCTTGGGATCAGAGTGATGTCCTTGTAAGCGTTACTAACTGGGCCACTTATTCTCCCACCACTTTTGATAGTAGATACTGACTAGATTTAATCACTGCTTTTGCTCAATCAGTTCATTGTGCTGACGGCTCGATTGACCCTTCCTAAGGTATCCTCAAGTGGTTTCTTCCGTACAATTAGCGTTCGTATCATACCCCACATAAGCATCGATATACCATAGGAATCGATCTGCTCGGCCATATACTTCTCGACCACATCGACATCATGCTACCAACACGACCGATATCCGCACTGAGCACGCTCGCAGTCGCTCTGATATCTATCCCTCTCACCTCAGCTCTCTCGGGTATCGTGACGGATCCTACTCAAGTAGATAAACAGACTTTCGACTACGTCGTAGTCGGTGGTGGTTTGGGTGGTTTGGTGGTCGCCAACAGGCTATCGGAGAACCCGGATATCTCTGTATTGTGAGTGTGTATACTAGCAAATACTACCTGCTTTGCATGCACGTCTGCTCAAACCCGCCCAGAACAATCGGAAGTGAAAAATGCTGACGTGAGCCGATCCTTTCACCTGAATGCTACGTCACATGTCCGCAGGGTGATCGAAGCCGGCGCCGATAACCGGGATGATCCCCGGATTTACGACCCGTCGCAATACTCCGTCGCGTTCGGTACAGAGCTCGACTGGAACTGGCCCAGCTCGCAAGGAAGAAGCATCAAGGGGTGAGTAAGAATAAGTCACATAATCACAACGTGCATGTATCGAAGACAGGCTCAACCCATGGTTCATGTACATTTACGCAGCGGAAAGACCCTGGGTGGTTCCACCTCGATCAACGGTCTTGCCCAGACCCGAGGCCAAAGAGCTCAATACGATGCTTTGGCTACCTTCCTGAACAATGACGATGGAGGTGGTTACTGGAACTGGCAGGGCATGTTCACGGGTATGCTGAAGGTGAGCTTGCTCGGGCTCGAAACGATGCGATATGATCCAGTTCCTCAGCTCTGTCGTAGTGGATGCCTTGTATCGGATCCTGAGAGTCCCGCTGATCTTCCAGAGCCTCACAGAGCGAAGGCTTCTCAGCGCCGAATGACCAGCAAAAAGAAGCAGGGGCCAGCTCAAACCCCGCATTCCATAACGACTCTGGCCCTTTACAAGTCACTTATCCGTGAGTTGGAACGTCAACTGATCACCTCCTTTTCCCTAACCCGAGCTTGTTTCCAACTGTGCTAATCATCGCGTCGCAAAATCGGTCAAACCTGTAGTGACGGTATTTACCATGGTCCTCACCAGAAGTACTTTCGAGATGTTGTATCAAGCAACTTCTCGCTCGTCGCGAGTCAGGATGCCGATGATGGTTTTGCAAATGTTGTGGCTTTCCACCCTAACGTGAGTGAACGTTCTACAACACAGCTTATATGAACTGAGGGCACTACCGGATCTTACATTCGTGGCCACGGAAAAGAGAGGTTGAAAGAGCTGATAATCTTGACCGCCTCCATGTACTGCCCTCATAGACCATTGCTTGGAAAGACTCTGGTCACCGATCCTCTTCAGCCACAGCCTACTTCACTCCCGTATCCGAGCGATCGAACCTCGCCATCCTCACTTCCCAGCTAGCCACCAAGATCCTCTTTGACACGTCAGCGTCGACGCCCAAAGCCACCGGCGTGGAATTCGGCACTTCCAACGGAGATAGGTACACCGTCAATGCAGGAAGAGAGGTCATCATCTCTGCTGGTGCAATTCAAACGCCGGCTTTGCTCCAGCTTTCGGGTGTAGGTGACTCAAGCTTGCTAAATGGGCTAGGCATCGACGTCGTTGCGGATCTTAAGGGTGTAGGCAAGAACCTTCAGGAGCAGGTGAGTAGTCCGAGCCGCGCCGCTCAGTCATACAGCCCAGTATAGTACCGAAGCTGAATATTTTATCGCCTCGGAAACCCTCAAGACCATGGACTCTGTTGGATGGACTCCTGTAGATGGCTTCGACCCTCAAGGAACCGGCCCTAGTGACATGATCGCCTACCCCGATTTGCTTTCGGTGAGTTGTCTTCATGCTTGTCAAGAGGTGCCCTTGTCGGGTTTGCTGACACGTACTTGCGTTTCTTTTTCAATTGGCAGCTTTCTTCCTCGAGCCAGAACGACATTGCCTCAGCCATCACAAGCAACGTAGGCTCGTATGCTCAGGACGCATATCGCGCTGGCGCTGTCGTCTCAGTCGATGCTGCCGAGAAAATCTTCTCAATCCAGCAAGAGCTAATGGTTAACAGGAGCGTAGGACTGGTCGAGGTGAGTAGCGATCTCACAATCACCAGCTCCAATAGGCCTACGGGCTAATTTAGAGTTATCACCTTTGGTAGGCCTTCTTCGACACTGGCTTCCCCAATGGCGGCCTCGGTATCGATTTATGGCAACTCTTGCCTTTCTCCAGGGGTACAGTATCCATCAAGTCCAACGACCCATTCACGTACCCCACCGTCGACCCTCGATACTTTGCCGCCGATGTCGATATGCAGATTCAGATCGCTGGTCTGAGGATGGCTAGGAAGATCTTCCAAACTGACCCGCTCAAGAGTATTGTTACTGAGGAGAATGCACCTGGATTCGACACGGTCCCTGAGAACAACGGGGATGGAGGATCTGACGAAGATTGGAGAGCTTGGATCCAGCAAGGCTGTGAGTGGAAAGCTGGTTGGGACGATCTTAAAAAGATCAACCCATTCCACACCTTCTCCAAAGCGATCGAACAGAGCAGGTCACAGCTGAAACGATCCACTGGACTTTTTCTCTCAGTCTCATCGGTCCACCACCCCATTGCGACCTGCTCCATGATGTCCCAGGATCTCGGCGGAGTCGTTGGCTCCGACCTCCGAGTATATGGCACCTCGAATCTCCGTATCGTCGACGCCTCTGTGCTGCCCATGCAGCTCTCGGCACATTTGAGTGCCACGCTTTACGGTCTTGCGGAGAATGCAGCTGACATGTGAGTCCGAGTCACCATTCCTCTTTGTGTACCTCCTAAATGTGGCTGAGAGAGATCCAAAGCTAATGACTTTGGTTCTCGAGCAGCATCAAATCGGCCCAATAATCGATTTCCCTTCCACCAGCAAATACTCACAAACCTATGCGAAGCCCGATTGACAGAGGCACGGCGAGAATTCATGCTGTCCTTTTCGGAATATCAGAGCTGTATTCAATCTCGTACGGACAATCAAACATATCGTAGCCTGTTATCAGTGACTGATAGTACAACTCAAGGACCTTTTTTTTTTTTTTTGATAATTGTCGTCGCCTGTCATCACCCTACTGGACAATGTCAATTGCATCGTCGCTCCGTACAATATCATCATCTTCTGTAGCATAGTAAATGGACAATTTCTGCACCATATAATCAACTGCTTTACCAAGGACCCTAGCATTCGTACATGTACAGCACATCATATATGAGAGCTCATCGTACCCGTAATGCAATATAGTGCATGGTTTATCGATTGTCGAACCCATGAACAGTGAACCAACGAGGTGACCTCTGCTGAAGCTGCTTCTGCTTCTGCTCCCAGTGATATTCGCCCCAAGTCGAACAGAGAAGGTGTGAACGCTGCCAAGCATGCATGCCTCGACCGAAATCCGATCTTCTCGACTGAGCTGTGTCTTCGCGGAATGCACCTCGATCAAGACTACTTCTGAATGCGTCAGAAATAGATCTGAGCCGGATTTGGGTCTGGATCAGGATTGGGTTGGCATACTCGATACATCCAGATGCATCATGTACGCTGTGCATGTGTATCACTACCGTATGATTATCGTCTCCGGTGCTAAATGACGACGTTGATTCTGAAACGGCGACACAGGGCGCATAGCGTGTGACAAGATATAGGGCGCTAATGCTTCCGTCGATGCCTCTAGAATTCGTCGGATCGGAGTCCTTTTCGCATCCTGCTCAGCACGAAATCCACCCACGGGTCAGCTCACGGTCCACACAGGTATTTCAGTGTATATCGGATTCTGTGAATGTGAGACAGACTCACTTGTACTCTATAAATGTCCAGCGACAAGGGAGAAGTGATACGGGCACGCCCAAAGTCATTAAAACCTTTTCCGTGTGCGTGACAGCATGCTGAGATCACAGACTCGGACTTTGCAGCGATTATCGGGTAACGCGACTCGGGGATTCGCATTTTCGGAGACTAACTTGTGCTCGCTTAGGATAGGTCAGAGGTGGACTCACTATATGGCACACCGGCCCTCAACCTCTCCTCTGCATTTCTCGGTCTTCCGTGCCCATCGTACCCCGGTGAACCCTTCGCCGCCTCTCTCGCAGACTCCCATTCCTCCTTCTGCGCACCAGGACCAGCATTCATGATCCTCTGAGGTTGAGCGCCCGGGTCGACTCTTTTAGGCCGTACGGGAGGCTCGACCTCGTCTCCTGGCTTCAGCGTCGATTCAGCACCGTGCTGCCCAGAGGCCGTAGCTTCCAAAGAAGGGCCTTCACCCGGAGCATGGGAGTGGACGTCGAGAGGGTCGTGCGCTACATGGTCTTTGGACAAGTCCGCGTTATTATCAAGTCCCTCGAATTTCCTCTCTCGAGCATCCTCTTCGTCCTCAATTTTTGCGTGATCTGCGGATCGATATGATCAGCGTTTGAATGGCGTGCATCGTAATCGATAAATGACTTGTACTTACGTCTGAAGTGCTCGATATCTGAATATCCGTCGTGAAAATTAGCACGAACGACACCGCTCAGAGGCGCGTGAGACGTACCTTCGGGATGGGTATACGACTCATCCGTTTGAGTTTCGGGAGTAGAGTGATACAGCTAGGAAGAAAAGATCAGTTTCTCGGCCGGCTTACGAGCTTACGAAAACAGATGACAGGATAGCTCACCTCTTCATGATGCAAGAAGCTGCAGTTTACGAGATTCACAGTTAGTCCCGGATACAACAACATGATTGATCCCGTTCGGAAGTGATTTTTGCGAACCCACTATTCAGACTCCTCGTCGTAATGATCTGCGGGAATGTGACGCCCGTCAGAATCAGCTCAACATTAACCGGCAGTCTGAACTGCTGAGCTATAATGGTGAGCCACTCACGACCGAGGTCTTTGTAACCCTCAAAGCTAGGTAGACCTTCGGTTCCTCCGGCAATGAACTCCAGCAAGGAGACCTTGCCTGTGGGCGAGCGACGATTTTGAAAGTTAGCAATATCCGCGCCAATATGAGAAGTTCTTTCTTCCTCCCCCTCCCCATCCCTCTCCATCCCCCGCCGGCCCCCTCTTCCTCCTGCCATATGACAACACATTCCAGAGATGAATCTGCTGAGCCGACATGGTGGCTTCTCATCACCATGACACCTACCATCTTTGTCCGTATCTAGCTTCTCCAAGACCTTGTCCACCACCACCTTTGTCCTAGCATCCACCAGCTCGGGTTGCTTGATTTTGTCCTTCACGCTGTGGTGATGTAGTCCGTAGACCGCTTGGATCTCCGCTTCGTCCCAAAAACCATTCATATCAAGATCATGGAGTTTGAAGAACGATTCAAGGTCAAACGAATCGATATGATGTTCCGTGTGCATCTGCGAGGGGAGTTGACGCGTCAGCTTGCTGGTCAGTATAGGCACAACTACACTGTAAGTTCGACGACACGACGGTGGATCTATTGGAAAGTAAAACGCACATGCCTCTCGGCGTATGAAAGACCCGCATCGTTGGCATCGTCCAAATCGAAAGAGTGATCTCCATGGGCCGAAACCAGCAGCGAGCTTATCAGGAAAGGTAATAGCTTGATCATGACGGATGGCGCGTGAACTTATACTTGATACCAGATCGAAGAAAGTAGACGAGACGAAGAGAAGAGTTGATTGGAGAAGTTGGATAACGAGAGGGACAGTCAAGATGTCAAGATGAGTTTGTCCCCTGCACTGACCTGACCTCACTTGCTCACTTCGCGCTCGCTCCTCCTTCGATGATTGATTGTACCCCGCGTTTAGAGACCCTTCAACCCCATATATCCTGGGTCAAGCTCGCGTGGTCTGCACGTTATCTGGCCAGCTCATACATACCACCTCATACAGCTGGTAGTGACGAAATCTAATCTCGGACGATGTATGTTGAACAACAACACTCACTCGACTCCCAACCACAGCATACAAAGTGACTTGTTACTATAATTCTCATTCAACCGCTATCTTCTACGGCGAAACTGCGTCCCATTCCTACCTCACGCCCTCATTCTTACGATAGTCGACCATCAACCCCGATCGGTACCTCTCACGAACCTCGCCATTACTCAACGCCCGCATATGACCCCGACCTGAGGTCATGCGTTTCGAGAACCTAGATGACGGTAGCAAGTGAGTTGGCAAGCGCTTCCATCATCGTTCGGGACTGCCAAGGATCAATCTAATCATTAGGTCTCTAGACTCGAAGCCGCATGGCATGAAGCCCTCACTACCTCTCTAACCTACTTCCGAGCACTCCTCTCATCCTCTTCTTCTGCGGCATGGAAGCCTATATCCGTAGGACCTCTCACTCCCTCCACCGTTGCCCGGGACACCGGCAAGAGCATAGCGAAGGGATCATCTCTAGGCAGAATCAATGCGAGCCAGGTACATGTGCATAGAAGGAGTGGGAAGGGAGGAGAGGTTTATAGAGCCGTTGTCGAGGTCGATTGCGGAAGCGATGTGAGCGTCGACACCTTTAGAGGATGTTTGGTGACACCCGAAACGAGGCCTTTGTGTAAGTGGGATTTCACCACTATCTGCCTTTCCTTGAAGTATCTAATAGACATCCCGATGTCACAGGGGACCGAATGGTGGAAGAAGCTGTGACGATGGACTTGCTGGACGCTCATACTAGGATAACACGGACGAATTACCGTCTAGGATGGCCATCAAGGTGTGTTGAACGTACAGCGGCGCTCCTTAGCAATGAAGATAACCTCGCCCTCTGACCCATGCTGATAATGTTGTAGTCCCCGAGACTCCGTCACCATATCGAAAACACTCGTGGATCAAAACACCCTTGTCGACATCACCACCTCCCTTCCACGCTCCAAGCATGAACCGGCCTATCTTCGGCCAGCACCGCCGCACGTCAGAGCACATGTCGCTTTGCTCGCATGGTGCATACAACTTCCGTCTCTATCACCTTCATCCGATGGTCCGCCAGAAGGAAAAGCTAGAATCACTTGCTTCTGGTCCTGGAACCCGAAGGGTGCATGGGCCGTCGGCGGTGGTGTACCGCAACATCTCCCTTCGCTCGTAACCGGTTTAGTGGACTATGTAAGAGACGGAAGCGAAAAAGTACCCGTGCTGCTCGGCTTTGGACCAGACGTAGCCATCGGATCGGTGGGCTACGATACTTCTAGAGTCACATTATCGGTCGGATATGCGATTGTTAGCGGAGGCGAGAACAGGGGAACACAGGAACTCAGACGTCAGGTCGAATTCGGAATTTCATCAACTCAGAGTTGGGATGTGCAGGTGCATGTCCGAACGCAACATGGCAAGGACTCATCGTCGATCTCATGGACCTCATTCGTTGGCCAAGCACCGACGACAGTTCCTGGTGCTACAGCTCCGAAAAGGTTGATCCTGCGATTTGCGCATGCGCAGCTGGAAGCTGGAGAGGAGCTGGTCAGGGTGAGCGTATCGATTGAGAGAACAGCATCTGGTTCAGCGGGAGTCAGAATAAATGGGATCCCAGTACAAGTCGAGCCGATGCAAGTTCCGATACCGTCTAGACCGTTACTCGAAGAGACGGCAAGTATGACAGGTATATCGCTGCGAACGTTAAACACTGCCGCTAGTTTCAAATCGGAAGGATCGTTAGAGATCAAACGAACAGTGTCTCAGCGGAGCGACGTGGCACAGAGGAGCATCGCAAGTTTGATACGGCGGAACTACATCTGTGAGTTGTACTATGGCAGCGAAACGTGCTGACAGGTAGATTTCACTTCTCTATTGCAAGAACCCGAGCAGAAATGGCGGCCTGTTCTCGACTCGCGAGGCGTCGCCATTCACCAGCTGAACTCGATAGACAAGACCCTTGTCGTCTACCGAGCGGAGGCGGTGTTTGTTGGCGTAGGGATATGGGACTTGGTCGCAGTAATCGCCAGTCCCGGCGCAAAGATGATTTGGGACAAATCGCACGAAGAAGCCATATTGTTGGAGGATGTGAATGAGCTCACAGATCTATGGCATATCAGATCAAAGGCTGCTTGGCCTGTTTCGTAAGTTGATATAAGCCCGGAGCTGAGCTGACATTATAGTGCTCGAGACTCAGTCATGCTGCGAACGACGTATAAGTCCCCCTCTTCCGTTCATCTGTTTGGGTTCTCCGTGGACGACATCGAGCTGTTTCCCCGTATACCTGCTGTAACAGATCCAACGGTCATCCGTACGCAGATCGACCTGCAAGGCTGGTCCATTGAATCGCTATCGCCGAACACCACACAGGTCACATTGCTGGAACAGAGCGACCCGAGAGGCTGGTCAAACAAGTCTTCCATCCCCCAAGTGATGATGTCGACTCTGGCCGGAATCGGTGAATTTGCCATCAAACATGGTGCCCCTCCAATTGCGACCCGTCTAGGTGGCGCCAAAGCGGTATCATCAAAATACGACGTGGAGCAAGAGACGTTCAGGTTCGAATACCAAGCTGCCGAGGCTAGACGATCGAATTCTTCTAGCACCCATACGGCTTTCCCGCTTCCCGTTGCGGTCAAAAACGCCGACGATGAGAATGACGGAAGCGAGGCTAGCAGTCTCAAGTCGATGAGGGTATCGAAGAATGCTTCCAACGTGGAATGTGAGATACGATGCGATGCCGATACCTGGGCGAATAGCTTCGCCATTCTGATCGATCCTCCTCAACAAGCCATCTCGGCCTTGCGAAGGCATCGACTTTCGCCAAGTGGCGGTGGATTATGGTTGACGGTCGAACATGATCCGGCAATACTGAAAGACGAGCGAGTCGTGATAACGGTCAGGAGAGGGACAGCCGCTCCCGGCAAGACATCGGTGATGGTCAATGGAAGCAAGATAAAAATTGATATCGAGGACATGCCTGAAGGGGAGGTACAATTGCTCAAGAAACAAAAGAGAGGACGACCGACTAGAGCTCCTCTCGATCAGCCGCCCGCTCTTGGTACCCTGCGCAAGAAGCAAAGCAACCTCGATCTTGGCCTCAACTGTGCTTCTACTTCTCCTAATCTTGAGAAGACCGCCTCACAGGTCTCAGCGTTTTCAAAGTATGCTATGCCGTTGACTAAGTGGTACAATGTAGCAGCCGAAAGCACGAGAGCGGCTATCATCCCCATGACTACGGCGACACCTGCTCCGGATAGCGGTAGCACACCTGTTGATGCGGCTGTAAGAGCTCTGGGTCAGCTCGCAAAAATGCACGCCGACAGAGACGGCGAATCGACTGATCCGAATGGGTGGCAACCTGTATCAGACCGAGATAACCTGAAGATAGAGAAACGGACGGTACCTCACGTCTCGGAGATGTTCCCGGTCTATAGAGCTGGGAGGATCATCGAGGGATTCACAGCTGAAGAAGTCTCAGCTGCTGTGTCGTCTTTGAGAAAGGACGAGCGATTCGAAAAGCCGACGATTTTGCAATCTTTCGGACATAACATCACAACATCCCATCTTGTCGCTCATACGACTTTCCCTTTCCGTGGCAGAAGCATGCTCGTCGCCAACATCGTCGCTCGTATGCCCGACCCTCCTCCCCCCTCACCTTCGGCACATGGTCCTCAAACCCCGCTCTCCACCATTTTCCACGCTTCTTCTTCTAGCTTCGACCCTAATTCTACGGATCTCAATCCGGCCAAGTATAATCCCACGACCTTACCCAACGGCAGTGTCATCCTCGAAGGCTGGATACTGGAAACTATCGACCCATATTCTCACGAGCAGTATGCCATCCCTTCAACAAGATGTCTATACGTCGCTTCCGTTGATTATAGTGGGTCAATGCCCCTCTCGGTCAACAATATGCTGAACGCCGCGCTACCTCGAGCATTGTTATCGATCGAAAGCATGTTGAAAATCGCTGGACCTCCTGCAAGAGCTCGATCACCGCCAATGACCGTGCTTGCCCCCGATGAGCGGTCTGCATCACCTTGGGCCCTAGAGGGTGTCGAAGAAGAATGTACAGGGGTTGATCAGCGGAACGAGGACGGCACATACTCCTTGACCGTGACAATACAGCCTTCTTCCGCCTATCCATCCAAAGACAGAGAGGGCAGACTCAGTCCGCCCTTACGCCATACCGACTCTCGCTCGAGTGTGAATACCGGTCGATCGACTGTCATCGACCTGGCCGAAGATATTCGAAAAGGACGGAAAGATCTGGTCGTTCTTGAGGTGGAGCTGGGTAGTTCGGCGGTGAAATCAGGGTGTGAGATCAACCTCGGAGCTGTCTCTTTGCCTGTCGCTACTCATAATCCCTCTGGCGATTACTCGGCCATTCCCTTCGAGCTTCCCGCTGATCATCTAGACCTGCCATTCAAGTGCTCTATCATCGCTCTCGCACCCTCGGTGCTTCAATCTGCTTCACTAGATCCGACATCTCAAACGAGGCTTCTACTCAGGGTCACCTTGCCGACAACAGGATATGATACCCCTATTGCCGATCCTTTGACAGGTACCGGACCAAGCGCACCCTTGCCTCGACCCAGGTGGCTGCTGGACCTTCTTAATGACGGAGCGGTAGTGCAGTTGAAGCTTCAAACTTCGACACAAGCGTTGGACGAAGGTACCAAAGCGTTGTATACCTACATGGGTCAGGTAATAGATGTGGAAGATGAGAAAAGCAAGAAACATCTTGGTTTGAGGGATGGTGGGAACAGGCAGAACTTGCCTCAGCTGGTCAATAGGGTCAGCCAGGGAAGTATGTCCCTCGATAAGCCAAGGGCGGTAGCTAGGGAGTATATGAACGAGACCAGGAAGAATGATAACGCTGAAGTCAACGCGAACGAATCTACAACGCCGCCCGAAGAAGAAACGGCTTCTGTGTCCGAGCATAAAGTGAGTCGAACTATTCTAGGCTGGGCATGCTTCGGTGCGGTGCTGATTTGGTTGACCCTTATGCAACACCTTGCAGCCCCCTCAGCCTGCAGAACCCGTTTCAGCCACGCAGGAATCGTCCTTCAGGTACTCGTACAATTTCTGGCGATACTCGAGACTACCTCGCTTCTCGACTTCGGCACCCGCCACGGCGGAACATTCGCCTATCAAACCCTCCTTGGCCAGGCTACCTTCTGCATCTGGTCCGCCTGATGTCGATGCGCCAATACCCGGCCATAGCAGCGAAAACAAGTCGGGTGAATCGACGAGCGGCACGAGGGCTGAGAAGTCTGGAACAATCAGCGTTTCTCAAGCAATCGGCCGTTCGGGTGCCACATCTCAGCTAAGCGCGATCAGATCGAAGAAGATACTCCAACCTATCACGTCGTTGCCGGGTGTGATCATCCTCTGTCTTATGTGTCTGCTACTCGGCTCGTTATTGCGCTCCATTTTGAGCGAAGCGGACTTTGTGATTTACCAAGATGAGTCTCAAATAGGCTCCTTGACACTCGGGCATGAGCAGCATTGGAGGGAGCTGAAGAGGTTGGCGGAGTGGAGAATTGGCTGGGACAGGGATTTGATCATCGCTATAGCCAGGCGAGGAGTCTAGCTAAGCATAAACCACATCACTTGCTGATGGAAATAATGTCGAGTACGGTGTATTCAGTGTTTATGAGAATTCCAGTATGATTTGATGTTGTCAACTCGACAAACTGTGCATGATAATATGTATATTGTACACGTACGACCCTTGTCACGCATGTCTTGATTTTTTAGGCGATACAGTGGTGTCGGTCGCAGTCGGTAGCCTTTGGTCGCATCGCATCATCTGCTCTTGGCATTGACCCTTGTTGAAGCCCATGGCCCGTATTGCGGTATCAAGACAAACACAACGATCTGAAGTGTGCTGGAGGATGAAATGCCCATCTACGTCCACGCTTGCGATCACACAGACATAAATATACATCACATCATACAGGTCTGTTGATAAATAGTGAAAACACATACACACTGTGAGAATGAGTCATGACAGCATTCCTGTATCGTATCGGTCGGGGGAACAGTCGGTCCAAGCCTCGTCTCAACTTCCCTACACACTAGTCTGCTCAAGTTAAGTGCTCAGGAAGCGACGATAGCACCCGCTTCGATATCACTTCCTGGCGCTTGTACTTGTACTTGTCCTTCTTCGTCTTCGACCTCGGTTGGCACTATCTCATTCGCCAACTTTGACTTTCTCGGCGCTTTGCTTTTACTCTTGCCTCCTGCTGGTGAAGAAGATCTTGGTTTGGCAGGTGCTTTCGCTGTTGGTGTTGAAGTGGCTGCAGCGTCGTTACCGAGGACAGACTCATCGTCCCCGCCAATCTCAGAAACGTCCTCATCTGCCCTATCAGCGTTGCCGTTACCGTTGGTCTTCACACTGACAGCGCCGAAGACGGGGGTATTATTGATACTTGCCGAGGCTGATTCAACGTCGAAGGAATTGGCAGTTGTGAGCGGCGGTCTCTCAGGCTGTGGAGTCTGCCCTTGTTGAGTTTGGCTGGTGGCCGCTTGACCAGGTGCTGGTGTCGATGCGGAGGTTGGATCTAATGGGGTGGCAGTGGGCGTGGCGGCTGCGCCCTTCGTCTTGGATAGTCGTAATTGCTCTTTGGCGTCTTTGTCCGCTTGCACGAGTCGGCCCAGCTCGGATGAAGGACCTACAAGGGTAGCGGACGGACAAAATTACGATTGTTCAGTTTCAAAGTTTTATCCCATGCCAGGTACATTCGAGGCCGAGTGAGCTTCACGTTATAGCGTAGAGGAGACCCAGATCAAAGCTCGCTCGCGATTCGGACTCACCTCCTAGCCATGACTTAATCTTGAGCTGCCCTCCACCGATCCCGACCATGACTTTCTCCGCGTGCGTCCACGATCTGACTTTTTCCTTTCGCGGGAACGGCCCCACGTCACCTCCGTTGATCGGGGCAAAATATTGAGTGACCTAAATGGCATGCGCACAACGATTCCATCAGTACAACAGATTCACTCGGCTACCCGACACACAGCCAAACAGCCAGCCGCTTGCTCACTTTTGGGAAGGTCCCTAGCAATACTTTGTTCGGATGGATAGGCTTTGAGAAGATGGGAATCCCGAGTGTTTTCGCATCGGCCAATACGAAAGGTGGAGATGGTGCTCGTTGTGGTGGAGCTGATACAGGAGGAAGAGCAGTAGGAATGGGCGCAAAGACCGAAGGAGGCTCTACGGATGCGCGAGGAGGCATTTCTGTATAGCATGCGAGTGGAAGTGATCATTCAGCATAATTGATCCGCCAAAAGATCTCGGACCGGAACAGCCCCATGACCAGCTCCCTAGTCCAGATGTACTCACCTAATAGCTCAGGTGACCCTGCTCGGCTGATCGAAGGTGTAGCGTATATGTGAGGCGTGCCGGCGGGCGAAGCCTCTCCTTCTGCTACTTTGGGAGCTATGGGCATCATTCTGCGAGAGGATCACAGAAACATTAGTCCTGCTTAGCCCCAGCTCATAGGCTCTCGAGGAACGTGTTTGGATTTTGCTGAGAAATGCCTGGCTGGAGAGAATAGAAGTAATCCAGGACTCACTTCTTAGCACCCTTCTTGACAGCCTTGCTTGGTCCCGTCGCAGTCGCAGTCGCAGACGCAGCCCCAGCCCCAGCCCCAGCTCCAGCTCCAGCATCGAGAACTTTCTTCTTGTGGCTCCTCTTCGCGGGCTTCTTCTCGACAGTCCCTTCCGCTGCACCTTCACCCAATAGTCCACCAATAGCCTCATCAGCAGGTGACCAGCCGGTAATCTTGGCTGACCCAATTGATCCAGCACGTTCTCTTTCGGGCGGACCACGGTGCGACGCGCCCGCGGCTGACGGTGCGAGCCAATCGTAGCTTTTTCGGGGCGCTGAGGTGGCTGAGGCGACGCCCTTGGCTGTAGGCGTGCCGGTCACACTCGACGGGCCAGGAACAGGTGATTGTGGTTGCGGTTGCTGTTGCGGTTGCGGCTTTGCCCTGCCTTTGCTCGCCGAGCCTCCGGATGCGGGAGCAACAGAGACCTTCTTCTTCTTACTCGGCGGCGGGGTAGGTCTGGGTTCATCATCGTCGTCCTCCTCGGAAGAGGAATAGGCGGCCTTCTCGGCCAGGGCGTGCTTGAAACCCAGCTTAAGCGTAATAGGTGGAGGGGGTGATAATGACGATCTGTCCTTGTCCTGCTGTTTCGGCTTGGGTTTGGGTGGTTGCGCGGTTGGCTTCTTGGCCTTCGCTTTCGTAGGCTTGGAGCCGGAGGAGGAGGACTTCTCGTCTGATTGCATGAGATGATTTATACTCGGTCGTAACTGACGGGCAGGGAAACGAGGGAAAATTCAGCTTGAACACTTCTTCTGATAAAGCAAGTCCAGCCAAGTCAATGATTGCTCAAGAAGGGGAACTCACTGTAATCCTCAGCGGATGAGCCTGTCCATCTACACCACCGCCACCACCACTGCCCTTGGGTTTGTTAGCTTTCTTTTTCTTCTTCTTAGGCTCTACAGTCCCTCCTTGTGGGTCTTCACTGCCCGCCCTGCTATCATTCCCAACTGCCGGCGTTGTTCCGACAGATCCAGATCCAGCGCCAGCGAGTGGGTCTAGGTCCGATTCTGCGTCCATGGGTTCGTCTTGCTCGTGACCTCTCTCAGAAGCGCCGTCACCAGCGCCGACAGCTGAACCTGCCTCCTCTTCGGGCTCGGAGTCCGTGAAGTCTGTGATATGGAACACCATGATGTAGCGCCAACTTGCGCTGCTGCAGCAGATGTGTCAAACTCAGACAGGTTGGTGATTTGATATGAAGTGAGGAGGAAAGTTGTTGACCGACACGAGTGTTCGATTATGGGGGTCAAGGCAAGGTGTGTGGTATGCGTAGGAGGTGATCTAGGTCTAGTGCAAGAAGTCGAGGTCATGCGAAGAGATGATGATTGATGGTATTGAGCGTAATGTGGCGCGATGATTGCATAGGTAGCAGAGGGAAATATGCAATGCAGTCGGAAGGTAGGGAAGACGATGATGCGATACACAAGGGAGAGTGAGTGACGAATGCTGACCGAGAATGTAATGACAAGGGTTAAAGGTGTGTCAAGTTGTCGAGGAAGAGTTCTCTCGTCCAGCAACAGCAACAGCAACAGCAACACAGCAATAAATCCATGTGTGTTCATTCACTTCTTCTTCACTCGTTGGGCTAAAATCCCTTGAATCCCTTGATGCGCTACACCATATAATGGATAACTTTACATCCCACATACTATAACTTACGCGTTGTTTTCAAAGAAGTAACAAACTCGTCCATGCATCCTTGACCTTGTCCGAAACCACTAGAACCGCACATACATACATAGACATATAGAGCGATATATATAGAGAGAGAGAGAGCGAAGCAGGGCCCGCTGAGTCCCATTCACACTTTCGAAAGAGAATAGGACGCCATGACAGCCAAAGCCCTCTTTGCTACGTTCGATGTCTCGAGACAAGGTGAACATCCGCCCTCCTGGTTTTGATTCCAGTTGTTTGACGAGCTCTGCTTCCCATGGTCCGACTCGCAGTTTCAAGTTCCAGATCGCTGACTCGCTGTCTCCCCGTCTGTATGCTTTGCCTTTCTCTCGCCCTTGCTACGACGATCACCGTACGCTACCGCTCAAATCGAGTATGTTCTCATTCCGAACCCAAACCCGGTTGCGATTACGATCACGATCACAATTATCCATGAACCTCAGTGTTCTACCGGACTTCTCTCTCCATGGGTATTGTCAATCTCAAGCCACTCTTACCAGGGCGTGAGTGCCATTTCAATCTCTTCCGTCGACACTGTTAGGTACATCAGGTAAAGTGAAGCGTACTATTGTTGAGATTGTGTTCCTTGTAGATGTCCTAATCGTGCCGAAGAGAGTGGTCCCCCGCTTAGCGGATCTAAACTCCAACGAAGTCACCGATCTCTTTCTTGCCGTACAGCATGTTGGCAAGGTGCTTGAGGGAGTGTACAAAGCCAAAGCTTTGACTGTCTCCTTGCAGGTGAATCCCCCTTCTCTCGTGCCCCGGGGTTATCACACTGTTTTCTGTGCGCCTGTCGTGCGAGACTACCTCCAGCCCTTGGTATCAGGGTAGCTGTGGTATACTCGTCGCTTAGGTTTCCTGCTCCCCCGCTACACTGACTGATGATGGAATGTCCAATTTCTAGGACGGCGCTGTAGCTGGCCAATCGGTGCCTCATGTTCACATCCATATCATCCCCCGACATCCCGAAGACTACGAAGGGGAGAACGACCGCATATATCCTGCTCTAGAGCAATCCGAAGCTCAGCTCCGAGACGACCTGACGTCGACGGCCGCATCAGCTACCGCCAATGGCATCAACGGCAGCAGCAGCAGCGAACCAATCTCGATGAACGGTGCCGCCCGGGCTGGCAATGGGAATGGAGTAGATGAGCGGAATAATAGCCGGAGTCGTTGGCCGAAGGATGAGGACAGAAAGCCTAGAACGATAGAAGAGATGGAGAAAGAGGCGGACTGGCTCGCTTCTTTCTTCTAGTCTGATTGTGGTCGATGCATGATCGAGACGGCCGAAAGGATAGAATCCCTCTGACAGGCTGTACGCTTGGCCACTATCACTGGTACAATAGGTCCTACGCATGGCATAGAATTGGTCTTGTCTCGAGCTACAAGAGGATACATGGGATTAGAATAGCTACCAATATAACTTAGAGCGCGCAATAGAGTAATAGAAGCACCTCGCGTCGGACGGAGAATACGGCGGATTTGACCGACGGGTCCTCTCAATCTCGTCATCACCCTCACGATGACCATGATCCTCCGCTGCTTTGTCCTTTCCAAATCGATCGATATCAGAGCTCTACACCTTGTTTGACCAACACCGCGTACACATATCAAACGGCGCATCCAAAGTTGCCTTCAAGCAAGACGTCTCGTTTCACCTCTTTCCTTCGTTGCGTGTCGTCTTCGACCATCCTTAGCTCAAAAGCAACAGCAGATTATACAGTCAAGATGGCCGGCAAAGTGCCTACCCTCACCTTGAACGACGGTCTCAAGATCCCCAAGATTGGTTACGGTCTCGGTGAGTTGTAGTCACCTGCAGCTGCGCATGGCAGCAAGTTCGATCGCCCTGATTGTATGTTGCATATTGACCGCTGAGATCGACGCTCAAGACTCAGATGGCAGAGCTGACTAATTGAATTCCCTTAACATATCTTGTTCGACTGATGCAGGAACCGCAAACTACGGCAAAGACAGCGTGAACAACGTCCTGTCTGCTCTTGAAGTCGGCTATGACTACATCGACTGTGCGCAGAGGTACGCCAACAGCGCGAGCTTCGCCGAGGGTTTCAAGAGATTTGGAGGCAAGAGGGAGGACGTTTTTGTCCTCCAGAAGTGTGAGTCGATCTCCGAAACTTCTGTCTAGCATCCCGGAATGGTGCAAAAGATTGGATGCACTGCGTTTGTGTGAACGTCTGCACGTGCATAGAGCGTAAGGACAGAATGGGAGGACCGCCCCAGTGCTGACGAGCCCATGACACGTTCAGGCGGGAAAACCGGTGCCAAGACCGATCCTCGAAAGGTCCTCGAAGGTCTTCTCAAGGAGGTGAGCGGTCATCACCTCATCGCGCAGCGCCTATGCGACATACAGCTGACAATCTCGCCCCTCGCAGATGAACCTCGAATATGTGGACCTGTGTAAGTTGAATTCCTCAGTTCTCAGATGATTTGAAGTGGTCCAGATACTCGCCTATCGTCTCGTGTATCATGATGTCTTGGCCCAAAGTCTGCCCTAGGATCAGCGGGCCCTCGCACACCGGAGGGGTGAATTCAGACGTTGACGATTTCTCGGGCACACAGACTTGCTTCACTCGCCTCTAGTATGTGTATCGACCTGCACACTGTCGCTCTCCAGTTGGCACACATTAGGGTATCCATGGCTCACGTAGTCACCACCTTTGATAGCTCTTCGAGCCGCTGTCCTTGTCCGAAGCGTGGGCTATTATGGAGAAGATCAAAGAGGACGGCCTTGCCAAGTCAATAGGAGTCAGTAACTTCAGGGAAGAGGATATGCAGGAGATCAAGAAGACTTGGAAGGTTGCGCCGAGCGTGAACCAAGTGAGTGAGCGTGGCCAGTCTGTGGATAACAAGCCACACGATCTTCACCGCGACGTTGTGCATGCCCTTTCGGCCACTGTCGCCGCTTGTAGCGACCTTCATGCTCTAATCCCAAACGACGCCTTTGCTAACGCTGCAATCGCATATCACAGATCGAATTCCACCCCTACAACTACCATCCTGCTAACATGCAACGACTAGTCTCCTTCCTCAAGGAGCATGAGATTGCTATTGAGGCTTATGGGCCTCTCGCTCCTCTCACTCGAGCAACTGGAGGTCCCATAGATGGTATTGTCAAGCAGATCGCGAAAGACCGAGGTATTGAAGAGAGCCAGGTGCTCCTCAAGTGGGCCGAGCAGAAGACCGGTGGCGTGTTGGTAACGTGAGTAACATCGTTCTGAGTTGTCAACTCGAGAACCTTGGCGTTCCTAGCAATGACCGCGCCGCATCAGACCCCTCGCTGACTCTGGTGATCTGATGATGCTCTCCTGAACAGCACATCATCCAACGTTGAAAGGCAAAAGATTCAGCTTGAAGCTGTCACGAAGGTTTCTCCTCTCTCCGACGATGAAGTCGAGCAGATTTCTGAAGCTGGAAAAGGCCGATACTTCCGAGCGTTCATGACCGACGTCTGGGATGCCGCTAAGCCTTAGGCGGGCAACGGAGAGGTTTCTCTTCGAAAAGATATGTAGGAAGATTGAGTCGAGCCCTTGGTGCATTCATTGTGATGCGTCAGACGGCGACGACGATATGATCGGAGGACAGGATATTTTTGGTGCTCGACATTCCCCTTTAGAACAAAGGATCGTTGAGATGCCTCTACATCTTTCTTTGCCATGAAGTGGATCGAGCCATGAAGCGGATTGATCTGCCACACACGTCGAAAGCATGACTGGCTGTGGGTACTTCCTTTAACGGTAATTGTCTTGAGGTGCGACACGTCAATTAACCGTAAAACGTAAACGTGTTTGACGATCCCTCACCTGATTCCTGAGTATTCCGACTGAAAGGCGGGATAGCGGAGCATGTAATCCCGTGTGTAGAGCAGGGATGGTTTATTTTGAGATTCTGGAGCTGCCCGGAGAAAGGGTTCGTTCTTACGCAAACGTTCGTTTTCGTTGATGCTTCTGCTTCCCGATCAGCAGAGATCGAGGAAAGGTTTGAGCTGGAGGCAGGAAAGATTTTCTCCGTTTTCTCTGTGATTTTTGGCGGCTGGCGGCTGGCGCAGGCTCATGATCTCTCACCCCGCTCTTTTTTTGCGTCCCCGTCAAGCCCCTGACAATTCTAGGGTCTTCGAATCCCATTCTTCCGGACCGCTGGGAAGTCACTACATCAGTCGATCCTGTCTGTAGTTGAACGGAACTGGTGATTTTGATAGGCACCGCCCCGGGGAAACGCGCTTCGTTCGCTCACTCGATCATCGTTGCCGTCTCCCGTCGCCCTCTTCTTCCAATGTTGCGTTGCGTACATTACACCATGCTTTCGCAAGTGACCACTCATACACCTTATCTCGTTATCATAGGCCATCCTGTGCTCGAGGACGAGGTATGGCTGACCATGGTGATGCATACATCTTGAGACGAGATCGCGACTTGGACCGATTCCGCTCTAACCTTCCTCAAACGCCAGATGAGAAGAGCGAAAAGGAGCACATTAGTCAATGATTACGCAAGGATACGGCATGCGCGCATGTCGAAGTTGTTACTATTTCGAGCATGCTCGGGTTGTATTTTTCCTACAAAAGTCCGGTAAGGCTAGTAGTAATCGTTATTTGATCGATTTGTATTTGAAGGGTGATTTGATTTGTATTGAAGTTGGCTTGCAAACAGGGGGTCATGGCATTAGTGAACGGAATCAATCCCAATACAACTGTTAGTAGATATATGTATGTGCCACTCAAAGCTTGCTAAGATGAACGCAAGCAACAACAAGTACTCACTCAGTATACAGAGTCAAAGGCAATGAATGCAGCAGCAGCATCCGTCCCTTTCTCCATTCTTTCATTTCATCCGCATATCCTCATGTTGTTACAAGTAATTCGACCAGACCATCCTTGTGTATTATTTCATCCCCATCATCGTTTCCATAAAACATCATTGCTAGTCCAAGCGTAGTAACGACACCATCCAGAAATAGCAAACAAGAAGGACGACTTGAAAATAGCATTGCACTAGGAAGAAGGCGTAAGGCGTTCTTTTTGGGTGTCTCGGCTTATGGATCTTGGGAGGGATCTATAAATACCCTCTTTTTAACACACGCTTTTTCGCACCCGGATTAGACTGGATTGGGATCGGATCCACCAATCAATCATCAACCCGCTTCCATACTACTTCGCCAGGCTGTTCCCTTGCCAAATACGCTTCGCTTCTCACGCCCAGTCGATTCTTCGTCTTCCCTCATCCTCGATACATACATCTTCATTGTTTGACATTTGGCCAACGTCGACCAATACTCATTCATACAGCGGCAAAACACCCTACTGTACGGATCACGCCGGCTCAGTACATGATCTGATCATCGCGCATCACGTCTAGATTTAGTTCCCGTTGGACGCACAAGGACTATATCGCTTATGAGATAGAAAGATATGAGCACCAGCTCCGACTGGAGGAAAGAAGGGATAGGACCTGATTACCGTTCGCCATCATCGACAAACTCGTCGGCTTTGATGAGTCAGGCCGAGGCAGGTCCATCGAGATTGCCCTTTGGGGCGAATCGAGATGTCGAACCGGCCGATTCTCAACCTCAATTATGCGGTTGCGAAGTATGCCTCGCATCGCGCATCGCCTTAAATTCCAATACGCACCGAAGAAGACGCAGTCGAGATCGTTCGAGAACCGGATCATCATCTTCGACCGCGACAGCTATCGGCGGTCTACTTTCATATCTCCCACCGTTCTTGCTGCCGTTCATACGGACTGCAGACGCTGCACCAGCACCAGCACCTGCGCCCCCTCCAACACGTCCCGATCGCTCGATTCCCTCTCCGACTATCTCACACCCATCGTATCATCCTTCGCACATCGAGTACAAGCGAGTTCAATACCTCACATCAGTATCAACGCCCTCAATACTGCCGACAGAAGCGAAATACGTGGACGAGACTGTATTGCCTTATCTCTTGACACGACATGATGATGGGACATGGCGAAGAGCGGATGGGGGGTGGAGCCTGTACGGAAAGCATATCTCGGTGAGTATACCATATTGTATCCATGCGTGTAGTGTCGTGATCGTCGACATACTCCGGGTCAAATTGAACTGATTTGTGAACAGGCGCCTTCAACACAGCCCATATTGGCCGATGCAGATGGCGATGGCTCTGTGCCCGACACATCGGCATCAACACCACCATCGTATGCTGTAGAGTCTGTGTTACCGAACGGGTGAGTGTGCGCTAGGCTCGATCCAGGGCAAACAGAATGGGGGTTCACTGACGCATCCGGGTGCAGATGGGGCGTATCGTCAAATCGAACGAGCATATACAAAGTACCTCTCATCGCTATTGCGAGCGTCATCATGGCCATGGCGATAGTGGCTTTGATCTTGTTGTGAGTGCTTCTATATCCTCTTCAATATCCACCCGCCAACCAAAATTCGGTTAATCTGACTCGTGTTCATACCCTACAGTATCGTGCTCGGACGGAGAAAACGGCATCGAAAGCAAAGACGAGCGAAAGAGAGACTTCGACGCAAAGCTTTAGCTGCAGCCGGAATCAAGGAGGACGAGTTGAACGGGTCAGCAGCCGAAGCTGCTTTCAAGGAGAAATTGGCGGAACTGGAGAAACAGCATTTGGCCAAGAAGAAGAGAGGCGGTCAGGCTGGGCTGGCGGTGGGCAAGGTGCGAGGATGGAATTCTAGGATGAGCGTCCTTAGGAGAAGGAAAGGGAAAGGAAAGGGCAAAGAAGGAGGGGATGTTACTATCGAAGTTCTTCAAGAGGATGAGGACAAGCCAGTCGATGGCGTGGACGAGTCCCGTCATCCGCCTTCGCCTACGAGTATTCTCGAGAGAGATCCCGGAGAAGGACAAGATGATGGCTCTGCCTCGCAACGGCCGAATCGGCGTTCAGGTGACGGTGATGATGATGAGTCACCCGAAGGAGGGAACGAATCTATTGCTCGATCGAACGGCGAACAGGACGAGGCCGCAAGCGGAGCAGCGGGAGGCATTGCCCGACCTGTATTACCGCCTCATTTCCCGCCAGCCTACCGACCCGCCTCCGTACGGTCCCTCCCACGCGACATCGCTTCTTCATCTTCCGCTGGCCCGTCGCATCTCGCACGGTCTAACACTGACGATCTGCCTCGCGTCCCTTCGGGGGCTGAGAAGATCCAAGCGCCAGGGTATTATCCTGCCCCCGCCACCGCTGATGGCGAGGTCGCCCTAGCCATTGCATCGCGCTCCGATGGAAAGGCGAGATTAGTCGATCCTGCACCGGAAGACGAGAGGGAGGACAGAGACAGGATCCGACATATTGCTACGGATGATAAGCGGGTCCTCGAACAACTTCGTCTCGGAGCTTCTGCTCCCCCTGAAGCTGGACATGGACAGGCTCAGTTCACGATCAGCGAGGATGGGCCGTCCGCGCCGGCTGTTCAAGTCGACGCGGAAGGTTTCGAGCAGCCTGAGGTTGACGATCTTACCCTACAAGCGATCCTGGATCATGCTGGACCTACAATCCCCCCGCCTGCTTCAACACTCGCTGGTGACTCGCTCTTACCACCGCCCCCCAAACTCAAGCAACGATTCTGTGGGCCGAGTTCACAAAGCTTTGACCCAAGCCTTGCGCCTCAAGCAATATCATCATCCCCTGCGTTCGATGACATTCATCTCCTTCCTTCAGCTCCCCCGATGGCTATATCGTCCGGTGGCACAAACTTGATACCTTCCGCGCCGCCAATGCTCGAAGATGATGGTGATGGTGAAAGTCAAGCCGATGCGGCGGACGGGAATTTATCGCCGACGCCCTCTGCACCTGTATTTGAGATCGGTGGAGACGATTCTGACTCGTTGCTCGCAGGCTCATTGGATGGAAGCGGAGGTTCCAGTAATGAGCAACAGCAAGAGGTGCTGGCGGACCGGGATGAAGATCTTACGGACGGACACAACAGTCATTCGCACACATCGCTGCCCGCTAACGAGGAGAATCGCAATACCGGAAGTGGAGTCATTAGCCGGTCGGATTCGGGTTCCGGACCGACGCTATTCTTGCCGCGATACGAGCCCTAATCAGAACGACATATTGTTCGCACGACATCACCATATTGTCTCGAGCCGCTCCCATTTCCCGCTCGATAGCGAACTGCTAGCGGACTCACATCTTCGAACTCGACCGTACTCAAGTGTTCGGTGTCACCATCGATTTTCAGTCCTTTCTGTCCCTTACCACCTACCTGCCTGTCATCATTTGTAGTCCCCAAGTTCACGCTACTTCATATCTGTTGTTCTCATACGATATATGGTATAAGTGTGAGCTTTGTATCTTCATATAAGAAAGATCTGGTCCTAGTTCGAGTCTATCTAGTTTCTAAGTCTGTTTGCTCTGGTTCGAGTCATGAATATCGTTGTATTGTCTGGTATCCGCGATAGGATAGGATGGGATGGGATTGGATTGGATTGGATTAGAAAAGGATTAGTGTCCTCTGTTCAGATACGATGAGATGCGATGACATGTATCATTCCAGCATCTTCCGAGCTACACTATCGGACAATCTGATCCTACATCCCACAGGTTCATTACGCCGCAGGGCTCTCTCTCAGTGAGTCATGTGCATACTTGGGTCGATACTTAACACCTTGAGCTGGAGGGAAGATGATGGCAACATGCTTCGGTTAATTGCATCGACGTGCCTGGGCAATGCAATGTCTGTGTTGTCGGGTATATGCGTGCGCTAGTCAACATCACCAAAGACTCGGCGCGGTCACCTAGTCAACTTTCGTTTCGTGTCTTTTCATCGCACCCACTCGGTCCTCATCTCTGTATCATCACATCACTCACCCTTTTCCATACCTCTTTGACTTGCCTTCTTCAGCCCGTCAGCACTTCAGCCCGTCAGCAACAGCTCTGCCAATTTGCTGATTTGGAGCCGCCTTCGCTTCCTCTTCTCTACGCTCCCTGCATCGATCCGAATCTCAAGCTACAATACGATATGACATAATCATCCTGTCGACTCTGTGCTATCTTTTCGGCGGTCAGACGATCAAAATATACGTCCTCCGCTGTCCGCATCACGCTTCTCGCTGTTCTCGTATGATCATGCACTTATGACAACCAGGCGCAACCTACATCGTCGATCAGACAGACACCTCAATTTTCAGCTGACGGTAGTAGAAGCGGAACACTATCGCCTCTCGCATAGTCAACTACTATAGCGTACCGAGTCAGATGGAGGATCTCTTCATTCACCAACCTACTTCATCTCAGACAACCCAGCAATCTTCCTTTTGTGTATATTCACCTCCCCACACCCCAGCTCGACCTCGACCTCGACCTCAACCTCGAACTGCTGTTCGCAGCCCCGACGCAATGGATTTCTTCGGCGGCGCGGCTGCTGCCGGACGTTCAAGGTCGAACACCGTCGTCTCGAAACCTAAAGTCAAGAAAGGCGAGAAGCCGATCCTGGCGACGACCTCATCTGCTTCTTCCCAAGTCAAAGCTAAAGAGCAAGAGAAAGAGAAAGAGAAGGAAAAAGAAAAAGGGAGATTTGTGGGACCATCGAGCTCAACCTCGGATAGCAGACTGGCGCTATCGCCTGGTAAAGGGCCGTACAGAGGCAATGGCAAGATATCGGCGAAGGGAAGAGGGAAGGAGAGAGGACAGCAACCACTAGTCAAGGAAACTGAGTCGATTGAACGACGAAACCCTTCTGTGAATGCTGAGGAAGTGTTTCGGGGTATGAGAGAGACGGAGAGGGACGTTGACAATATAGTCGATAGATACCAATGGAGACAGAAGCAGGCAAACGGGAATGGTGAATCGAGCTCCAAACCTCAGGAGAAAAAGAATTACAAGAAGAAGAACGTGCTGGACGTTGAGAAAGATGATGATGGCTACTACCTTGGGAGAGCAAGTGGTAGTGGTAGTGGTACTGCTGGTGGAAGAGGGCAACTATCGAGTCAGAATGGAGGGAAAGACAAAGGCAAGGCGAGAGAAGAAAGACCGCCTTATGGCCAGTCAAGAACCACCAAGGCATCGCAAGATGAGAAGCAGAACATCCGTCGTCGGCCTCTCGATGACAAGGATCTCGCCAAGTCCCGTTCGCACACTTCACGAGAACCCCAATCTCTCATTCCCAATTCCGGCTCAGAATCGGACTCGAATTCGCCCTCCACGTCAGATGACGAGTTGAGTATGGGTCACACCCCCGACAGACATAAACATGCGGGTTACCGAGCAGACGAAACCCTCCGTAAACGCGATAAATCCTCTGCAACTCCAATGTCTTCTCCCCCGAAATTCAAATATACCAGACATACGAAAGATCAAGGTGGCCTCCCGACGAAATCTCATCTGGACAGTCGAAACGACGGCGATTTGAAAGGATCGAGATTTAAGGCCAAGAGGGAAGAGGTGATCATACCATCCTCTCAATCAGGACAAACTCTTAATGACACTCCTCGTCGGCCGAAGCTCAAAAAGAGGTCGGGCACAGGCAAGAAACGTTCGAGCGATGAGTTGGATTCAAGTGATGAGGACAGACTTCGTTCTCGTGATCTTGAGAAGAGGCGAAAGAGGGCTGGAGGTCATGGGCAGAGACTCGCTACGAATGGCGAAGATGCGACACCCCGACCATCGCAGAAATTGATTACGAATGTCGGCCCACAGTCCCGCAAGAACAATAGACGCGTCACGTCCCCGGACCAAGGGTCCATCTCAAGCCCCAACCCGGATCCAGAAAAGGCTCAAGTTGATGAAGACGTCAACGGTGATGATTCCCCTATGAAGGTGGAGTGGAAATACAAGAGGGAAAGTCCTTCGGCTGGCCACAAGTTTTTTGATGATCTCGTTGAAATGGCTTCGAACGACGGGGATGATGTCGATTATGATATCCTCGCAGATCAGTGAGTTCCATTCGGTTTCTCTCTCATACGATCCCAAGTAAGCGATACTGGAAGTCGCCTGCGCTGACTTAGGATTCAGGGGCGAAATGACTGTGATGCTGGAAGACTTGGACGACGACGAAGATGTGAGCAAGGAAGATAAAGCTTTCCTTGGTGGGTGAACCGATCTATGTCTGATACAGATGCACTGCTGACTGTCGTTTCTCTGTACGCTATCACAGCTACCTGCAGAAGCCTGACCGAGCAATGTCCCGTGAGTGATCGGCTCTTGCATGTCACCTCGCCCACCGGACTACCTCAAATGTCCACATTCTCATTGTCCAGCAGGCTGACTTCTATGGGTGAACGCTACAGTACTGCTCAGAGCCGATGCCGTCCAAGCCTAGCAAATACCTCACACAGCTTCAGGATCGTCTAGAGGAAATATCCACGCCTTGCCCGACGGAAAGCAATCCATCGGCGCGCAACTTGCCATGGCAGCAGCACATCGACTTCTGCAATCTTCATCGAGCTGAAACCTCGCTCATCCCCCTTGGGATTCGAGATGGGTATCCTGAGACCATCGACTTCCTGCACCTCGAAGAACGACTGGAGAAAGGTTGGATCAGACTCAGGCTGGACGAGATTGTTCGGAATCCTCAGCGCTCGAAAGTGTTTAGACGCGTACAGCGAGAGGTGGAGGAAGTTGGGAAGAATCGATGGGGTGGAATCAAGTTCCAGTCAAAGGAGGAGAACATCGCGGCTGTGAAACCTGGCTAGTGAGTGAGAGCTGCGTTGTAGCTCGCTTCGTCACGCCTGCAGCTCAAAGTGACGCCATCTTTGTGCCTACTTTCAGCTACGGTGATTTAGGTCGAGCGATAATGATCGACCATTTCCTCAACCTTCGAAAGTGGGGTCACTTTCCATCCCTTAAATCCAGCACTTCGTCGTCCCAACCGCAAACGTCCTCCCAATCTGCCATAGCGGAACAACATAATCCCCTATCCCTCGAACCTCTTTCATGGCACGACTTTATCTCGCACGTTCTCGTGCCCGAATCCTCCATTCTGCTCATCATGGAAGATCGCAGATACTCCTCCCTGACAGATCAAGCATACAAAGAAGCCGAGCGTGTACGAAGCGAGAGTGTCAAGTATGGAACTTGGAAGTTCAGGGAAGAAGGAGATGAGGCAGAAGAAATACTGGCGGAGTTGCGCGGTACCGTGGACGTGAAGCGCAAGAGGTTGAGGAAGATCGCTGTTGGGCTGCCGTTGCAGAGCAGCCCAGAGCTTACTCAAATCAACCAAGACCAGGCCACTAGCGGCAAGGCTACCACTGTGCATGAAGTGCAGGACGAAGACGAGGCGACTCCCAAACCTGTCAAGATCAGGAAGAACGGCGAGACCTCGACCTCTTTTTCGAGTCGGACGTCTCGTAAGCCTCGATCCCGAACTCACTCGGCTGAGCCAAACTCTTCTGTCAGCCTTCTCGGATCATCTCCGCCTCCTATCATACTGAGCAAAGGAGAGAGTAAGAAACACGTGGCATCGTCGTCATCGTCTCCAGTCGACGATGATCAAAATGATAGCAACTATGAAGACGACAATAAGGAGAATATGGAACCGTCCAAGTCCAATAATGATGGCGATGGAAAAGACGATGAAGGAGATGGGATCGGGACTTTGAGCGGATCGCAACAGTCGGACTCAAGCTCCCAATTCTACGGCGAAGACTTGAATCCGGACGAAGTGATTGAAGCTCTCGAGTACGCTGATCGCGTCTCTGGATCGGCTGGTACGTCGAGGGCCAAGTGAGGTTTTCAAGATGTCAGCGTGTGGCTACGATTGCTCTCAGTGACACCTGACAGAGGCAAGCATCTACCATAATAATCGTGCCCATCCACAATCTCTTCAAGCTCGTTCCAGCATACAGTAAGGACATTTCCTACCGCGAGATCCTAACATACCGTTGTATCTGTCTTAGAGCAAGCGATACATAGCATTCTATTTATCAATCATGTCTACCTTAGATACATTGTAAGCATGTTGTTGTAGTATATTAGATATCGAGATGACCCCGGTTCGATGTTTCCACCAAATGAGCCACATATCATCATCATGCATTGAACAACATCACACTGTAACCTCAAGCTTGCTTATCTCACCGTAAGGGAGAGAATTCGGGACATGCTCCGGTTTAATTCACTTAATTCACTGGAATAGGAAATTTCTTGAAAACTCACTCCCCTTGTTTACATCTCCCTAATTTTTCTCCAATTCTGGCGTCCTGCAGCGTTGACGGCGGAATTCCGGCACGAGCAACATTACTCTGTAAAATTTTGATGCCGCTTGTCCCCTCCATGAGTTACTCGGAATACAGGGTCCAACCAATCCAACGGTTATTGTCGAGTATTTTTGCCTTGCCTTGATCAATCACAAACATTTGACATTTGACACTTCGTGTACTGGACAGAGTATCGTCAACACTCTATCGATAGCATCCATCATCATCGTTCACGTCTGGCTACTCTCACTACGTGTTGAACGACGGTCAAATCAGCCAGCATAGCCAGCAAACGGCGAGCGGAGGCAGAACTAAGGACTATCACCGAAAGAACATTTGTTACTCCGGTCCGTCCGAATTGTTCTAGGAGGTGGACCTAGATAGGTGTTGAAAGGGGAAGAAGTCAATAGCAGGCAAGACAAGGGTAAGGTAGATAAGGCAGGGCAAGGCAAGGCAAAGCAACCAAGTCTACCTTGCTTGTTTGCTGTCTTTCCTTCCTTCCACCCAGACCTAGGACTCATGTCGGTCCACGACTATGTATCAGGACCAGACTCAGCCTTAGCCTCTGCATCATTCCCGCCGTCGCTGCCGCAAACACACCCAAATCCACATTCCGCTCAGACACCCCTTCCTCTCGCTCCCTTTCCCAGCGGTCTGGAATTTCAGCAACATGCGGAGGCTGTAGCTGCTGCTGCCGCTGCTGCTGCTGCTGCTGCCGCCGCCGGTAGCGGTAGTGGTGGTGGACCATGGCATCCCCCGGTACCGTCCATGGCGTCCTTGCCGGTAGATCGGACAAAGACGGAGCCTAAACCTGCGTATTACAAGCTGCAATTTGGAGACGATGTGACGGGCTTCTCGTACTATGTCAGGACGTTGGCGGTGATGATTGGAAGGAATTGCGTGAGTCTTCCTGCGGCAGTCCACTTGGTCATCCCCATCTCCGCTTGCTATCAAGACACCATATTGGACAAACGGACGTCAATACGTACAAATTATAGCATGGCACTGGGGTTTGCTAATGTGATTTGTTGTTAATCCGCGCAACAGGAACGCGGAGGAGCTGTACCACCACCAGCGATAACCGCGCCGGCCGTGCCCACGAACCCACCATTAGATCCGAATCAACACTCACCGCCCCTCCCACCTATGGATTTCCCCCATACCAACGAGCCCCCGACCTTCTCTTTCCCCACACCGCCAATCCCGCACTTACAGTCGTTTTCGGTACCTCCTCAGTCTCCAGCCAAACCAACCTCGCCGCATCTCGCTCTGGATAGCCTGGCGATCTATGACCTGCCTCAACGAGCACAGTCTGAAGGCATGGTACCGGACCATTATGTACCGGATCTGTCGTTCTTCCCGGATGATGAGGATATCCCTATTGATATGGGAGATGTGGGCGTTCTGGAGGAATTGGCAGAAGCTGTAAAAGTGGAGCAAAGCTTGGCTGGGATGAGCGTAGAACCGGAATCTCAAGCTGGACCAGCGTCCGCCTCTGGTTCTGGCTCCGGCTCAGCAGCAAGACAGGGATCTACGTCTCAACCGCCTGCGGATGTTGCGTTAGGTATGGATATGGACATGGATATAGCGATGGGCATGGCAACGGGAATGGAGCACATCCAAATACATGCGCCTCAACAGGATGCTGGTATGGGTTGGCCTGGACCTGTCAAAATGGAGGACCTCAGGGTCGAAGGCATGCAGTTCGATGCCGGTGGCATAACACTGCCCAACGGAGGTGATAACCTGATGTCGGATCTCGTCAAGATGGAACCATTCGACCCTGAAGACTTCCCTCCGCCTCCCCCGCCACCTCCACCTCCTGTCAGGTCGTCAGCGCCCACGGAACATGTCGATGTAGATCTCGGACCGCTAAAATCCGTCTCGCGGAACCACGCCAAGATCGAGTTTAGGTCAGATTTGGGTCATTTCTGCCTGGAGATCTACGGTAGGAATGGAGCGTGGGTGGATGACAGGTATTACGTGAAGGGGTCGATAGTACCTCTGGCCCAAGGGTGAGCGCGAATGGCTTGTCTGCTCTGCCTTGCATTTCGCACTGACAATCTGCAACTTTGCACCTTACCTCCTCCTCAGCTCCCAGATCCAAATTGCTACTCGAATTTTCTCCTTCGTCCTCCCCCCGTCTCCCGTCTCATCACCCACCTACACTCAATATGCTTTCGACGGTCTCAACGCCGATGGAACCGCAGCATTCGACGACCTTCCTTATCCGTACAACCTGCCGCCGAACCAAGTCGGATACCAGGAATTCTACGGAGAACCAGGTCCCGGACCATCGTCTGCTGCTTCCATGGCTGCTCGGGCGCCTCCTGCGTTCAATGCTTTCGCAGCTGAAGATGGATTCGGACTGGGGATCGAGGGTGTAGGGGAAGATAGCTGGATGCAAGGCTGGAACTCGGACGGAGGAAGTGGATCAGACTCAGATTCAAGTTCCGGCTCTGGCTCTGGCGGAGAGGAGGACGTCGCGGAAGGTTCAGGTTTGCAAGGGGTAGATGATTTAGCACCTCCCTCGACTACATCAGGGGGACCAATGGCTCCGAAGACGAAATCGAAACCGAAGCCGAAGGGCAAGGCGTCCAAGACTGCAAATGGAGAATCAGAAGCTTCTTCGGCGGAGGGCGATCCCGATTATGTTGGATCGCCAAAGAAGAAGAAGAAGCCAGCCACCAAGAAAACACCATCATCTTCCAGTGTACCAACCAAAGCCAAACCGATCGCCCCTGCACCCATGCCTGAAACCGGTCCAGATTCTATACCTTCGAACACATCTGTGATCCCGCCCTCCATTTCAAATTCGGAGCCTACATCCACGGTCACAATAGATCCGGGAATCGATTCCGTAGCTACCGCTTCTTTAACTTTGGCTGCTCCTGTTGTTCTAGAAGGCAAGGATGTATCGAAAAAGCTGGAGGAGAAGACAGAAGGAGAAAAGGCCAAAGCAACGACCAAGGACGAAGTCGATAAGGACAAGGACAAGAACGCGAAAGACAAGTCAGACAAGGATGCCAAAGAGAAGGCGGGCAAGGATCAAGAAAAGGACAAAGTGACCTCAGGCAAGCATAAATCGGATCATGACAAATCCGCTTCTTCCAAGGACAAGGAGACCAAATCTGCGGACGAGAGTCCGAAGAAACCTGTCAAGAAGAAGAAGAAAAAGCCCAAACCAGACGAGGGAGCAGCCATGGAAGTCGATGATAAAGCGAGGGAAGCCGAAGCCCTCACATCGGCCGAACCTCTCACCTTGGCTTCTGCAGTCGCATCGGCGACCGATAACGCTGAGGCCGACAAATCTGCTACCCCCGTAAAGAAGAAGAAGAAGAAGCCCAAGGCGGAAGATGGCACTCCTATGGAAGTTGATGGCGCTGAGAAGAAGACGGCAAAGTCAGACCAAACGAAGGTTGCTCCCGACGCTGAAGGCGATAAGAAGGACAAGCCCACCTCTGATGCACCGCCGAAGAAGAAGAAGAAAAAGCCCAAGCCCGCTACGGAGGATGGATCTGCCATGGATGTGGACGGTGCGACTTCGAAGGCCGGTACCTCTACGGTAGGTGATAAGGAGAAAGACAAGTCTGAGACACCTGCCAAGAAGGCAAAGAAGGACAAGGGGAAAGATAAGGATACGGAGAAAGATGAGGCGGGTAGCAAAGTGGATAAGGAGAAGCAGACGACCAAGTCGGACAAGGAAAAGGCCAAGGAGAAGAAGGAGAAGGAGAAGGGAGATGACGAGCAGGACAAGACTAAGGGCAAGGATGAGGACAAGTCCAAGGCGAAGGAGAAGAACAAGGTCAAGAACAAGGACAAGGACAAGGATGCTGCCGCGGAAGAAGATGTCAAACCCGATGTCGACGAGAAGGAGAAGGAGAAACCGAAGAAGAAGAAGAAGAAGCCAAAGGCAGACACAACGACGACAGATGGTAATAAAAAATCCGCTGCCGATGTCAAGGCTGAGAAGGGCACTGCCGCTTCCACTTCTGCCGCCGCCCCTTTGATTTCGGGTCTCGCAGTCCAAACGCCTCCTGGTCAAGGACCTGCAACAGCTACTCCGTCGGCCTATGCACCGGGAGCAACAGCTCCAACGCCGTCCGCTACGCAGGCCACACTTACAAGCTCGACTTCACAGCAGCCACACGTTCAACCTTCCGTCCGACCTCCTGTCCCCCTTGCTCCTGGTCAACAACCTGTTCTACCTGGACAATCCATGCTACCTCGACCTCCCATGCCGCCCGGAGTCCGGCCGCCACCTAACTCACAGCAGCCGTATCCTCAACAACAGCATCCCCATCCACCAGGCCAACCTGGTCAGTATCCTCAACCTCACGGCCAAGGCTTCTCTCACCCCAGTACCCCTCAAATGGTTCGTTCGCCATATCCTCCAGGACATCCGATGTATGGTCAGAGTCGATTGACGCCTCCAGGATCTTCGACGACTTCGCCTCAGCCTACCGCGCCCTTCTACTGCACAGAGCTCAACGAAACCCCTGGTCAACCGGGTCATATCATCGTGAATGTACCTATACCTCCCTCCGGTGCTGGGCCGAGACCGCCTCCTGGTCCAATACTGGGCCTCGACGGTAAACCATTCATTGGTCCTCCTCCGTTAAAACCTACCGCTACGTTCGCAACGATCATCCACAGAGCGTTGCAGTGCTTACCTCGAGGACGTGGAACGTTGGGTGAAGTCTGCAATTGGGTTGCGGGCGAATGGGAATGGTTCAGGCTCAATGTCGATTCTGGATGGCAAAATTCGATTCGTCACAATTTGTCCCTCAACAAGGCTTTCCTTAAAGTACCTCGAATACCGGAGGATGATCCCGAATCGAAGGGTTCAGTGTGGATTATCGATCCCGAAGAAGGCCCGATATTCGAAGAGAAGCAGAAGAAGGACGCTATGAAAACCGCCAGCAAAGACAAGAATGCCGATGTCAGACGGGAAAAGGAAAGGATCAGGGCCGAGGAGAAAGCGAAAAAGCAGCGAGAGGCTGCCCTTGAAGCGGCTCGCAATCCGCAGTACCCGCAGATTCAACGAGCTATTCCTGTCGCCCCTCGACCATTGGCCCGGCCTATCTCCCAGATACCACCGTCCGCACCTGCCGCCCCTCCTGCGCCGGTCTCAGCGAACGCGAACGGTGTCCTACAGCCGAAAGCCAAGATCATCGTTGTCATGCAGCCGATCACTCCCGTCATGCGAGCCAAGTCCGTCATCTCCACAACCGACGCCAACGGTAACCCTCTTCCCTTCGTTTGCGATGGAACAACCCTTGTTCTTGATCAACAGACTTTCGGCCATCTCACCACCGATATTCTTGACAAACTAACGTTGCTGGGTGCTGCTGGTGCTGTCGATGTCCTCTCAGCTTGGGTGATCAACAAGAACAAGCAGCAAGCTACCAAGGCTGCTCAAGCCGCTCAAGCCAAGATCGCCGGCTCGGGTCCCGGAGCTGCCAAGGCAGGTGTCATCAACAATGGCGTGGCTCGACCCGGTGTCACCCCTGCGCCTATGGCCAATCGACCGGGACAACCGCCTGTCAAAGGACCTGCCGGCGTTGGTACCGCGGCCACTGGCGGTGTCAATAAGGCCGGCGCGGGTGGCCAGGCCGCCACCGCGGCGGGTGGAAAACCTGTTGTAGGTGTCGGCGGGAAACCATTACCTGGCCCGGCGCCTCCCGGGACGAGCTTGACCAAAGTTATCGGTATGATCGCGGCGGTTGCCAACGCCAAAGGCGATGTCAATACAGTCGGTCCGAACGCTTCGGCTCTTCTGAGGTACATCAGGGTTGTAGGCGTCGACATTGACTTACGGGTGGCGGAACGAATCTGGGCGACAGGAGTGGTACCGCCTCTGCCGCAGAAAAAAGCCGCTGTTGGTGCGAAACCGGCCGCCGCGGCTGGAGCTGCTACTGCGCCAGGTGCACCGAAGCCAGCTGGAGCCATGGCCAACGGCGCTACTACAAAGCCTGCTGCCACACCCAGCAGCACGATTGCTCCTGGTAACCCCCTTGCGGCGAAGCCTGGAGTGGGCCCCCCTCCCAACCTGGCACCGGCAGCTTCGTCAGCCGCAGGCGTCAAGCCAGCCACACCGACTGCTGTTGCATCCGTCGCAGCCGCTCCCTCTGCCCTCTCTGCATCTGCATCAACAAGCACTGGTGTCACACCGTCCGCGTTGACCCCTGCACTTGCGCCTCCGGTGCCTTCAGTCGGAGTGAAGCGGAAGTTAGAGGATGCGGAATCAGCCTCAACTGGACCTGCGAGCACTGCACCGAACCTGGCTCCGGCACCGAAGCCTTCGGCTCCCGCTGCTAGTGTCAGTACTAGCGAGAGCGTGGTGACAGCAGACGAACAGGAGGCCAAGAAACCGCGGCTCGAGGCTCGTAGTATGTGATCTGGTGTCGGCGCCGACGGAGGGCTGGTGATTGGCGGAAGAATGATTGGTGGTCATGGTCTGTAGTGACAGTTGCGGGGTGAATCTGTTGTCAGTCCGAATAAGCATCCATTCACCTGCGTGTTAGCATAATCGTTCATTGTACGAGTATCCGCATTCTTCCTTCATCAGTCCAGTCAGCTCGAGTGATATAATATATCATCATCATGGTATCCATAGGACTACAATATGTTGGTTGTACTGTATGAGTAATTCCCTTTCACTGCATCTTCTTCATTTCAGCAATTTCTTCGCAAGGGTCTTCTCTTCTCTCTTTTTCTTTTCCTCGGGTTTGTTTTGTGGGCCGTATCTACTACACACAGGGATACATATATACAATTCGATAGGAGCGGAAACCTAGCATGATGATATCATTATCGTTGTCAGTTGAAATGAAGCACATGTTTGTTTGCGACCTATCTATTATGGCTGGGTGATAGCGATATGGCCTTATCCTGCATCAGGAACAAGCTGAGTGAGAAGCCGGACTTAGCCGGCCCGCCTGCCCTCTTTCCCTTTCTTTATCCTACTTTGGGCGTTTGGGTCTTTCTCATGTATATCATGCTGTTGCTCTCGCTGCTTGCGCGGCGGTGATATATATGCGTTTCCCTAGCTAGGTATGTACCTTATGTACGTAGAGGAGATCTCCCGTGTCTGTCTAACTTACGGTCAGTCAGTCACAGGAGATTGATCCCGTTGTTTCCTCTCCTCCCTATCGCGCTCGCACGCAAGCTCGTGATCGTTAGAGATAGCGAGCATTGATGATTGTGCCCTACGTTCTTTTACCTTGATCTATCTCTATTCACGTTGTTGTCATCGTGTTCGATAGATCACCCATCAATCGGCTCGACTTTGACCCAAGGGAACTCCAGCCAAGCGGACATAAATCGTGCATATATCAACAAGGCTTAGTAACACTGGGCGAAGGACTTCAATAATCAGATCAGATTTGGGGTGTAAAAAATCAAGTCGGAATTTTATGCATCAACGCCAAGCATACCAAGACAAGGACGAACTCACACACCCTATAACTATCTCACGACATACCGAATGCCCGGACCATAGAGAATAACAAGCACACGCCAGCTGGCAAGGCAAAACTAGTATTAGTGATCAGCTGGCAAAAGGAAGAAATATTGGACACGGCATTGTGGATTGGGAAAGCAGAAAAAAAGCAACCAGGGAAGCAGCGGATGAGTGGATGACTCGATCTATCAACCGAAATCAACATTGTTAACATAGCTTGCACGCTCTCTACAACAAAAGGGCCCGAGAACGGAACTGTCTCGGGCGTCTTTGATCAATCTTGGTAATCATAGACGGACGGCAATTCCTTCAATTCCCATCATTACCACCGCCACCACCATCACCACCATCAGCACCGTCATCGACATCAGCCGAGTCTAGTAGGCCCGTTCCTTCCAGTGACTCGACTCATTTCGGCGAGAACATTACCGGAACGCCGTAGCGAGAGAGATCAATCTCTTTCCCATCATCAGCCACATTACCATCACTGACGGCGCTGCTAGGTGCCGCTGGTCGCTGCGTCATACGCGCTTCTAGTCAGACGCTACAGTATCTGATCTCGATCGACCTACCTTTGGCCACAACAACTAAAGGAGGGTCGCTCTTCAATCTGTTCACGGTGCTCATATGAGAGGGCGAGACTCGTTGACTCGTCGACTCTTGTTCGTGGGCATCATTGACGAACGAACAAACGAACGACGCCTCGTTACGCTACGGGTGCCTGGCACGACTCACAAAATCGAAATTCCTTTGCTTTAGCATCGCCGAGAGAAGGAGGACGATCTTGGCGCAAGCGCATCAACAAGAACAAGGACTATCGAGAGATCGACCAATCACCTCGAGTACAACGACAGATCAGCTCTATACCCAAATCGACACACGCATAGTCATCCACCATCGCTTAGCCTTTTCACGTTCTGACACACATTATCAGCCGCACCGTTGTTGCTCTTACTATCCTGTCCCCATGATCAGTGCATTCAAAGATTCTCCACCTCGAACAGGACGTGATATACGCCGGTCTTAATTAACCATTTTCAAACACAAAACATCATGGCTCGTCCGCCTCCCTCCTCTCCACCGGGAGGCACACGCCGGCCGGGACCCACACCCACCCCCTTATCGACTTTCCAATCTTCAGTTACCAGTCGACCCCTATCGTCGGCCTCAACAAGTGAATGGGACGACGGCGTAAACTCGTCGTTCATCTCTACTACATCTTCCCAGCCCTTTTTTCCCAGCGCCCCTACACCCAATAACACCTTCTCCCCACCGGACGCTTATGACGGTCAATCGACATCACAACTCGGTGTGGAAACAGGTTATACATCAAATAGCGATATCCGACTTCCCTATGATCCTATACATCCAGTCTTACCAACAACATCGGGTTTATCCCCTCACTCATCGCTACATCAACCAACATCTCTCACTTCACATGCTTCTTCTCACTTAATATCGTCCTCTCAGCAGCTCTCCATCCCTCACTCGACACGGCCGATCCCCGACCCCCCCTTATCTCTACATTCGGGCTTCAGCTCGCATCTCGCCGATCAGACTACGCCCATAACGGAGACGACCAGCATTGGCACCCCTCCGTCCGCACACAAACCTCCGCTTGACCTCGCTTCGACCGAGTCAAGAAATGGACTGAGAGGTCAAGGAGATAGGGATGCGGCGCGACTGAGACAGTTGGGATATGACGCTGTCCTGGGGAGAGATTATACGTTCTGGTCCAGTTTAGCAATCAGTTGGCTGAATATCGGGGCTTTGCAGGTGAGCGAGTAGCCTGACGACCATAGCCTCTTCGTGACACTGGTACTGATGCTAATAACCTGCTGCAGGGAACAATCAATGCTGTGTCAGCGTGCTATAGTTATGGAGGACCAATGATGATTGTATGTGGTCGTCATAACACGGATTATACCTATGTATGCGCGATCGCTGACAAATTCCTGACACTCCAGCTCGTCGCATGGCCGATATCCGGAATCTTCTGCTTCTTCCTGACCTTAACGTTATCCGAACTTGCGTCCGCCTATCCGGTATCAGGTGCAATGTCCTCTTGGGCGTGGAAGCTCGCCAGGGGTAGCGTAGGGGGCGAGAGGTTGTGGGCCTGGACACTAGGCGGTTTCGTTCTGGGCGGACATGTGGGCAACGTAAGTCATTGTTTAAGGAACTTGTGCCGATATATCATCTAGCTTACGAGTGGGAACCTCGCTGATGACTTCAATGCCGTGTATGGTTACAGATCCTACTGGTCACATGGGAAATTGTAAACATTGTAGCGGGAACCATGTCCATATCATTCCACTATGAGAAGAAGTCATGGCATTTATTCTTCATGTTCCTGGTGAGGTGATATTCTCCTCCAGATTGTCACACCTGTCAACGATGTGCGCCTGACGATTTGACTTTTCGCCTCACTACAGGTCGTACTGCTCATCTGCGGCACAGTAGGAAGTACAGGGTGGGGTAGATCGCATCGATTCTGGTTAATATCGGGTCTATATGGCTTTTGTATGTGGGTGGTGCTCTGCATCACCTTATTGGCTACGAATGCGACAAAACATCGACCTGGACCGACTTTCACCGATTTCTACAATACAACAGGGTGGTCATCGAAGCCATATGTTTACCTTCTGGGCTGGCAATTCACGACTATCGCTAGTGGTGCCGATGCTTCTGCGCAGTAAGTCAGAATGCTTCAGACGAGCGTGTTCGGAAGGCTTATGAAGACCTTGCTTCAGTATGGCTGAAGAAACGCAGAACCCCTCAAGGAATGTGCCGAATGCCATGACGGCATCCGTTATCGGAGTGAGTAGCAGTGCATTGTGTCGAGGTTTATTGACAGCTGACGATGGTCCAACCCTGTAGACCTACCTCTTGGGTTATATTGTGAGTAAAACACCGAGAGAGAACAGGTAAACATCGAACTTCAGCTGACCATCGTTATATCCAGTCGATCATCTTGCTGTTGGTCTCAGTCTCACCTGAGGACGCTTCGACCGTACGCGCCCATGTATTCCCATTCGTACGTTCACACCGTCTGGGTTCACACGCGCATCCTGCTGACGCCGAGAGTCTTACCTCGCAGGGCTACATTCTTACCAAAGCCATCAGCGAACATGGCGCCATAGCCGTCTGCAGTCTCATGATTGTGGTATTGCACCTTCAAGTCCTAGCCCAACTACAAGCTTCATCGCGATTCGTATTCGCCATGGCCCGAGACAACGCCATGCCATTCTCAAACTGGATTCGCCGGACCAACGCAGCCAAAAACCCAATCTTCGCCAATTGGCTCGTAGTGGCCCTTTGCGTGCCCTTCGCCTCGATGACTTTGGGTTCACGATCGGCCTTGTACTCCGTCTTGGCTGTTACAGCCTGTACGATGAGTTATGTGGGCTACATCGTGCCAGCGGGACTGTATCTATTCTCAGGCAAGAATCTGCAGTCTGAGGGGCGAACGACATGGTCACTGCGGAGATGGAGGTAAGTCTAATCAGAAGTAGGGTTCATTCGCCGAGGGCCAGTCATCTGACGCAATCTTTGCGCTTAGCAAACCTGTCGCTGTCATCGGACTATTTTACGGCTCATTGCTTATTGTGGCCCAAACGTTCCCTGGATCAAGACCGGTAACAGCTGGTACGTGGAGGAATCCGTTCGAGAGAATGTAGTCAAGCTGACATATTGACTTGGTCGATGTAAACCTTTTGTAGCCACCATGAGCTGGTCACCCGTCATCATCGTTGGTACAATGATACTGTGCTTCATAACTTGGAAATGCTATGGTGGGTTTCCATGTTTCATTCGGCCCGTAAATCCATATACCCGATCCATCTAGAGAATTGGAGCTTACGATGAATATCTTCAGGCGACCGACATTACTCCGGTCCCATCAGAGCGGTGACGAAATGGGAGACAGGCGTCGAAATCGACCTTTCTTCGGCGCTGAATTCTTCTCGCTCAAAACCCTCAGCTACATCCCCTATCTACTCACCCAAAGGTAACGGCGACTTCAATGGCTTGCACCATTCCCCCGATTTACTGGGGTTGAGACCGCCAATAGTCAGCACCGAGACTGAGTCGTCGTTGAAATTGGCGCTGGAGCCGCATATGCCGAGTGTGGTGCATACCATCACTGTGGATAGCAGAGGTACGGCCCATACAGGGCGTGGACATGGGGCTGAGAGCGGAGTGACTGTGTCAACGGGGTGGACGGATGGTTCGAACTCGAGTGGGTGGACAAGCGGGGTCGAGAGCGGGGTCGAGAGCGGGGCTGGGGTTGGCGGCAGGAGTGATATGCGTGTGAGCACGGGCTCAGGGGAAACGATAAGGAGTGAGGATATCACGCCTACGACATCGAGGGTTGTGTAGAAACAAGGAAAAAGGGGAAGGGGGCCGGTACGAGCGCAAAGTGCCTTGCCAGAGGGTAGGGAGGATCGAGTGTTCAACGCAGTATGGGTGAACAATGAAGGCATCTCATATCATCGCAATTTTATCTCATCTCTTCTTGTCTCATTCCAATCGGTGTATAGGTGTGTACGTATCTACAGCCTTCGCTTCTCGTCTTCTTGTACTGGTCGCAACTTTTTTTTCGGGTTTTCCATTGTCTTTTGTCCACCTTGCCTTGTCTCCTCTTGGGGGTTGTATGTCATGTTACCTACAGATAGTCTTTCTTTTAGCTAGCGAGCTGCAATCGTTGTAAGGTACTTGTAGGTTAGATTGAAATTGAGCACAAGCATGAAGCATGGGATGAGATGACATGGAATGTCCTGTATTGGAAGACTGTCATGTTGGTCGTCGGTTATCCCCTGTGCATGCGGTGCGTCTGATGCGGGTAAAGCTAAGGTTAATAAAGAGTTATTTTAATCGTAATATAATCCTCCGGGACACTCACTGTGCCTGAGTGACATCTTGTCTGGAAGAGTGTGATGATATAAGGCTTTCGTTCCCGCAGTTCACTGTAGGTGTGTGGGATGCCAGACGCATCGCATCGCATCGCATTGTCCCTACTTCAGGCTGCCCATTGTGCGACATGTAGAACTTGAATATATTGGATAGCTGAATCGCGGACATCATTCATCACCTTGACTCTCAGATACATACACATAGACATACACGACGTCGGGACCGCGGCAACGTCAAGATACAGCCAACACGGCGAACCGCTGCCAGCAGCCAGCAGATCCAGTTTCAGGTGTGGCCAGTTGAGCCCAAGTACAAGTACAAGTACAAGCTTAACCACGAGCCCGAGCAATAGCACAATGGCACCAACTTCGAGCGCGGGCGCGGGAGAACAACATTCCAAGCTGGCAGTGGTGAGTGAGCAGCGCGTTTCTCCGTACCGTTATCTCTCTTTCCTTGTCGAGGACAGGGGGATAGGGGGACAGGGGAGACAGACGGTCCCGCATGACACTCGCTCGCTCGCTCGCCTGATCAGCTAGCCAGCTGGCTAGCATGTCGCTGACTGGACTCTTCCTGTATCATATCACTACTCGTAGCTGGCGACGGTCGTCTTCTACATGGTCGTAGCGATCTCTATGACGCTTCTGAACAAGTGTGAGTTGATTCGGCGATGTTGGAAACCCCGGTCCTGTGCAGGGGTATCTTTGTGACGAAGGGGGTGCCGTCGGGGCGGATCGAGTCAAGTCAGAAGAAGACGAAGGAGAGCGAATAGGGCGAAAATGAACAGGAACGGGAATGAAGCGGGTCGCGATTGTCTCACCACATAAACATAGTTAGATTCCCGGGCCGGAAATGGACGGAAAGATGTCGGACTAACGCTGACCAGGATCCCGTATGATCATTCGTGACCGACCACCCAGCCGTCCTGAGCTCGACGCCGATGCCGGTCTTCCTGCTGCTGTGTCAGTCTGCAGTAGCTGTCTTCTTGCTGGGTCTGGAGAATGTGTTGGGACCGTACAAGACACCCAGGTGAGTAGCGAGGAGCTAGTGGCTAGCACTTCTCGCGACGCTATTATTTAGATCCAATCGAGCAATGGCGTCCTTGTGTGGTGTCTGGTATTTGAGGGAATCCGAGAACCTCATTCATCACCGTCGTCAAGCTGCTTTTTCCGAGAGAGCGCTTCATCTGCTGATACATATCCATCGCCCGTTGTGCACACACTAGATTTGACACCAACGTTGCCCGGGAACTCGTACCCCTCGTCTTTGTCAATGTCTTAGGCTTGATGTGAGTGCAGGGCGGGTCAAGAGATTGATCATTCGATCTAGGGGTATGTCCTTCAGCCAAGGACAGGGTTGAAGGGCGGGAAACATAGATTTCTTGTTGAAAGCTGCAAGCTGATATCTGATTTGGTTCCCCGTCCCATCATGCATGGCTAGCTTCAACAACGCTTGCCTACAATATGCGAGTATCACCTGAACATCTCATCCCGTTCCAACTTACCTGTACACCTGCGCTGCTCAACCAAACTGACGGACTCGATTATGTGGTGCACACACACAGGTCGACGCATCTTTCCATCAGGTGGCCAGAGGTCTTGTCCTGCCTTTTACCATCATCGTAACGGTTATCGTACTCCATGTGAGTCAGTCCTAGGCCTCAAGAATAGGCATCGCCGATCACTTTCTTAGCACACAATCATGACGGTCACAACTTCCTTCTCATCAGTCCAAGTCGCATACTTCTCCATGAGCAAACAAGACGCTAATCTCTGACGCCGCGATATCGCTATGCGCTGTTACTGTTGGCTGCCGCAGCAATATCCCTCGCCCCTGGCACTCATAGCAGCCCTCGTGGTCACATTCGGCTTCTTCTCAGGCGTCCTCTTCGATCCCAATCACGCTTCTTCGGCGGCCTCTGCGGCTGTGGCGGGACAACATACTTCATCGTTGGGGATCACATTCGGAGCTATGTCGAGCGTTTCGAGCGCATGTCATGCGGTGTTGATTAAAAGGGGTTTGGTGCGTGTTTTCATGTCTGTAATCGTATCAAACCAGCAATTCAGGAACATATTCGATCCGAGAGCAGATCGATCATCGCGTTCTGACTCTGCTCAATGGACCTTGGCGCCGCCAAAGCTTCCTTCGCCGGGCAAGAGAGCCACTCTGCGTCGATTGCTCTTGTCACTCTCAATACTCCATGCCCGGAGAACTTCTGAGAACAGTTTATGCTTGAGTCCAGCCAGCTGACGAACTTGCTCACTCCACCTTTTAGCAATCTGTGGGCAGCTCACCTATCGGCTTGTCATATTACAACAATATCTTGTCGACACTGGCGTTGATACCGATGTTCATACTGTCCGGCGAGGTGTCATCAGCTTACAGGCTGTTGACTTCGGGTGGAGCCAGGCAATTCTTCTGGGGCGCTGGGATCACCGTAAGTGTGGTGACCGGGCTCATACGCAGGTAGACTCACAAAACTTTCTGGTGAACTGCCATCTCATTGGACGACTCTTGCTGACTCAATCCCTTGCCTGATGATATGCCGGCCGCTTATAGGGTTTCTTCGGATTCCTCATCTCCCTCGCCTCGTTCATCTCCATCAAAGTGACTTCACCCGTCACGCATAGTGAGCATCCCAATGCCCTCTCTTTCCTCTTTTGACGCTACGCCTGGGGTCTGAGCACTGACCAGCTTGATGTTGTTTTCATCAGTGATTTCGTCAGCGTCAAGAGGGGTGTTGCAAACGATGCTCGCTGTGTACATCTTTGGAGATGTCATGTCTCGGTGAGTCGAAGTCCTGAGTCGATATATACAGCCCTCAGCTTGACTACAAGCTCGCGTATCTTTCAAGACATAAGTTGGATAATTGGGCTGATTCCAAGCACTGTCACATTCATCCGTTCATTCCTGCAACTGCAACTGAAACCAGCGGCCGGATTATCTCCATCTTCCTGATCATAAGCGGTTCAGTCCTCTACGTGTACGCAAAGACGGAAGACGCCAAGAAGTCGTCGTCGTCGAACAGCAGCAATCTCAATGCAAGCAAAGGAGGACGTGACGGCGATCCTCATGCGAAAGTACCGCTAAATCCGAAAGACTTGGAGAGGGGGGACGTGCTTTTCTCGGCGGATAGAGAGCAGGAGCGAGAGACTGAGAAGCAGCGGTAGACCGACGAGAGTGAGAGTCAGAGTGTTCAGCCTGGTCTTCTGGGTTTGGTTGACGGATCCGATCTGTCATATCTGTTATACGCACTGCATAGCATTCCTTTGACTGTCCGTTACTTTATTCGGTGATGTCGGTGATGTATGTCGCTACGCCAAGCGATCGAGCTGCGCCGAGTCCTGCCTTCGGTGTGCGGGTGTGGTTAGATCGTATATGAAACGCCCGGGGGGGTGGGGGGTTCCTTGCGTGCATTCAGCATTTATTGCATCACTCGGCCACTTCACGTCACTGCACATTTATGCATCCTTCCCCCTTGGGCCGTGACGTTCGATTAATAGCAACGGAGGAAGTGTCCAAGAGAGACAAGATGCTCTAGACGCAGCGTGCATCGCCAATGCCAACGCCACCAGGAAAACAAACCAATACAAAAACAACCAACAAACGGGTCAAGTCAATTTCGAAACGTCTAAAAAAGGGGTTGACGCGTACTTGGAGTATGCTATTTACAGTAATATAACGATGATTCGACGAGGGACCGTGCTTGCTTTTCAGGGAAAGACTCAAGAGAGGAGGGTCTGTGTGTTTGTTTGATTTTTGATTTTGTAATACGAGTGAGTACACTGTGCATGTTCAGGGGCCCTGTGCATCTGCCTAAGTGACTGCAAAGGCATTTACTGTTGATTGCGGTTGTGTCGGATGGGATGGGCAGGTTGGCAAGGGAGCATAGACATACCTTGACGACGACTACACACCCCCGCCCCACCACATCATCATCTTCTCCTGCTTTCTCTTCACTTTCAGGTTTACTTTTTACTTTTACCTTTCAACATTACTGTACCGACATTTAATATCATCATTAGATAGCTTTTCTTTGTCTTTGTTCAGCACTAACCTCTTTCTTTCGACGACTTTCAGCTTTCGACAACCCTCGACACCTACCACAGATTACACACGCTCACGCTCGTTAAACGCACAAACCACGCTCGTTACCGAACACTTAAATAACACCGCAACACAGTACAAACGACTAAGATCGCACGTCTCACCTCGACTCAAGCATTCTTAACTCAACACTACGCACAATGTTCGCCGCTCTCGCTCTTGCTGTTCTCCCCCTTCTCTCTTGTGAGTGCTTATCTGTCTGGCCTTATGCTGAAAGGGATCCCATTATGTAAGGCAGGATCAGCTGACAATGTCCCCGTTCTTCCACGTTCGCAATGTGTGTCCTTCTCCATCCATGATCTACTCGTTACTTCCTCCAGCCGTCATGGCCATCGACGGATGCACTCGAAACGCTACCGTCGTCTCTGGTGACACCTGTGACTCCATCTGTGAGTATTACAACGCTCTTCATCGTCCTCTTTTCGCGTCCAGAAGCACTCGGGGATCAAGAACAAGCTTTGAGCAAGGAGGTCTTGGCATTGCGAGGCGCCGCGTCGCATGGGCCTTCGTTCACCCTTTGAAGGAAAATAATGAGCAGACGCTGACAATCATTCTCTCTTTCAACCATATCGTAACTTACCCTCTCGCACACCTCGCGCTTCGTCAACGTCACATGCTACCCACCGACATCCGGCATTGAATGACCACTCACGTCGATGCGCTTCCGTCATTCGTCCGCCCCTGACCCAATGTTCACCACCCCCCTCTGATCAACCGAATCACCTGTCACATTCCTTCTTTCGATATTGCACTGCCCGGCGTGGGCCAAATTACTATTACCCCACACTCAGCCCGAAAATACGGTGTCTCCACTTACCAGCTTGCGCTCGTCAACGACGCCGTGATCGCTGAGAACTGTGACAACCTCGAGCCTGATCAGGTTGTCTGTCTCGGTATCGAGGGGCAAGACTGTACCAAGGTGTACACCGTTGTCGCTGATGAGTGAGTTTCATTCTCTCCCCTTCTTTGTCATTGAACCTAGTGCGACTGGTGTTCTCTCAAATGATGACACTGGAATCCTCGGTTTCATGTGACTGATCTATGGGTGAATCCACTGATCCGCCCCGCAACAGCACTTGCGCCTACCTTCAAGAAACCTACGGTATCTCCAACGAGACCCTCTGGTCCAACAACCCCCAGATCGATGCCGCTTGCGACAACATCTACGTTGGCGAGGTCCTCTGTGTCGATACTGAGGCTTACCAATACCCTCAGTACAATGAGACCCTCTACAATGTGCGTAGCGATCGTCGATCGTTCCTTCAGCTGTCCGATGAACTGTGTGATCGCCGCCCAGGGACACAAGCTGATTCCACGCGGCTACTTGACCTTGCAGGCTCTTGCATACACCTACCTTCCTTACTGCGATGAGGAGTAAAACTCTTCCCTCCTTCCGCACGACATTCGACCCAACACCTCTCTCGTCAAAGTTGTGTTGTATACCCCTTTCTAAACACCTTTCTTGCCAACTTTGACTTTTGTACCCTCTTCGCCCTCTCCCTCGCTTCTCTGACTTGTCACCTCACGTTGAACGTCTGTCACGTCACCCTCACGTCATGTCGATCTACGATACGACCTGCCTCCCGTAACGATCTGTTTGTCTTGCTTGAGACCTTCGGTTGGATTTGATATCTTACTCCAGCTTCCGCTTGTCTGTTCTGCTGTTTTATCTATTGTTTCGCAAACTAGTTACCCCACCGAAAGTAAATGAATTGATACCAGCTTGATCCTGCTTTTGACGGAAATGAAAAGCGAAGGAAATGAGATTGCGTTATCATTGAATGAGCTGATCCGATCAACTGCGGCGGAGATGCAGTTTGGACGTTCGGTAGACACAATCTTCTGGATTCATTTTGCAGGTTTTTGTTTTTTTGCCTTTCCATTGACGTCTTGCCTTGTGTTGGGCTATGTCGATGAGAGCAGAGGGACCACCGACGGGTCAAGCTCGTCAATATGGTCAACATTGTCCGTACCAATATCTCACCTCTGGTATACGATGCGCCCGGGACGTTGGAAGTGTGTCGCTCGCATCTCGTGTGCACCACAGCGCGTATCCCGTCCGGGACGCCGGTCAGTCAGTTGAACACAGCTAACGATGGAGTCGAGAGGTAATGCTTTAAGCAAGGCTATGATGTGTCGAGTTGGTACCCTGTCATACAGTATGGGATTCGTTCAGCTACAAAGCAGGACAGTAGAGGGGTTCCGCGGCAAGATTGTTGCTGAGTCGGTAGGAAGCTGTTTTGTCTGTTAGAGGATTCATGATCGATAGACCGACCGGGCCCCATGGCCATTCAGGTAGACCGAAGAATCTTCCATACGTCATGTGGACAACAAGCAATGATTGACCTTTTGATAGAGTCAGTAGAGAGAATGAAACCCGGCCAGGAAAGGAAAGCTTTGGACTCCTCTTCGATTGGCTTTGGTGGCAACTACACCGAAGGCATACGCACCGGTCAGTCGAGTGTTGTGCACCCCAGAGGTGATTTGGTCCGGTCAGTTTAAGCTGCTGGAGACCAGAATTGGGTGCAGGAATCACCAATCGACTCAGGCCGCCTATCGCTCCCATCACATGTGAGTTGACCGCGATCACCGTCTTACTGTGAGGCTCGATTGTGCCCCCCCCCCCCCCCCCCCCCCCTCACCACACCCCACCGACTTCGCTTGTTATTGCTGCATCTCCTCCAATCAAGAACAGACAGACAGACAGACAGACAGACAGACAATTGCCACTCCTTGGTATCGTACTGAGCTTAGATCTGCCGAGCCGTATGCGCGAGTGTACCCGGGAAGACTGCGGCGATGAACGTCTCCCCCTTTGGCATCGTAGAACAGACATGACAGATAGAACAGAGGTACGGTAAGTTAGTTGTCCTGGTTTTGTCTCCGATCCGACTCGCTGGAATTCCAGGTCCACCAACGTATCCCTGACTGACTGTTAATAACGTCTCTTATTACTGGATTGGGTGTCGGTAAAACAGTAAAACGCCTCCACCGCAGCCGGGACATGACCGGTGACTGCTAGCGGGGTTGCGGTAGCAGTAATGCCAATTATGACGTCGTTTACCACTGCAGAGAGCGATTCCCAAAGGCTGGTCAGGCTTTCTTAGCATGAATGCATCGCTGGAATGACGATGACATAAATGGAATGAGAATGATGTGAGAACGCAGTAACCTGGTTGGTCGAAGGCCTTTTACACGAGCGAGTGTACCTACCAGCTGGCCGATCGGTAGGTATGGGATGCGTCAAAGGCTTGCTACAAGTGCGGCGAGATTGCCTGAGGTCTCTCCTTTAGCCGACTGACTCCATGCCTATGAGATATGATAACACTACGTAAATATATATATATGCACATGCATAGTGTTTACCAGACATCAGAAAGCCCCTTTAGCAATCTCTTTCAGTTAGCATTTTATCGATTCTTCTTTTTGCCACTGTGTCAAGTTTGGAATACAGATCGGATCGATCGATCAAGCGAGCAAGCAAGCAACGAATTACCACCAACTGTAGCATTCACAACCAGAAGAAAGCAAATCGAATCAAGATGGCTCAACAAGTAGTAGACAAGAGTGAGTCCTACCATCGACCATGAACTCAAGTCGACTCGCCGGCTGCCTGTCCGATCGGCCAGCTGTGCCGCTGCTCTTGCCGCAATCATGTGTCTTGTGTCTTTTGCTGATCCAAGCTCTTATTGCTACTTGATCATAGTCGTAAACTCCACTGTCGGCGACGCCAAGAAGCGACAGATGGACGGCTTCACCATCGAGCAGAACAACCAGACGCCGCTCACGACCTACTTTGGAACAAAGATCGCCGAGACGGATATCGCGCTGAGAGCTGGTGCGCGAGGGCCGACTGTCTTGGAGGGTGAGTAGACGTTGCTGCCGCGGGTTCCCAAATCATCGGCATGGCCCGGGTCCTGGACCTGGAACAGGCCATGGCTATTCTACCGTCGTATCTGAGTCATTCGTGCCGCATTTGCTGACATCTGTGGTGATTAATCGTTACGTCCCCTCGCCTCGCAGACTTCCACAACAGAGAGAAGATCTCCCACTTTGACCACGAGCGAATCCCCGAGCGAGCTGTCCATGCACGAGGTGCAGGCGCTTTCGGAGAGTTCAAGCTGCACACTCCCCTGACCGGCATCACCACTGCCAAGGTGAGCTAAGCTTCAGCTGAGCGTGGCTCTTTTTTTTGGCTCGATCGCTTACAAAGCTGACCCTCCTGTCCCTCTTCCCCACTCAATTCGCCCTTCTTCCCCACTAGATCCTCACCGACACTTCCAAGACTACCCCTGCCTACGTCCGATTCTCCACTGTCAACGGTTCTAGAGGATCAGCAGACTCTGTAAGTCACCGAACAATCCCGCCTCATATTTTGGCTGGTGCGCGCGCGCGCGTCGGCAATCGCCGATTTTGTGTAAGTGTGCGAATCATGTGGCTCAAACCTTGTTGCGCTCCCATAATAGGTTCGAGACCCTCGAGGCTTCGCTGCTCGTCTTTACACCGACGAAGGCAACTGGGATCTTGTCGGCAATAACATTCCTATCTTCTTCATCCAAGATGGTAAATCTTTTTGCATGCTTTTCAAGCTCGTAAAAAGCTTCAGAATGAGCCAAGAATCGTCCATTTCCGTCGAGAAACGACCGAGATAGAAGCTGACAGGTTCCTGCTCTTTTACAGCCATCAAGTTCGTCGACTTGGTCCACGCCGTCAAGCCCGAGCCCCACAATGAGATCCCACAGGCTCAGACCGCCCACGACAACGCGTGGGACTTCATGGGTCTTCACCCCCAGACCACTGCCATGCAGCAGTGGATCATGTCTGATCGAGCGATCCCTCGATCATACCGAATGATGCAAGGTTTCGGTGTGCACTCGTTCCGACTGATCAACGCCGAGGGCAAGTCTACTTTTGTCAAGTACCACTGGACTCCTCATCTCGGTACCCACTCGCTCGTTTGGGACGAGGCTCTCAAGCTCGCCGGCCAGGACCCGGACTTCCACCGACGGGACCTCTGGGATGCCATCGAGGCTGGCGCTTACCCCAAGTGGGAGCTTGGTGTCCAGCTCATCCCCGAAGAGGACGAGCACAAGTTCGACTTTGACTTGCTTGACTCGACAAAGCTCGTCCCCGAGGACATCGTTCCCCTCAAGAATATCGGTACTCTCACCCTGAACCGAAACCCCGTCGACTACTTCACCGAGGTCGAGCAGGTTGCTTTCTGCACTCAGCACATCGTGCCCGGTATGGACTTCTCTTCCGACCCTCTCCTCGCCGGCCGAAATTTCTCGTACCAGGACACTCAGATTTCCCGACTCGGTGTCAACTTTGCCGACATCCCTGTCAACCGACCCGTCTGCCCCTTTATGACCAACCAGCGAGATGGACATATGAACATGTTCAGCAAGACCAACCGAACGCCTTACCACCCCAACCGGTTCGACGCCTTGCCCACCACCGAGCCCGCCAAGGGCGGATTCGCCTCGTACCCCGAGGTGGTATCGGGTATCAAGGAGCGAGTGCTTGGACCCAAGTTCAACGAGTTCACCAGCCAGGCTCAGCTGTTCTACAACTCGATGTCCAAGCACGAGAAGCAACACATCATCGACGCTTACCAGTTCGAGCTCTCCAAGTGTTACGAGCACGTCGTACAGCAGACTGCCATTGACCGAATCAACTTGATCGACCACGATCTCGCTCTTGCCGTCGCCGAGGCATTCCCCGCTGTCAAGGTCAAGGACGCCGTACCCAACCATGGCGGCAAGTCCGCTTTCCTCTCTCAGGTTGAGGGTAAGAACCAGACTTTCACGGCCGAGGGACGAAAGGTCGCTATCTACCTCCTTCCCGGATACTCTTACGCCCAGGTTGAGCCTCTCAAGATTGCCTTCGCCGCTGCTGGTATGATGGTCAAGTTTGTTGGCCCCGCTACCGGCAAGATCGAAGCCGGAAACGGCATGACCCAGGTCGCCGAGTTCACCTTTGAGAACTCTCGATCGACCTACTTTGACGCGCTCATCTTTATCGGTGGCGACTCGGACGACTACACCAAGAAGCTCAAGAACGGCCGACTCATCCACGCCGCCCGAGAAGCTTACATGCACCTCAAGGCAGTCGCCGCAACCGGCAACGCAGTCGGATGGCTCACCGACATGTGTCTTCCAGGTGACCTGCCGGCCGACGCTAAGACCAAGACCGAAATCACCGAGGCCAACGGTGTGTTGCTGGCTCCTTCCGTCGGCACCGGCGCGCAGTTCAGCGAGCAATTCATCAGCTCAGTCGCCAAGCACAGGGTCTGGGACCGAGAGGTATCTCACATCGCTGCTTAAGCGTTGGGCTCGGGCTGGCAATTTCCGTAGATGGCTTCGGAGAAGGAATGGCAACGATTATAAATCATCATTGTATTCATAGTAATCACAAGGCGCCTGGTATGATGTATCTCATTAACTCCTCAGAAATCCAAGTTTGGTTGCTGCTCCGTTAGAAAGTGCCCATCGCTTTCCGGGTATGATGCAATGCGCTGAAATATCTGCGAGGCTTCAATAAAAGATCGAACTGCGGTCGGTTGGACGTGCACCGTGATACATTGATTGATATCAAGCGATGGTACATTATTGCATCGGGCATTGGACTGAATGGCTACATTTCAAAGTTTTACGGTTCACGGTCTCCAAACAAGATAATACAAAGACAAATAGATAGATATCCGGCAGAAGACGATAACATACTTGGACAAGATGGGTCTGGAACTTTACTTCAGATTACAGATACACCTCACGCCTGGATATCTGCTCCAATCGCCTACTCGACTCAGTTGGACATGTTCCGTCTGCACATCCGCAAAACACTGAGCATATGCGTCCGCAAAAGGCCTTCTCCGACAACAGCCGCTTGCCTGCTCTCTCTCTCCTCTCGCGTTCCTGGTCATCGCAGAATCTCCTTGTTAGCTCTCAATGGGGCTCACGCCCGGACCCATACTGCTGTCAGGTGTGATGGGCGGCGCTAGCGCGAGATTTGAATGCGCAAATACCTCCCCATTCATCTTCACATCAGGTCGCGGGAACGATGATGACTCGATGGGTGAAACAGGCGATATGGGCGTGGAGGCAGGGGCGGATGCATCTCTGGCCTTGGAGGCTGCCTCTTCGTCCGGATCCGAATCGGCAAAGAGCACCCTTGCAGCTGCTCCCAAACTTGGTCTGAATGACGCCGCACTGGGCGAGTCAGTATCCTGTTGACCGGGAGCGGAACCGCTATACCTCTTCATAGGCGAAGGCGAATGAGCGAGGAACATCATCAGTTCCGCTGCCGTATTATCTTCCTCCCCTATCGCGGGTGCGGGAAGCGCTCCTCCATCCACCTTTTCGGTACCTCGATCAACTCCAGAATCTGTCGATCCCGAATCTGGCACGTAAGATCGAGCATGAGAGTTCGGTGTCCGCAAGTCTGCGGGTCTGGGTCGTGGGGTCGAAGTGGACGTTGACGACATTGCCCGACTCAATTTGCGAGGTTGCAATGTCGGAGATATCGAGCCTGACGATCTTTGGAACGCCTCCGGTATAGGTAGTGATTGCGATCCCATCGCAGGCAATAGGGGGGCGGATAATTGAGAGTTGGGGTACGAATGGGAGCTGCGTCTGGAATGTGAGATGTCGTCGTCCGACAATCCGCCTGAACCGAGCATGAACGTCAAAGCTTTGGCAGCATCAACATCCTGACTCGTCGTGATCGCTTTTCTTCTCGGCGTGGAATGGCTGGTGGATCGCTTCTTCTTCCCGCTCCCACCCGCTTGTATTCTCTCTTCGAACCCATACCGCAGAGGGGAAGATGGACTCTGTTGAGCTGCCGCCGCGATCTTCAGTCGTTCTCTTTCGTGCACTTGCGCCGAAATCGAGCTTGATGCACGCCTGTGACCAGAGGTTTTCCTTTGCGTCTTTGGACTGAGTGGTAAGCCCAGTCCGTTGATGTGCGAACGAAGGGCGTCGGGATCCTCGGCGCGTGAGCGTTTCTTCGGACTGGCAGGGGAGGTGGGGTACCGTCCATGTGATGGCGGAGGTAGAGGTTGCCAGAGTACGTCGATCAGTTGCCATGGCCGTGAGGGTGATGGTGGCTCATAAGGCATGGTCGAGCCTCGGACCGGGGAGGTGGCGATAGGCGAAGGCGGTAAAAGCCCGATCTGCGAGCGGCGCTTTCGGAGAGGGGTAGGGGGTAGTTTCTAAATACGTACACCGTACGCGGATAATGAGCATCTGGTGACACGGCAAATGACATGTCCCAGCGGACATGCTGCGTACGCAATCTGGTGTGATGATGCATGCCCTATGGTGGTATCCACTTACCGTCTCGATCTCGTTAATTGACATATCCTTCCAACCGTTCGTAGCCTTTACAGAAGCTAGTTCGAGTCTTTGTTGTAGCGCTTGCATTTTCTGCGAAGTGATTGAAAGGTATATCAGTCCCGTCTGTTCATCCAAACGAATCACGCCGGTATGTCGATCGAAGAGGTCCCATACTTGATCTCGAGAAGAATCTCTAATTCCCGGTGAAGGGTATGCAGCATTTGACGAAACAGTCGGGTGAGCAGCGTGACGCATTCACTCACTTTCTCCATCTCCATTTTCTTCAGGAATCTCTCCACATCGGCCTCATCATCATGGTTCCCCAATCCCGTCCCACTGCCGCTCGCTGTCGTACTGATACTGCCCATGCCCGAACGCGGCGACGATGCACTGCCGCTTGCTGTACTACTTGCATACTCCATGGGGAACGGCGAACAAGGTGTCGCTTCGCGCGAGATCATTCGTTCATCTCCGTCCCTGTCGAGCCCGTGAGAAGGCCGCGGTTCTCGATGAGCTATTCCAAACGAAGTGTTTGTGAGAGAAGGTTGTGCCGGTTGTACAGCCGCTCCTTCTCGCTCCTTGGTAATCGGTTCTGGCTCAATGATATGGGCCGAGGCTCCCTCCCCGGAATCTGATGGTATTCCTGTGAGTGATATCGTTGAGGAAGGGGCCAATTGCTTCGAATTTGGCTTCTGGTCCAACGACAGGGGTTGTATCTGACTCGGGGGTGTCTTGGGCGTCGGAGACTGCGCCGTACTTGGCGTTGAATTCTCGGACGGCAGCATGGAGAAGTAGTCCTAGGAAACAGGGCGCGCGACGATGATGTAACGATAAATCGTCTGAGCGGTGGTGGAGGCGGGCAAGCGACAGCCAGATGCTGGAAATCGGAGTCGGCAGGTAGTCGTGTAGGTGACAGTACCGTATGGCGGTAGATTGATCGAAGAGCGCAATACCTTTAAGACGCGTCTTAACACGTTGTCGACAGCGGCGGCAAAGTCGTGTCGTAGAGGAGCAGTAATGTGTGGGAGCGGATTGCGCTTGTGTGAGTTTGTTCGTGGTTGTGTTTGACCCGATGATGGGTGCTAGGGGTGGTGGATGATGCGGTTGGCGCAGGTCAGTCAGTGTCAGGTACCTTACAGGTACGGACGGACGAGGGTCAGAGGACCTGATCGCGCTTGCTTCTTGCTTCTTGCTGCGCCGGCAAAGCAAGTACACTTGCTGACGGTTGGATCTTTCTTCGGAATCCCAATAGGTCGTTCTTCAATCTTGTCTCCTGGCTCACTCGAACAGGTTCTTCGCTTCGTTCGCTCACCAGTCCACAATTCCTGTGTGACTTGAATAGGTCGCCGAGAGCGATTGACGCCTGTCGTAGGCAGGGTGAGTCGTTGATGGCGAAATGTAAGCTGGTCTCCTTGGTAATGCGGCGGCGTCACTTATTGATGTTGATATGAACTTGGCTGATGTGACGGTACAATGCGGCGGCGTAGCGTAGCGTTGCACAAAGAATGACGATCCATTCAAAGCTAAAGTTACGTGTGACGTTGGTGTGGTCGATGAAAGAGTGGAAAAGAACGTATAAAGCGAGAAAAATTGGTCATATCATCCATATGCATGCGACTAACTTGGAGGGCTATGTTGCCATGTTGCTACAGTGACAGCATAAGGCAGCGCGCGGGTTCACAATAATAATGATACTCTCACGCGTCTCTCTCTCTCTCTCTCTCTTTCTCTCTATACGTGCGCGTATACGGACAGACAGAAGAGATTTTCATGTTCTCTTCTCGATGCTGGCGCCGATGATCCGTCTGTTGCATAACGCCTACGTACGTATTTTGGGACACGACTCGGATTAAAAAGCTTGCGGATTTCGCCTGTTGCGTCAACCCGATGAATGGGGTTTGTTTCCATTTCCCTTTACTCCCCTTAGCTTTTCTGGTTTCTGGTAAGGCGGCATTCCTCGTTCCGGAAGGTAGGTGATAAGCATCACCCTTAACTGAGCCCTAGTTCCTAATTGCAGTTGCCCTAATGCCCTAGATATCTGAATGACCGGTCTGCTTTATACTGTATCCTCAAGTGCACGGGCGAGTCATCATTAACTTATAGTCTCGGATCGGTTCAGTGGCGGCCGCGGTTACAGATATTTTGGTTGTGTGGGTCGGATGAAGGTACAGAAGGGTTGCATACAGTGAATCGCATTACATTACAAAACTCTCAGGCGTGCTTGTCTGTCTGATCAACCTATAATAAGCTACACAACTGGTGTTCCGTCTGTTCTTCATCACTTCTTGCTGTGCTACGCCCAGACTCCCATAGTCTGTCCGACAGTCCCTGCCCTTGCTCGTCTACCAGACGTGGCCATAGCCGGAACTCCTGACACATGACTATGCCCATGCCCGGAACTACTGACAATCCTCTCCATCATCCTTTCGTTCGCATGGCCTGAGCCTGGAGCAGGCATCAACTTGCTCTTGCCCTCTTTCATAGCTGCGGAACCGATCGTTCGACTCCGGGTTCGACCCATCGACATGCCCTTCGACATAATCTCCCCGCCGGGGCACTTGGAGATAGACGTTGTGGATCGACTCCTGGTGCGGATCATGTCGCTGACGACGGATTGAACATGAGCCGAGCGAGCGAAAGCGGTGTTGGGGTGAGCGGTGGGCTGTTGAGACATATTCCCTGCGGCACACACACGGACAGTGTGGATGTCCTTGAGCTCGGTTGAATCGGCACTGTGGTCATGCTGAGCTTGAGCGGTCTCGCGGATGATAGCAAGTACCCGAAGATACGCGGGGATGGAAGCGAGCCAAGCTCCGTGGCCCATATTATCCAGTATCTCGCAGTCCACTGAGTTCCTCCGACAATGCTCGACGATGTCTCGCACAGGTATCAGGTGGTCGTCGCGAGCTAGTACAATCTTGGCTTTGGTCTTGCCCTTTGTTGGCGATATGCCATTACACTGAGGAGGAGCGGTCGGCTGTGTCTCTCTGAGCGATATGAATGCGTCGAACGGATTGAACTCGTACGCGAGGAACGAGGCGACACAAGGCGATCTGGTAAAATAGCGGACCATCCTCTCCATGGAGGTGCGCGGTCGATCGAGGTAAACGGAGCGGGTCAAGCGGGGGTTACAGAGCAGGACGTTGATAGGGTCCAATAGGATCAGATCGCTCTCCATGTAAGTAGAACGTGATATGCCGGTAGGAGAGTGAGTAGTGGAGTTGCCGTTGAGGTATGAGGCCAGTCCTGAGCCGAGCGAGTGGGCTATGATGAGTGGACGCTGGCTTAGCATCACCGGGGTATAGTTCTCCTCTGTCGATCGATCGCCCCCCTTCTGAGTATTCACAGGGTGTCCCCTGGAGGCAAGGATCGCTCTGACCCCATTGGCAAGCTGCGGGATCGATGGTGCAGGTTCGAGGGCGGGGAACAGCCGAAGAGAGAAATGAGGCTGATGGGTGACCAAGAGTGGCCTGTTCAACATTATCAGTGGGATGATCAAGTGAACGAGGAACGCGGGACCCGCTAGGCCTGGTATCACGATGATCGGCGAAGGCGAGGTATATTCAGCATTGTGGGCCTTGGCGGGTATCGTTAATGCAGTCGAAGGAGAGGTTTCGTCGGCAGATCTCAGCTTTGACTGAAGCTGGGAGAGGAGGTAGCATGCAAACCCCGCTCCAGGACTGTTCAGACCAGGATGCCACCATCCCCCGACGCTGATTTCACCGCCACCTTCACACTCCACGTCGTCGCCGCCGTGGGGGGTGTCATTGACTTGATGTTCGACCCAAGAGAAGCCGACGAGGTACATTATCCAGCCAAAGGTAGCCTCGAGGAGGTGCAGTCCCGCATACACAATCAGGGGCCTGTACTCGCTCTTCATCAGCACGACCATGCCCGAGCTCGATGTGGCAGTAGTAGCTTGACTCGCACGGGTTCGGTCTGCATTGTTAGTGTAGATGTAGTTGACAGAGGATACGAGGGGGAAGACGTCATCGGAATGGCCAGAGGGGAATCGGTGGTTGCGTTGTATCTCTAGCGAATGGACCATCGATGTCAAGCTGTGATGGGCGAGAGGGTTGGTAAGCACCGATTGCAGCGACGCGTCGAAGAAGACTCCTGGGATTTGTGAGAACGTTGGAGCAGCTGTCAGCGCATGTATATTGGTGATGCATGCGTCAGGGGACATACCTGCTAGCAGCTCCTCGATGTTACCTCTTTTCAACTCCCCCACTTCGACCCTGCTCCCCGACTTGGCGCAATCATCGTTCATCGGACCACGTCCGCTCACGATTTCCGTTCCGAATCTCAGTAGGTGCCTGAAGAAAGACGGCTTCCGGTGCAGTACTGATACCCATCCCGATGACCGCCCAGTGCTGCCTCTCCTGCTTCGATAGAACCACCCCTTCAACCATTGATCGATCTCCAGCCTATCTTTCCCTTCGAGCTCATGTAAGGTCTCAGCGAACAATCGTCTTCGCTTCTCATTATCCACCACCTTCCTCTTCTTCTTCTCGATCTCCAGTCTTGCTTCTCGTCGACGGTTGTGAGAGGGCGAGAGGCTGATTGATAGAAGCGGCAGCAAACTGGAATAGCCGAAAAAGGCCGCTTCGGCCACTGCGTAAAGCTTGAACCAGGCCGGTGCCGCCCCGAGTGCTCGTGTCGCAATGACCGGCAGGTTCCCACCCGAATTGCCGAGGGACAGAAGAAGTGCAAAGACTACACAGCTGTAGGGAAGGGCATCGAGAGCTGCGATGAGGGCCACGGTGAGAACCTCGTTGGGAGAGGAAGGGAGGTGGTCGAGCTTCATGGTGGCGTCTGATTTGGGTCTGCTGCACTTATACGATCCAAGTACTTGTGCAATTCGATCAGATACTGTAACTCCCTTCTGCTGTACTTCAATCTTTCTCGGTTCGCTGTCTATATACGAGTACCCTTGCAGTGACGAACTCATGAGTCGAGCCGATTCGAGTCGAGCAAATCCATTCAGTGATTAGTAGAACCTATCGAAGGGGAAACAAAAGGGCAGAGATGTGGTGTGAGGTCGAGCCAGCCAGTGGCGTAGAGAAGCAGACACCACTTTTTCTTTCCAGATGTTCATGATAAGTATGTTCATGCTGTGACATGATGCATCGTTTCTACAGCATGCCGCCGAGGTGAAATCAGACGTGTCCGTAGTTTGACAATGATAATGAATATAGTAATCTGCAGGACGAGTAAGTCTGAGACCTCGTCACAACAGGAGTATCCACATTGTCTCGGACTGTCGAATGCCATGGGTGATAGTGCTCACTTGATCGCGGGAAATATTGCGACTGCTACCCATGTTTTCAACCGGTGCCATCAGTCAGGATCGAAATTCCAATGTACAGTGCTAGTATATCAAACGGTTACATGCTATACCTCGGCAGCACAGTCCACGACATGCGCGTACGCACTTTATGTGTCATTGGCATGCCCAGCCATCGCATACCACCGTGCTCTTTCGTGCTCTGCCGTCCCATCTCCTCTGACCAAAGATGCCGAAAGAGATGAACGCAGCGATTAACCTGCACGGTTCAATCCTCCAACCGACAGACAAATCCGATCAGCACCAAGGGAGCAGCAGTAGGACCCAGTAGGCACATAATATTCGTGTCGTTTGCGTGCAGCACAGTACGAGTATAGATTATTATTATCCGTTTATGAATATCTATGACAGGATAACCCATTGCTGTTCCCGCAAGCATAAGAAAGAATGTCTGCTATTTCACGTCTGAATGGATGACTAATAAACCAGACCTCTCGTGCTCTGGTCGGGACGTTCCACCTCCCCTTGCTCATCAGCAGGTATTTGCACCACCAAGCCATCCCAAGCAGGCCTGACGATGCCTGCCCCACTTTCAAACTCCTTCTTCCACCTATCCCCAAATCCGGGCTTGACAGTCCCGTCTTTGTTCTTCTTTGACCCAAGGACCTGCTTCCAGACTTTATCTACCAGATACTCTGATTGCACGGAGTCGGGGTGTTCCCGCTTCCCGTTACGCCCTTGACCTTTATCCAGGAGAGAGAGACAGAGTTCTTCCCACATGAAATGCGTCGTAGGGTGCGTCGATCCCACGAGATAGGTGTGCGAAGATCGCAATCGAAGGGCTGTTTCTAATGCTTGGAGGAACGAGAAGTGCGAGGTATGTGGTCGCAAAGGCCACAAGGCGTCAATGACCAAGATTGGTAGAGGCTGCATCTCTTTCTCTCCGTTAGTCTGCGGTGTCACAACGCGAGTCGGAGTTGCGTCGGGTGTCGGTAGAGCAGCGTATTTATCCATCTTTATATCGCTGGAAGCGGGTTCGTGTCGATTCGAGATCCTGTGCCAAGTTTTGTCCGGTATGGAGCTGACATCGGAGATGTACACGATTGAGTTATCGAACATGAAGCTAAGGCAGATGAGAGGTTCAGGCTCGAGTCGTTCCACAGGAAGGGCTTCCGAGTCGCCGTTTGAAGAGGGCACGGTGTGGAAGTAGATCCCGTGATGTACTAAACGATATATCAATAGGCAGCGATGAGCTCATTTTATCCAATTCAGTTCTGGTGAAGACGTCATCTCACCTGGCATTGACTTTACGTTGACACCTGCTATTTCGAACTCGTCATGATCCTCGATGATATTCCACAGTAAAGTTGGGCTGAAGATGGGGGATTTTGACAATCGGCATCAGTTTAAATCCACACACACACGTGTAATCGCCCAGCATTACCCGCACAAGACAGAGCGAGCGATACTCACATGTCGCCGCCTCCAGAAGCCTTGGTCTTATCTACCATGTACGGAAAGGCAGTACACACCGCCTCGTAGGTTGGTTGGTTCAGGTACACGGGTATGGCTCTCCGTTGTCTGATACACCATTCTCGCAAGTCATCGAGTCCAAAGTAGGCATCGGCGTCTATTCGGCAGCAACGATTACGCAGCATCCAGATGAGCTCAAGGTTCTTCTTATGATGGCGTAGACTGGGACGAAAAAATCAAAGGCTAGGGTAAAAGGTCTAGTCACTTCACTCACGCCCGTGTGTCAGGAGTACCGCGTCGATGGTCTGAACACCCCATTTAGGGAAAAACCTCCCCGCCTGCTCTCTGAACGTCTTGCCAACATCCACCAAAATATTCTGGTACACCCCTTCTTTATCTTTCCGTCTGACCAGCACACTCGTATTTCCTCGCTTGTTCTTCCAGCCTTCGGGAACGTCCGGATCTACTGCTGATCGACAGCACGGGCAAGGGATGTTCGACGGCCATTCGCCATCGGGGTTCCAGCTGCCTTTTATGTGAGCCAAGGGTGAAGTGGACAATTCGGATGCTCGGAGAAGCGGCACCATATCGCTGAATGACTCGGGGTAGGGGTTTGATTGAGTGAGACACGGTGTGAGAGGCAGACCTGTTGAAGTGCCCGTGCCGAGGAACAGGAGCTGAAGGGGGGAATCGTTGGTGGGCATTGTAGTTCGATTTTGAGGCTGCATGCAATGGCGCCCCGATGGCAGTAATGACAAAATGGTTAGGAATAGGTATGAAGCGGCAAGACCGAAAAGTGACGAGGGAGTGAACGGACCGCTGGGACAGTCAATTACAGTCGAACAGAAAGAAAAGCAAACACGCTCGAAACGTTTGCTCGGAACGATACAATCGTGTGCTTTGCTCGCTTCCAAAGCCTGAGCGAACAGAGTAAGTGCGAGTGCGAGTGCGAGTGCGAGTGCCGATGTGCGGGGCACCGAAAGCAAATAAAACTGAAATGAGTGGCAAATCATTAAATTAATTAGCTAGAAAATCCACATCATCTTGTGATTTTTGTATAGCAAACTACAGTACTAGTTGTACCCTTATAACCCTTTTGCCACTCGAGCTGAAGCATAATCCAGTTATCCAGTTGAATTAGGATTATTTCAGGACATTAGGATCGTTACTAATCCCTCCAATCCCTTAGACTAAACCCTTGGCACCCACCATCCTTGACTCTTTTTTCTTATTCCTCGCTTACTCCGCCTGATCTTGAGATCCTAATAAGGCTTGTTTTCCTGTTAAACCTCCGTCGCAACCGACGATCAATCAACCCTACTCTACTCGGACCAGCGGATAGCGGGTCCCATCAACCACTTTCACTTTTTGCCCCGCACGTCGGTCTATCTATCTAGTTCTGGTTGCATGCAAATGCATTCTTCAACCATAGAAATACACAACATTGTTCGAACTATCTACTCATCACAGATTGCCACTCAGCTCAGCATGCGGTTCCCAAGGACGATACCATACGTAAACTGAGAGGAAGGGATAACGGACACGACCTACTCAATTTCGTACCTCAACGATCTGATCGGGTCGTCCAGGAATAGCAACAATATAAAGCATCTTGCCGCATATCTCAAGGCCTCTTCTTGTTTTTCAACACAGCGGGAGATACAACGATCTAGACTGTCCAGATCTATCATCGACCTCAACCCATTCAGGTCGCCCATCAGTGCACACAAGCTGGATCTCATCGCTCGCTGCTTCATCCGCGCAACCCTTCTCATCACTCGTCTGCTGGATATTCTGTGGTTAAACCTCCAACCCAGCCTGCCGTTACCATCCGACATCCTTTGATCCGAAAGCAAAGGAAGCAAGCATTCGCGCTATCTCTGAATCGAGTTATCACACATTCAATCTATCTCTACCTATACTCTCTATAATATCCTATTACAATGTCCTCAACAACCGGATTAGGATCGGACATTACGTCCACGACATCCGCCTCACCGTCGGCAAGCACCTCTTCGTCAGGAAGAAATAGCAGCGGGAACTCTTCAAACCCGGGATCGTTTTACCGAAATCTGTTCTATATTTTGATCGGCCTGCTGGCTGCTTTTGGGCTGGTCAGTTTCCTATCGCTCATGCGGGCTAGGAGGAGGAGGCATGCTATCATACATGAGGTGAGTTTGAGTGTCTATAATGCCTCATACGACAACACACCTACAGGAAGGTCCGGGGACCGAATGAGCACGACCGAATATCGCTGGCTCTTTCCATTTCATCGGATTTTCATTAAACCTTGATTGCCATTTCCGACCGCTTGACATCGGATATGTGTATCTGATCGTCTCATTTCTTCCGTTAGGCAAATCGACTGGGCGTGATAGTACCCGGAATACCAGGCTACATACCGCTCCGAGAACGAAGACACATGGGATGGATGAAATCGGATGGAAGTCAGCGGCCGGACTGGTGGGAGGTCGAGCAGGTTGAGGGAGACGACGTCGCGAAAGTTGCTACGGAGCAGGAGAAGAGCTCGAGCCTGGGTTCAGGAAGAGGGGAGGAGAAGAGCCGGGCGAGCGGAAGAGAGGGGATAAATGCAAGAGGTGGCGGAGGCGAAGATGAGGAATTTGTGAGTGTTGATGATCTTGCATACCAGCACTGCTCTGGCGAAAACATGCCACCCGTGTCATCGTTCTACGACCTCCTGGTATGCGCTACCCGTGCATGCTCAGGCATGATTAGCAACCTTCGACTTTTGCTCCTTTCTCCTCTTCAACCCATGCTCGCTTGCATTCCTTCTTGATAGATGTGTGAGACTGAGTAGCGGAAAATGATCGTCATCGTAGCACCCGCTCGCTATCATCCCTCCTCGTCCTGTCCAACCTAAACCCGCCGCCGTACCCATATCTACCCTGAAATACTTCCCAAACCACCTATCCTATCGACCCGAATCGCTCTACCCGCCTAAATCGGAATTTACAAATTTCCAAGATCCCAGCATATTGAATGGTCTGGTGGGGTCTTCTGTTGATTTGGTGTCGGTCATCAGGATGCCGATGCCGCCTCATCCTGGCGAGATTGGAGAAGAGGAGGAGAATGGGCAGTATGGTGGAGGGTCGACGATAAGGAGAAGAAGGAAGAAGGGGATTGTAGAAGAGGGCGAGGAGGTGATTGAAGAGTGGGGCGGGGTGGAACTCGGCATCGCAGAGATCAGCGTAGTCGCCTCCAGTACTGAAGCAGGAGCAGGGGTCGGTGCAGGATCAAGCGGAGCCGGCAATAGCACCCCAGCACAGACATGGAGGGTATGATCAAGCGATTCTATCTCCGACTGAAGTGTCGCTTAGGCCCAGGCTCCGCTCCAGAATCGAGCTTCAGGTGCTGCTCAGCATCACGTACATTGTCGCTCATTATAACCAGTGCTTCCTCCCGTTTATTTTCTGTTTCCGTTTCGTTTCGTTACATTGCGTTTCCTCCTCCCCTTCTTCCTCTAAATCATCTATGTCTGTTGTATTATCAACCTCTCAAACGTACGAACACCGGCAAGCACGAGTGATGTAGTTCAAGTTAGTTTTCGTTTACGCACAGGCTGTTATGTCTCACGGAAGGGTCATGGTTCATGGTTCTAGAGGGTTTAGCCGTAGCCATTTTTTTTAAGGATATATAATGTCAATCTATCTATCTCTCATCACTGCTGCAACAATGCAATCTCATATGGTATAACTCAGGCAAAGTCCAGTCTCTTTGCAAGTGATACATACGGTACAGTATGTGAGGGAGCATGCTCGTGTAGTAAGTAAACAGTCGGAAGTTGACATCCGATATATGTACACTTTGCTTATTATCTACTGTTACACACAAAGACAGAATGCGTTGTCTCTCGATATAGGAAATCGCGCCGACCTATCCTTCCTTCACATCACATCCTGAATACACCCCAGTCACCCGAATCGCCATCAGCACCCACCTCGCCTCTGTTTCCCCTTCCCATCGCGACAGAAGGGTTACCACGAGAAGCCCTCTCTTCGTGAGCTAGCTCGAGACCTAAGCCGAGGAGGTCTCTCGTGTCGCTCGGTGCGATGATACCGTCGTCCTGCGGAGTGAACCCAAGAACGAGTCGCAACATCAGTACGGGACACAGACCTCACGGTGCGAGTCCAGATCTTCAGACAGCTCGGAGCCCGGTCGCTGCGGCGTGATAATTCAGGAAATCTGACACTCACCCAGATCCTCGCGGTAGAGTACAGAGCGCTACTCTCAGCCTCGATCCTTTCTTTAAGAACCTGTCTCTTCCTCTCAGCTTCTTCAGCGACTGACGTCGCGCCCGCCGCATCAGCACTTGCGTTCGATCTCTTACCCTGCACGGTGTGCATGACGGTTGAGAGCTGATCAGGACCCATGACGCAGATCTTGGCGTTTGGCCACATCCACAAGAATCGCGGGGAGTACTGGGGGCGCGGGGGGGAGCGATGTATTCAGTAGGCAATGGTGAGGAGTAATCAAATGGTTAGTTGTTCGCCCGCGTCATAAATTGCACGTATCAGGCGAGCCTGGGTCACAGGAGGAATATGCGTCTCACTCACCGCTCGACCGCACATACCATAATTGCCGGCGCTGCCAGAGTTCATGTCAGCGTGGGCAAGAGAGGATTGTCGCAGGATACAACGATCGTTTCGACTCACCCATAACTGCCACCAACAACCACCGTATACTTCTCCACTTTGGCCCTCGCAACAGCCCTGACCATCTTAGCTCCGTCTTTGGCGATGCCCCCTCTTTCCGCCTTCTCGCCGACCATGTACCCGCTAACATTGACTAGGAAGAGTAACGGGATCCCACGCTGAGAACAGAGCTCGATAAAGTGTGTAGCTTTCAGTGCGGAGGGAGATAGGAGCACACCAGCGTTGGCGATGATACCAACTCTGCAGAATGAGAGGGTATCAGCGATTTGCAAGCTTTCAGGGTCATCACCTCGGGCTACCGCCGTTCTTGACCATCTTACAGTCCCAGATCAACGATTCAGAGATGGGATACCCTTGGGCCTAAGAACTCACGTGTGACCATGGATTTCGGCGAAGCCAGTTATAAGTGTCTTGCCATACTCCTTCTTGAACTCTCTGAACTCGCTCCCATCCACCAAACGAGCTATGATTTCTCTTGGATCATATGTCTTTCTAGGATCGGCAGGTACGATCTCGTCCAGTTCTTTCGTAGGATACAGAGGGGGTCTCACTTGCTTCTTGTCGTCGGAATTCGCTATGATCGAGGATGGCGAGGACACCGAGATGGGGGACAGATCTCGTACGGCTTCTCTTGCTAATTGGATGGCATGCGAATCAGATGTCGCTAGATAGTCTGCTACTCCTGACACCGAGGTGTGCATATCCCCGCCACCTGGGAAAGGTACAGACAAGGTCAGTGGCCATATCACTCAACAGCAGCTCCATCCAGTTGGTGCCCGCTGCACGTACCCAAGGCCTCATCATCAACAACTTCTCCTGTCGCGGCTTTGACCAACGGGGGCCCAGCAAGGAAGATCCGACCTTGATTCTAGTCTTCCAGTCAGCTTTGGTTGGACGTGAGAATACCCTGGTGGCTCTGCTCACCTTTACAATGATGACCACATCCGACATAGCGGGCATGTACCTGCAAGGAGATGAGTTGTGTTCGAGACGAGTGATCTCTTCGCAGCCGTGAACTCACGCTCCGCCTGCGACGCTGATACCGTGAACAACGCTGATCTGGGGTATGCCGAGACCTGACATCCTGGCCATATTGTAAAAGATCCGACCGAAGTGATCCTGACAAGCACCATGTCAGCCGAAGAGCCACTCAATCAAGTTCTTAGCGAAACAAGGGGTGATCTGGCGATACCCGAAGCAGGTAGAGCTGAAACTCACATGATCAGGGAAGACTTCAGCTTGGTATGGTAAAGCAGCTCCGCCCGATTCAACCAGGTAGATGCAAGGCAGTTTATTTTCCAGAGCTATTTGCTGAGCTCGTAGGTGCTTCTTGACCTACAGTCCATTCCAGCCCAGCACATAGGAACGTGAACAAGGGAGTCGTACCATACATATGGAGATAGATGCGACTTACAGTGAGGGGATGGTATGATCCGCCTTTAACCGTAGGATCGTTCGCTACGACCATGACTTTCTTGCCAGCGACCATGCCTGCGCCCAGTCCGTTCTTGTCAGCTTGTAATTTTCTACTTCTTTATCTGAGGATGAAGCCTACCTATTCCTGTAACGATTCCAGCGCCAGGTAACGCGTCGGGATATACCTCGTGAGCAGCAAGTGGGGAGAGCTCTATGAATGGGCTTGCGGGATCGAGCAGAGCGACGACTCTGGGTGGCCACGAAGATCAACATACGACTTCAGCACAGGCTCAGAAGACGTTGACATCGAATCTAGTGCATACAGCACATACCTCTCCCGGGCGCTCAGCTTGCCTTGCCCTCTAGCTTTCCATCTGTCCAGAACCTCCTTCCCACCTCCAGCTCTCGCCGTATCTCTCAGCTCATCAAGGTTCTTGATCAAGTCGTTCATATACTGCTTGTTCGCGTGCGCATCTTCAGCGGACGCCCTATGAAGCGATTTCAGCGGTCGGGGAGTAACGAGTGGAGTCGGAGGCTGGTGTATCAGTGTACGTCTGCTGGAGACGATGTCGGTCGATATAAACACCGGCGGTCGGGGGCGAGCTGCCCAAGTCAAGGTTGAGCCACGTAGAGCAAGCATGATGTCAATCGCGAGTGTTGTCGTGCTGTATGCTGTAAGTTAGCGACAACTTTCCAGGCATTCATTGATCGTCATCGTCAATAAGAGCAAAGCGTCGATGGCAGTGATATGAGGCTCTGCAGCTATCATGTCAAGGTCACGGTCACGTTCAGCTGGACACTGTTGGACAATTCGGCAAACTCAGTATCCCGGTTTATTTCATTCCCTCGCACTCTCGTTTCCGCTGGAACTCGTATTGGAATTGCCCGAAAGGGAATAAAAACCCAGCCTCGGCCGGAGCTTGGCCGCCGTAGACCGTGTGCGTCACATGCATACTGTACGAGTACAGCTCAACAACATAGACAGCGGTTTCAAACACACGACACACAATAACCTCTCATGCCCTCGCCCTCTCCGTCTTTATGAAGCTACTTCACTGACGATTCAAGGGACACCTCCTTTGTCATCTCTGCTCTTTTCTCTCATTGCATTCGTTCGATTCGTTCGTCCGTCCCTGTCCATCCAACGCATAATCCGACCTTCCCGATCACTACCTAGGATACCGGTCAAGGGTGATCACAGCCTTGAAGAAGATCATGCGTCTGTGTTTCGAAACATATGCCAGTGTGTGTGTGTGTATTTGTATATTGTGTATGTATGCGTGTTCCACTAACACGTCTGGGCGAAGGAACCGTGGAGTCATGTTCCTAGTTTCTAGTTTGCGGGTCCGGGTCAGTACTAGCATCCTTTTCTCCCGATACCTCGTATCATTCGTTACGAAGAACCTCGAAGAGCAGGGCCAAGTCTGAGTTCGTGCTCCAAATGCTGAAAGGATATACACAGAGTACACGGGACTTCAACCCACACAGCACACATAATCAACCGCGATCGAACCTATCGTAGCTCTCGCGGTCAATCCGAGCTCTCATCACCTCAGAGCTCGTCCTCTCACCTACCATTCTTTCAGTCACTCACTCGTACAGTCTTCCTTTACTCACCTACCCACCATCCTTGGGTACTGGCCGACTACTGCAGACGGGCCCTACTATCTCCAAAGCTCACGTCAAACGACGATTCGTCGACTTGGCAAGTCAACGTAGATCTCTCTTTTCTTTGACTCTATCTCGATTCGGTCACTTATGACAAGAACAATCATCTTCGTTACTAAAGTTCTGTTGACAGAACCACTGCTGAGCTCGTGTTCCGCCTTGTCTAGCTTTCTGCCCTTCTGCCTGTATATTCTAGCGTCTACATTCATTCACATCGTCGCGCCGTCCGATTCTAAGACCGCCCATTCTCACCAAAAAGGGATACATACTTGGTCGCATCGGCGGGATATCTAACTGGTCGGCTTGCCAATTGTGATTCGACATACACAACCTCCAATATCACAACGAGCACATACACCGTAGAGTTCAGGTCGCTCAAGTCTGCCGTGACTTAGAACATTCGGAACTGCTCATCTGTCCATCTCAAGCAATGCCGCCTCCTGGGAAAAGCGGTGTATCGAGGGAACAGAAGCTGGTCGTGGTAGGCGGCGGAGGTGAGTGGGCTGTCTAGGTCCAGCGCAAACTTGAAGACCTTGAGCCCTCAACCCTACAAAGGGCGATTCCCATCTCATCTCGGGTCGGTGTGATCTGGGCCGGGTGGTGCGAAAGATGACGGCCGGCCTTTCAGAGTCCGAGCTTCCGGGAATGAAGTTGCTGAGACCAGGTCACTTCAGCATGGGGACTCACTGACACACATTGCGACGACCCCTACAGGCGTAGGCAAATCAGCCCTGACGATCCGATTCGTGACATCCCAATTCTACGACCAAGGGTATAACCCTACGATCGAGGACTCGTATAAGCGGCAATTCGTGGTGGACGACGAGGCCGTCACGCTTGAGATTTTGGATACGGCGGGACAGGGTGAGTCATAATCGCCAAACCGCATGAATTCTCACTGGATGAGTGATGCGATTATCGTTTTAGAAGTTCATGGACGCTGATTATCAATCACCACCCTCAACTCAATCTCTTCTCGCCCAATTCGATCGCATCGTAACACCCTCGAACGGTGACGCCTTGTGTACGCAATTCGTCTGCGTTTGGACACGCAGAGGAGTTCATGGCAATGGCGGACCAATGGTACACTTTCGGCGCTGGTTTCTTGCTCGTGTACTCCATCACGGATCGACCGACGTTTGAGAGCCTGCCGAATTTTCATCGCGAGATACTGAGAGTCAAAGATAGGGAGTATGTGCCCTGTGTTGTGGTGTCGAACAAGGTGAGTCGGTGGACCGTGCCCTATACAAGTACAGCACAGCATTCTATCGAGGAATCTCGTCATGAAGGATTCAACGGATCCGACCGTTTGCTCGCGCCGCTGGGACTTATTGCATTGGTATGAAATTTATACTGATCTGAGATGTCCTCTGACGGCAAAGTGTGACCTATCGAGACTGCGCGCGGTGGGCCAACTAGAAGGCAGAGAAATGGCACGATCCCTCTTGGCACCATTCATAGAATGTTCAGCAGCCGACGGGGTAAATGTCGAAGTGGCTTTCAGGGAGCTGGTGAAGTTGGTCAGGAAAGATGAGCGGGTGAGTTTCTGGTTTGGTCAGCCCATCTGCTACCCACCACAGCTTGTCCACCCGTCTGTCTCATGTATTGCACAGAAAACTTCTGAGGACACACTCCAGCCAAGAATCGAGCTGATCTGATTCAATTTGAATTAAACCGCCTATACATGTTATCGGCGTCCCGTACGCACGTAGCGTATGGCCCAGAACGCCCAAAAGATGATGATGATGGGCAACCAACCTCTCTCGCCGTCGCCTTCGCACTTGCACTCACGCTCACAACCACAATCCCACGGACACGAAAAAAGACGGCGGGAATCAAGATCAGATGATGGAGGGAGTTGTTGTATGGTCATGTGATTGCGATGAATCGATTGTACTGTCGTGGAAGAAGAGTACATTATGACTGGATGTACTGTAACTCTTATGTATCCTGGCCATACGCGCTCTCTCTCTTTGTCATTGCTACAGTATTGCTCGGTTCCTTGTAGGAGATATGCACTTAGCTGGGTCCCGATTTCCAAAGTACGGTTATACTAGGTAAAAAATGCATCGCGTCTTCGATCGCGGACGACACAGGCACCTCGACACGACATGGGTTCTATGACATGACAAACGTTGTGCGTTTCATGCTATATGAGTTGATATCGATCACGGAGAAAACTCATATGAAGTGCGTGCGATCATATTCGTATCCGACCGATGCTTGATCGAAGCCGTCGTACACATGTAACTCGTGAAGCTTTTACCATGATCCGCTATCACATCCCCGCTACGATTCTATCCCAACCGCCTGCCCATTCAGGTTCTCTCAGGAGCAAATCCAAGTTGACCCCTGCTTTCCTCAGGTCTTCCAACCATCTCACCACATTCACAACGAACGGGTTCTCAACCTTGGCCGCCGCCGGAGCCACAGGAACTGCAGGCTTCGCCTGAGGTGTGGTGCTCGAGGTGAGTTTGTCGATGGAGATGGGCGATGTCGAGGCGGATGAAATGGTCGACCTTTCACGCTCCGTATCCCTCAGAGCTTGGATTTCAGGATGGGAGGGGATCTCTTCGGCTGATAACGTGGGTCGATCGGGTGAGATAGGCGGTCGCACCGGCGCTGATGCACCGTGACCATTGATCGTCAAAGCACTGCAAACGGAAAACGTGCTCATTGTCAGACTGAATTCTGGTACAGCTCTTCAGACTAGAGAACCGAGCGTGCATCACTCACGCTTTCAGAGGCGCATCAACCTTCACCATCACCTCCCTCAACACCGCTACAGCCGATCTAGCAAACGTCTGACCTTCACCCGCACTGACGTTATCCAGCAATTCCGCTGCCTCAGCAACTCCAGCCCGCATGCTCATATACTCCGGTGTCATGACCGGCGCGACCGTCAAACTCGTTGGGGACAGACCTTGCTCACTCGAAGACGCGTAGGCAGTCGGCGGAGGAGGCGGGGTACTGAGTGCTTTCTCGACATGCATGATCAAAGCGAGTGTAGCGGCGTTTTCAAAAACCGTGATAGGGTTAAACAGGCGGAACGCAACCTTGCTATCGAGCATTTTGGCGGATCGTTGGACTCGCAGAGATGACAAACAGACTTGAGCGATTACCTGCCTGATGCCGGTCGGCGCATCAGGCCGAAGGTAGTTGATCAAATGAGTGCGATGTACTCCCGTGCGGTAAGCCAGAAGGGTTGCGTGCAGACGCACTCGGTGCGCAGGGAGGTAGGGATGGGTGGAGTCGAATCGAGTCTCAGTCAGCGGGAAGAGCCTGAAATAAGGCGGCAAGGCATCTTGGAACGCGTCGAGGGATGCGTCAAACCTTAGCACGAGGTCATGAGGGGTGTTGGCTGCCGAGATAGTCGCGAAAGAGTCCAGGATAGGTGTGATTCGACGAGCGAGATGCGTGTGAATGAACAGAGCTGTGCAGGCGGTCGGCGCCAACTCGGTGGCATGAGCCGGGAGTTCTCGAATATCGGGCCGCAGCTTATACAAGTCGACCTCGGCCATCGGCGAAGGCAGGTGTATACCTTGATGTGCGTCCATGATGGTGTATGGGAACGATGTTTCGCTGTAAGGCATTGTGAGTCACCATTCGGACACCCACCATCAGGATTGTGCTCCACACTTACAAGGAGTGATGCCTATCCGCAATATATAGAGACCACATAACCCTTCGTCTCAACTCCCGTTCTCCCTGTGTCAGACCCTCCCATTCCTTGCCCATACCCAAAGCTTGGGCGACTTTGACGGCTTGAGCGAGCCACATTCCGGCCAAGACAACCTTATCTCGCCTATGACCTAGCATGCAGTACCTATACAGGACCAGCTTGAGCATCACCAGCATGACAGATGGCGGGTCGGCTTGTTCCGCGATCTGTGCGGCTACCAAGGCGAGATCCAGATATCGCTGATACAGAGGAGTAGGATCGGTTGCCGCGGCGGGTTGACAAGCGACTATCTTTGACAAGGAACGGGGAAGGTGAGAGGTAACGTTGCCATACCCCTGACTCGCAAGCAGAAGCTTGCTGGTCTCTTCTGGCAGTATGCGAAGCGATACAGCAAGGAACGCGAAAGCATTCGCGAGGGTGGTCGCATCACCAGCTTGGAATCGAGTAGCTCTTCTTTCGAGAAGGCCTTTGAAATCGTCCATGTATTGCGGCTGCAGCAGCGAGATGCCTTCGGTGAGGAATGGGTCAGTGAAGAAGGTGTTGAAGAGGATGTTTTGCATTTCTTGGGAAGGGAGGGAGTTGACAAGGTTTTGAAGAGGTGTGGAATAAGGATCAAAGCGTCCGGCATCTGCTTGTCTGCCGGTGTAAGATAGAGCTGCGGTGCTGGTAGCGGGTGTGGGAGGTATTACGCCTAAAGGAAGCGAGGATCGACCGCCGGATGGTCGATTGCCTATCGGTTTGGGCGCTGGGCGACTGAAAGACTGACTGGAAGTGAATGCAGGTGCAATAGGCTTTTTCTTCTTCTTTGGAGGGGCCGAGGCGAGTTCAAGCAGCTGGGACATCACATCAGCGCGTCCTCTAAGCCCAATACAGCGGTTCAAACGACTCACCTCCCCGCTGAGATCGTCATCCATGGAAGCACCTCTCTTCTTGATGTCCTTTTCCTGGTCTTGACTAGCTTCGCTCCCATCTTTCTCCGGTTCATCGTCCAGTTCATCCACTTCATCCTGCTTGTTGCCTCCCACGAGAGCTGCTAACTCGCCATCTACGTCTTTCGATTTCTCCCTTGATCCCGCCACACTGCCAGGTGCACTTTTACCTTTGAAGCTGCCTTCCGCTTCCTCGTCCGAATCAGAGTCGAAGCCACTGACGATCCTTTCTCTCCTCTCAGCGCTCTTCTTCTTCTCGGCGCTTCCCTTCTCACTGACGTTGTCTGCGACTTTCCATTCAGGGTGATTACCGTGGCCGTACCCAACCTTGAGAGATGGCGTCGTAGTCCCAGGTACAGGCATGGTATATTTGATTGAGGGATCAGATGCGTTGACAATGGTGACGCTCATCGCCCGTTGGTGCTGAGAGCCTCGGGCGACAGGCGTCTGGACGTTGCTTGGCTCGGCGTCATCGGCGTAGCGGCATGGCTGCCCTTTCCGTATGCAGGAGGAGCAGGATGGCCTTTGCTGGTCACACTGAGGGATTAACAGAAAGCTTGAATTAGCGTTGCCCGAGGTAGCAGATGTGCTGCAGAGAGCAGGCTAATGCAGGCATTCACACGCTTGTACCGGGCGGTCGGAGGAGATGAATGGTGAACGCAACAATAACACACCTTGATCTTTCTGTGATGACAGAGCTCGCAACTACTCTTCCTACTTTTACCTCCACCCGCACTATACGAGCCAGTCCGCGGACTGGGCGCGTGAGTTGAGCCTGAGCCAGAGCCAGAGGCAGAGATGGCTGGCGCTTGCATCTTGATTGCGGCCGTGGTCATGAGTGGTGCCGAAGCGTTTTCCCTTTCTCTGTCGTGCAGTTTCGCAGGTACAGCCTCTGATCTCCCGGTCGGCGCAGGCGAATCGTCTTCTTGCAGCTCGTCCTCCTCTTCCCCTCTACCAGCTTGACGCACAGGGGATTGGTATCTGTCGCGATGGCCGTTCTCATACACGTCGCCGTTGCTGTGCTCGTTAGGTGGAGGTGTGGGAGACGGTCTATTTGAATTAGGTGCGGACATGGAAGGTGGAAGGGAGGAAGATGGACGCAAGATGATGCGGGGCTGAGAGTGTGATTGAGACAGGGACGAGGAAGGCATGGATGATGCTGATGGGAACGGAGATGCTGGTGCGGTGACGGATGTCATGATCAAGCTTTGTTCTTACTCGTGTGAAGGTAGGTGCTGATCGAGAGAACCCGAATTAGTCTCGCGATGGGAGCCGTGCTGTGTATGTGTACAAATGTACAGGTGATGTCGAATGCCAAAATGATTGACCGATATTGTGGTGGTCTATAAACAGGGCGGCAGTGCGGGATGACTCGGTTGTCGATGATAGTTGGGTCCTATCGGACGGGCTGGATCCAGCTCTGACCTATTCACCCACTGAATGATGTTTCACTACGTCCTGACCGACCGGGTGAAGTAAAGATGGTTCGAATCGGGGTGGCTTGAGCTTTCTGGTTCGTTGGCCGCCTTGACCTTTAGCTTCGGAGCTGATGAGAAGGCTTGTCCGAACAAGGTTGCGTTCACGATCCTCAAATCTTTTGTCGGGATCAAAGGAATGGCTCGCAAGAGCAAAGGAGACGGCTGGGGCGCCGGCGAGATCGAGCACGGACTGAGGGACTTGATGGCGCCTTCGATTGATTAGGACTCCTTGCGTCCGACAGATACATATGAAGTCGGCGTTGAGATGCGACTGCAATGGGGCTCGCGATCGTGTCTCGATTCGGGATACACTCCCTGTAAGGAAGAGTCAAGGGGGAGAAACGGGAAAACGAAAGGCAATTGTGGACGACCTCCACTTTGCGCTTTGATATTCTTGGTTCTTCTGGGACCAGGATTCGAATTGAATAGGTGGATGTAATCAACAATGTTCTTGGTCTAGCTTGAGATTTGACAAAGGATGAACTGATGAGATCGAGGATGTGCAAAGCAATCGGAACGAGGTTACAAACGGGAAAAAAATGAATTGGAAGAGACGGAGTGTGAGTCCGATCTGCCTTTACCGTGTGATGCGGTGCGGTGTGATCTTCGGCGAAGCGGAACGAATCAGGCGGCGTGGCCATGAGAAGCGAAAAGGAACACCAGGGGTAGGGTTTGGGCTCAACGACCGGAGCACGTCGACGTCAACGTCAGCCTTGCTTTCATTGGACTGCTATATCGTGCTGCAGATACGGCGCAGATATGGGACATGCACATGCACATGCACATGCACATGCATGAATCTGAGTTTGGCTGTTGATGCCGGAATCAGTCTGTCGTAAAAGAAGAAAGATATGTAACCGAACCGAAGAATAGGTACTGGACTAAAGCTAGCACTAGTTAGCTAGCTACTTTAGCTCTTTCACCCCTTTTTCCTTGCTTGCCTTGGTAAAAAAAAAGCGAAGCAGCTGCAAGGAAGGGTTTACGTGGGTTCTGTTTCATCGGCCATTGGTCATTGTCATTGGTCAGTTCAGGTGATATCCCGCAAAGCCAAGGCCGCGGACGGGGGGGCACGGCGAGTACCACGTCGTATACGATAGATCCGCTTTCGGGCCCGCAGCAGGCTGCATCGGGAACACGTAGCGCACGCAGACAAAGGGCGAGTGCGCAGCTGATCTTCATGGCATCATATACGAGTAAGTGGGCCAGACAGCGGGCCTGTGCCCTGGGATTGCGATGCCATCATAAGCATGCTTTTCACTCCGGAGCAAGCAAGCGAGATGAAAAGGCGAGCAGGTTGAGCCAAGTCCCCCTCCCCCCATCTCGCGTCACAAAGCCACCAGCTAGCCGGTGAAATTTGCATTTGCAGATGATCGGATTGCAGGCGGACCGGCGGACCTGAAGCGAACAACAGCACGACGGATCATAATCACGGATCGAGCGGGAAAAACAGAGGAAACTCCCCGAGACGCCAGCCCGAGATCCAATGAGGCTGAGGACGCCGATTCGCCGTCCTCTGATCTGCCCTACCCCACGATCTTCCCAGGGCACAGCAGAGACAACTACAATCCAACTGTCTCATTTGGCGGTCAGCCTCGCGCAATGTATCTCCGAGACGCCGATCATACGTCCAGCAGTGCGGTGCACTGCACAGTTCTGCGCCGCTTTGCTGCGCTGCTGAGTCGTTCATAGAAGACAGAACTGGTAGGGTCTTTGGACACCTGATGTGGTTAGTGAGCAACCCCCGCCGCGGCGACTGGGTCAGGTCATCGGACTCCGGAATGTACGGCATTTCCCCTGTTCCCATGGAAAAGCGAGGTACAGTCGGTGCATGTGCTTGTGCATGGGTGTCACGCCGAAGACGCGCTAAACGGAGATACCTCGGCTAATCGGAGGTAGTTTTCTCACAACTGTGGCCTCATCGTCAACTCGTCGATCGACAGATGCATTCAGGTAGTCAAGAACTTGAAAATGATCGGGGCAGCAGGTTCTGTTGGGGAGAGCATGGAGCTCAGGAGCTTGTCTTTGTCCGAGCTGCTCGATGACGAGCCATGACCTCTGCAGTAAGGGACAGACGATCATCTTCGACATTACAGTGCGCATGGAACCGAAAATATGACCCACTCGATTGTTCCCTAATTTAAGACCGAGACGATTGATGCATATAACCCAAAGCCACTGCATAACTCAATCTCATTCGGAACGGGACACGATCCATCTACCGTCGTATCTTGCAAGATCTTGTCTCCCGCCATGTCAGATACGAATACGTATACCGCCGTGCCGATCCATCCGATCTGACAACCGTTTCGTGCTCAGGGTTTCCCGACCGCCACGCCAATCTGACCAGGACCAGCGTTTCATAAGTCTCGCACTTCCCTCTCCGACGAATCAGGATTGGAGACACTTCAGGCAGCAGACAAACAGACTAACATCACATGTGGAGCACAGGATCTAGTCCTCGGCGACAGGCCGTTCCATCATTGTATTTGCCTCCGTCTGTCACTAGATGACATTCTCGCAAGCGAGTGCCAAGTTGATGTGAGCGTGACATTGTATGGTGTCTTATTGCTCTACGCAATGCGATTTTTTTGACGACGCCAAGCAAGACCGACCTGCAATTTCTGATCTCGGTCATACGATACATGCGATTCGTTCGATCCAGTCCGATTCTGATTCTGATTACTACACAGCGCTGAAAGGGTATGGCGCTACTTGGCGATACAGCCGATGCGATTCGCTCTACTCCGAGATGACTTCCTTCCGTCCTTTATCCGTTTTACTGCATCTTTCGTCCACACTTCGACATGCTGATGGAAACGGGGAATGCTCTTGTCCTTGTATTTGTCAAATTGCGGGGTGACTCTACTTGGCAGTGGCGAAACCGACAGCGTTCCTGCCGAGGTCGTAAATGGTGTAGTACTTTCGGAGGAAGACCTGTGAGGCACGAAAGTCAGCGATCTGTGCGATCTGGCATGCACGGGCCTACAGTTACTCACGTCGCCGATGATCCAGAGAGGGCCCATGGGAGCAGGGATGTCCATACCGGTGAAAGAGGAGATGCAGGTGCCGCCAGCGTTGAGGACGTAGTCCTCACCCTTGAGGGAGTAAGACTTGCCGTCGAAGACGAAGGAGAGCGAGGGGAGCTTGTCAATGGTGTTACAGTCCACGGTGTACTGTCCGTTCCATGACTTCTGGGCGCCGATCCTGATAGCAAAGCAATGGTATTAGCGAAGTACCACACAGACTTGAGCAACGGCAGCTAACTCACTCCTTGTTAAGCATCTCGGCAACGTCGGTGGGCAAAACGATAAGAGAGGTACCAGTGTCGATGGCAGCACCAGTGTTCTCAAGCTCGAGCTCCTCACCACCGAACTTGATGGCCTCAAGCTCAACCTCCCAGTAACCCTTTCTCCTTACGGGCACATACGAGACCTTGCCGGAGTAGGCAGACTCGTCGATACCACCAAAGATGGCCTCGCCTCCATCCTCGTCGGAAGAACCGAGTCGGAACGAAAACACAGGCTCATCGAGAAGACCCTGGTTGAGCATGTTGTAGAAGGGAGGGACGATGTGGTTCACGGAAATGGTGTCGTAACCGAGACCAAGGATACCGTCAAATTTGCCAAAGGCGAAAGCGAGTCCGGGCTCCTTAGTGGCTTCTGCGAAGTCCTGCTTCTTGATCACAAGGTCGCCGATGGAAACAGTGTCCTGAGATACGTAACCCTCGAGAGAGCCGGAGCCGTATCGGATGGCGAAATCGGTGCCGTTCTTCTTGTACGTCGAAGAAGCGGAGTGATCGTACTTGGAGTGCAGCTGTGGTGCGCACGTCAGTGAAATGTGGAGGATGATCGATTGCTGAGCTACGACTCACGAAACAAGCAATGCTCGAGCACTCGGTGCTGGGAACCCAAAGGTTGGAGGAACCAGTGTCAAGGACGACCTTAAAGCTCTGTGGAGGGGTACCGACGGTGATGGGTGCGAAGTACTGGGCATTCATGTAGTCTGAACGACATCGACGAATCAGCGAACGCTCACATATAGCAACGATGGTATGCTTTTCTGACTAACCGGACAAAGGAACACCGTGACCGCCCTTAAGAGCCCGCTTCTCATGACCGTCATGGTGGACCATCTGGGCCCAGAATCTCTCCCTGTCTTCATCGCTCATCTCATGGTGCGAGTGATGGTGGTGATGCTCGCCCTTGATCTTTCTGCCTGAGCCGCCCATACCCATTAAGGGCTTCTGGCCGCTGTAGTTGTCCTCGTGAGCAAGACCGAGGTGCTTGTGTCGAAGCCACTCAGCCTCCTGCTCGGGGGAAGGTCGGACGTTGGATGCATCGGGAAGCAGAGAGGTGGGCGTGAGAGGGACTTTCTCAAGCTTCATACTAGTGGCACCACCGCAGAGCAAGTGAAGCATGGGCGATAAGTCAGTAACGGGGTGGCAACGATTACGCGGCGCCTGCTGGACAGCTGCTCACCGGTGGAAGCCGGCCTCAACGGAGGCGGCGGCCGTCAAAGCGGCAACGAGGACAGCTGCGGTCTTCATGCTGAGCAGCTAAGATGTATCGATAATAGTAGGTGGAAGATGCACAAGGTTGAGCACGACGAGTTGGAAAGCATAAAGGTAGAAACGACTGCAAGTTGGATGGATGGTTGATCAATTGAACACCAGATGGAGGCATCGGATGTCGGGCTGGTAGTGTTGCAGAGTGAGTCGTCGGGCAGTTATCTCGTACAGTGACGACAGAGAGTGGGCCGGTTGAGCGATACCGTACGATGCCAAAGGGGGCAACCCGGATAAGGGAAATTGCCGAAAGAGGCATCTCGTTCGTGACGTCAAACCGAATCACCCGATATGGAATATAATAATGAATATATGGACTTTCTCAGTTATTTAACGTTTCCAACCAGCAGGTACTTTGTGGTTTTTCGTAAGTTCTGCGCATCGGTGGCAACCGGCGCCACTCTGCCACACGAGCTGACCAGCGACAAGCTCAGCGACAAGCTCAGCGACAAGCTCAGCGACAAGCTGGCCAGCGACAAGGCCAGCGAGCGATAAGGCCAGCGATAAGCTCGCCAACTACCATATTCAATACCCCCAGATAAGCCAAGCACTCTCTCTGCTATAACGAATTTCGTAGCAGGCTGTCAGCTCGTACATATATACAGCCACTGCGCTCCTCTGTGTAACCACCCGTGGCGATTCAACCTGAGACATCCTTTGATCATCCATCACTACATCCCTCTCTCTCACCTCGGCTCTCATTTTGTACTGCCGCCGAGCCCATCGGCGATAAGGTGCAATGCGTATGCAGGGACGTTACCGCCGATAACACCTGAAGAATCTAGCAGGTTCCCACAGAATCCGACATGTATCCAACGAGCCACTTCTCACTGCCACTGTACAGCCCGTCACCACACGCGATTGGTGCAGAACGTCTGTACCGATCTCATTTAGCTTCTCTGAACGTGCGTATGCCTGGAATCGTTCATCCAACTTTTCATCTTCGTGCATAATTCAAAACCCATCGGTTTGCAAGTCCGCACAAAGTTGCACTATACCGTAAGCAATCCAGTTTTTATCATACATACAGTAACCTGTTTCCCTGCGCGCTGCGATTTCTGGCCCTGACAAAGGCTCAGCTGATTCCTTCCTATTTTCCGCGACGTACCCTGGACGCAACGCAGATGCCACCTGACGCAGCTCACGACCAACAACAAGTCCTCCGGCTTCGCGCCGGAGCGATCGACCACGGCCTCCCTGAGACCCTTGCGGCAACGATCCTGTCGGGGGACCGGACCTACCAGCTGGCTCTCACCGGCATCACTGATGCCATTAAGGCTCAGGTCGACGTTATCCACGAGATAAAGGAACTAGATAAGGAGATCGAGACGTTGCCGCCGGGTTCGAGTCTCTTGAGCTTCTACAAACGAGCTCGTGATACTCTGTCAGTCGACCACTTTCAAGAGCAGTGTTGTGATTCCACGCTGACTAGATCCATTCCTTCCCGCCTTAGGATGGAGTCGACAACTATTTTAAACGACGTGATCATTGTGCCTCCTTCGCGTCGACTTCTGACCATTCAAGCAGAGATGCTCAAGATCGATAAAGCCCCCTCTTCCTCTCACATCGAACAAATTGCTGTCGAGAACGACGAAGCGACTCTGTCGGACCCGCCAAAGATGGCACCGAAGGCTACAGCAACCAAAACGAACAAAATCAAGAGTACGACTGAAGACGGTAAGAAGAAAGGTGCTGCTAAGAAACACGCGCCGAGTAAGAAGACGAAGATTTCAGCTGGGGAGAATGCCACCGCGCCTGTTGAGATTGGGGATAACACTGGCGAAGATCCCTCAGATGCCCATGACGTCGTGGGTGACGAAGGGTCTGCGGAGCAGGCTATTGGTGAGGGAAACGGTAGAAAAAGGTCGAACTCAGCTACTTCGGTCGAGTCCGGTTCCCAGCCCCGACGATCAATCCGACACAAGACGGCTCAAGATACTGCTCAACAAGTGAGCCACTTCAAGAAGCGCAAGACTCTGGTCGAGTCTGACTCAAGCTCTTCGAACCTGGACGATTTCGACCCGGAGGCAGGAGACGCAGATTTCCTGCGCGAGATCAAGAAGTTCAGGTCAGAGGTTGGAGAGAAGGGCAAGGGGAGACAGTGACATTTCCAGCGTTGAGTGAGCGTATACAGACGAGCTAGGAGTACAATGTTGTAAATATCACATGCATTTGGGTTGCTTCATACTGCCACAGTGCTGAGCTGGAAACGTTACTCGAGTACTGTCCGAACTCAGAGATAGAGACAGCCCTCGGATCTAGTTGGACCCACGTGAAACTACTCCGTCGTCCCCATCTTTGTCAGTGCGCGCTGACACGTATCTGTCACAAAAGGTGATATCCTGTCCCCAATCAGGTTCGATACTATGTGAATGGCATAGATGGCATATCATGTATATACTGTATATCTCAACTGAGAAGTCTCGATGTATAGTCTGGAGCGTTCCGATCACTACTTTGATCAATGTTTGTGATACGCACGAGAGCTGGTTGAGCTGCGGCGATAGTAGGAGGATCTACGGGCTGAAATAGTAGATTCGCAAAATGAACCATGGTTTGACGAGTGTATGACCATGGTTCGAAGAGTCAGGACCATGGTCCGAGGAGCTGACATTGACGAATTATGTACAGGATATGTACAACATGGGATGGGATTCAGACCAACCATTAGTGGGATCTGGACAGAACATGATTGGGATTCAAGCAATACACAATTTGTTCGAAGAAGAGGAATTCTGATTGTCCTGTATGATTCGTATATGTCATTTGAACGATCTCGTATCCTTCCATCCGCTCTTCATGTAATCTTCGGTCCGTTCGGTCATACGTTCCCAAAGAGAGATTGCCTTTCGACGTGAAAGTCAGTCATGCAGGCGAACACCAAATGATGAGATAGAAATGTCCCAAACTCACGCGCTGGCATTCGCTGCTGCGATCAAGTGAGGGTAGCCTTCTCGAGTCACCGTACCAAGAATCCTGCGCTTCGCCTGACGTTCATCGCCTGTCGTCACATCAATGTCCTCGAGCCCTCGCTTTCTTGTGGAGCAATCTTCAAAGAACTTAGCCATTGAGAGGTCGAACATGTTGATCTTGGCTACGAGGTCACGATTCTTCTTTGCAGTGGATTTTGACAAGAACTCATACATAGTTCGGATGTGTTCCATCGGTATGCTCTCGCCGGCTTGATCGGAGTGCGCGGCCATGAGATGATAATGAATTGCTGAGGCGTTGCTGAAACTGTGAAGTCAACGGCAGGTTAGCAGAGAACAGATAATGTCAGGTGCTTCAGCTTCTATGATAATCCCCAAAGACTCACTCCTTATCACAAGAGCAGCACTGTACGCGCTCCTCACCTCGTATACCCAAGAAACGCTTGAGACGCTCAGCAGGCATGTGGAACCAGTTCAGATGGTCTTCCAAGTCACTAGGAAGATACACCAGTCCGATCTTGTCTTTGGGCGTTTCAGGATCATCGGCACAAGCAGTGCAAGTGAGTCCCGTGCGAGCGTCCCATGAAGACGAGGGGACCTCAGTGATCAGCGACCTGAGATTGAAGCGCAGACGGGATCAGCGGGAAATGGACAGATGACATAATGATGCGAGCGCAGCTTACTGGATCCATAGCCGCTTCCTTTCTTGAATTGCAAGCATGCCCTTCTCGGCGGAAGTGGATGCTGAAACCAGACAGGTTGGCCAAGTGCGTTTCTCTTCGGTCATTGTTCTGTATCAAAAACCTTAGACTCACAAGCCAGGATCCGCTCGGCTTGTTCTTTTGCCTCTTTCAGGGCGACATCGTCTGATAATGTAAGAACGGTCCAGTCAGTGAGAGACAAGTAACAAGTTATACAGTGGAACGTACCTGATACCAGGTTGTCCGTGTCTTCATCAGCGAGATCGACGTCATCTAGAACCAGCTCATCTGATACCCCATTCCCATTGGCTGCTTGGAGCTCTTGTTGACATTTCTTGAGAAGACTAGAGATGAGCTCTTCGGGAAGACCTTTCTTGATATCTTCCACCTTGGCAGCGTTGGCGACCACGGTCGCATAGGTGGCTGATAGCGTAGTCAGTCAACAGGAAGTCTGTCTGACACTATCCGAGTAGAATAACTTACCCTCGGCACTAGTCTCCCAGAACTCCTGATCCTGGAACCGAGCGTATCTGAGTTTGATCGCGTTGAAACGTGTTTTCTGCGCGACTCGGACTTTTCGAGAGCCATGTATGCATCGAGTGAAGGGGTTATCTTCAGCATCGCCTTGAACTGGTGGAGCAAACAGAGGCAATATTGAGTCTGTCAGCTCATAGAGGCAGCGCCGAGGGAGTGCTTCTCGCGCAATTCAGTCTTACCGGTTCCTCGCTCTTCCAGTCATCAGTCTCATTGACGATGGATTGCTGTATAAGGGAGATGCCAGCTTGATACAACCTCGATCGAGCATCGATGGCAATGATCTCAGGTATAGTCATTTGCTTGTCGTTGACCGGTTTGAGAGGCCTAATGGTGAACGCTGTCAGCCTCAGGCACAATATTGTCTATTCGCTAGGTACTTGCCTGATCAAGTGCAGAGGAAGCCTACTATCCCCCTGATCATCCGACCTTTCCTCCCCAGTGATAGCTGCCCCCGCATCCATGGTGTCCCTGGAAGTGTCGTAGAAGCGCTCCAGAACGGTAGAGTTGGGGCTGTGCCCAAGCAACAACCGGGCCCTGTCATAGCCAAAGGCTTTGATAAATCTGGTGGCTGTTCCACGCCTTATGCTGCTGAGACCAAGGATATGACCTTCCGAACCTGATAGCCATCCGACATCAGTATGTGCTCGGAAAACCAGACACTGCATGACTCACGTGGGAGATATACAGCTCTAGCAAGCCTGTTGAAGGCGTCCCGAGCGGAGGAATAACTCATCACACCGTTAAGGTCGAGACCGTAACCTCTTGCAGCTGTTCGGTAGAAGACCGGTCGACTTGCGAACCCTGGAGCGTACGCGAGCACTCTTCGCTGATCTCGGTAAAGGTCGTCTAATGTCTTGCCGGGACCGAAGACTCCTTGTCTCAGTCCGTGGGCAACAAACCAAGAACCCATATCGAAGATGAGGTTCGCTTCGCTCTTGACGGTCGATATGAAGATATAGATCGGCTTGCCTGGTTTGGAAGTTGATGATCCAAGACTAGCTCCTTTAAAGCTCCTCAGGCAAAGTCGAACGTCGAATCCGACCGTTTTCCCACCGATTCTTCGAGGCTTGATCTCAATGTCCCTCCAAATCAGGAAGAACTTGGTTCGGTCGGTAGGGATGAATGTACTTGGCCTTCCACCGCTGTGTAGGAGTGCGACGAGGAAAGTAGCGAACTGTACGGCCACATCCGCATCAATTCCTTCCTTCAATAGCTTCTGGATAAGGAGAGCTATCTCTACTGAACCAATCGACAGCTTTTCTCTGCTCTCAGCGTTGAGGCCGTACTCTTCGCAAATCGCTTGGGCATACTACAGGGCAAACATTTGTCTGGTCAACAGCTTGCACGACTTGCCCAATAGAGCTGGTGATCGGATATTACCTTTTCCAAATCATCCTCGAAAGCCTTGACGTCTTCTGCTCTCGGAGCATGTGGCGCATCCATGGGAACTACCTGAAAAGACATGATGGTCAGCTATGATACACTCAAGTGAGTGTTCAGAGTAAAACACCGACAATTTGCAACGCCGCCTTATGAGCCGAAAGATTGCTCGCTCGAAAGTACGTCACCTGCTCTTGGCCATTGTTATCTTTCTTGACTTTTTTAGAGGCTTCCGTCAGCTCCAAGAGCACCCTTTTTGCTATTCTTGTCCATGTCGACCAAGAGAATCCGCTCGATATACCCAGAGCAATCCGTGTCTCGTTGAACTTCTTGTACATATGTACTCGTCTCGCTGTCGTCGATACCGCAACTGTCTGATTGTATACAGCGGCGATGTCTAGTCTTCGTTCAAGCTGTTCGGTGATGCTGGCGCGAACATCCTCAGCAGTTCGTGTTGCAAAGCGTGATTTGGTCTGAAGGGGAGCACTCTCATCGAACTCTTGATCGTCCACGACGAACTGATGTCGTCCAGCCGCTTCGGGGCGGTCTGCTTCGACCCCTGGCATGGCAGTTGCGGTTGGAATGAAGAGATTACGAGCAGGTTACCAGTGTATTATAGGAGGGAGATGAGCGTAGACTCGAGGGGTGGCTAGTGAGCGATGACGATCAGTGTATGACGAGTAGGGGAGAATCAGGTGATGAACGTATGACGAGTGGGCTGCGAATGTTAGCGATGCTGGAAGGAGGCACAAAGAAGACGTGTGAGCGAGGGGCACTTTCAGCGTTGTTCAACCATGTATTATACACTGGATCGACAACCATGACCGTCAATCGATGATCATGACCGTCAATCGACAACCATGACCGTCAATCGATGTTCATGATCGTCAATCGACAGTGGTGAGCGTGAGTCAACAGCGGTGACCGTGGCTCGACAGCCATGTATAAACGACCATGAATCTATGGCATGATCGACTGTATAGCTAGCCCGCCACTCGCTTATCGCCCAATCGACTTCCTGACTATACAGTCAAGCAGCTGACGAGATAAAATACCACTTGCGAGAAGATAACGGCGGTTCTCGATAGACGAATGAGAACTCGTGAAGTGCGGTCAGCCGCAGGTGACCCGCTTGCTTACGGGCAACCTTCGGTAAATTGTGTGTACAGGTTGGAGGTGGATTGGGCGTTGAACAGGACTTCGTGTCGTCGAAGACGAAGAGATGATGAGAAAATGACAACGATACGATTGAGTGGATTGTTGAGTTACACTGATGACAATACTGTGTATACTGTGTGTGTATCTGATTACAGTCCGACCAGTTTGATCCCGTCCTGTTCTCGCTTTTAGAGGCCGCCTACTGAGTCACCTGATCCTCTCACATATGGGGGCATCGAGCATATAATCGGGGAATGCATGAGTGCCAGCAAGTGCCAGGCTATCTGGGTCATTGTACTGTATCAACACACCAAGCCACGTGTTCGAGGGCTTTTACTATATACAACTAAGTCAATGCTCTATGTTACAGATAACTCATCACGGCGATACCAATACTGTCACACACCAGGCTAGCAACTCTCTGTTTCGCCCTTTCCACTGATTTCATTCCAGATCTGGTTAATCTGATCTTCGTGCCTCCTGAACTGCCCAGAGTACGTGTCCAAAGAATCAAGGACAAACGCAGACAGATTGAAACTACCGGTCCTCCTGCAAGTCAGCCAAGACCCAGTGATTGATGTGATACAGAGGCTAATTCTCTAACCTTGTTTTGATCGACTCCTCGTCTCGTGGTGCGGGTGCACCGTCTTGAGCTGTACGCGCTGTGGCCAGGGCTTCTCGGAGGTTCCTCATTGAGGACAGAGCTAGCTGTACCTGTCCCACCCAATGTGTTCTTACATCAAGCTTCAGTCGATACGCTTCCAAGAGAATGAGCATCTCGTCTGGATCCAGAGTGTGGTTAGGATCACCAGCAAGCGCTCTGTACAAGGCAGTTTGCGGATCGTACTTCGTAGTCTGGGTACATGGGTTCCCTTTTCGTTCAGCATTGATCGCATATAAACTGTGAAGTCCATTCATTGAAAGGACGCCCACTCACAGCTCTCACCGCATCAGACCGCCCTCGTTGACTCTTGGTAGTGTATGAGACACGAGGGGCCATCGTGGGCTTAGGAGAAGGCTTAGGCGACTGACCTGGTGCGCGCGCCGCAGATTTCGCCGAAGGAGGATGAGAGAAGCTTCGGTCGGCATGCGAAGATGGTGCAGGGGTGAGAGAGATCTGTCGAAGCAATGACCAGTCGGCGGCTGCGAGCCAGTCTGATGAGCCCTGTCCACTCACTGATCTACTGGTCTCCCTATCCTTTCGAGCTTTCAAGTGCTGCTCCAACAACTCGATCTTCTCTTCTGGGCTTCGCTCGGAGACAGCCAGACTTTCTGATCGGAATGCGCGTTCGGGCACAGGAGGGGGGCTCATCCCGCTGCAGCTCGGCATCATTGGTATCAGCAGCATTGCCAGGCTCACACACATGAAAGACTGCTCACCCTGAGACTTGAGTTGAACGGCTTGACCCAGCAACGGCATTCACGCCTGAACTAGACGTTAGCGATTAAACCTCACCCAGCTGCGAGCATCGCTCACCAGCATTCCATCCGGTACCTTCCCTCGATCTTGATCGGGTGAGCACCGTTGGCTGTTTGTAGGGAGGGGGAGCGGGCGGACTCTTCCGCTTCTTGCCGTCACCGCCCGAACCAATACGCGCAGTTCCCTTCTTCGGCGTCGAAACTTTCGGCATTGTCGATAACTAATCGGCGCTTATCAGCGCTGAGTCCTGCTAATTACGTGGACAGATATATGCCGAGATAGGATGAGTTGAGCACCAAATAGGGAGATAATGACCCTTGACACATGACAAGTAACCGAGGTGAGGTGAATCCCCTAGGGGGACTTAGGGCTGTTTTCAACAGAAGAAGACTAGTCACCCTGAAACCCCGTGGCATACGTGCTCTTTGTTAAGCGCAGTTCTCGGGAATATCACCATGTGGCAGAAAGCTGTAGGGTGCCCTCGCGAGGTTGCCCAAAGGCACAAAGCAAAAAGCGAAAACCAAAAGCCCAAAAAACTTTCCTGGAAGAGGTTTGAACTCTCGACCGGCGTGATTACGGTCTTAAACCGTCGGCGTTTAAAATAGGCAACCTCATAAGCACGCAACTCTAAACCACTGAGCTACCAGGAACTGGGATCACCAAAAACGCCGTTCTGCTCAACCATGATCAAAAATTTTTGGCACTTGACCCTTGGGAGATAACGAGACCGAGAGGAATTCCGGCATTCGGTTCCTTTGATCTCTTTTTGTCTGAACTGGATCGTTTCCTCTTCGTTACACCTCATTTACACGACAAAGCTCGGGCTCATGATGTCTTTTTCACTTGCCCGATGTCGGTGCTGTAAGGGCGTGCAGCATCGATTACCACGATTATCGACTTCGATACGCAAGATATACACAGCTTCGGTACTTTACAATGAACAGGCATCAGGAGGTGGAGGTTTCAAGCTTCCTTCGAGGGATTGGTCTCGGCCGCCTGCTGCGAGTCCTCGGGAAGAAAGGAATGAGGGTGGAAATAGAAGAGGATCTGGAGATAATAGGGGACCTCGACGGGGCGGTGCTGGTAATGAGCGTCGAGGTGAGCTGTGATGCACTGCTGGATCAGCATCTCGCACTGGAGCTGGTAGCTGACACGAAACTCTGTTTCACAGACTCCAACGGCGGACCTAGCAATCGTAGGCAGGGTTCAGGTCAATCCAGCAGAGATCGGAAGATTCCCGACTCGCTCGATCAAGGACTTTCGAAATGGGGTCTTCCCAACGATCGCCCGCCGCCCATAAGCGGCCATCGAAATCCCGGCCCATCCCTCGCATCCGGCTTTGGTCTTAAATCAGGCAAAGAAAAGAAGGGTGGACAGTCAGATATCATTGATCGGACTAGAAAAACGGACAGGAGAAGCCCTGATAGACTCAATGCCAAAGGTCCGTCTGCTTTCGGAGATCTGCTCGGAGGAGGAGGAGGAGGAGGAGGAGGAGTTTCAACGAGGAATCACAGTCCGCCTGGTCGGTTGAACTTGAGTGGGAAGTTTGGAGACAAGCCAAAGGTAGACGAAGGCGAGAATTCCATACATGCAGAAAAGACACCGCTATATGAGGGTGAGACAGGGCTTGCGGATGGTGAAGCTGGGTTCGAAGAAAGACGGGGTCACAGCTCACGAGATAGGAGAGGTGGAAACCGGAGAGATTCGGGTGGTTCGCTACTCGCCCGTCTGAGGGATCAAGATGAAGCCTCGCTACCTTCCCGAGGTCACCACAAGCGGGATCGAGTTCATCACTTGCCTAATACCACCAACGGCTCTTCTTCGTCGACTACTCCTACCGCCGCGCGGAAGCCAAAAGGACCCAAACCGAAGGTGGTCGAAGAGGAGAAAGAGGTCTATATACCCCGAACAGTCAGCACAGCCAACCTGGCCAAGATATTCGGCGTCAAGTTATTCCACTTGCAGACCCGGATGATGAGATTGGATATGTCAGAGGATCAGAGGAGGTCGGATTACTTGCTTAATGCGGAGCAGGCTTGTGATATCGCTATTGAATATGGGTTTAATCCGGTCGTGGACGACGAAGCGAGTTTTGACATCTACCCAGAGTGAGTCGAGGCTCTTGTCGCAGCTTCCTTGCTGTACGGGGTTGCTGACTGCTAACTACGCTTCGACATTCAGCCCTGAGCCCGCGGACATGAGCTCGCAGCCACTGCGCCCGCCTGTGTGAGTCGACCTAGTTCAGATACCAATAAAGTTATGGCTAACACCGTGCCCCATATCTGATAGTGTCACCATCATGGTGAGCTTCTCAAGCATCGCGAAACCCGATCGAATGTCCACACATGTCTTTATAATCAATATATATATATATATATATATATATATATATAGCTATCATAGAGAGGCGCTGACATCTTGCATCACAGGGTCACGTCGACCACGGCAAGACCACCCTACTCGACTCTCTTCGACATACTTCCGTTGCAGCGTCCGAGGCGGGCGGTATCACCCAGCACATTGGAGCCTTCTCTGTTCCCCTCTCATCGCTCCTTCCCTCAGCGGCATCCACCCCCACGTCCTCGGCAGCCACCATCACTTTCCTCGACACCCCCGGACATGCCGCTTTCACAGCCATGCGAGCGCGAGGAACTTCCGTTACGGATATCGTCGTGCTAGTAGTAGCGGCCGATGATGGTGTCATGCCGCAAACAAAAGAAGTCATCGAACTTGTGAAGAGTGAAGGCGACAAAGTAGGGATGGTGGTAGCGATCAACAAGTGCGATAAACCGGGCATCGACTTGAATAAAGTCAAGAGTGCGTTGGGCGCCGAAGGGGTGCACCTGGAAGAGGACGGAGGAGATACGCCTAGCGTCAAAGTTTCTGGTCTGACCAAGCTTGGGCTTGATGACCTCGTGGAGACATTGTCCACTCTGGCTGAGATCAGGGATCTCCGGGCAAGAAAGGAGGGCAAGGCGGAAGGTTATGTGCTCGAGTCACGAGTTGACAAGGGTCGGGGGTGAGTTCACCGTCAGACTCCCACAATCGCAGAGGCCGTATCCTGTCCAACTCGATATCCAAACCAATTGACGACTTCCACGTACTCGCAGGAACGTTGCTACTGTACTCGTGAGCAAAGGGACACTTCGCACCGGCGCTTCCATCGTTGCCGGTCAGACATGGTGTCGAGTCCGCCAGATGCAAGACGATAAGGGCAAAGCCATCCGCGAGGCATTGCCAGGCACTCCCGTCTCCATTACAGGATGGAAAGAGCTCCCTTCCGCCGGCGACGAGTTGTTGGAAGCCGTCAAGGGCGAGGATGAGGCCAAGAAGGCCGTGAACAATCGAAAGCGCGATGAGGAGAGGAAGAAACTCATGGCGGATGTGGAGCAGATCAACGCCAAGAGAAGGGAAGAGCGACTCAGGCTTGAAGCTGAGGCCGCTGCTGCTGAAGCCGCTGCGACTGGCGAGGCAGCCGGGGAGGCTGCTGAGGGCGACGCCGTTGCAAGTGCCAGAGCGAAGGAGGACGAGAGGAAGATACTCCGGCTGGTCATCAAAGCCGATGTGAGCGGCACGGTTGAAGCGGTTGTCGGCTCGCTCGAACATATCGGAAACAAGGAGGCGGGTGTGAAGATCATCCATACGGGTGTGGGGGACGTGACAGAGTCTGATGTGGCTTTGGCGCAAGCTTCTAACGGTAGGCGAGGTTTCCACCTTGATTTTCTCATTGTCGGACTGCAACTAAGTTATTGAGATTGATGACCTGCCCAGCCACCGTGATCGGCTTCAACGTATCCGCTGCTCGATCGATCCAGACGAGCGCGCGATCGTCCAATGTTTCCCTTCAGCTTGAATCAGTCATCTACCGACTGATCGACTCTGTCCGAAGCAGCGTGGCGGGCCTACTTCCACCCAAGATCGAATACTCCGTCAAGGGAGAGGCGTCTGTCATTCAGCTATTCGAGATCAACGTCAAGCGCAAGCAGATGAAGACTATCGCCGGGTGTCGGGTGAACAACGGTATCATCGATAGGAATCAGGGCGTCAGGGTGCTGAGAGGTAAAGATGAACAAGGGGAGAGGAAGGTGATCTATGAGGGGACTATCGAGACGCTCAAGCATTTGAAGAAGGAGGTCCAGGAGGTGAGGAAGGGCATGGAGTGTGGGATTGCACTCGAAGGCTTCACAGATATCAGAGAGGGGGATGAGATTGTCAACTTCACAAAGATCGAAGTGCTGCGGGAGCTATAGGGCGACTATCCAGTCGGTCGAGGACCAGCGTAGCCCGTACGACGGAGTCAAAGTACCGAAGCACACGAATATCAATTAGAAACGGGTCTATTGATTCACATCATACACTGCATGCATCATCACCATCGCATCTCAACTCCGCATTTGCAAGCTTTCCATGAACTGTTCGTACAGTACATCTAAAATCTACATTCTATGTTGAATCTATCGACTGCCAACGAGACATGAAGCAACAGAAGGGTAAGAAGCATTCCAGTTGCAAAGCGGAACACGTATAGCGAAAGTTCTCGTCCCTAGGTTGTAATTTACGCCTTATTGACGACCCACTCCTTTAGCCAATCTTTGACATACTCTCCCGCGAAAGGTGGCGTCAGATAACTCCCGCCGACCCCACTCTCGAGCCACGCTACGGCGCCCAACCTTCCAGAGGCAAGCATGAACGCCCAGACCCAGACCCTGCCCCATACACCGCGCACCTTCCTCCCTGTAAGTCTCTTGAACTGAACTTCGAGTGCGCAACCTAGGCCCGAGAGGGGGAAGAGGACGAATATGGGAAACAGTGGCGGGGTGGGATCGAGTGTGAATTGGCCGAGCGCGTGCATGGCTCCCGAGAGGACGAATGACACGGAAAGTATCAAGGAGGAATTGATGGGCAAGTGGACGAGGCGGAGAAAGAGGGTCGAGACCAGAATGAAGTGGTGCTGGAGAGATAAAAGAATGTGGTTCCGATGAAAATCAGCATACATTCCCCAGGAGACTTGAACCAGGTACCTCGACGAGAGACCTGATAGGTCGATGATATAGGGGGAACTTTCGAAAGGCTGCATCACAAATAAGGTGACATGTCGAGCGATGCAACATCATACTCACCCTGAAGAACTGGTGCCATCTCCTTCCCCAGAACTCTAGCAGACTATCCGCCGCTAGCGGATTATCGAACAAATCCACCTCCCAGCTCTCGACCTCCCACAATCCTGACCCAACCAAGATCGCACCGAGGAAATGATATCCTGCTGCGATACCTAGCCAGACGCCCGAAGCTACGCCAACCTCTGCGAAAATTTCCGTCAACCACCAAGGGGCTACCATCAGGCCCTTCCCCAAGTTTAAGCGGGGGAAGAGCACAAATCGGTTTTCGTGCGAGAATCGATAGAACGCATTGGGGACGGGTGAAGTCGAGCCGATAGTGTCGGCGCCGAAATCACGGACGAGCGATAGAAAGGTATCAAACAGCACGTAATTTCGTAAGGCTATGAAGGCGTGTCTTCGGACCGCTTGGAATCGTGTCCGACGGATTTTGGGCCAAGGCAGCCATTTCTCCCTGTGTCGAGCATCTGGGATTGTTCGCCCGTCTATTTCGAATCCGCCATCGGGCACGTCGACGTCCTCAATCGGACTGGCGCTCAACGCATCACCAATACCGTTGCTGGTGGCCTTTCCGTTCGGCAAAGAGTCTGAATTGAGCTTAGCGTTACCATGTAAAGGATGACCAGCATCGACCCTCCCTTGATGATCCAAGTCCAGAGCGCCCAGACCGATCCACCTCGCATTCACGCAGACGTCAAAAGCGCTGATCAACGGATGTCGTCCCTTCGCCTCGAAATAACGATCGAAGACCGGCCCTTCTATGAGGCCGAACTCGATATATCGTACGGTCAGGTGCATGAGGCCTATTCCTATACCGTTGTTGAGCGCGTTGAGCCATGGTTCTGTAACGGGACAGGTGGTATTAGCTTTGTTCAGCTAGCTCGTGTAGAGGACGCCCGGAGGAGATATACTGATAGAGAAGTGTAGATAGAAAGTCAGATCCGCAGGGATTGATGAAATCAGATTGATTCCAGCCCAACTGCTACAATCCGTTCAACTCACGCTCAAACCGCAAATGCAGCCCCGCATCCCAGAGCAAATATATCCCCAGAACAGCCACCGCCGACCTATACAATCTCGTCCCTCGATATCTCAGCAAGAGCGCCTGAACGTAAAGCGGGGCCGTGGAAAGTATGAAAAGATGATACCAATTATTGCTGTCTATAGGCCTAGAATTGGCGAGGACGTACTCGCGGATATGGGTAAAAGGGCCGAAGGGCGTCGAGGGTGTGAAGAGGAGTGAGAAGGGGTCGAGGTTTGGCAGTGGTAATGAGACTGGAAATGGCATTGTCGTGGTCAGTGTCGCTGTCGATGACGGCGTGAAGTCGAATATTCGTAATAGGATTGAATCGAGATCCGCTGAAATGCGATGACGAGACGAGAACAGGCGAATGGTCTGGTACGATCGAGCCCTAGTCTCGTGCACGAGCCCGCTACGAAACAACTGTGGTCGATGAAGACGAAGAAGACGAAGAAGACAAAGAAGAGAAAGAAGAAGCAGAAAAGCGCCAAGTCACGAATGGGGGGATGGTGCCCTCTTTCCTTTCTTCTTTCCTTTCAGAAGACACGAGGTAGATGAAGCAAAGAAGCACGTAGAGATGGAGATCGTGCCATGTTCATGTTCGCGATCAAAATCTTGTCGTTTGTCGGGTGGCGAAACGCGTTAAAGTTACGGCGTCGTCATGCGATCGCGTCCATCGAATTGTGATTCACGGCTAAACACCAATAAAGCAGCATTGCAATGCATTGCATTGCCAAACGACGTGAGTGCCGTCCCCTTCAGAAGACAGCGAGAGAGGACTGGCCAAAGCAAGCGCTGTTTGTAATAGATACTCAGAATCAAAGACAATGCGCCAAGCAGGATATGTCGAGACAACAAAGTCCAGTCCATTCGTATCATAGGTATTAGAGGATCATGCTGTTTTATCTATCGTATCGTATTGGAGCGTAGGCGTAGTGACTGGACTGAGCTATCAATAAGGTAGAAGTAGATATAGGAGTGGAATGGATATAAAGCGAAAGCGGTGACAGTGGAAAGCGAGGTGGGTACGAGGTATACCTGCTCATCGTCTTGTTCATGTGAAGAGCTAGTAACTGATAACGTCGTATCAAGAAGTTGGAATCAGGAGCATGGATATAGGCACGTACTTTACGTTGAGCAGCACGAGCGGCACAGTTGGTACGGACGACAAAGTAAGAAGAATACAAACAAACGATGCAGGTATATGGCAGGGAGGAGAAGAGAGAGAGAAATATGTAAAGGAGGAAGAGCGATTGATTTTTCAGGGTTCCAACTCCCCAGTTCTGCCTCCCGGCCAATCGTTGACGAATTAGGTTGAGATGAAACGGCCGTATAAAATATCGTAGACAACGTATCATTACCCGAATCAATACTGAATGAGAATTTTGAGCAATGCGCGGGGTCGTGCTGTCGACAGGCAGGCGCAAGGTGGACGGCACGGTGATCGGATTCGCAACATGTGCGAGTATCGGTTTCGAAATCATGACAGTGTCATTCTAACCTATCGGAAACAGCCACAGGTCAAGAATTTGATGAAACCGTTCCCTCCCTTGTTTTCCTGTCGATAATCTCCTTCTCCGACTTGCTGCGAGTTGGCGGCCGTGTTACCCGGTCTGCCGTTCACGTTCATAGGAGAGATGGCTTGAAGACCAGCTTGACTGGGCACGGCGACGTTGGAAGCGTCGTACGAATCGGTGTTGTTTCGATCCGGGTGAAGAGCGTTCGCAGAAGCGAAGGGGTGACTGCCACCGCCACCTTGTTGCGATTGTCGTCTGGATTGAGGTAATGGGCTGGGAGCGGATACGCCGACAATAGCTTGGTTCGACGCGTTCGGTAGAGCAGAGCCAGCTGCCGATTTTCTTTGTTTCCTAGACCCAACAGTGGTCATGATCAGCAAAGAATGACTGTGCCCGCAATGACGATCACTCTGTTACCGCACACCAAAAAAGCCTAACACTCACAAGGGCGAAGCCTGAGCACCTTGAGATCCATTCCTCAGCTTGTCCACCCGATCCCTGTATTCTCTGTCCCGCGTTCGAGTGTTATGTCGAGATACTTCCGCTTGAGCAGCAGATTGTCGCTATGAGGAAAGTATTGGACGCCGTGATTAGCCATGATGAAGATGGGTACATCATATCGTCACTCACCCCGTTCATCTCCCAGCCCTTTCCACCGTTCAATAACATCCAGTCAAACGTTCCATCATCCTGCTCTCCAATGTTCTGCAACGCCAGGTCAAACAACCCTCTCAAGAAGTCGTAATCGGGGGTCTCATCGAAAGTCAATTTTCGAACGTAATTGAGGTAGATGGAAAACTCGTCTGGTAGAAACGAGACGGTTAGCGCGGACCCAAAGATAAAAATCTTGATGGGGCGTAGGAGGTGTCGCATACTCACTGGGGTATCCCTCTACAAGCTCAGCGATAGGCGTAGTCTGCTTCTTCTCTCCGATCTTCTCGTACTTCTGCTTGTTCGTAGCCGCCTTGAGGCCTTGCCATGGGAGTCCTCCTCGTAAGAAGTAGAAGAAGACGTGGCCCAGAGCTTCGAGATCGTCTCGACGCGATTGTTCTTGTTGATTCATTTCATATCAGCCGTCTGCGGTCTGCTTGAGATGCTGCAGTGGAACCTAGACTCACCTCGACCCAAGTGCGTGTTGATACTCATGTATCGCGCCGTTCCGCTCAGGCTCTTTCGCTCTCGGTAAGGGATATGTTGTTTCCTGTATGATTACACGCAATCAGCTACTGGTCAATCGTCATTTTCTGAGCTGTCCGTGTGCGCACGTCACTCACGTCTTGGGATCTCTGTACTGCTTAGCCATACCAAAGTCGACAACGTGAATAGTGTTGGCGCCCTTTGTACCGGGACGACCGATTAGGAAATTGTCGGGCTTGATATCTCTGTAGATAAGGTTCTTCTCGTGGATAGTCTGGACTCGTGAGAGCTGTAAGGCATTACAAAGACGGATTGAGGCTGTAAGCAAAGGGCGTCCGTGCATTGACACCATGAGAAGACGAGGGTGACATGGAGCAAAGTCGGCAACGCACCATCTGCTTGGCTGTCATACAACAAGTCTTGACGGAGAACTTCCTTCCACACATATCAAACAGGTCCTCGAGGGATGGACCCAGCAGATCAATGACGAGGATGTTGTGCAAACCCTCCTGTCCAAAATAGTATACCTGTGGGATACCGACTGCGAGAGATATTTGTCAAAGACAACGGAGGAGGAGGAGGAGGAGGAGGAGGAGGAAAAAGAGTCAGTCCGAGGTCCGAGCGGATGAGGCTTAAGGGACCAAAAAAGGAGGAAACACGGGACGGAGAAAGAAACAGAATCCAACGCACGGCATCCGCTGAGAATTTTGTAACTTCGGTATTCATCTCGCAGTTGGGGAGCATCGGATTTGCGGGGTTCCTACGCAGGCGAAATGGCAGCAACTATCAGTATGCATTTCGAGATGGGAAGCAAGAATGGACGAAGTCGGTGGGTCACTCACGAATTTGATGGCGACGGTCTGAGAATTGAGCAGATTCGTGCCTGCATACGAATGGCAAGACAGAATCATGGGTTAGTTTCAGGTAAACAATGATCCTATCGAGGAAGAGTTCACGAGGTCCCGCATGATCTCATGCAATCGCCTCCGCTTCTACCTCTCACTCTACTCACCCTCGAAGATGACACCGAAAGATCCCTCTCCAATCTTCTTCCCTACTCTGTAATGTACGCCGACGATATTGCTCGAGCTTGACGAATGGCTGCCTGACGAAGTGAGATGAGCTGCCGGGTTGGACGAGCCGATAACGTGTGTCGTGGCCATGGTGGTTGACGGTGCGTGTGTGTATAATGTATGATACTAGGTCTAGCTGGGCGGCACAGTCGAAACGAGGATACTGCTATCGCTCGAAACGGATGGAGATACGAGATGTGAAGAAGGAAGGATGGGATGATTGGGACAGGATGGAGGGGGCTTGAGCTCGAAGGGTGAAAAGCGCTTGGTGCCGCGTTGATTTGGGCGCGTACTCTCTTCTCCTATCTCGAGTCGAAGATGGTGGGTCGCCCTAGCTGACCGTGGTGATTTTGTGTGAGTAAGGTGGAAGAAGATGAGGATGTATGAAAAGAGTGTGAATAGGTTAGGTAGAGTTGATTGACGGATTTGTTGGATGGATGGGATGGATGGATTGGGATTGGGATTGAATGATTTGCCTAGTACGAAGAGAGAGAGAGAGAGGAGCAGTGCCAATGCCAGAGCCAGTGCCAGCACCGCACCACAACACTGCACCACTGTACATAATGTACATAATGTAGTCAGGGTAAAACACTTAGGAGAGAAGAAGCCTAGACAAAACGATCACCGCTCTGTGCTACTATCCCATTCTGGCCTGCCTATTCCGGTAATTGACAGAGTGAGACGCGCTTTCTTGCCAAGCCTAACACGACTTCTCGCTTGACAGGCTTTTCGCGCCTAATCGTACAAACCGACCAAGCGTTATTTCCTCCCTTGACATGCACATACGGGTTGGTTTGTCTCTGCCTCTGGAATCGGCTAGGTAGACTGTAGTCTAGTCAGTCTCAGTCTGACTTGACTTGATCCACCTCTTCAGTCTTACATTAAGCTCTCCTATCCGTTCTCAGAACCCTAGTGCCCTCAACCTCGCTGGATCGCTTACCGCATTCTCGTCCCTCACGGTCCCACTCTATCGTCGCCCCTGGGGAAGCAAGACATCGCCTACAAGAGGATTGCGATATCACCGCTGTGCCGACTAAAGTCCGGTCAAGCTAAAGCTCAAGCTTCAGAGTGAGCAACTTTTTCATCCCGCCCACAACACCCAGAGCGCAAGCGAACATTTCGGGTTAATCATCCCCAGTACAGATCGAGGGAGCGACACTGTCCAAGTAATTAACTATTGTCTCGACGTTGAATCGTCGAACGGACGGAAATCTCGGAGCGTATACGAGCGACAGTAATACAATATTTGGGGCAAGGAGACATAATCCAGAATGTCAGCAGTAGAAAGTTACGTAGATCGTGAGTCGGTGCTCTATAATTCCCTCTTTTGAATATCTATCTCTATCCTCTCGGTGTCGGTGTCGTGATACGCTCAGTGCAGGAACACGATAGCACAAGACAGAGCGAAATGAGAGGAGCGGAGCGGAGACGGTGATGCCTGCAGCTTGACGTTATGATCTCCTTCACGTGGACACGTGTACTGACTAATGCTTCCACCCCAATGTAGACCTCGTACAAGTCATCCTATACGACGGTCGAATAATAGTTGTAAGTACGGCCAGGTGTATCCGTGCAATTCTATCAAGCTCTCGCCAAGCTGACTGACTGTCGGGATGATATGGTATCTCGAACAACAGGGCAAGCTAAAAGGATTCGATGTGCGGACGAATCTGATCCTGGCAGATTGCGTAGAAAGGGAATACTCGTCGGATCAAGGGGTCGAGATGATACCGTTAGGACTGTACATGATCAAGGGGGATAACGTGTGAGTGTGATATCGTGCACCTGCTTTCGAAGTGCTCCCAAGATGTAGAGCTTCACAGCGGCTGACCTATGACCTATGACCTGATGTGCTTGCGCGCGTACGTGTGTTCAGCGCTCTCGTCGCTGAGCTGGACGAGGAGAAGGACAGCACGATCGATTACACCGAAATACGAGCGGAACCCCTCGGCGAGATACATCACTAGATTCATTCTCGGTTCGGCTGCAATGTCCGAATCGATGGAAGCAACGATGAATGAATGCGTCGGGGGTCGAGTTTCCAGAGCGGAGATGAGAACGTTCACGGTCTTTGCGAATGAATTGCGGTCGAATCGATGCAAGGGCGACGACTGAATAAGAGGGAAGAACAGGTGGACCGCATACCGCATTTACACAACATCATACACAACCCAGCAAAAAGTTATATGTGAACTGGCGCACGAAACAGACATAAACAAACAAACTACCAAACACACCGACACACGACCCCAACTTCTTTTCTTCCTTCACATTTATCAGAAGACTGCGCTGCATACAGAACGAATAAAATCGAGAATCGAGGAACCAAGAATTGAGAACCAATCAAAAGCAACTTGGCAAGACGAAGTGCTCAATTGTCAAGATCGAGTCATATATATACCCGGGAGGCTTCGGTTCTCAGCAGAAGGGGAATGCTTCAGTATGCTGAGGCGCAAATGGAATGCGGCACGGCGAAGCACGAGCACGAGCGCGAGACTCTTGAGAAGAGTCGCGAGAATATACCTTTACACACGATATACATACAGTCCTCCACATGAACCATTCTAGATTTCATGCACAGATAATAAATCCTGCACATACCTCTCCCAATTGGGGATCAACCGGCAGCATGCGAAATCATACGTATTGACCTAGCGTTATCCAAACACGATCGATCCGCTTCCTCTTCCCTCTTCCCTGCCAACCTACCCCGACCAGTGCAAGGCAAATAAAAAGCCTTACTCTAATAAGCCACTGATACTCCCCCTCGTCTCTACGTAGTATGCCCGGCCTACCAGTATACGTGACCAACAGATCGCTCTATTCTACTCTTTCACAAAATCAAGCAAGGAAAAAGGAATCTCTCGCTCGCCGTTGCCTTTAGCGCTATTTAGCGCACTTATACAGCCGCGACGATAGCCTCGGCCGAGTTGAGCGCGCCGACCATCTTGACGCACTCCCTTCTCCTAGCTACAACGTCCGGCGACTCCTTGAGCAACTCCTCAAGCACATCAGGCTTGTACAGGTGTTCGAGCAGTTCCCGCTGTAGGTTCTCCTTAGCAAAGTTGACGAGGTTGAATGTAATGGCTTTGGGCACCATGTCGATCATCTCCCGTTTGACCACTGAGAAGTATGACGTGATGAGCAGTTCTAGAGAAACGTTGTATATACGTGTCAGTATAGCCAGTATCATCATTCCCGGCTAGAAGCAGAGAGCCTAGCGGTCACTCACTGATCACATCCGTCTCCATCGCCTCTCGCTCACTAAGCGATGCTACCGGCTTGATTACGGGGGGAGGTGCCTCCATAGCCGCTGTCCTCTTCTTGGGCTGCTTGTCCTTGGAGAAGAAACTACCGAAGAATGACTGCTCGTCTCGCTTGAAGTCGGCATCCAAGTCCTTGCCGTTGTTCAGAGCGTTGGGGTTGATCTTCTTGGGATCTTGAGGCTTTTCGGGAGGCTTGTTTGCGTTCATTCGGTCAGTCACGAGCGCCATCGCCTTGTGGCCTCCAATGAAGTCAGGGTGAGTCGTGTTGACGTAACACGCCTGCATGGCAACCATATCGGATACGAGCTTGTTCGTAGGCTGCATGCAGTTCTTGAAGAAGCTGATGACTACGAGGTTGAATCGCTCCTTGAGCTCGGGATATCGTTTGAATGTTTGCTGTAAGGTACGATTGCAAGATCATCAGCACCTCTCATCATACACCGTTCGTCGACTACCCGATGGAAGTGTGAAGCTTACTGTCTTGGTCAACAGATGAGCCAATATTCGGATAAGCTCGTCATAGACTAAAGCACAGCACCTGAGCGAAGGCTCCTCCAATCGTCTGATTTGCTGCTTGACGATGACCTCGAACGCCGTCGTACCGACGAACAGGGAGGGAGTGGAACCGGAAGAATTGTAAAGGATCGTCCTGATATCTCCGTCCTTGACCTGATCAAACGGATCGATGCTCTTCACACCATTGTTGTACAGCTCGTGGAAGACGAAACTGATTCGAGCACCTCCTGAAAGCTCGTTCAATGACAAGTCATTCGTGTTACCGTCGATGGCCGATCGGAACTCGGAGCAGAACTCGGTGATGGTTGACAGAACGAGACTGCCGGGGTTTGTCTCGCCCAAGGCGCCTCCGAGCGACGCTAGCTCGGTCTGATACTTGTTGAGCTGTTGACTGATTCGGGCTTTGATATCGGGAAGGGTGTTTCGGATATGGTGCATGAGGATCTAAGAAAGAGCTAAATCAGCTGGTATCCAATGACCTGACCACAAGCTGGACACAGCCAACGAAGCAGCTGATCACTCACGATGTTGAGCTTTCGAGCGAGCCAAGGTGTACCACAGTATTGAGCCTTCCCAGCGTACGAAGGGTGGCTCTCGAAGAATTTCCGCTCATTCTCCAAAGCCGAAGCAATAGACTTGCTCTGGTCAATATCCCTCTGACCTCTGTTAACCACAGGTACGTAGCCCAATCTCAGCGGAATGACTCGACCCGCCAAGATATCCACTACGTCGGTCCCTTGGTCCATGAGATCCACCTTGGTGAGCACACCGATAGTTCTTGTTCCTTCGGGGTCGACCTCTCGAGCGAGCTTCAGACCGTCAGAGTTGGCCAGATCAGTGTTGGCGGCGGTAACGGCGAGGATGATAGCATTGGGTTTGGAGATGAATCGCATAAGCATGTCTCGGATCTGCTTCTCAATGTCTCGAGGCTGGTCGCCAACGGGTACCTTTGTCAAACCGGGCAAGTCGACGAGGGTAAGAGTGAGGACGTTAGGAGAGAAGATTCGCAGGTTGATAGGGTTGGGTGAGATGCCTGAACGAGACATATGATCAGCTCCAAGCCGTTTCCACTGTCGATTCGAGAGACCCAGTGGCCAAAATTGCGGGAGCCTGCTCACCTGCATTCTTTCCTGTCATCTTCTCGGTATCCTTCACAATCTCGTCCCTGATCTTGTGGAAATCATGGAACTTCTGTCCGGGCAAGTGAAGGAACTCTCCCCACTCGTCGGGGTTGTTCTCGTTCAGCTGGACTTTGGCCATAGCATCTTCCGCCTTCTCTCCATCCGCATTGCCATTCGCTTGAGCGGGCTTGTTGGCAGCAGGTCGGTTGATGAGTTGCAGTACCAATGGTCGTCGAGTCACGATACCGGTACCTCGAGGCAAGAAGTCACGTCCAACGATGTTCTGCACAAGGATATTAGCTGTGCTCTGACGTTCCCAGAGTCAACTGTAGATCAGCTAGCTCAGCTCACCTCGAGCACGGATGATTTACCACTACTTTGAGAACCGATGACGGTGATTTGCGGCAAGTCCTATGGGACGCGTTAGAGGTGTCAGCTGTCTTGAACGCTCCGTGAAAGTTAACGCAGAGTCAGCTCACGATGTTGTTGGATACACCGATCGAGGCGAACACATCTTGCAGCTATATAAGCGGAGGAGGAGACCAAGGGATCAGCTTGAGATGTCCATTCAAGCAAAGCACACGGGGAGGCATGACGTACCTTGTTGACGAGCGAGATGAGCTGCTGATCCATCTTGGCTGTATGGATATTATCTATGTATCTTGGGCGTTCAAATAGGGAGGGCGCAAGTAGACTGGTATATACGAAACTGGTAGTGGATAGGTTATCAACGAATTGAGACGGGTTGACCAAGATAAGAGAGAAGATGGCGAAATGAAGGACACTGCGTTATGCTTGCCATGAGTTGCACAAGAGACACGATTGAGATGACACGCACACTCACGCTCAATGAACACACTTAACACTTACACGCCAGTGGCGGCACAGCACCCTCAAGATTACCCAATGTGGCAACTCACCCCATGCCCCATCAGCGTGTTTCTCGCGTGGCGCCCACACCGCTATCATCTGTCTCGTTCACTACGAACGATGTCTGGACCAAAGACGTCCACCTCAACATATCAACAAGTCTCAACCACTTGCATTGACTGCTATCTCTATATACGGCACTCCAACCCCAGCCCAAGCTCCAATGCGGCTTTCGATAACTGTACTGGCGATAATGTAAGCTTAAACATTTCCCATTCGGAAGGTGAGCTCGCAGCTAATTATCAAGCTCTCCTGTTTGTAGATCGCTCTTACCGTCCATATGGGCGGTAACGATTTCTGGACAGATAGCATTCACCGATATCCTACCTTGTGAGTAAGCGGAATCCCGAAGTGTACTTTCTGTGAATCTCTGTTCAGTCTAAGCTAGTCAGACAGCCCTGACAAGCTTGCTGACTGACTCCCTGCTTCTGATCTACTTTACGCACAGTGAGCGCTTTACCGGCTGATAGTAAGGTATCATTCAATCATGGCGAGAAGAAGGTATGGATCAGGCAAGATGGGTCTTTTGAGCTGTAAGTGATCGTCGCGCATCGATAAATCTCCTTCGGGCCTTCTGTGTCGATTAGAAGGATGCTGATTTACAGTTGTCCACTTCATCTCGTCCGCGTTGAAACGGATGGTTCAACACAGGCTACACGTAGACGAGGGTGAACATATACTGGAACCCATAGTACCGGGCTATATCTTCCAGCCTGTCAGTGACCAACGCGACCGAGTCATAGAGGGAAGATTCAAGGCTTATACGCGCCATGCTGATATATGTACGTGTGATTGTAGCTCCTGGTCACCGTGACCCCTCAGACTAGCTCGCCATCCAACGAGATCGATCAGTCCCCCTCGAGCGATACCACTGCTAGCAATAGCCACAGCAATGATGCCAAAATACCTTCATCTCCTATTACGCCCACCTTTTCAATCCACGTCCAGACGTACAACCCCACCCGAAAAGCTCTACCTCCTACGACCGCCTCACTAGCTCACCCGCTCATCTTATCAGCTGTGGGCAAAGAAGACTATTTCATGCCCAAGGGAGGAATGAATATACTGGGCATGCTCAAAAACCCAATGGTGCTTATGATGCTTTTCAGCGGTATCATGATGTATGCCTTGCCCAAATTGACGGTGAGTGTCGATCGTGTGTTTCGAAGGAGGACCAGTCTATTCTCAGTGACCGATGGATAGGCGAGGCTGTGGACGAAATGACCTCATGCGTGATGCGTGTACCCTGCTAATCATCTGATCCTCTCATGATCACCTAGGCAAGCATGGCGGACATGGACCCTGAAATGGCGAAAGAAATGGCCGAGACTCGAAAGAAGATGCAAGGTGTTCAGAACATGGACTGGGCCGGATCGTAAGTATGACCTCCGAGCGAGCTCAATGATATATCCGACAAAAGCTACACAAGAAATCTCTGTGCTTGGGGTCTCAATCACATCTCGTACCCATCGACCGGATCAGATTAGTACGCTAAACAATGACGTTTTCTTCCTCAAACAGACTCTCGACCATGCTCGCGGGCTCATCAGACTCCCCCACTTCTGCGCCCGGCCTAGCGTCACCAGCCACCAATGCTGGAGTGTCACTCGGTCCTTCCGCAGCTGGTGGTAGTGGCTCGTCTACGCCGAATCGGGGTGGAGGAGGGGGAGGGGGAACCGGAGGAAGAGGGGGTAAGAATAGGCGGCGGTGACTCATGTCACTTAATCAGTCGAATCAATCGTGGTGCCGCAAGTATTGATTGTGCCGCTACGGTAGAACTAGAAGTACCGCCGATCCATAATGGCTGTGATTTCGATGCAACATGGTACATTCAAGAGTGCGATCAGAAGAGATCGGAGATAGACCAGCGTTCAGTGATTTGATGTGTTTTCCGAACAAATGGCAATAAATCGCCAGGAGAGCTGAGCACGGAAAATATGGCAGAACGTATACGTGCATACATATCGCAAAGGTCGCAGCACTCTAGCAGCGAGCAACCAGGGTTCATGATTTATACAAAAGACAAGACACCTCTCTAGAGAGCATCACTCGCAAAATCGGCCAATCCGTCCTCGATCTGGAACACTACACTACCAAGGCTGACTGAGGAAACCGAAACCCTCGCCCGATCCTGTCCAGTTACTAAACACCATCAACCCCTCGTCCACCTCAGCTTCGTCCTCATCTTGCTGTGATTGTACTTGAGAATGCGATACAGCATTCCACTCTGCTGCCTCTGCATTGCTGTTGCTGACAATAACGCTTGAGTAAGCCGATTCGACGTCCGAATCGGACTCTGAAGGATGCACAGACCATGCGTATTCCGACCCGAGATCCAGATCTAGCTCGGAATCGTAATCCGAATCAGAATATGATTGCAACGATAAGAGAGATGTCGCCAATGATTCCGGGTTGACTGAGGACGATGATCCGGCATTTGACAGGGGTGAAATCGACTCGATAGGGGAAGGAGTCGATGAGCCGCTTACAGTCCAGGAAGAAGAGAGGCCCGTCGACGTGTCGACGTCAGCGTCAACATCGAACAGCACTGCGCTTTCTCCATGACGACCTATCGATGTGACTGTGGGAGCGATCGACATGTCAAGGGTAGGGAAGATGAGTTGTTCCGATCCAGCTGTAGCGGGAACGGCTGACGCTTTGGGTCTCGAAGCCGAGGGAGGAGCGTCCCATTGTTCCATTATCTCGGTTCTTTCCTTGACTGTCAATTCCATACCATCGCCCTCCTCTTCATCTTCATGTTCGTATAAAGCCCACCAATCACCCTCTTCGGTTTTTCGCAGACTTTCTCCAAGCAAGGTTCTAACGTCTCCGACGGACCTGCCGTGGAAGACGAGCCGAAGGATATCCGGTCTTCCTTCGGCGTCATGAATGACCTGCGCTTCGGTGTTAGGCATCGAAGCGTCTGGATGGTATTCCAGAACACCTAGACCATCAAGCTTGGTGAGCAAGGGGATGATCCTAGTGGACGAATGTAGCGAGAAGGCGTTGTGTATAGGCATCAAGCCTTGTGTGAGCCTGGCAAGAATATGTATCCCGATTGACGCCTCGGAGTAAGCCATTCTCGCCGTTGGAAGCAGCAGTGCCTCGAGAGAAGGCGACAGGGGAAGGGCGAGGACGGTGATCTTACCGTCAGTAACGAGCGTCTCGGGGGTAGGAGGCAGAGCAATTTGACATTGTTGCTCCTCGATTGATCGAGTAGGAGAAGGAAGAGGGAAGTAGTGCTGGATCTCCTTGATGATGAGCGACGAGTCGATGGAGCAGGTGCTAGGTGCTCGTCGAGCTCGTCGTTGTCGTTGAAAACGAGTGGGTTGAGTGTAAGGTGTGTACCTGCTCGCTCGGGGCAAAGGTTTGAGGCTGTGCTTCTTCTCGTCATCATCGAGCAGCGATGCAAATGCTCGAAGGACAATGGGTACGTTGGCCTGGACAGACCCAGAGGTGGACGAAGCAAACCCTCTTGCCGAGCCTAGACCTACGTTGGCCGAAATACCGGGACCGTTCGTCCACTTGGGTCTAGCTCCAGAATTCTGGATGGCCTGTCTGACTGGTCCGCCTACTCTTCGACCAGAGCCCGGTCCCTTGCCTGAAGCAGCAGTTGCAAATCCTCGTCTACTCGAGGCATTTCGGATGGGTATTGTCGCATACTGAAGTTGATGAGAGGGCGTAGCGAGTGAAGGGAAAGTCTGATGGATCGCCTGGTTGATGGCGTTCTTGGTCTTATGGAAGTTGTTGATCGTCCGTCCTGCTTTGCCCCGTGACATGATGTGGTGTGCTGGTGCCGGCGCTGCAGTGGGAGCGTACTTGGCGACGGTTATGATCTTGCGTAAGATCGTCGTAACCGACGTGGAAGTGAAGAGGGGCGGCATTGTGAATGGTACAAGCCCGAAGCCCCTTTTCAGCTCCTCTTATGGGTTATTCTCTGGGTGGTGACTTTATCCGTTTCGCTTTGTCGAGCGTATGCTTATATCAAATCAAGTGTGAGTACATGATGAAGTGTATCAACTTCTTTCGATTGTCGAGTGAAGCATGAAGTGTGAAAGCAAAGCAGATTCCCAAAGCTCTGCCCGCTATATCTACCCATGTATGGACTACAGTGTGCCGAATGGGTGGCGAAAGTCACGACACGAATCCTTTCGGCTCGGCAGACTTGAAAAGTGGAGGCACGGTCTGTGCGCTATGCGGGGGATACGGGTGATTGATTGATTGATGGGTGATTGACACTCAGGCACGAAAGGGGGTTTTCCCTGCAGCCCGTGGGTCTGTGCTGTTCGGCGGAGAGGTCCGATCACCGCCAATCAAGAAATAGCTCGAAAGTTGCTGATATTCTCTGACCACTACCACCTGCTATCTCTACATTGAATTGCGGGTCCCCTCCGCAACGCACACGAGACTTGGTTGAGGTAGTTGTTCGCACATGTCTGCGAATCTGCATGTCACTCTTTGTCTTGACTCAATCGTACAAAAATGACAGACCTGGATTACCCCTCTATCATCTCACAAGAAGGTGAGCTTGGATATATTCACCTTAATCCCACCTGATCTCGTCAGGGTCGTGATTATCCTCTCTCATCAATCAAGCAGCTGCGACTGTGATGCTATCGTCTCACAGCCCTTGATATGGCAGATCCGCTGACATCCTGAACGACACAGGCTCCGCAGAGCGCAATATCGCTCCACTGATCGATGCTCTTACACCGCTTCTCTCCGATGCAAGGGGTAACGCAAATGGCTCCGCGGACCGAAGACATATACTGGAGATGGGATCATACCCTTATGTGCAAATCAAAGCATTCTCCGAGCATTTCAACGAGTGGGAATGGTGGGGTACTGTTAGGGATAAGGATGAACGCGCGTGAGTACAACTAACATCCAGGTTTTTCCAGGACGTTTTGTACCCCCTTGTTGGCATCCACGTCCCTACGCATATTCAGATCACTTTACGTTTTGAAGCAAGTACCATCCGAATATGCAGGAGAGAGGAGTCATGCTGATGGTCAACTGTTCTTCCATACTATCGACAGGGAAACAGCGAAGCGAATATCAGACAAGGCAGTCCAGAGGGACAATCTCCATGAGCCGAAAATCCTGGATATGGGTATCGAGGCGGACTGGACTAGGCTTTTGGAGGACATAAAAGCGGAACGGTGCCAGCGGTTCATGGGTGTTCTGATGAGTGAGCATGAATGTGCATGTTCGCCCCCTTAATCTCTCACTCCCCACTGGATGTGATTCACTCAAAGGCGAAAACCATAGCACTCCGTTGTCGCCGGTATATCTTCTCTGCGGATTCCAGGGCATTTCCGCTGAAATGAGGCCATCCGTTTCCTTCTTCCCGTTAATCATGGCAACTCTCTCTTCCAGTCAATGTGATCCATTGTTGCCCCGCCCACCTTCCCGAGGAGGTATTCAAGCATCTCTCACCTCTCACCGAAGACGGCAGACGCATTTTAGACCCCACCGACGGGTTCGTAGTGGGCTACTCGCCTTTCTTGAACGACGATGGGTCTTACAGATCAGCGGGTGATGAAAAGGTAAGTTGAACAGCATTTGCGTTTTGACGAAGAGACTACTAGTACTTCTGCTGGTTGTCTGACCTGTCCAAGCCATCCTGATATACCTAACCCCCTGACAGTTCGACAAAGAATACATCAAAGCAGAGCATCCGTCCCTCGGCTTGCGGACCATCCGATCCATCTCGGCCGTGGCTCGAAGATGGGGCTTCAAGGAGGAGAAGAGAGTCGACATGCCTAAAGGTAATGTATTGGTCGTTTGGCGGGTGGACGGCGGGCATCAAGTAGATACATAGAACCAACTTTCTGATTGCACAACGAGGGGATAGTCGCGAGTGGAGAGAGAGAGCTACCACGCTAGTGCCACACGTCATGTGAATTTCAGTATGATTCAAGATTCAGGGTCCAATGATCATTCATTATCATTCATAGATATACTGCCGTTCACGCTAAAGCCCTAAGCAAGGTAAAGGTTACCATCCATGCACGTTTATCCCGACTATAACCAACCAACCTTCTTGCAACACTCACGCTCACACTTACACTTATACACCGTCGGACCTTGTCAAGATTCAATACTATCCCAATCATATGAACAGCACCCTTGGCTCGCCCGCTCTGTGCTTGTTCAATCTCGCTACCTGTAATCCCGCCCAAGCATACTGTCAGCGCAAGACTCAGCATCCCGTATTGTCAACTGTGAATTCGGACAGCACCGGAGGATCGACTGAACTCTGAGGTGTCCCAGGTCCAGGTCCGACTCTTGATTCCAACATCTCTGGCCACGCCTCGAATCTTGTGCCAGTCCAAAACTCATCAAAACAGCACGCGAATCGTGCACACCTCATTTATATCACTAGATTTGGCGAGCCGCACGTCTGCCGAATATCCAGGTGGTCCTCGTATGAGATATTAGGATTCTCCTACTCGTCAAGCCATGGTCAACGAACAATCCCCAGTGACGCATGACTCGGCGGGACCCCATCCGCATACCAAATCTGCGTATCATCATCCTCTCGCCGCATCTGATGACTCCGGACCCTCGAAAGAGCGCAAAATGTCGGCCTCAACAGAATATTCCAACTCGGGAGAATATCAGCGTCGGCAGGATGAAACGAATGCCGGACCAAGTAGATCAAGCTCGCACTCACATAGTCGGCAGCATAGCGACGGCTATCATCAGGTGTCAGCGTCGGCATCCACATCACGGACGTTTCAGGATGATCACGGACATGGACACAACCTGTCAAGCGGACCGGGCGGCGAAGAGTCGAGACATCAGGACGAGCGTCGGCACTCATCCTTTTCTGCAACCTCACCACCACCTCGGAAATCAGCTTCACTCTCCCGGCCTAAATCGCATCATCTCGACATAGCTACATTCCCTACGCAGCAGCTCTTGAGACTCATAGCTGGTCTGCTGCAGCATATCGCCAGTGCAAACGATGCTCTGCGGCCTGACCCAAGCGAAGATCAGGAGGGAATTGAAGACGAGGGTGGTGATCCAGCAATGACGAGTGGGAATGGGCATTCGACTAGGGAGAGCTCGAAGTCAAGATCTAGATCGCATTCCAGAGCGTCTCATACTTCTTCTGCGACTCATCCATCATCTTCACCGACGACAGCATTGTTCGAACATCGCCGGCCTGACGGTATGATCGCAAGCGACTCGGTATCGGCTTCACGGTCCGTTTCACCGAATCTCTCAGCATCCACACCAGCACTCAACTCGCCCGATTTCCCCTTATTCTCGGCGTCTAGATCATCACTGTCCCATCCATCGTCGTTACTCGCATTTCACGCGCGACATATACCCAGCATATCCGTAGAAGCATACCTCTTACGAATCCTGAAATACTGTCCGACAACGAATGAGGTCTTCCTGGGACTATTGGTTTATTTCGACCGAATGACGAGATTGGGTACACCGGCTGGCGTGGGAGGTGAGAACGCGGGCGTGGCGAAAGGAAAGGGGTTCGCGATTGATAGCTATAACATACATCGATTGGTCATTGCGGGTGTAACGGTAGCGAGCAAATTCTTCTCGGGTGAGTGGGCTACAACGCTTCATTTTCCTCTTGCACAGCTGTGGAATCTGAATACCCGTGCAGAGGCTGGTAGTCAAGGATTGTGGAATTGTGACGATTCTTAGCGCGCAATTCTCATGCTGATCCAAATCGCTTCTCATATCATTTCAGATGTCTTCTATACAAATTCGCGGTATGCCAAAGTTGGTGGATTACCCTCTACCGAACTGAACTCTCTCGAACTGCAATTTCTTCTTCTCAATGACTTCAGATTACGGATCTCACTCGACGAGATGCAGAGATACGGAGATCGGCTGTTGGCGTATGCGGCGGAGGAAGATGAGCGAGAGCGAGAAGCTTGGACGAGCCGAGCAAGAGCCCTGAAGGGTGATCTTGGTGGAGCTGGACCGTCGATTGAGGACGCTCATTCGGCTTCGCAAGCTGTCGCCACCTCTGAGATTGTGAATGGAAGGTCGAAAGTGAGCCATCATGGGTCAACCGATCGAACGGAACAAACCAGCATACCACAACCAGCTTCGACGGTGCAACCTTCCCAGCCTGCTCTCGCGCCCGACCATCCCTCAGAAGCCAACTCAGCGCCCATAACACGTCAAACATCCAATACAAGCGCAACAGCTGTCCTATCGCAACACCATAAGTCGCAACCATCACATTCGCAGACTTACCCTCCGCCCACTACTTCCGCTCCAGTGCCCTCGATCGGTTCGATCGGCAGTACAGCCAAGCCTGGGAAGTTGGACAGCGAGTCGAGTAGAAGTGGATCGAGCGAGTGGGTGAACGTAGTCGGCGAGGGACAGTGAGGCAGAGAGTAAAGGGGACTAGTCCTGCGCGCGAGTAGTTTGGCTAGACTCCGAGAAGCCAGACCACGATTTGGCAAATGACTATGTACGGTCGATGGTGGTATGACGATCTTTGGGACATTTATGAATTAGACAATAATCGGACATTTCCCAATTTTCAAATATTGCGTTTTGCCAATCCTCTTCGAAACAGTGAAAGAGACTATCCGGCAACATGCTGTAACTTCTTTGTGACACAAATGAACGGAGGGGTAGGAAGTAGCGCTGGGGGCTACGAGTCAAACCCTCCAAATGCCTTGCCATCTGCGATGGGCGTGGAGGATCTGACGAAGCACCTTGAAACAGCCTATTAGTCCAGCTCGGTCATGCATCTCCAACGCTAGCCAGTCACATGAGAAAGTGTGCATTGTGTATTGCATCTCATCGCAGCGACATGTATGTATGCTACTGTATTATACTGTTCCCATACGCGAGAGATAATTATTCGCCTTGTGTTCAATACACATCATATGGGGGTCGTCCTGGCTGACTTGGGAGTCGTATAAACATCTGCCTCTAGATATACTCTACTTCACTCTGCCCAACTCCAAAATATTGACTGTCCTTTTGCCTGCACTCTCGGACATGACTCGACAAGACAGTCTAATCCACATTATATGTGCTCAGGCATCTTGCGTCGCACTTTCGCTTTCACCATCAGTTCCGCGATGCCCTACGATCAAAAGCGTCCAGGTGAACGGCCAATGTCAGCGATTCGTCCAATCCTACTTATCCTATCATTCCCGAGTAGGAAGAGGTTCCAGTGCTGGCCTTGTTCATTGATAGGTGATATGTTCATTGATAGGTGATATGATGAGAAATGAATGTCTGTTTGAGGGGCAACTCACATAAACCAGACCATCTATCAAACCGACGGAGAGTACGAACCATGTTGACATGATACTCAAGACCGAGTTGGGTGATCCGTGTACCATGTCATATACCAGCCTGACCAGGGATACCGAAAACACCACCATGTACTGTTTTGGCGCAAACAGGTTGAATTCCGGGTGTACAGAGATGGTCAGCTTTGAATGATCCCTCTATGATGCGCAAGAAAACCCAGTGGACATGGACTCACGGCAAGTGGGAAATACAACATCAACAGACTCGCTTGTCTGTTGAAGTAGGCTGCTGCCGATAACTGCGGACCGCCCTTCGAAGCCGATGCCGAGCCTCTTTCTCTACCCTGCAGGTCATCTAATCCAGTCACCTGGTACTCCTGGAAGAATTCTTTCAATGTCTGACCCGAAGCTCTTCTACCCACACCGCTACCCCCTTCTTGATCGGATTCATCTTCACCTTCGCCCAGATCTCGATCCGGATCACCTCCTATTCTAGAGGACAGCGAGTCGCCCTCGATATCCATATCCAATTTCGAGCCTTGCGATAACACCGGGCTGAGCACGTGTTGGCGTTGGATCGTAGGTATCGAGTCTAGCGGTACCAATCTCGTCGTTGAATCGATAGAGCTCGGCACTTCGACCTGATAATTCAGCTCGGGGGTCACGAGCGTATCTGTTGCCGACGGTCTCTGCGAGCTCGGCCCTGACATATCGGACGATACCGACGGTTTTCTCGTCCTCGATGATCCCGCACCGGGGGTTGACGTTGACGTTGATGAAAAGGGGTCTTTCGCCTCATGTCCTGGCGAAATCAATTCCGGCGATACGGGTCTCGAAGCCAGGAGGATCCCGCTAGGCACGTTTGGCGTAAACTCTGCTACGCCGAGCGAGTTCATTTGCGCCGAAGAGTGAGACTTGAGGGGGTTGATACCGCCAATCTGGACGAACTCTAATGCTTCCCACGGAGCATCAGGATTCACAGGTTCCTTATGGCTTCCTGTACCTGAACGACCTAATTTCGCCAAGGGCCCAAGAAGGAACTTGGATTTAGCGTTCTGCGTCGACGAGTGAGTTCCATGTCCGTGTCCATGTCCGTGTCCGTGTTCATGGCCGTGCTCCGCATTGGGATCCGTCTGTGTACCCGCCATAAATTGGGTCGATAATTGGATCGTATCGGGTCGCCGCAGGAACCGGAACAGTCGGGTGTACAGGACACAGATGGTGACGAACACGAAAGCTCGAGGGATGAATTGCATTAGATCTCGATCGAGACCCGTGCCTTTCGTGCCGTAGTAGCACAAACTACCTGAACTCTGCCATCCGACCGTGGCGTGCCAGACTAATTTCGAAATGAAGAGCTGTCAACGCTAAGACCGATCCCAGATTTCATTGCTACCTCTTCGAGTGAGACTGAAACGTGTATTGTGGATGCTGGGGATTCAAGTCGGGTTCAAACTTACTGCCAGAATGTAAGATTGATATACCCCAGATAAGCGGGATAGTGGCCCAAGAGTATTTCTCGATAAAGCTCGTCGCCGGTGAAAGGGGATAAATCTTACATTCGAAAAACGATTGTAAATGAATCAGCATCAAGCATCGATTGGTCTCCCTTCGACTGTTTGATATCTCGAGTGCATCTTTGCTGCAACGACCAGCAATACGTCGAAAATCGACTGCTATGACCGCAGGGTTCAAGATGACATTGGTACGGGCGTACAATCTTATGACTCACGAGGAGAAGAAAGGTGGCGATAGCGATAGCTAGTGTCCAAAGATGTTGACTGAATAATGTAGTTGTGAGGAGAAATCCCTGTGCGTCCTATATTCTCGGAGGCCACATGAAGCAGTCAGCATGCAGTGTAAGGCAACATTCAGAAGACAAGAAGCTCACGCATCCACGCGTCCCTGTCTTCAGTCCCGCCCCAGCAAGATACATGATCTCTACCGGTAATGCTACCAGGCTATCATTGCATTACACCATGTCAGTGAGTGAAAACTTGGGCTTCCTGTCTCAAAGCTCGGGAGTGGATCAAAAGCAAGGATCTCTGTAAACGCTTAGATCGTAAGGGGAAATCGAGTTGAGAAGAGACATGTGTATGGATAGGAATACAGACGTACCCGATGATCAGATCACTGACGACCATGCCAATAAGCAACCTCACTCGTAACTTTCCTCTTCCCTGCCTCACCAAAGAATAGAACAAATATGATGCCGCGAGCAACGTCAAACCTGATATCACCGATGCGCCCGTAGCGTTGATCTTGGTTGCCGTTGTTGGTCTGACCGAGGTTGCCGGCGAAGAGGGCGAGGTAGAAGAGCTCATTGTGCTTGTGTGATCTCGACTTTCCGGAATTGATCGAGGGTGAGGCGTAAAGGGAACGGAAATGGGTCTGCTGCTTGACTTTGATGACGATAGAGAGCTCGTTGCAGGATGATGTCGAGAATGGTCAAGGACGCGGCGGAAGGTGAAAAGGGAGGTCGAGATGGGCTTGAATGCGCGTTCAATCGTGCTCTCTCCAGCTACGAGAAGACCGCGTCTTGGTCGAGCCCAACTGGAAGATCGCAAAGTCCTACGCTGTTTTGGAGTCTAGCACGTTCTAATGTTGCGACGGGAGAGTTGACTATGCGAGATCGAGCGATTGCCAAAGGTGATGCATGGCCTAGTCTGAGCGCGATATTGAGTAGACTAGACCAAAGTGTACGCAAACAAAGGCGAAACCGAGGTGATGGGACAGGCTTCGTCCTGGGCTGATATTTTCCCCTTGGCAAGGGCTGAGGAGAAGAATCGACGAGATGAATATGCACAATTGAGTTGAGCCGAGTGCCAAGATACGCAATCGTCTTTGACCAGAAGCAAAGTGTTGACGATGGCGACCGTGAGGTAAATCGGTGATAGTTATGTTTAAATCTGTAATGATGGGGTCTCGATGAAGAGGACGTCTAGAGCGTTGAGTGGCCGAGAAGGCGGAGCGAGGCTTGATTTTCCCTTTGAGGGCGAAGACTCCAAGAACAAAAAGAACCTTTCCCAAGACAACAACCCTAGGCGAGGATGTGAAGATGGTTGCCTTACACGATCCGCATTGTTGACCTGATTGTGAGGTATCGAGGGGTGTATTTCGGATGGTCCCTTGACTCGGCGATCGTCCACTCTGATTCCTCTTCTGCTCTGACTAGTGTCTGATTGTGTGTCTATGATTGTAGAGAATACGTATACAGACGCAAATCTGGGTCCAAAGTACAGGAATGAGTCAGTACCAGAGTTTTCAGAGGCGGCCTTGATAATCGCCCCAACGATAATTCGAGGGTATAAGGGAAGTAAGAGAGTAAGAAAGGGTCGATCGGGTCGGCTTGGACGAAGTCGAAGGCGAAGGCTGGATACGTCGGTGTCATCCGCGAACGACTAACCTGATTATTGATCCACGAGAACAATAGCTATGGGAGCTTAGCTTCGGTCGAAGATCAGCGATGATGAAAGATGTGGCCCCTAACAAGAGTGGGATAGGTCGAGTACGAGGCACCGTCCGTTCCGAGCCAATTCTCTCTTCCATTGAGAAACACGGGAAAGACCGGGGGACGAAGGCAAACATAAGGACAAGGAGTAATAGCGAGGGTAACCGCTGGGCAGCTAAGGCTAGTTCGACCGAGTCTCCAGGGTCGAATGACGAGAACAGCACCACGAACAGCAAGCTAAGGGAAGGAGGGTTACGTGACCTGGAAAGAAACAGAAAAGGAAACCGATGAACAGTAAGGCATGAGAGGTCAGGAAAAAGGCTGGTCAGCTACAGCTGCGCATAAATCTGAGACGCCAAGCAAGCCAGGAAGCATGGAACGGAACGGTGCGTAACTGCGGTCATTGACACCAAAACAACAGTCAAGCAGCAAGTAATCAGCGGCTGTTCGCTCACTCTCGTCGAATGGGTCATCTCAGAAACGCCTTCAGGGTAATTAAAGTATAGCGGTTGCCAGCGTAACTAACCAGCTTAGGAAATGCAAAGTCTACATACTCACCGGACGATCTTCTCAGGGTTGTGGATCAGGGCAACGGGTTCTTCATGACTCACTCCAACCGAGAGCTGATGTGCCAATCCGCCTCGTCAAGGTGCGCTTTAGCTTGGACGTTCCCAGTAGTTTCGCAGATATCTGATCGGCGGCCGGAGTTGGATAGGACGACAAGCCGCCGAGGAATTTGGAATGTTCTGCGACGAACCCTATTCCGAGGGTCAAATCCGCCGAGGACAACTGGTCAAGCTGACAATTGTGGTCATCGAAGACGCTGGAGACGCTGGAGGCCTCGAGTTCTCCCTTGGCGGAAAAAGCGCCAACCGCCACTTCAGCTACCAAGCCTTTGATGGATTTTCCGTTACTCGGCTCGCTCGTTTGTCGATCTCTAGCTGAATGACATTCGATCATGGGCAAGTCGGTGTTCCTAGCGGAAGCGGACTCCAATCATGCCCTGCCTCTAAAGATCTGATCTGCTCACTCCAACATCATTTGCTCTAGTCCCATCGCAAAGAGGAAGGACATAGGCTAGCAACGGCGATTGTTCAGGGATGATTGCAGGAAAACAGTCTAAGCAAAGTTAGCTACTCAGCTGATTTACAGTGTTTACGTGTTATCACCTCCTTCCGCAACAAAATTATTGTTGTGTCTTGCTCACATCACCTGCAACTGCACGATCAACGGCCCGCTAGATCCTAGACGCCATTAAATACCTTAACCAATTGATTCCGCTCCGATAACCAATCATACGGTTCTTGCCTGCAGAACGGACGTTACTGCGTGCTGGCATGTTGGCATCTAGCTTCATGCTTACTCTTGAGTGACTGCATGTCCGTAGCAGGAGGAGTTGTCGATAGGGTCGAGGTTCGAGTGGTGGAGGACGCGCTAACAGTAAAAGGTACGCTCCGAATTGCCTGTTCCGGTTCTGGTGGCTTGGAACACAACTGTATTGTCAGCGCTGTTTGCCGGACGTGTAACCTTACAGATGGAAATGCTGCAATCGACTGACGATCGGCCATCGGTCACGATACACTCTGGAGACTGGCTTTCTCTCGCCGAGCTCTGCTTCGCCCTCAGAATAAGCTGTTCAGTCGTGACGGATTACGATCGACACATAACGGGACGTCCATTCCATCCGGCAGATCGACGTCGAGAAAAGCCACATTACTTTGCAGAACTAAAGGGTGATCGACAGCTCGATCGCTTTGGCTTCTTAACCTTATTCTACGGCTTACAAGCGACGACGCATATTGTATCGCCTTGGACACGCCAGTCTCTGCCTACCAGCTACCTCTTCACGTAAGAAAGAATGAAGACATCACCAATGCTGAACTGCCTGGCGGAACGTGGATACGTTATGCTTGTCTTGTGAAGTGTAGGTAGGTGCTAGACCGTTATTGGACGTCGCATAGATCGAAATGTGATCGGAAAAAACATACATTCCGCATTCATATAGGTTGGATATGCTTCTTAATGCTGAGACTCGTATACAACCTCACAGAGTGTGTATTCGGCCTTCGCTTCCTCTACTACCCCTCCATTCTGAACACTTCTTCAGCGTTAAGCCACCATCCTGGCCCACTCTCTGAACCAGTAGCACCCGGTACAAAGCTCTCCTGCATTCCGTCGGTAAGCTGAAACATCATGCATTTGGGTGTTGTTTCAGCTTATGTTGTCAAGCGTAACCCCTCCAGTTCATAAAACGGACGGGTTCGTAGCTGGTGATTATGGGGGAGATCGCGAAAGTGGCTGCATGACCCAGTACTCACCGCCCACCATCGCTTGGTAGCCTCATTCTCGGCGATGCCTGCCATGTCCTTCTTGAAATCGTTTCCGATGTACCGCATGTGAGCAATCAGAAGGTTATGAGGTTCAAAGAAGTGGATCGAGTAGTCTGAGTTGATTCATCAGTCAGCTCGGACTCACTCTCATGTCATTGATATCGCTGACTGATTTTGGGATCAGGTGACTCACCGACCACATGCGCCTTTCTCAAAGCTCCAAGAACTTCAGGCCAGACATTCGCGTGGACCTGTGATCTGGATGTTCAGCGCGGACCTCAGGAAGTCACATAGCCGATTCAGATTCGGGCGAGAGGGCGACTGACCTTCTTGTACTCCTCCAGATGCTCTGGCCTGACCTTGACAACCTGGCAGATCCTCTTACCCTCGTTGGTCTTCGGCAGCTCGGGGAAGGGGAGCGAGGCGTTAGCGGCGGCAGCTGAATTGCTCATGGTTCTAAACGACAGTGCTTGTCTCGAGACGGTTGATCTTAGAGCGCGGGTAAGCATCTTCGTTGGGTTCTCGAGCCCTGTCTGGTCTGGTCTGGTTTGGATCTTTCCTTGCGAACTCACAGGCTGGGACGTTATAGTTATCAATCTTCTGCTAAGTTCAATACGATAGACGTGAGAGGCAATCGTGTAACGTTGAACGGCTTCCTCGCACAGGAGTCAGCAGCTTGATGATACGCCGGACCGGAGGAGCTTTCATCCGGACGGAAGCAATTAGGGCCATACGTTCATCACGTGGCTATAAGCGCTTGTAGCTCTGAGAGGCATGATCCGGAGTCCCCGGATCTTGGGATCTTGTCGCTTGTCGCTTAACTCCCACTCGCACTCCCACTCCCACTCAGTGCAAATGCTCGGTCATGTGCGAACCGGAATGTCTGTGTGGGTGTGTGCTGTCTTCTTGACATGCCTTCTATTCAGAATATCGATTCGATATCATCACCTGCTTAGGCCATGACCGATACCGCTGTACGCGTATATGAGCTTGCTCATGACTACCACCTCGTGTCCAGCATGGATCCGCTCGATATTCGTTGATACATCCTTCCACTCAAGAACGAGCTTGCTATCATCTCCTCTTACACGACCCCCTTCTTCCACTAATTCATACCATATCAAGGGGTGGTCCAATCAACTTCCTATCCGTTGCGCATCATTTTTATTGCCCCGAAAATGTTGACGAGGGCCATCAAGAAGCCTGTCAGGCTGTGTTCGAGAAGTGTAACAAAGTTTAGAGGATATCATGACGACGCTACCTTCGGGTACAGGGTTCCTTCGAAGTATGAGCTGCCGGATTGTGAGTTCTCATGACGGCCGAAAAGACGCTGACTCTCGCGTGCAGACACTCAGGAGGAGCTGGACAACAGGTGAATTCAGACAGGCTTTCTCGGTTGTATACTTTGATGTGGGCTCCAGACTAATACCGGGTTGATCTTCCCTTTCGATCTGTCTATAAAGGAACGTCAACGCTCCACTGTTACGATATGTTGAGTCTGTCCGACGGCATGGGCACCGAGCAGCCCAGATTGATCCACTTGACCTGATGGACAGAGAGTGAGTCACAGTAACAAGTAATGAGGTAAATCGGTGACTCATCTTGTGCGCTCCCTCAGCCCTGTCGGCGCCTTGAACCCTCATCGTTACGGGCTGAAAGAATTAGAGAGCTACCCTCTCCAAGGTATCTTGCACCTCCCTCCGACGACCAAACCGACCACACCTCCGGCAACCGCCGCGCCACCTCGAACAGAAACCGGCGAAGGGTCAGACACGTCTATGACGCTCGATCAGATCAGAGAGCATCTCATTGGCGTGTATGTGGACAAGATCGGCTTTGAGTACATGCATTGCCCCGAGAAGAATGAAAGGCTGTGAGTACAGCTATTTAGACTTGCCAACAACAAACAGCTGAAGATCGAGCTCCATACCATAGCTGGTTTTCCCATCACGTCGAGACAGAAGCTTCGTCGTTCCCTCAACCTATAGATGTCGGGAGGAAGAAGCGTATCTGGGGCCTATTGGCTAGAAGCGAAGAGTTTGATAAGTTCTTAGGCAAGAAATTTCCCAGTCTCAAGCGTTATGGTGAGGGTTTCGGCGTCTTCATTTGGCTAGGATCAATACATGTGCTCATCAACCACCATCGTCATACAGGCTGCGAAGGGGCAGAGAGCATGCTTCCAGCCTTGGACGCCCTTTTCGAGGTCTCAGCGCGATCAGGCGTATCGTCCATCGTTCTTTCGCTGCCTCACCGGGGCCGACTCTCGCTGTTGTGCGACCCAGAACTGCTAGCGTTTCCTCCTCAAGCTTTATTCGCCAAGATCAAAGGTCGGCCGGAGTTCGATCCTTCCACCGCACCAGGGGCAACGGGCGATGTCATTTCGCACTTGTCCGCCACCCGCGAGCTAGACTATGGAGGCAGCCAGGTCAAGGTCAAGATGCTTCAGAATCCTAGTCACTTGGAAGCTGTCAACCCGGTAGCACTCGGAGTCACCAGAGCCAAGCAGATGTCTCTTCTCAAATCATCGCCAGCCGAGTGTCAGCTCGGAGATAAGGCCATGTGTGTCCAGCTCCACGGTGACGCAGCCTTCGCTGGTCAAGGCGTTGTGGCTGAAAGTTTGGGTCTGAGTGGGCTGCCGCATTATGGCAGTGGCGGTACTATCCACATCATCGTGAAGTAAGTAGGTCTCCATTCGCGACATCAATAGGCATATAGATGGGACAGCAGCTGACTTCTAATACAGCAACAAGTAGGTGGCATCGACACCCGACTTTTCCGGCATGACATAGCTCATCGTTTCTGTTGCAGTATCGGATACACTACACCGGCATCTCTCGCTCGATCGAGCGTTTACTCATCGGATGTAGCCAAGATGATCGGCTGTCCCATCCTTCACGTCAACGGAGACCATCCAGAAGCTGTAACCCGTGCGGTCGATATCGCATTCCGTTACAGGCAGATGTTCAGGAAAGACGTGGTGATCGACCTCATCTGCTACCGACGATGGGGGCACAATGAGCTCGATGAGCCTGCTTATACCCAGCGTGAGCTATCTTACAGGGGGTCTTATCCATTTGTTGATGTTCGCTGAGCAACATCCGATCACCTTCGAAACTTACAGCTCTGATGTATGAGAAAATCAGGGGAAGGAAGTCCGTTCCTTCACTCTACGAGAATCGATTGAAGGTACGTTTGGTGTCTCGCTTAGCCACGGAGTAGGCTGAGGCTGATGTCGATCGGTGCTACAGGAGGAAGAGGCTCTTTCTATGGAGCAAGCATCTGCCGATAGGAAGGCATATGTTTCACAGCTTGAAGAGCAATTCACTCAGAGCGACAGCTATAAGCCCAAGAGTGAAATGCTCGAGGGAAAATGGGAGGGCTTCGCATGGCCTGCCGGAAGCGAAGCCCGGCATTTACCCAACACAGGAGTGGCTAAGGAGCAGTTGATCGAGGTGGCCAAAGCGAGCGTGGAGGTCCCGGAGGCCTTCGTGAGTAATGTTTCGACAGTTGACACCTTTGTTGAGAGACCACTGAGCCCAATGTCCTCTGCAGAACGTCCACTCTCGTTTGAAGAGGCACATCTCCGCTCGACTGAAATCTCTCGAAGGGAAAGTCGACTTCGCCACTGCGGAAGCCATGGCTTTCGGAACGCTGATGAAAGAGGGATATGACATCCGTATCTCGGGTCAGGACGTTGGTCGAGGCACATTCTCGCAGAGGTGTGTTGATCATCCGACAGAGACGATTATCTTACTGATGATTTGACAGGCACGCTATGTTCGTCGACCAGAAGACAGAAGACTGCCTGGTACCGCTCAATGATGCATTCGGCGAGCAAGCCGGAAAATTGGAGTTGGCTAATAGTAAGCAATCAAGTTCTTGTGTCAACGAATGAATTGCTGACGATGAAATACGTAGGTTCTCTGAGCGAGATGGCTGTTCTCGGTTTCGAAGTAGGCATGAGCTGGGCCAACCCGAAACTTCTGCCGATATGGGAAGCCCAGTTCGGCGACTTCATGAACGGTGCTCAAAGCATGATTGACACTTTCATCGTCGGTGCACAAGGTAAGCGACAAAAACAAGAATGCATTAATGCTATACGGCACGAAAGTTGACTGTGGTAAACATTTGGTAGCTAAATGGCTCAAGCAGAGTGGCATTGTGATGCAGTTGCCGCACGGTTACGATGGCGCTGGCCCCGAACACTCATCGTGCAAAATCGAGCGATTCCTACAAGTAAGCTCAACGGAATACTGAGGTCGTTGTCAAGCAGTGATAGGCTAATCCTCCATCTACCACCGCCACCACCCTGCAGCTATCGAACGACACAGACACAGCCAGCACGCATGGTGATATCAACCTAACTGTAGTCAACCCTTCGACACCTGCCCAGCTGTTCCACCTTCTTCGAAGGCAGATGACCCGAAACTACAGGCGGCCCCTGATCATTGCCTCCCCCAAAGGTCTCCTTCGATCGCCTGTAAGTCTCTGCGCTGCTCGGCTTCAGTTATTATCATTCGGAAACAAGGGGCTTAGGGCTAATCGCTCCTGCTGGATCACTTAGCTTGCTGCATCTCCTCTGGACGAGATGAGTACGGGAACACGTTTCCAGCCTGTGTTGGTTGGCCCCACCAGCTCATCCGCAAACCGGGTCATTTTGTGCTCGGGGAAGCACTACTACACACTCCTCGAGCATCTGTCCAAGACAGACAAAATGGACTCGGCTACTCTGATCAGGCTCGAAGAGCTTTCACCCTTCCCCTATGACGAACTGAAATATTCTCTGTCGACCATTCTCGGCGACGGCAGCAAGAAAGAAGTAATCTGGGCTCAGGAGGAACCTGAGAACCAGGGTGCTTGGACATATGTCCGACCAAGGCTCGAAAGCGTCTTGGGCAGAGTAGGCTTCGAGGGTAAGGTGAGGTACGCCGGAAGGAGGAGCGGGGCGACGACTGCTGTCGCTGTTGGCGAGTGGCACAAGAACGAAGTGCTGGAGATTATCAGCGCTGCTTGTGATTGAGTCTACGAGTAATTCATACATGTAAAGATTCCGTGTGTGTGCACTGCATTGCCGAACGCTGAGTACAGGCTAGTGGAATTTTATGTATACCCGAATATGAAGTACAGGACATCCCATTCCAAATTCAATGATAACTACCCAGGGCGAGCAGACTGCTTGGACCCTGCTTGATCTCGTCCTTTGATGACGGTCTGTCAATCTGCAAGAACGACAGAGAGCACCGGCATGGTACTTGTACATGATACACAGTCATGCTCCTACGTTTCCTCAGGTACTGTATGTGCGGGACCAGTCCACACTCCACAATGTATCCTTTCATCAGCATCAGAGCACAACACATTTCTTGACCATGTGCCGTCTCTTCTTTCGCGCCGGATCCCGTTCCCTCTCTTCCCGCCTCAAAGCGTCGTTACGACGTAATTGTCTGACGATATCTTCGAAGATCGGCGTGATGTTCGTTGATGTCCTCTACAAGCGTTGTGTTTGAGAGTGTCAGCGGAATCACTCGGGGTAGCTGAAAAAGGTACTCGACGATGCCGGCAGGTTGATTCGAGCGAGACAACTTGACTCCGAGAATAGGGCTCACCGCAGAAGCCTCGTAGTATGAGCAGCCCCACGAAGCGGCCAGCTTCTCCCCCTCTGACGTCTCTATTTCTCGTTCGTCGATCAGATCCGACTTGTCTGCGGGGTACAATTACAGTTCGATTGACGACATGTCAGCTCAGTCAGCCATCCTCCCCGCGGTTAGTAACCACCGGCTCTCCCTTCATCTTGCTGCAAGAGTGCAATCGAGTTCCAATCTTGTTTCTCGTTTTCGGGTAATCGGAAAGAAGGGGTACTGGCATAGAGAGCAAGAACCATATGGCCCGACAAACTCACTACCTACTATTACTAGCGGTATGCGCTGTCCGGTCTCCTGGGGCATTTTGATTCGTTCAATAGCCTCGCGGGTTCGTATGATCTCTTCAAAGGTATCTCTTTGGCACAATCTGAATGAGGGTATACATGTCGTGGCAGACAATAACACGGGCATATGTGATATACAGGATACATCAGCGGCTCTCTCACTCACCCTTCTCAGATCAAAGCCTCTCGATAGCTGGGGCTGAGAAGTTGATTACACAATAACTAACAAAATCTGGGACGTCACTCACGAGAACACTAATATGAACCCCTCTGACTCCCGGATGAACATATCGTTCAGTGTAAGGTATTGGTCAATGCCAGCTGTCAGCCGCGCAGGAGAGAGAGAGGGGGACGATGAGGATGTCAGCATCGTTCGAAAAAGAGCTTTTCGCACAGATGAACCATGGACAACCGCCTCATCGTCGCTCACTTGCTCTCCTGTGCTTGTTGCTATCGACGACATGGATCCCCGACGAGTACTGTACATAAAGGTGTCACCACTCACCCGTATCTAGGATCTCGAGGAGACAAGGCTGATTGTCCACCGCGAACTGTTTGCGATCTGCCGATGTGGGTGAGGTCTGTATCTCCCATGCTAGCTCGGTCGTCGATGTTGGGAGTACTCACAGGAGTCTTCAACTGTCAAAGAACAAAGTTATCAGCGATCGATCAACAAGTCGGTTTTAGGATGGGAATATGACAAAGGCCCATGCCCCTCCCTACCCCACCCCTCCCCTCCCTTCCCTCATGATTCAGTCTGAGAAGCCTAGGCCAGCTGCGAATTGTCTGCCTCACTGCGTACTGCGTGAAGCTACGACTCATCCACTCACTCGTAGGATCGTACCACTCGAGGTACGAGCCATTGATAAATCGGACCGTGACAGCCGACTTGCCTACTCCTCCCGACCCCATCACTGCACACTGCAAACGGACAGGACAAAGTGTGTAGATTTACAGAAATCAGTCATTCGATACTGTATTCGCATTGGCTGCGCTGCTGAGCGACAAGGATGAAGCTTGAGATCGCTCTCGCCCGAAGTGACGGATGGAGATACGGGTATGAAGGGCGCAAGCAGAACTGACTTGAAAGATCCTCATGACGAGGGTGATAGTGATATTTTGTACCAAATTCGTTCGCGTTCGCGTTTGCGCTCGCTGACCTCGTTGGCTGATATAGCACTGATTCGTTGCGTAGCGTATCGTAAGGTATGTCGGATCAAGTCTTCTTCAAGATCGACGAATGTAGGCCGCCGTATGTGACTGACACGCTCGCAGCTGTATTGTATTATATTATAATATATCGTCGGCCCCCTGTTTCGTTGTCGATGTGTCACAAAGTACTCGTACCGTATCTGTAGAGTACTGTTGATCTGTTGCGATCGAGTATTACCCATCGATCTTCGGTCAGAGAGGTTAGAAGGATAATAACCAATCAGTCAACAAAGATGTTCTTGAGAGATCGATCGATCTCATAGTCCCAGGTCATTGTTTAGCTGCTTGCTTCATGGTTCCCTCGCCTTCGCCTTGGCTTGATTGATTGATTGATTGTTGATGGGCGAAATTAGAGTTTACGCATGGATCGTGTTGAGGCTCGTCACTCGTCACATCACAATTGTCGATAATTAAGGATAGGTTTATAATAAGTCGAGGTCCGAGCTTTCGTGCGGGGTTCATAGCGCCCCTTCGCACCCTCATGGTGAAGCTTAGATCGAGGCCGAGTTCGAGTGTCGCACAGTGCACTTTGGTGGAAATTGTGACCCTCCCTGAACTGCTCAGTTGTTGATCCGTGGCGTACCGTACATGCGCATACAGCTGGTGAGCAGTGCGGAGCTAGATACACAGTACAATTCATGCTAGGTATCGATCGTCCTCTCGTTTGCGAGTGTTACACTGTAGTTCTCTATGTTCTTACCAAGATGTATACTATACTCGTATTGTACATACAACAAATGATATGATATGATATGATGATAGAGCGAAGCTGATATGATATCGATGTGATGAGATGAGATGTGATGAGATGTGATGTGATGTTGAAGAGAAAGTCGTTGAGAATGACATCGATTCTGTATGCTGCCCATGCTCATGCTCAGTCGCACACGCTTACTCTGCTGCACAATGCCAGCTCATGAGGTGTGACGGCATCCTGCAATGAGCGGGTTGAGCCGACTCCCGTCTCAATCCACTCGCATAGAAGACTCGAGTTCTGCCCGCTTCACTCTCATGCCCCTGATCTTGGTCAAGAGGTTTTTAAGCACATATGGCTTGATGACGACTAGAGGGTGATGAAGAACACATATCAGCACCGTTATCATCCTCCATGCTTGCCATGTAATTAGCAAAGTAACAGTCTACTCGACTCACCATCGTCCATCCCTGCTTGCAGAGCATGATCGATCTGACCCTGTCTGGCATTACCAGTGAGCGCAATGACCATGTTCCTTGGCAAACTACCGTTCGACTCGGCTTCCCGTAGCTCCTTGATAGCTGTCAGACCGTCCATGACGGGCATCTCAAGGTCCATGAGCACGACGTCGTATGCCCTGTTTCGGCTCTTAGGGTCGCCACGTCGAGATTGACGATAGTTCTCCCGAATCAGATTGAGCGCCTCGAGACCGTTATTGGCGACTAGTACCCAGGACACAAAAAAGCACTCAAGATACGTTAATTGAAGCGCCAGGCAAACAATAAAAGGAGATCACGCACCATCGCAGGTCAGACCAGCTTTAACGATCTGCCTCTTGAGGACAGTCTGGTTGATGATATTGTCCTCAACAATCAAGATGTGTTCAGCGGCGTCTCCAGGTGGCGGTGTGAGGGCACTTGCTGAAGATGGGGTAGAGGCAATCGAGGGAGACGCAGTGATGGAGCGCGGAGGCGGCGCGGACGGTGATCTCAAAGCATTCAGAGAAGCCGCCTCAACATATGCGGCGAGAGCGGATGGGGGCGCGACGGTCCGCGTCTTGATGAAGAATCGGAAGACTACATGAAGGAGAGTACGAATCAGCATGTTACACATACCAGAGAGCCTCTCTGACTTGAGCGAGACGTACCACTTCCTTCGCCAAGCTGACTCATGACCTCGATCCGACCGCCTAGCAGCTCGGTGATCTCTGCATGATGGCATCAGCAACCAAGCTCTAACAATGTGTGCGTGATGCGGCCGACTCACTTCGGCAGATGAAAAGACCTAGTCCACTTCCGCCATACTTCGTGTGAATCATCTTGTTGCCCTCTGATCATGATACATTAGCATGTAAACACACCAAGCCAGAACTCGAACACACTCACGTGCAAATCTCTTGAACAGAACGGCCAGCTCCTTGGGGCTCATACCTGGACCGGTATCAGTAACGCTGACAAACAGCCAAATAGGTGTATCCTCGGCTGCGGGCAGGTCGGCAGGTATGCCGATCGAGTTAGGCAGGGCGCAAGAGTCTTCAGCAGGAGGGATGAAGGATACGTCGTACTTGACAGTGATCCGGCGCACGTCTAGGACAGAACACAAAAGGGTCAGCTTGGAGGTAAGAAGTGCATGTGAGATACTCGGAAGGGTGGAAAGCTCACCACTGGCAGAAGTGAATCTGATCGCGTTGGATATCAGGTTGGTGACCACTTGGCCTAGTCTCACTGGATCCGTCTTGATGGACATGATCTTGCTTGCTTCGAGGGTTTCGCCGAATTTCAACTGCAGATCAATCTTCTTCATCTTGGCCTCGCTCGCGAACACCGACGATACCTTTCTGGCCTCTTTTCGCAAGTCAACCTCGATGTCGTATAAACTGAGCATGTCCAGCTGTATTCGCGCAAGAGAGAGTACGTCGCCTGCGATCCGCTCTTGCACCAGACCACACTGATATATACCTGAGAGGCCACTATCAGCACCGCGATGCCGGCGGAAAAGAGCTAGGCAAAAGCGCTCAAATACTCACTCTCGAGTGCTTCGACATCTTCTTCTAGATCGTCTAGCAATGCCGGAGATGGCGTGAATCCCGTCTCACCACAGCATTTCAATTGGTCCTTCAGCGTCATGAGGTTCTCCTTGACTAGACTTGAACATTGCAAGATGGCGGACACCGGCGTTCGGATCTCGTGGGAGGTCAGATCAATCAGAAGTTCCTGCTGATGCTTGCTCTCCTCGGCTTCGATTCTCCTCTGCTCCGCTTCCACCAAGCGCTGCTCCTCGTGACTGATATCGGTCGTACAGCCCAAGATGCCTGTCATCTCCGAGTTGACCTGGTTCAATTTGATGAAGACACCGGAAATTGTTTTGCCGGTAAGATACCGCCAAGTGACTCGTAATTCTTTGTCGTCGCTGGCAAGATAGGCACCCCAGGTCGCCTGCAGCATCTCCCTTGTCTTGTCATCCACATACTGCGGCCAATTATTCGCATCGTCATCGATCAAATCAGCCTGCTCTCTCCACGCGCGATTCGCATACGAGATGAGTCCGGTCGTCGAATCGGCCCTCATGATACCGGAAGGGCAGTAGTCGGATAAAACAGCGATTTCGGTCTCTCTTTCCGCATATAATCGTTCGAGATGCAATCGTTTTTTGCCGACCTGGAGGTGAAGATGAACCCTCGCCACCAACTCTTTCGGCTTGAAAGGTTTGGCTAAGAAATCCTCGGCGCCCATCAAGAGCGCTTCGACTCGCGACTCCTCGCCGTCAATGGCGGACAGCAATACCATGGGCACGATTCTGGTCGCGCCGTGTTTACGGATCTCGCCCAGAAGCTCCAAACCACCCATTTTGGGCATGAGCACATCGGACAGGATGAGGTTCGGCGGTGACTTGATAGCCATTTCAAGGGCTTGCTGGCCACTGCATGCCTCGACAACCGTACAGTACGGCGAGAAGATTTGCTTGATGTATGCTCGCATGTCCGAGTTGTCCTCGACGAGGAGAATAGTATCGGTCTTCTCGAAGAGGAACGCCTCGGAAAACTTGGTACTGAATGCAGAGCCAGTACCTGCATCTGTTCCCGCTCCCTCGCTAGAAGACTCGCCATCATCCCGGGTCCATCGCATAGCTTCGTTGGCCACGGCTTTGCCGTATTTGCCGAAAGAAGTAGGAGCAGACGGGGTAGTAGGTGGTTGGGGCCTGAAAGACAGTGGAATGCGAGCGGTGAAAACGGATCCATGCTGTCCGCCTGATTCTTCCACCGTCTGCGAATCCACTGCGAGTTCACCGCCGTGTAGATGCAGCAGCTCCTTCGCCAAAGCCAGACCGAGACCTGAACCCTGAGTTCCAGCATGTACAGCGGTCGTCGCTCGATGATACCATTCTGTAACCAAAGGAATCTCGGCTTTCGGGATCCCGACACCCGTATCGATGATGGACAACTCGGCGTAGTCCGTGTACCTCAGCTGAACGGTGATACTACCCCGCTCGGTGTACTTGATGGCGTTGCCTATAAGGTTGGAGATGATAGTCTCGAATAGAGTAGGATCCACGAAAACGACCTGATCGCGTGGTTCGATGTCGATGGTGTACTGCAATCCCAGTCTTTCCACGGCGGGACGGAACAGAGCAGCAAGATCGGTGACGAACTCGCCGAGATCTATGGGTACGAACCGTCCTTCAACCCGGCCCGCTTCTAGTCGAGAAAAGTCCATCAAGGCGTTTACTAGCCGCAAGAGTCGATCGACGTTTCGCTGTGCTATCGTGAGGGATTGTCGTTGACTGCCGGTGATCGTTTGCGACTCCAAGAGGTCCGAGATCGGTCCAGCAACTAATGCTAGCGGACTCCTTAGGTCGTGAGCGGCACCCCTGAACCAGGCTGCCTTTGCCTCCTCCATTCTTGCATTATCTTCTGCCACCATGGCTTCCGACTCTGATGCTTTGGCCTGAGCGAGAGAGGAGACCAACTGGGATCGGACTGCATTGAGCCAGCTGTCGTACTCCGCATCGAAAGGTCGTCGAACGTTCAGGCCCATGATCATGACAGCGTCGGGAACGTCCATTGATCCTTCAGAGCAGATCGGGACTACGATGGCGGCGAAGGGAAGTTCGTCCCATTGTCGAAGCGGATAACCTTTGATCAGTTGGCTACAATCGTCCACTATAACACATTGCCGAGTGGTGAGAGCCTTCAAGACAGGCCAGGAATCGCCATCGGCGATGACGTGACATATCCTTCCGCTTCCGGAGGACAGGGCGGATATGGCGGATAGCGTTGGGGATGACATTCGATCTGCGTTGGGTCCGAAACTCGACCTACTGCGGGCTGGCAAACAGAAGTTCAGATTTGGCTTGGCGGAAGGGTGACCTTGTGGTACGCCAATCGAAGCCTCCAGTGACAGGTCGACTGCGATCGAGGCAGGATTATTGTCACTGTGTTTCACTCGGTACAGCATCACAAAAGGTGCCTCGGCTGGGTTTTGCTCCAACACTTCGGCGACGAAAGCGAAATACTGATCCACAGATCGAGCCAAGATGAGCTGTTCCGCCAGATCTCTTGTAGTTGCCAGTCTCCTGTCCTGTAGCACTTTCTCGGTAGTCTCCATGGACTGATTGAATATGCCAAGGATTCGTCCATCTTTGCCAGTGATCGGCACGAATCTCCATGTGTGATAATGCTCGAGTAGGGTACCGTTGCCGTATCGTTGATAGAATACGGGATCGTCAACTCTGTATACGGGAGTGCCAGACATACATTGCCTGATATGAGGCTCCAAAGTCGGCCAGATAGCGGCCCATACCTCTTGAGCTGGCCTGGCCCATGCGTTGGGATGATCGACCAATTGGCTGTAGGATTGATTGCTGAAAGGCGAGAACGTTGAATGCGGCTTAGTTCAAGGCTCCCAGTGGGTACGTAGGAGAACATCGACACTCACTAAAGCAGTCTCAGATCCGGACCGAGCCAGCAGCAATCCGAAGTGCGCGACTCGAACGTCACGGATAGTAAAGGATCCAAGGTATCCTTCCACTTTGATCTGGGTCCCATGGGTGTATTTGCCCAATCAACTTCCTCCACCAGTCTCCACCACGGTGCAGTTTGATTCTCAACTGGTAGCGGCGGCGATCGTCCGTGAGGCGATCTCCTCCTTGATTTAGCCCTTGTCCGTTCATCGCGCGAAGTCAAGGCTGAACCAAAATAGGAGCCTGCGATTTGGTTTGAAGGCGAACCGACTTCAGATGCTGACGGTCCAACGTCCACGGACGATCTGAAGGAGGTACTCGAAGATTGTCGATGCTCGCTGAAGCGGTCAGAGGCTGAAATAGATGACGCTTGGGTGTCCGCCGACCCTCTATGCTCGGCGAACCGGTCTTCCACAGAACGAGGAGACGTCATCGCGAATGACGACCGGATACCGGGTGAAGCCATGCGTTCCGTTGGCGACGTGAGATTACTTGTGAAAGACGGGGTGACCGGTTGAGACGTGATCACGCAGAAGGCATGCGTCGGCGACGGTGGAGAGAGCGGCAGGACTGTCTTGGCGAGATACAATGCCACTCCCTCCGGCCAGACCATATCAAGTTTGAAGCTCGTCCCAGCCGGCGTGCTTTCATCCTCCTCTTCTACCCAGGCTTGCAGGCGATTCTGAGTAGCCATATCCAGACAGTCACCTATCGACCTGCCCTGCGTGAGCTGATACCACTGCTCGTTGCCCCATGTGACCGGATTTGACGGGAAAGGATGCCGGGACGGACCGCCGAGGGGCGATACGTTGTCTAGATAGCGTATGGTGACATCGGTATCGCGTGAAACCAGCCTTGGTCTCGTTTTGGTCGCAACGGGCACAAGGAGGACGAAGGCGGGAAAGGGGTACGCCTAAGTAGGGGAGCCCAGTCGACAGCGTCAGATATGAGCGCCTTGGAGATGCCTTGTTTCCCAGACGTATAGACATAGTCCTACCGCCGTCCTACTCACCTCAAGAAATCCCAGTGGTACCGCCGAAAGATCAATTTTATCATCCGGATTCATCATGCCCATGACGGTGTAGTGATAATGCAGGAGCAAGCCGCTTCTTGGCTCTCTTCCTTGCCGTTGGAATGACCACTCGATTACAATTAACAGCTGGACATTGGTCTGAAATGAGAATCTCGCTGACCCCGTTCTACAGGCGACCCGTGCCAAGACCAAGTATGTCGACCAGATGTTGCGGTACTTTGCGTTTTGAATGGATTATATGCGAGTCAATGCTGTTTGTAGTGTTTCTGTATGTGCGTGTAAGAGGTCGCGAGTCGAGTTCAACCTTTTGAGTCTCGGAAGTACGAGGGAAGCGCGGTGCAATTCGGGAAATGACCGATTAACGAGTGTGAGGAGCGGCCTTGCTCCGAAGAGAGGGAGAGAGAGAGACGATGCGATCGATGCGCGTGGTGCAGGTGCGTAGATCAGATGCGAGGGAAGCGTACGATGATGGGGTCGGACGTGGCTATGCTGTTGGCATGAACTATCAGATAGTTGGCTACGACTGCGAATATGATGAGGAATGCACCAAGTGCTGCTTTGTGCAGAAACGGTAAATGGAAAGAAAGAGCTGCAGTTGGACGACAAGACGAGGCAAGAAAGCTGAAAATGCCGTCACCGTCATAGGTCACTTGGCCTGCAAGCTGAGCTGCAAGCGGCAAGCGGAATAAAGTCAAATTCAGGCTAAAGCCCTTTTCTTTCCGGACGGCGATATACCTCAAGAGTTACGTTAGACTTTATGGCCCTGGAACCTGGAACCTGGAACCTGACCTGACCTGACCTGATATGACATGATCATCAGATCAATCCCCGGTTTCGCAAGATTCGAGACACGTCTCTGGTCTATTTCTCTTCTGTCTGTCTGTTCGACCGTCAAGATCGACAGAAGCGTGTGGGTGCTGCTTCTGCCCCTGCCTCTGCTGTATCTGATGGTGGTCTGGAACCCAACTTTCACCTCGACCCCTCCTTCCTTTGCCTTGCCTTCCTCCCTCTTCCCTAATGATGCACATTGCACTCTCTTATGGTCATATCACGTGATCATCAAGCTGAAATACCTGAAGGGAACGGGTGACTCACCGGGGTACGCTGCCGAATGCAAAAACACAAGCCGAGAAGGCGGCTATGATGATGCATACATAAACTGTGACGGAAATGATACAATGCTTGGTATAGATGGTTTGGAAGACCACGAGCTGCTATCTCGCTTCTGTATGCTAGAAACCTTGTTCGGCCAAGTAATCCGCCTTGAGGTGTGAAGACCAAGAAGACGTCAAACCGTACGATCAGTCAAAGCCTTTCTTCCCTGCATTTGCTTTGGCCATGATTCTGAGGTTCTGTTTGGATTGATTGGCGGGACAACTCACCACTTCGAGGTAAAATGTAGCTGGTTTGAAAGCGATAGGCTTTCCAGTCCATCCTGCCATTGCATAACGGACAGTATTGACCCATCCGACACTACAAGCGAAATGAAATGGATAACCGAAATCAGCGTACAATAATAACAACACACCGGTCCCAGCGGAGTCCAGGGCGACTCACAGATCGAGGTGATTCACTCCCACCAACGTCCCTCTGTACTCGCCCCACATGGCACTGTGGACAGAGACAAGCCCATCATTCGGTCCCTCTTTCGCCAAGATGACCGAATGGGGCCACCTGAAAGTGTCGAGCAGCCCAGGCTCGAAGCTCGCCCCCCACGAGAAGTAGCTCACGTCCTCCTTGTCCAGCACTTGGGCGTTGAATTCCCGCATAGCGTGTGTTCCGAGAGCAGAGAAGGCAGTCCCGTCGCCCGTGTTGGGTAGTCTGAGCGTCTCCACTAAGGACAAAAGAGAAGGTAGTCTGTCGCGGCCAATGACAGACTCGATGACGTAGTCGGCAAAAGGCGATCCTCGATGAGGGGTAGAGATGGTCGTGAGGGAGATCGGCCTGAAAGCTTTCGGTCGGTTCTCTGAGATGAGATAACGGCAATCCAGCCCTCCCTGCAACAAAGTTCAGCGCTGAGATAAAGATCGGTTGAGAGCAAGATCATCTCACCATGCTGTGTCCAATGAGGTTGACTTCTCTTCCAGGGTATTTCTCAGAGATCACTTGTTCCAGGATAGCAGCGCGATCCTTAATAGATGACGTGGCAGGTACACGGGCGATGAGGACTTCCACACCGTTAGACTCCAGTACTTCTCGTATACCCCGCCAATGCGATATTTGTAAGCTGCAGGGGTGAGTCTGTCAGTATAGGGGATGATACAAGGCGGTGTGTGGCCATACGTACGGAGGAAGACTGGCGGGGCCTGATAAGTAGCGAAATATCAGTGGAAGCTCATAATACGCTGGGATTGATGGGCATACCTAGATAGTCGAATCCTAACAATCCATGACAGAAAACGACCGGGTTTTTGGGTGAACGGTCTGTCGATGAAAATGCCTGTCAGCTACGTTGACACTTCGAAGGCATAGGTTACGCTATACTCACACTTCTTCCTGAGTTTCTCTTTTTCCTCCTCAACGGTGTCTGCCCTATCCTCCTCGCTCATCATCTCGTCCACCTTGCCCTTGTTGCCATTCCACCATCCCGAAGCCCAGGTTGACCAGTCTTCCTGTGGGGCAGTTGAACTGATACTCCTCCTCCCAAAGTCAAGCGAAGGCGCCGGCGGAAGGGAGACTCGAGGTAAAAACGGTGCTGAAGGGAGTGAGACGCGAGGTAATGAGAGATTGAGATTGGGTAAAGAGGGCAAGGAGGGGATCAAGCTCGATTCAGTCGATTTACGGGTAGGCGTGGACAGAAGACCTGTGATGGTCCTCTGCAGATGTAATGAGGGAGCATCAGATGCTGTCGAACCCCTTCTTTCTCGACTGTCTATTGGCAGACCGGTCGTTGGGTCCAGGTCAGGAAACGGTTCATCACATATCGCCGTTGTCGGTCTTGATCGTTGCCAGGCTGACGAGCTTTCGCCTTCTCTAGGTATTCCGGTACGCGAATTCGACCTCTCCTTACTATGTCGTTGTCTGTCTTGATCTTGGTAGGTAAAGCTGGAGATAGGCAATGTCGACCGAGTGAGTTGCGATAGTAATCTTGGTGGAGCATGCGGCCGTAAAGGTGCGTGATAATGAGCTAGAGGCGGTTCAGGTATAGGTGAAGCCCTTTCAAAAGATGATTCAAGACTGGAGGAAATGGACGGTGGTGACAGAGACGTATGGAGCGCCTCGTCCAACATCGCAGAGAGCGGTTCATCTGGTGTACCTGTTCCTTGACCTAAACTCGGCACCTGAATATGGGGAGCTGCGTCCGCTCTCTGTTTGCCCTTGACAAGTCGACGGGTCACAGCATCTTCCGCATTCTGCTGGTCTCGAGCCTGAGCACGGGAGTGGTGGTGTTGCAGATGATCATGATGCGTATGCGTATGAGAGCTGGAGTGTGAGTGACGTCTATGTGAAGATGAATTTGCAGCTGGATGACCAACGTCTGGCTTGTGGTAATGAGACATGGTCCTGAGCGGCGCTGTACGAAGGACCTGACCAGATGGTAGTCGCAGCCAGAGTCGATGGTTCATCCAGAGTAGTGTGCTCGGAGCCAGATCGACACGTCAGTAGATTGGTCACTAGTATGAATAGTCTATGTTGTAGAAAGAGAGGGTGGCAAGAAGAGATCTCGAAAGGATAGAAAATAGTCGACTGTTGATGATTTGTGAAACTGGTTCATCAACGTCATCACACCACACACGCGCGGACGGAGGAGGACCTAGGACCTCTGGAATCACGCGACGGCTTTTCGACATGAGCGCCAGTAGTTAATAGAATGATTGATTTGTTTACACCTTTATGTCATTCCATCGCTTGGCTCATACTCATCTAAGCATAGCTTGTCATCGCCTCCAAAGAACAACGATCGATACATCGGACGAGACATCTGTGACGCAATGTCATCCCCTCGGAAGAGGTCCAGGACGCAGTTCCACCAGGGTCGAAAGCTGTCCGAACCGTCTCTCCCTCTTCATATCGCCTTGGCATGGATCATCGAACGCATCTTTCCGCTCAACAATGACTGTCAGCCCGTTCCTGTGTACTCACATAGATTCGTATCTGATATACTACGCATCATCGTCCGGGAGATTCTAGAGGTGAGTGTCGGGTTCAAGCATCCACAGCCGATCCGTTGTGTCAGATTAGACTAGAGTTGATTGACCGAACCGAAACTTCCTAAACCGCAAGTGCTGATCATGGCTTGCGTCTGTGGCGGTGTAAAGGTGGGCAGTAGACCAGCGACCTTTACTTCACTCCGAGATGAGATCGATCCTCTGGTCAGGACGGAGACGAACGAGATCCTGAAACGAAATAACAAGAAGAGGAGCAGAGGTCAAGCGGTACAGGAGGAATATGAAGACGCAGAGGTGTACACCAGCTGGATGACTACTTTTGTGAGTAATACCATCTACTGACTGACGGCGGCTTAAAGGTTTTTACTACGTGAGGGAGAAGCCTGACCATGCACTCCAACGGTCGACAGGGAGAAAAGTTTCATGATGCCGCTGAAGGGTGCGCCTTTCTTGATCGTGAGTAGCTTGATCTGGTACGGAGCACGATCACCGCTGAGTGTCCTCCATTTCCGATCTTGAAGGGCTCGAGAAGGAACTGCGCGACAGGTTGAACTACGCAGATGATGACGATGTACGTCCCAATCATACAATGCTCCCCAAGTCGGATGATTTTCTTACTTGATCCATAGCCCACCGAGTTTCCGGAGCCGATCGTGAGTTTCTGCCTACCTTATTTTACGATGCTCGTACCTTCAGGACATGCTAACAACGGCTGCAGGAACGACATTCCCCCTTAGGTATATTCTCGAGGAATCTCCTGAACACCCTCCGGAAGCTATCGTTCGACGAGACCGCTCATCTGTCTCGCGAAATATCGAAATGGTGTGGCGTGGGACCATCGGGAGCTTGCGATTCCAACCGTATTGGTGTGTGGTCATTGGACCGTGAGTGAGCACCCTGATGTCCCGTCCCCCGTACTTCTTTGATCGTAACAAGACCCCAGTTGATAATTTCTCAAACAGGGCGGTCTGGCATCGATGATACCCTCGATAAGCGGATCAAGGCGATGCAAGAGTGAGTATTCCTAGTGAACTAGCCATGGTCTGACCGTTCCTGTTTCAAGCTGATCGAGTGGAGTCAACTTAGCTATCAGGCTGCCAATGCATCTGGAGATTACTCCAACGCCTTGGCATCACTGCGACGCTTCTACGACTATCAGTTTCCCTCAGCCGGAAGAGGTCAACATCAGCACGCCCTCTTGAACATTGCCTCGTTCCATTACTCTACTGGCGGAATAGATTCAGCCCAGTCGGTGAGTTACCTCTCCGTCGTTCCCTACTATAATCCAGCAATGTGAAATTGAACAAGGAATGTACCAGGCCGTCGATGAAGCTATCCGTGTAGCCAGGACAGCAGGCGATAAGGCATGTCTGCAACACTGCCTGAGGTGGGCTTCTACACCTACTCATTCTTGAGGGTTCTCTGCGTAAAGCTGACCATGCATGGTTCCAGCCTGTCTCAGCGCATCCAGACAGAATCCTCTGCCTCAGCATTCACTGCATCGGAGACTGTAAGGATACATCGAAAGCCCATATCGAAGTCGAGGCTGCCAGAGGGTACAACGCCTATGGACCAATTATGGTCTGTCAAGCCCGCTCTTGACCTTGTACGTATCACTCTTTCTCGTGACTCGTGGTGATTCCTGTGAGAGATACAAGCTGAATTCCGGACTGAATGTCTGGACATAGGGCGAACCAGTTCCGATTGCCTTCCGACGTATACACACAGCCCTCGGTACGGGAATCCAGGTCGAGACCCCTTTGGGGGACGAAGAGAAAAGCGTGCCAAAACAGTTCAGGACAGGTCAGAAGCTTGACATTGCTGCTTGGCATGCCACTCAAGCTGGACTGTGGGGTCAACTGGGTAAGCTCTTCGAGCAAGGCGCAGGACTCCCAAGCGATATACTCACGAACGGCAACACCATTTCAGGATCGAGTGCACTGGCTGCCTTTCATGAGGACCTGACCTTAGAGGACCTGAGTCCATGGGACGACGGTAGATTGACTGTCACCCTATCCCGTGCTCAAAGGGTGAGTGGCCCCTATCGGAATATCGTATCCGAAAGTCTGGGATCGGATTGTTGACATTGGGATATGTACGGCGATCAGGCTGCTGAGCGAGCGGAGTACGACGAGGCACTTTCTCTTCTACTTGAGATGTCAACAATACAGGGCATTTCACTTGCAGCTTACCATCGTTGGGCGAGAGTGGTCTGGGCGGTCCTCGAGAGGCGTGCAAAACTGCAGTAAGCTCCCATCTTTACTTTATCTTTTTATTATAATCGGCAACTTGTGCCGATCAGCAACATTGGAGCATCGGACTGACGCACTTCTCGCCCAGTGATGACTCGGATACTGTCGCCTACCTCGTGTCCCTCCAACCGCCAAAGAACTACTCGAAACGAGTTGGACCTGGTGGGCCTACTCGGGAGACTGGGCATCCGGCATCGATCGGTATCTCGATGCCTTACTCCACCTCGGACGAAGGCGACGTCGATATGGCAGAAGTGCAAACGAGCGGTCGCAGTGGCATCAAGTCGATCCAAGAAGAGATCCGAGAATCTCTCCGCAAAGGCATGAAATTGCACGAGTCGAATGCACCATCACACATGATCCTGCCTCACGTTTTGTCGTCGGTCCAGCTGTCCAGCGAGTTAGGTTTGTGGGGAATATACAGGTTTGGGATGATTGTCTTGGCGGAAGCGCTGCTGGAAATGGATGGTATGGCTGAGAAGGCTCTCAATCAGGTTGAGCAAGTGTGGGATCAGGTGAGTGTCTGAGTGTGCTGAGGTGTGGTGAGGTGTACAGATGTGGAACGAAACAGAAACTATTATATTTTGCACACCTGATAGCGCATGTATCAGAATCAGCTGACCTCAATCAATGATCATGATGTTAGGTACTCGCAGGCGACGATCTCGAAGCCATTGCTCGCGGAGCATTGGTTTTAGGCAAAGCTAGCATGGAGCTGGCTTTGATTGCAGAGGAGAATGGTGGGGTTCAGCGGGAAGAAGGCTCAGTCAGGACAGACTATAAAGGTGAGTTTCGTTTTGCATTCTTCGAGCTCCTATCGTCATTTCCGCCTGGCAAGGCTGCGCTGGGGTACAGAAATTCACGAAGGCCGTGCCAACCTAAGCCCTTCTTATGAGACGAACAGACGGTCGTCATTACACCGGATTTCTCTTCGTTCAACACAGAGAAGGCTACTAAACATCAGCACTCATAGCTTTTGAGGAGAGACCGGGCTGACCAAGGATTTCTATGTCTCTGAACCTGCATCTTAGATCGAGCTCTACGATTTATAATGCAAGCGCTAGAAGCAGCGACGAAACTAGAATCCCGCTTTATCATACTCGAATGTACATCCCTCCTCTCCCTCATCCACCAGCTCGGCGAAAAGATCGAACCGCACTCGGTCTCTACATCGCTCAGTCAAGCTTGTGATACGGATGTCAAGGGCAGGGGATATATTGAGCGATATATGGCTACGAAAGCGGGATTGGAGAACATGGGTGAGAATGCAGGATTGGCGAGGAAAGTAGGGGAGATCGTCAAGTTTGTCGGAGTGAGGGTCGCGCAAGGCTGGAAGTGAGGCTTGTCGCAACGATTGACATGATTGACACTGCAGGTATGGGCTGGGGCCGTCAGTCATTGTCGAAAACTACATGTAGAGCTAACTCGTGAATGCAGGTTTTCCCATGTATCGTATCGCATGTATATAATTCTACCAATACCTGTAATATGATGACACGTATGTGTAGCAGTACTGTACAACAAGAGAGTGAGCGACAAAAGATCTGCCCGAGCCGTGCCAGAGCCCAGTCCAGCACTCAGCTTTCATGGAACGAGTGTCCAGGTGAAACCTTCCAGCGGATAGATAGCAAAGATAACCCTTGACTTGACGCAAAGTCCCGAAATTCCAAGATCAAGATCGAATACAGCTAGGCCCGTAACGTACTCGCCCTAACCTAATCGTGCATGACAGCAAACAGCCTGAACTCTGTCCCACCGCCAGGGTCCAACGTCTCCCTCAGAAGCTCGCAATGTAATGTATGTTTCCCCGGTTCCAGGCCCGTCGCAACTTCTTTCACCATGCCCATATTCCTCTTATCGAGCCTCCACCATCCGTCCACCTGAGTCCCTTGCATCCTCGAATCGTCGACCCAGCACCAGACGCTGCCGAGCCCTAGCTTGGCGCTCCGTTGATATCCTATGAGAACGGATCCGCCTGCCCCGCGTACTTGCCGCTTGTTCATACCTTCGTCCCGCTCCGATATAGATAGGGTGGTGTTTGTAGAGGCAGAAGGGTGGTAGGACGAGGTCGATCGTTTGCCTTTGCGTATGAGTTTCTCCTTTGGGTGGAATCGCGATCGTCGGCTATCCCGAGCATTTCCGTAGTTCTGGGCATTCGGATTATACGGCCCACCAGGCCGCATACCTAACGGCAAAGGCTCAAATCCTGCTCGAGTCGCTACCCGTTCGCCGTCGGCTTCGCCAGTCATCCCACTGTCGCTCGGCCCAGGAGCGTCAGAATCCAATGATCCTTCGAGTTCTGCTTCCAGCTCTTCGTTGGTCTCTTCATCCAGCTCGACTTCGAGTTCAGAACCAGACTCGATAGGGTCCGACTCTGCTATCAAAGCTGTCTCTTGAGATATCTCCGGGGTGGAGGGGGGCGAGATGACAAACTCGAACTGGGCGATAGAGCCCGGTTCTCGCGCGATCAAGTACCGTTTCTCCTTCCAAGCCCAGCGGGACCATCCATGAGAACCCTCCGCAAGAGTCAGTCCTTGGTATTCACCCTGTGAGAGATCGTCCGGCGAGCTCGAGATCTTGCCGTGTAACGCTGGTGAGTTCTCCGAGCGGCATACGGGCACGTGTTTGAGATCTACTGCATATGGATTGAAGCGTCCAGTGAGGGATGTCTGCTCGAAGGAGATGCAAAAAGGGATGTCATCAGACTCCTCCTGAGGGTTCGGTCTGGTCTGGTCCAACTGGATATACGTAGATCAGCTTACCGTTGGCACGTCCAGGATCCTCAATGGTGGTCGTCGATAGTAGGTGTAAGCTAGACGGCTGAGCGGTCTGAACCGCGAAGGGGGCGCAGATCGCTCGTTCTGCTCGCGCAGGTACCGTATCACCAGACTAGCCGCCAGTGCATGGCCTCGAGCGGAGATCTGCGCGTTGGGTCAGCTTCATATCGAGGACAATTTCAGACATTTCAGACTCGGTGAGGACATAGAGTAGTCCGAACTCACGTGCATCACGTCGACGGGTACTCCACCATACTCTTTGACCTTCGGGTCCCCCATCGTCACATCATCACCTGTTCTGAACCATCTCGGCATCTGTTGATCAGGATCTGCCAGTAGTCGAGGGAGAAGAACATCTCGGATAGCTATTGAGGGGACGTCGTAGAAGTTCAGGACGCTCTGATGAAACGCTGATGATGAGAGTAAAGACGGGAAGAGAGCCGTAAATGTTCTGCGGGCCGGGAATCAAAAGGAAGCAATCAGCAGGTGGGGCAGAGAAGCTGACAGATGGCGAGCAAGTGACGTACTCAACATTGATGACTGCAGGCTTATTTGGCAGTTCAAGCAGACCCCGCAGGAGATGCTCGTACAGGTTGATCACCTCGATCTCTAACAGATCGTTGATCCCTTGCTCGACGAGAATTAGGTCTGAATCTTCAGGTATGTGTTCCTCTGCGGACAGGCAGAAGGATAGGACATCAGCATCTGTTCGGCCCATCTTCGTTGTAAAACGACAAGCAGCGGAAAGACTCTCAAGTGAGGGATGCACATGAGATGTTCCTCGAACGAATCGGCTCACTAAAGCACCATCCAAAATATCCAGCGCCTACACCACCTTGCGCACCATTCACAAATCGATTCCCAGGATTAGGGAACGTCTTGTTCAGCCAATCAAAGATCATATAGTGTAGATTCTGATGCGAGTACAATGTCGTCGCTCCCATCTGGGCAGGAGGCGACGAGTCGGCCGAGGGAGCAGTCTCTGTAATGTCTACATTGGCCGCAGCTGCTGATATGGGTTGTTCGGCTCGCTTCGAGGGAACTCCTGGCGGGGGCGTCAAACCTCGACCCTTTGATACTGAAGTGGGCATACCAAAGATACTGGTGAGCGGAGTCCACACTCGTTGCGGAGGGAGAAGAGGAAGAGCCGATAGGGATACTGTCAACTCACCACTACCGCCTATCACGGACACTGTAAACGGCTTGCCAGACCTCGCCTTATCCAGAAATGCCTGTATTCTTGAACCGGTGCCTGTATGATGATGACCGAGTCAGCCAGTCCGTTCTTCTCTACGAATATACATCATTCGCAGAGCTTATGTTCAAGCTGAAATACTAGGGAGGTATGCGAGAAAAGCTGGTCGAGCTCACCTTCGTATTGCAGTGACCGCTTGAACTCCCATTCTCTGCCATGTGTCAATAGCAGAACAACACAGGTCAGTTGGCCCATCATCAAATCAGACGATAACCACGACAAGAGGCATTCAAACGCGTCTGACCCACCTGATCTGATCCTCCTGATCCCATTGTCCATCCACGCCCGCCCCTGCACTTCCCACTCCACCACTCATCTTACCGCTCCCCTTGCTAGCTACGCTCTCCAGTACACCCTTCAGCCTCTCCCTGTTATCTTGGCCATGTGAGGTGAAGGGCGCGAATAGCAGTAAGAGCGATGAGATACCCACTAGGAGGACCAAGATGGGTTTCGAGAGTCGAGGAGCGAACATTATGAGGAGTCGCGTTGTGTCGTGCGATGGGGCGACCCGTCGGCTTTGCTGTGAGCCAAATCGAGCTCGGATCAAGCTCTGAGTTCGCACACCTCTTGTCTCGTGTTTCGTCTGCCGTATTGTAAGACACAATTACTGCGTTGTTTGCTTACGGCTCCAGACCAGGCGATTTGCTCCCCACATCCATACCAACTCGGGCGGGTATCACAGTACAGCAGTACTTGTATGCCGATAATCTGAAGCACTGCAGGGCCTCTAACTCTCTAGCTTTCTAAATCGAGACCAGTCAATCCATAACAGCAGCAATAAGATGGAATGAGGTGGAGGGTGGTGAGGCGCGAGACGAGGCAAGGCGAAGCGATGTGGTGGGACCTGGAGATGCGACCGATAGTCAAGTCGTTCTATTGAGGATATGACAAAGGGTTCGAGAGTCGAGATAATTGATTAGATGGATAGCTTCCAAGATTAGATACCGAGATAGAGTAATCTCAAAGGTCTTCCAGTACTGGGCGAAGCTATGTCGGCAGACGATCAGGCACCTAGGGGTTCTACTCCACTCTCGCCTTGACTTGGCCTATGCTAAGAGCGGGGGAGTGATTCTTGACGGAACGATGAGAGCAAGAGATACAACAGCCGACAGGAATGGGATAGTGATAGCCCACTGAATTGGTAGCGTGTCCCCGTCTCCGGCTTATGGGCTTATGGTTAATAATAGCCAGGAACGTATGTTTACCATTGGCTGATACTGAGTATAGGCCATCCCGTCCGATGCAGGCCGCTTTACTTCAATAGGCAATAGATCGAAGTCATCGAACAAGACTGAACTGATCGGCACAGTCCAGGTATGAGGATGAGAGGTGCCTGACCACCGCTGCTCACTTCCAGCTGGGCTGAAGCAACCAACTCAGACGAGCTGACTGGCAAGCATGACCCGGCCAGACCAGGTAAGCTATAGCAGCAGTACAAGTACAGTGATATCCTGCCGCATCGCATCTTCTGCATGTCGCGACACCGACTTATCCACCACCTATCCTTCAACTTCGATCCCAGAATCGAACGAAGACGCGTAAGAATACATGTATCACAGCGCTCCTGAGAATGTAAAACTACCAACACTGTATCCAAACAATTCCTTTGGAAAGACCTAGGTGCTCTTAAGCGATACTTCGCTCAACACTCTGAATGCCTCCTTGTACGCATCGAGCAATGACTTGATCCTCGTCCGCTCAGAGACTAGCGCCTCATCCTCGAATAGCAATTCGGCGAATAAGTCAGGCTTATATAATTGGGTCACGAGTCTCTGTTGAATGGCATCTCGGGAGAAGTTTACCTGAAAGCGTGACAGGCGATTTCAACGTCAGCAATTGTTTCTTGACTTTTCATTGCAGCTTGTTGGGAGGCATACGTCGACTCACGAGCAAGTGCATGATTGCCTTTGGCACGAGATCCTGGATGGTCTGCCGCGTGATACCGAAGTAGCTGGCAATCAATGATCGGATCAAAGCAGTCTCCATCTCCTCTCGAGGCGTAAGGTGCAGAGGCTGGTCGTTGGGATTCTGAAAGTCGACAAGGAATCAGCTTGAGCCAATAAGGGTCACAGTAGATGTTATGACAGACAATCAGCTCACAGCTTCGAGATGCTTGCCAAGCGATCGCATGTCATAAGTCGAAGAGGTGTCGAATCCGCTCCTCAGGTTGCCAGGTCGTCTACCTGTGCTCAGATCAGGCAAGATATCTTTCTGCTGATTCTGAGCGGACCGGTTCTGCTGGATGGAACGTTGCTGCTGCTGTCGATCCCGTCCATCGCTTGACCCAGGTGCGGAAGACGGATGAGGCGGGAGGGCCAGACCGTTAGGTCCACCGTTCTGTCCACCCAGGAAATAGTTGAGGAAAGACTCCTTGACACCGTGGGGCGATGAACCCCCAATTGAGGCTGGATGGGGGTGAGGAGCAAGCATGTTGTTTGGAGTGGATCCGGAGGCGGCTCGCTGATGTTGTCGTGACTTCGAGATCTCGTTCGAAATGCCACCCTTGGCAGCTACCGAAGGTCGTCGGATGTCGGGAACAGAAGTAGATGCTGACCGAGGATGGAGGTTGTTCAATGGTGCTCCGTTGGGTGGCGCAGAACCAGCTCCATCCGAAGACACGTCGTCATCGTCGTCGTCGTGTGAGCTAGCATGAGAAGGGACCTGGACAGAATGTCAACATTGTAGCGAGTTCGCGTGGCCTGACCCGACTCACTCTCGCCATTTGCTGAGCACTCGGTACACCCTCCCTCGCGATAGTAGCGGACCCGGCCACAAAATCGGGGTGATTCGTGTTGATGTAGGCAGCTTGAATGGAGATCAAGCTGGAGACGTAGTCACTAGTAGGACCGAGTCTTTCTCGTAGGAGCTCCGATACAACCTCTACCAATTGGGTGAGCAGTCGAGGGAATCGTTGAAGTTCCTATACGCGTCAATCAATCTGATTAGCAGGATGTACATCTCCAACGGAGGAACAAGAGTCAACTCACCGGACTGGTGCAATTATGACAGATCTTCATCAACTCCTCATACACCAGCTCAACACATCGCAAACTGGGCGGTTCTAGCAGCTTGATCTGGGGCTTGACGAGAAGATCGAACGCTACTTCCGGTACGAATAAGCTGGGTCTGGGACCGGTCGAGTTCCTGATGGCGGTTCGAATATCGGATAATGACAAATTCTGGGCGGGGTCTATGGTGGTGAGAGCGTGGCCGAAAACCTCGTTGAAGATGTAGTAGATCCTGGCACCGCCCGAGAGCTCCTTGGTTGAGATTTCGAGCGAAGTACCTTCTATGGAAGAGACGAAGTCCCGCGAGAACTCGGTCATGAGCTTGAGAATCAATGAGCCCTGCAAACAACGACGCTGAAGTCAGTCCCGCTGCCTGTGACATCACAAGAAACAGCCACTCACCCGATGCTGTTCGCCCAAGAATGTCGCATCCCCGAAGGCATTCAGTTCCTGCTGAGTCTGTCCCATCAGGGTGTTCAAACGAGCCTTCATATCCGGCAATTTTTCTCGAATATGGTTCATGAGGACCTATGTTGGATGGCGTCAGCATATTGCCCATAATCTTCTTCCTCCCCTTGGAAAAGAAGGGAGACTCACGGCATTAAGTGTCTTGGCGAGATATTTCGTTCCACACCTGTGAGCGATATTCCTGTATACGGGGTGGGTTCGGAAAAAGTCCTCTTCCTTCTGTCGAGCGTCCTCCATGGGTAGATCCTGCATGATATCCTGCTGACTCCTGTTGACGACACCGACGAAACCGAGCTTCAAGGGGTACGTTCGACCGGTGAGAATGTCCAGAGCGTTCGTACCGGCGTCCATGAGGTCAAGCTTGGTCAATACACCAAGAGTCCGAAGTCCTCGTGGATCGACGGTTCGAGCAAGTTTGAGGGCGTCCGAGTTGGCCAAGTCGACGTTGGCGGGAGACACGGCGAGAATGACGCTACGAAAATGTGTGCCGTTTACGTCAGTTGACGCCAGACGAAGACAGAGGCACATAGAGGGCTCACGCGTTGGGCTTGGAGATGTAGTCCAGCACAAGGTTCTTGATCTGCCTCTCTATGTCTGTGGGCTGGTCTCCCACAGGTACTTTGGTTAAACCCGGCAAGTCAACAAGCGTGAGATTGAGCACGCCTGGACCGTAGATCTTGAGGTTTATAGGGAGTTTCGATACACCCTATACGATCGGAGAGAGGTTGTGTGTCAGTCATTGTGGTTCGTAACACTCTCCCCTCGTCATATGATTCAAATTTACCTTGTTCTGACCCGCAACACGGTAGGTCTCGGCCTCGATCTCCTTCCTGATCTCCTCGAAGTCGGTGAACCGCCTGTTGATATGCAAAAACTCGGCGTACGTCGCACCCGATGCTCCTCCCATCGTCCTTCCACCGGGCCGCATTACACCTGCACCAGCTGTAGGCGTGGCATCAAGATTGGGCAGATAACCATCTTCGTCCAAGCCTCCTAATCTGGGCGACTTTCTAACGCTCGACTGAGATCCAACAGACAGTCCACCGCTACCACCTGGGCCACCAGAGATGGTATCAGGAGTATGGATGAGCTGCAAGACGAGAGGACGTCGAGTGACAATCCCTGATCCTCGAGGCAAGAAGTCTCTGCCTACGATAGTTTCGAGTACGGAAGATTTACCGGACGACTGGGAGCCAACGACGACAATTTGAGGGAGGTCGACAGTATCTCCGCCGATGGCGTTGAAGGTATCTTGAAGCTTGTTGACGAGCGCAATGAGATCTCCGTCCATTGACATTTTGGGCAAAAGTGTGTCGAGCGGTGAGAAAGAATTTAGTGCTTATAGAGGGTCAAGGAGGGAAGGTGAGATGGACCTATACGGAATCTTTCAAATGAGAGTTGGCGATGTCTACCTGCCGAGGATTTCGAAGACTCGAGAAGCTACACAAGGAGCACCGGACGACAGGCGAGTGCACGAGACTCGGTGCGATGTGACCCCGCGTCGCGATAAGCCAGGGGAGATGCAGTTGGACAGGAGAGAAGAAGAGGCGACGAGCTGTTGTAACGTGGTGTACTGAATGAGCGGCCCAAAGTCGATGCGGATGCAAGGAGCGGTCGGATTGAGGTGGTAGGAGGCGAGAACGCAGCTGGATGAAGTAGCGAGAGTTGTGATGGGAGATGAGATGGATGTGAGAAGAGCTGTTGACGAGTAGGGAGAATGCTCAATACTGCCTTACTACTGCCTGCCAATCGCAAAGTCCAGATTCTACTATCACCGCACAGCAAGTAGAAGCGAGGGAACGAGGGGAATTCATGCTGTGGTTAGAAGCAGCGTTTGCAGCGTTTGCATCGTTAACTTAGAACCCATCTAGTGCCGAACGGGGTGCGTCACTGTGGCGTTTATAGGCGCGTCATCGGTGAATTGCCCCTTGGTCAACATGGGAGGCCTATCATCCCCGTGAGAGCCACGTGCCTAACCTTGGTCGCGCCCGCAGACGCGTTGAACGGGTTCAATGTTCATTCGACTTTCCGCGTTTGTCGTTCACACTGATCAACAGCCTATTCTCCCTTCGCATCATCAAACCATATTCTCTCCAGCTTTCATTACCTCCTGAACCTGAATACTGACAGATAGGCGATTGCGCCATGTCCGAAGATCTCGCTGAGTGGCTTAGCGACTCCAACGAGGTCCTGAATCTACAATTGGGTAAGTGCGCCTTGCATCATCCGCGTCGTCTGCGTGGAAAACGCATGCTGACACCATCATTCGAACTGATCCTCGATTACACAACGGCATAGTGCGAGATCCAGAAGACGAAGATGTTCTCCAGCTGGAGGACCGACAAGCGATCGAGCCTTTCAACCCTACTTTCACTTACCCCATCTTCGGGGAACACGAGAAGATATTCGGCTATAAGGGCCTGGATATCCAGGTGAGCTGACACATCTGTGGAGGCATTTGATGATCCAGCTCACTCTCCGTGTGTTATCTACACCACATTCATTTGATGTGCTGACCACTAAACCTAAACCTTCTTGCAGCTGCAATTCTCCTCGGGCAGTCTGAGACAATACTTATCCGTGACTTACGACGACAAGCTCTCTTCCAAGACTACACCAGCCGACGAGATCGAAGGTACATTGTACAAGTTCATTCCAGCAGACTACACAAAATCCAGTACAGAATTTAAGAGGATTGTAGAGAAAGATGCGGAAGAATTCATGCCGCTCGGCCAGAAAGTGGGGTCATACGCCAGGCCTGCTGCATCGAGCAAGGGTAAGAGTAAAGGCAAAGGCAAGGGGAAGGGGAAGGGGGCCGATGTAGGGAAGGGCAATGGGGATGTCCAAGAGGATGATGAACATGCGGTCGTCTTTGAGATGTACAAGGTGAGCTTAATACAATGGATAAAGCGGATAATAAGGGCGTAGCTGATAATGCGATCACCTCGTCGTCACAGGCAACGTGGGAGACACCAGGATTCAGAGAATACCATCGACGCATGCAGCTATTCATTCTCTTATTCATCGAAGGAGGAAGCTATGTACATGTGAGTCCAACTCTGGAGATGACGACATCTTGCTGTGTTGACGGCAAAACTGGGCCATTCGAAATATGTGTTTGGCAGGAAGACGAAGATGCCTGGGAGTTTATAACGCTGTTCGAGAAGCGTAAACGACCCGACTCGGATATCTTCACGTATCATTTCGCGGGATACGTTTCGGTATATCCGTTCTGGTGTTATCCCGACTTGGTCAGGTTGAGACTCAGTCAATTTGTCATTTTACCGCCATTTCAACATCAGGGACACGGTTGTGAGTGACCCATCCCGTCAACGCATCCGACACTGCTCGCTGCTCTGTGATCGAATGCTGACTATCGAAATGGGTGAATCTGCTAATCGCAATTCTCTGGTTGTCGATACCAACAGCCAAGCTGTACTCTACGTTATTCTCGCACATGCTCTCCCGACCCGAAGTCGCCGAATTGACTGTCGAAGACCCCGCGGAAGCATTCGAAGATCTCCGAGACCGGAACGACCTCCGATTCCTAGTCGCAAGTGGCGTCCCAGACGATCCCATGTTCCTCGTCGGCGTAGGAGAAGATCAACGGTCCGCTCGAGCCGAATGGGAAGATAAGATCAGGAGGAAATATAAGATCGCGCAAAGGCAGTTCGATAGGCTGTTGGAGATGCTGCTGTTGAGGCAATTGGATCGGAATGATCAAGATAAAGTGAAAAAGTACAGGTTACAGGTGAAAGCGAGATTATATCGATTCAATTATGTGAGTACACCAAGTGGATCATGCCTTATTTCCCTTGTTTGGTAGAGAAAGGAATCATATTGGAGCCAAACCTTTCAGCGGATTATACTGCATACTGACTGATGGTTATGTATCTCTGCCTGATGCGCATATAGGAGATGCTCTCGCAAATGACACCTGAAGAAAGAAAAGAAGCCCTCGCCAAGACTTACGATTCAGTGGTAGAAGATTATGAGCGTATCCTCGACATGACCTTCCACTGAGACACAAAGAAGGAGTGCCTTATGCAGTGCTCTCCGCCAGATAGAATCATAATTAGCGCAAGCCGATGATCGAGCGCTCTTTACCGAGCGGTGCACGCACGAGACGACTCGAGTTCATACACCGTCAACCATGATGCCTGTATGTATGTATGTTCCGATGCATGTCGCGGTCACTGAAAATGACGATGAGCGTGCTTATGTTGGCGACGAGGATGAGGGCACTACCACTACTATGTCGAGATTGAATGGAAAGGTAGATGAATGCTACAGCGTGAAGGAGAAGGAGAAGAGAATGTGCAGTCAGATTGTGTGAATGCGTGGATGTGTGTGTATGTGCAATATAGGATGATCTAATCTTTTGAATGTCAATGAATCATTGCGCCTCTCCAGGAGCCTTCACAATGAACGCTGATTCGGGTGACCGGATTCTATGCAGGCCACTATCTTTGCTAACGCTTCATCGTTACAAGCTTTTGTCGAGCCCCATCGATGTCGTTGGCCTGTATTGACAGAAATGTCGACGATCGGGAGCGAAATGCCACACTCATCGAGTCTGACTCGTGGGAATATGAGCCCTGCTCTTTTCTCTCCTTCAAATGGCCTCACCCTTTGTTTTCTGATTGTGATCCGCTGATCTCGATCGTCGGTCACCATCCGCCATAGTCTATATGTGAAGTTCTCGTCTACCCCTCTCCCAGCCCCTATGTCACCTTCGACCCACATAAGAGTCTCTCTCATGCCTCCACCTTCCAGAGAGCCCTAGACTTCTTAGGCTTCCTCGTTACGTGTACTTCCATACCGTCTCCACCCTTGAAGGCAAGAACGACACTTTCTTCCATTGCCGGCGATCCATTTGTAGCCCCTCCACTAGTAGCGGCGGACAAAGCTTTCTTCCGTTGAGCGATGACTTTCTTGGCGAATGCGAATCGATCTTGCATTGACTGAATGGGCAATTTGGGGTTCTCGATGAGGGACTTGAAGAGCTCGTATGGTAACTTGGAATACACGGAGAGCAATCGAGGGTCGGCGATGAGTGATGACTTGTCGGACATGATCTGAGAAGGCAAAGCATGCAAGAGGTATTCGAGGCTGAAAATACATTGAGCATCAACACTCCACCTGTCAGCGCCACACACTATGTGGCGATTTGGAGGTCGCACAGGATACTTGAGACTTTATTCGTTACAGCTTGGAAGAGATGACTCCAAGCTAAATCACGCTTGCTGGATGCCCATCAGGGAGAATACACTCACACATCTTGCTTGAGCCTTGCGGTCCAGTCACCATATCTTCCTCCGCCTGAGCTTGATGTATCGCTCCAGATATCGGTCAATCCTGCAGACGCTCCGCCATTCCTGAACTCGGCGCCGTATAAAGCGGGATCGATACTGAGCCATTGCACGTATTCTGATATGTTATCAGGGTCGAACGATGAGCGGATGACGGTGTATGCGTGATGAGTGAGCTCGGGAACGCCACCAAAGAGGTATGAGGTCGATAACACGGATCGGGCGTTATGCACGTTGATGAGGTGTTGAGAGGGGTCTGGACAAGAACGGCAACCGTGATAATCAATATGGTACCCATGAGTGTACGGCCCGTCGTTCGGACTTACTGTAGAGGTGCTGCAGAGCGATATGGATCGATTCCTCGGCGATGTTCTCATCTTGGAAGGAAAGGTGAATGACTGAACCAGGCGCGACGTTCAACATTAATCTCGCCAGGTAAGGGCTTCTTGCAATGATCACTGTTGTATCGAGCGAGCGCGAATGACATCAGCGGGGTCTCTCTCAACTCTTTCTTTGCCTTCCCGGTTCTGCGTGGGATCGGAGGAGAGAGTGACGTGGACTAACATCGATGAGCCTTCAGTCCCGAGTTGAAGAAAGTGAAGTGCACGTCTGTCCACTCCTGACGCAGGTATCCGACCTCGAAAGCCCACTTCGTGGAATCCAAGGCATGTATGACGTTGTGGTCGATCTGTCCGTTCCCATTCCCGTGGACATTTCCGGTGCCTTCAGCATATCCTACAGCATTCCCGTGCCCGTTCCTGCAACGAACAAGTGATGAGAAGAGAATCGAACGAAAACAGATCAGCCGAGGCAAAGCAGCGAGTCAGGCGCACGTCACGTACAGCTGAGCCGTTTTTGAGGACTCGGCGTCGCCATTGGCTTGAGAAGAGTGAGAGGCGGCGATGAGGGTGTTTGACGTGGAGGTGGAAGGGGTAGACGAGCCTGCCGGGGTAGAGGAGGAAGGAGGCAAAGCGGAAGTGGTCGCTGCTGACATGATCGTGAAATGTAATCAGGGAGCGGAGAGCAAACGAAGTTCAGTGTGAAGTTGCAGTCATTCAAGTCGAAGGCTAGCAACAGAGCGATACTTTGAGTGGAACCAATGTAACAAAGTTGAGAGGGGAAGGAAGAAGAAAAGGTAGAGAGAGGAACCAGTCCGCTAGTCCCCACGAAGAAGTCGGTTTTCAACCTCCACTCACAGCCAAACATGCAATTTCAGGTCACTGATGCTACGGCCTGGACGAGCAATAACATTCACTATCCTTCTTCTTCTGTTCCAGCATACAGCTTACCCTTCTCACTTCAATGCTCTGAGCGAGCTATACTACGCACCGTAATCGATACACCCAGGCTTGTATCACCTCCCCAGGCTGACGCCAACAAGTCCATCGTCGACCAACTCCAAAATGCACCGACACGGTCGTAGACATTACCGATCCGCCGGCGGTGCAGCGTCAACCGCGCCCGTTCAAGTCCTCACCCCAGCTGGCGACGATGCTCCTCTGACGATAACGATGCTTGGAGCAGGTCAAGAAGTGGGGAGATCGTGCTGCGTGATAGAGCATAGGGGGAAGAAGGTCGTCTGTGATGCTGGATTACATCCTGCGCATCCCGGGATGGGGTCGCTGCCTTTCATTGACGAGGTGGATTGGAGTACGGTCGATGCGATCTTGGTGACTCAGTGAGTGACCCGTTCTGCAGATCAAAACATAGCAAATGCAGATTGTCATGTCCAGAGCGTACATAAAGGTGCGATTGACAGACTGACACGCCCTTGGCCCAGCTTTCACGTCGACCATGCGGCCGCGCTTCCATATGTTATGGAGAAGGTGAGCTGGCGGCCTTCATAACAGACCAGTCCCCAGTCTGACCTTATACACTCCTTAGACCAATTTCAAGGATGGTAACGGTAAAGTGTACATGACTCACGCTACGAAAGCCATCTACGGCTTGACAATGATGGACACGGTGCGGATCAAGTGAGTGACATGTCTACCGGCTCGTCAAAGCTAGCGGCTATTTCGCTGATGGAATGCGTCTCCTGTCGATCTCAGTGATCAGAACCAAGATCAATCGGGGCGACTATACGACGAAGCAGACGTGCAATCTTCATGGCAATCAACAATCGCAGTAGATTACCACCAGGACATCATTATCTCCGGCGGACTGCGTTTCACGCCGTACCACGCCGGTCACGTACTAGGAGCTTCGATGTTTATGATCGAAATCGCAGGCTTGAAGATTCTGTATACCGGCGATTACTCGAGAGAAGAAGATAGACATCTGGTGGTGGCTGAGATCCCACCTGTGAAGCCTGATGTCTTGATATGCGAGAGCACGTTCGGTGTACACACGTTGCCGGACAGGAAGGAGAAGGAAGAGCAATTCACCAGTATGTATCGTAACTTAGCCAAACGTTACGATCGCTTTAATCCTACGGTTCAAGATGCACGATCTACTCTACTGACCATCTGTTGTTTTCCCCCTTCCAGCTCTTGTCGCGAACATCATTCGAAGAGGAGGACGGTGTCTGATGCCCATCCCATCGTTCGGCAATGGACAAGAACTAGCCCTCTTGCTGGACGAGTATTGGCACGACCACCCCGAGCTTCAATCTACACCCGTCTACTTTGCTTCAGGTCTTTTCCAACGAGGAATGAGGGTATACAAAACCTACGTACACACAATGAACGCCAATATCCGATCAAGATTCGCCAGAAGAGATAATCCATTCGATTTCAAATATGTTAAATGGCTGAAAGATCCCAGGAGGTTACAGGAGCACAAGGGGCCGTGCGTAGTCATGGCGTCGGCGCAATTCATGAGTTTTGGTCTGAGTAGAGAGCTGCTGGAAGATTGGGCGGCGGACTCGAAGAACGGCGTTATCGTCACTGGTTATTCCATCGAGGGTACCATGGCCAGGGTGAGTTGAGCGCGTCTGCCCCCTCGCGTTCGGCACGGTCATTCAAAGGTATGAAGTTGTAAGCTGATATGACCACATTACCCTGTGATCTCACTCTTAGACCTTACTGTCCGAGCCGGATCACATCGAATCTCTCAAGGGAGGCAACATTCCTCGTCGACTAACGGTCAAAGAAATTTCATTTGGCGCGCACGTGGATTACGCCCAAAACTCGAAATTTATCCAGGAGATCGGCGCTCAACATATCGTCCTTGTCCACGGCGAGGCGTCACAGATGGGCAGATTAAGAGCCGCGTTGAGAGATACGTACGCTACGAGGGGCCAGGAGATCAACATTCATACGCCTAGGAATTGTGAGCCGCTGGTATTGACTTTCAGGCAAGAGAGGGTCGTCAAGGTGAGCCTGCTTGCCATTTATCTCACAAACTCCTTCATACACCTGCATGCACCAACAAGGTTGTTGCTCTCCCCTCAACCTTCATCGAGAGGGAGCGGCATCTAGTTCTGAGCACCTTGCATATGCGTATCCGCCATTCCGCTATGCAGTTTCGTTCTGACGTTCTATATCTTCTGTACAGGCTATTGGATCCCTCGCAGCCGATCGGCCGGTACATGGTACTCCCTTGAAAGGACTTCTTGTCTCAAAAGACTTTTCGTACACGCTCCTTGACCCTAGAGACCTGAAAGATTTCACTGGTCTTTCGACGTCAACGATTGTGCAAAAGCAGTCTATACCCGTCGGTGTGGGTTGGAGTGTCATCCGGTGGCACCTGGAGGGTATGTATGGCGAGGTAGAGGAAGATGTCGACGAAGAAGGCAGGACTGCTTTCACCGTAAGTGTGATTCGGGCAGATCGCCTTGGCCTAGGCGCGAGGTCAGTACTGAAGAGATCGATGTGGGTCGTAAATCGTGCTCTGCAGATCATGAATGCCGTCCGAGTGGTTCAGATTTCCGAGATCGTCGTGGAGATACAATGGACGTCGGATTCAAGCAATGACATGATTGCCGACTCGGTTTTAGCGGTGTTGCTAGGTATTGATGGAAGTCCAGCGACTGTCAAGCGTGAGTGCGGATCACCACTACGTTTAAATCATCACTACTCTACGGAACTTTCAATCAGTATGCTCATAACTTTCAATCGGTGAACAGTCACTTCAACGCCTCACCATCACGCACATCACGACCACTATCATGGCAGTCATAGCCATAATGATACACGTGTCAACGGTGATGGCGAGGTTCCCTCATCCAGCGGATCGTTATCGACTTTCACAGAATTCGACAAGATACGCATGTTCCTCGAAGCTCATTTCGGCGAAGTCTCTGGCCCGAACGCTACTGTAGCAGAGGGTGAAGAGGATGAATTGCTCACAATGACGGTCCGAGTGGACTCGACTACCGCCAAGATCGACTTGATCTCTATGGTGAGTTGTCACTGTCGTGATCGCCGAACCCGGTCGAACTTCATATAATTCTACTTCAGCTACATTATCCATTTAACATGCTGAAAATTTTTGATCATGGGTTGATTTCACCTTCAGCGCGTCGAATCTGCTTCCCCAGACCTCAAGAGGAGGGTAGAAACGGTGCTTGAGATGGCTATGGCCACACTGAGACCTTTGTCCAGATCTTTTATCGGATCAGGGGTAAAAGTCGACCTGGAAGGCGATAAAGGGATGGAGGTCGAGCCCGTTGGCGCATAGATTCATGACGCTCAGTAAAACGGGAACCAAAAGAAGTGTCGCTCGAAGAGTTCGATCCCATCAGAACTGGTGACTGAAAGAAAGCCATGTTGTAGTCATAGTCAAGGCATAGATCGCATTCCATCACAAAGCCCAGCAGATGAGTGCATGATGTACGTATAATGCATGGTATCCACTGTTGATCTAGATGCTCCGTTCTCCTTTCGGGTTTAATACACTTTAGAACCAGTTTCTTCATCCTAACTCGTTTCTACCCTGATATGATCTCGGATCGAGCGTTTTTCTCTTTGAGCAATCTACGTATGCTTGGGGCACTCCGTCATATACAGATGTGATGATGCTATTTTGGAATTCTGACGCTTTGCCACTCAAACATAGACGGCATCAAGCGAGGCATCAATCCGTTGCTTTCCTGTAAACCCAAGCCGCGTGTGTGAGATCGCATGGTTGATGGGCCCATGAAGAAAGTGTTAGACTACAGTACTGAGTCAATTGTGGGGGATTCGACTGCACATTGAGCTGGAAACGGATCTCTTTGGCCTCATCTATATATAATTAGTCCCACACCAGCTTGCCGTTGGCGGTGACAGTGGCTTTTGACGAAGGCGCTGATCCAGACCCGCCCAAAGCTTTACCTCGGGCAGGGTTCGACTGCTTCGAAGCGTACAGCTCGTTGATACGCTCTCTATCACCATCGTCATCAACATACACTCAAGCTCCTAGCTCGCTCGTGCTCACCGCTCGAGATCCTTCTTGTGCATCTGCAGTCTTCGCTGCCTGTCGGCTTCTTCGGCGGCTCGGGCAGCTTTCTTGGCTTCGGCCTTTTTGGCGTTTTTCTTCTGGATTCGAGTGGCGTCGGGTAGCGGAAGGGACGTCGACTGTCGAGAAGGATCTGAAGAGATGTTGAGTGTCGAAGATTCTGTTATTGAAGGGATACCATGTCCATGTTAACGACTACATGTGTGCTATGTAGCTGCAAGAAAGGCTCAAGAGTCGAACGGGAATGTGAACGGAGTGCTTTGGACGATTCACTCACTCTTCGGCTTCGACGCTACCACACTCCACCCGTCATCTGCTTTCTTCTTTGGTGCAGTGACGGTCTGAGGGAGCGGGGCCTTCTCATCACCTTCACTAGAACTGGCATAATCATTCTCGAACTTTGCTACCTTCTCGCCACTGCTACCTGCGCTCGAGCTCGAGCTCATCTCGAGCGGCACCGACCCGGCAGGTTCTAGGTGCCCATTGCCGGTGGTCGGCGCTTCCGAAAGCACGGCAAATTTACCGTTGATCTGTGGAGTTGAGGAAGATGATGAGGATACCTTCATCACTCGCGCGATGGATGGCGGTCGATCTTCCGGTGCCAGCATGCTACATGCCGCAACGATTGTGAGAATGAATCTGTTAGCTCGTCCTAGCCATAGTACGGCCGAGAGATCATAACAGGCAGTAGCATCAGTGGGACCTAGACTCACTCGTCGACTTTGGTCTTGGGTTCTTTGGGAAGTAGCCTCTCAGCAAGCAGCTTCTTTTTCTGCGGCTGTTGACCTTTACTTTTGCCTTCTCCACCTGAAGCCGTCACCTGCTTGCTTGCCGCTGATCCTGACTCCTCTATACGTGACACTGGCGTAGCTGTCCCTGACGCACCACTCGTACCTGCGCTCGCACTAACCCCCTTGGCTTTCTTTTTTGCAGCTCTCTTCTTTTGACTCTTGCTAATCGCTTGTGAGCCATTCGGCTGTGCTGAGGAGCCCGAAGACGATGGGATGTATTGGTAGCCAAGGGCTACTACGACCAGTAGAGCCGCGCCGATAAGCGTCTCGGTGGAGATGTACGGCATATTGAGCGTCGAGATGCAGGACTATCGAGCTCTTTCAATCGGTCCGATGCGTCCTCTGGAGCTGTGAGCCGCTGGAATGATAAAGTGAAGGGAGAGACAAAGGGGAGGGAAGGGACTGAAGGGTGCTTTGAGTGATTGTGATGAGCGGGGACTCCAGCACCACTCTGGAGAGTGCACGCGGTAACTGAGAGAATGGAGGCAATTACAATGACGCAAAGCGGCGATTGCCGACGCGGAGGGGGATGGCCTGTTGATACCCATGATGAACGACAGAAATGATGATAGATCGCTATTTATTATAGACGTGATACAACTCCACTAGCTTCTCTGCCTAGTCCAGATTGTACGTCACGGGCCAAGATGCGCCTTGCAACCGCTGCGCGATTCGTCCGACAGTTGGCGGTTCCAGCCAGACCAGGGGCTGTATCACCGCCCCCTGGCATCTACATCCGTGCGGCCTTCTTCACGACCTCGACCGAAACTCGACCTGGCTCACCGCGGAGCGTGAGCAGATCACCGATTATAGGACATGTCATACGGCGGGAGAAGCATTCGTCGTCGTCGAATGCGCCCCCTGCGCGTCAGATACCGATTGAAATGGCATACGATGTAGTTGAGCCTTCAGAGTATACCGCGAAAGGGCAGAGCCTGGTGATTTGTCATGGATTATTGTGAGTCCAGGCACAATATCTTGGGAATCAAAGACTGAGCATCGATTGACTTGCCAACATCAAACATCAGCTGACATCGCGCTGTCTCGTAGCGGATCCAAGCAGAACTGGCGATCGTTAGCAAAGCTCTTCGCTTCTAAACTGGGCATGCCAGTATATACTCTGGTAAATTGACGTTATCTGCTTGCGAGCACGCCGACAGAAACAGATGACAGCTAATGGACGCTCTTGCATACAATCAGGACCTGAGGAACCACGGCATATCGCCTCACGCTGAGCCACATACCTATTCGGCCATGGCGCAGGATATTGCCCATTTCTTGTCGAAGCATAATCTGCAATCAGGCGTCAACCTGATGGGTCACAGTATGTAAGTGCTAATTTGGTTTACACGCCCTGGAGCATCGTGGAGTAACTGTTGTCTGTCTTCTCTCGCGGGATGATTTTGCGTGTGCTGACCGATCGCGCATCAATCGCGATCGCCGCATGTAGGGGAGGTAAAGCCGTCATGGCATTCGCTCTGAACCACAGCTTGAACAAGCCTCTCCGATCTCTTATCAGTGTTGACATGTCCCCTGCGATCGGTAAGATCTCGCCCGAGTGAGTGGTCATGTCCCGTGCTGACCGCGGATGACCTCTGCAACGTCGGCCCTTTACAGCGGCAGTAAAGCCCCCAAGCTGACATCCTTGCGATGCAGATTCGCCGCATACACTGCATCGATGATGGATGTTGAGAAGGCACGGGTGAAGACCAAGCACGAGGCAGACGCAATCCTGAAAGCTGTTGAGCCCGTGAGTGATGACTATGTGTCGGAAACGACACTTGCGGGTTGGCCCAATTGCCTCTCCCAGCTGACCAAGTTCCGTCGTATCGCTGGTCTGCAACCACATAGTCCTTGCCGACCCGACAATTCCTCTTAACGAATACCCGTCAAGCGCACGGCGCCGACCCGCACTTGGTGTTCCGCATTCCCCTCCAGCTCCTTTCAGACGCTATCAAACATATCGGAGACTTCCCTTACAGCCCTCCACCCCCTGTATCACCCACCTCACCGATATGGGACGGACCCACGTTGTTCTTGAAGGGAGCACAATCGAAATACATCAATAGAAAAAACATACCAGTCGCTGAGGCTTTCTTCCCCAAGATGAAGCTGGAGACGCTGGATACGGGACATTGGGTACATGCCGAGAAGCCGAATGAGACGGTAGAGCTGGTTAAGAGGTTTGTACAGGCCGTTGACGCGTGAAGATTTAGATGAGTCTACAACAGGAATAGAGGAATAGAGGTCGTCTCATCTCAAACCAAATTATACTTGATCTTATCATCCCAATCATCACTTTTCGTGCAGCTCTACGCTTGCATTGCTGCATGCTACAGGCGCAGTGGTGTCAAGCATCTATCTGCCCGTAGGTCTGTTAAGGTTCGGCTGGGATACGATTTACGTAATATCTGAGATTCGCCTCTGTGTTGCTGCTCCGCCCTTGTCCCATTCATCTTTGGATCCACTGCATCCACTCCTCGTCATTCTTCTCATATTCTTCGTTTCATCTTGACCGGCGGAGCAGCCTGTTTGCCAAGGCTCCGAGACAGCCAGAAATCGACAGACCGGCTGCATTGCAACATCTTCGACACTGCGTGCCTCGTGCCTCGTGAATAGCGTGCCGATAGATCTTGATTTAATCAGCTGTGACCGGGGGTTTAACGAAACGCGAAATCTGCGCGGTTAGTTGAATTTGGACGGGGTCATGACCGCTACCAGGCAAATCAACTCACTCCCACACCATCCTCTTTCACTTGACTACGATCTCTTTCCCGTTTGCTGCATCAAGACACGCGCAACTGACGTGTGAAATCTCGACTCCAGCATATCTCTTTTGAGCCATAATTATCCCTTGAAGCGACACACTATGGCCTCATATTCATCGTCGCGCTTCCGGGCATCCGAGCCAGAGGACGGCGAGCTAGTAGAAGATGACGAACCCATTCGGCATCCCACTTCGGCCCCGCCTATCCGCCTCAATAGACCTGCTCGGCCTCCCCCGACCAATGGCAAGGGTCCGGCCAGATGGGTAAATCCTCTAGAAACAGCCGAATCGGATTACGCTCCTGGCCCCTCAAGACCAAGACCCCGATCTCGCTCACCTTCTAAGAAAAACGGTGGTCTTCAACCATCGCTCTCCCCAGAGAAGGGCAAGATTGCTGGTGGTAGCAGTCTGGGGAAACTCGAGCTGGCGCTTCCGGCAAAACCCATCTCACCTACGAAGAGCAAGCTAGCAGACAGGGATGCGGAGAAGATGGGTCAAGGGAGCAAACGGGAAGATAGGCACCGAGATGATCATAAGAGATCCACGTCAAGGTACAATTCGTATGACCCCGCACCTGACCCGGCTCCGAGTAATCGCTCAAGACGTTCACCACCCCCGACGATTGATCGACCTCGCGAATATGACGATTACGACTACCCTTCGTACGACAGAAGACCAGCCTCCCCGTCTCGACGAGATCATGACGATTGGAAGCGATACGATGAAAGGGATAGATACGGCGGGAGAGACTGGTACAATGAACGGGATGATGGGTACCGGCGCGACCATCATGGAAGTGAGGGCGGTCGATATCCTCGCTCGTCGGATCATTACGATAGTCGAATTGAGACAAGACATCGTGACAGAGGAGGGGATCCTACGTACAGTGACGCCTGGGGCAATTACAATTCGCATCGTGATACCATCCTCCAAGATACTCATCGGAGCACGGATAGATACAGGGGATCATCACGGTCACCGCCACCGTCCGGGAGGACCAATCACTATCGGTCGCCTAAACCGACGAGCGGCAGCTATGGGGAGGGCGGGTATAGGAAGAAGGAGGAAAAGAAGCCATCTTGGGCGAACGGGTCTACTAGTGGATACCAGCGTGGAAAGCAAACGGACAAGGACAGAGCGAAATCGCCGATCAAGCTTGCCAAGCGCAAATCACCTTCGCCGTCATCGATCGAACACTCGAAAATTAGTAGTCAGGATGAGGTCCCAGCACCTCCTAGGCGTATATTGAACCGACCAACCCAACGGTCCACTTCCGCGCAGACTCCTCTCGTGCCCGAAGACGCCTTGCGGCCTGCTCCTCTTGCCCCTGACGAGACGGCACCTCCGAGAGCTTCTCCGCCACCCCCTCCGCCACCCGACACCCCTCCACCTCCTCCAGTCTCCGCAAACGTATCAGACGTACCCCCACCTCCACCACCCGCTGAGACCCCTCCTCCTCCGCCAGCATCGGGCACTGACACCTTCAAGCCGCCAGCGTCTCCACCAACTTCTTCATCTTCAACACTACAGAATCCCTACGAAGTTGCCGCGAACAAAACATTGGAAATGACCAAGTCAGTCTCGAAACTTGAAGCATCACCTAATCAAACTTCTTCTGTCCCTCACGCTCCGAACAGAAACCTGCTGGATCCGCCTACAAGAGTATGCTCTCCTGCCATCAAGGCCGAGAATCCTTATGAGTTGCCCAAGCCGAGCACAAAGTTCAGGCAGATGACCACCACTGAGGAGATGAAGAAGCTGGAGAAGACTTTTGAGGGCACCGCGACGTTAGCAGCATACGATTTAGGCGCTAAACTAGGTGAAGGTACTTTCGGGTGAGTTACAACTTACCTTCTTGCTCAAAGACGATAACAGGCATGCTGACGAGAGCTGCAGAGTCGTCACAAAGGGTATCGAAATTGCGACCAAACGGGCTATCGCTCTCAAGAAGCTCATTACTCATAACCCGCGTGATGGTGTGAGTTCCTTGCAAAAATTTATTGTGTAATGAGTGGTAATTGACAGCGGCCATAGGTCTCTGTGACTACTGTACGAGAGATCAAAATCTTGAAAAGCCTCAATCATCCCAATGTGGTTCCTATCTTGAACATGGTGGTCGAAAGAAGTGAGTGCGCATCCACGCGAATATGAAATTGTCTATTGATATGAATTTCCAACGCAGAAATCGCTGGCGATCGATCGAACCGGGGCGATGTGTTCATGGTGTTTCCTTATATGGACCATGACCTTTGCGGCTTACTTGGAAACAAGGACTTCAGACCCACCCATTCTGTAGCCAAGCTGCTCATGAAGCAGATTTTGGAGGGGATGGCGTATATCCATGCGGTAAGTGTTATCTATTCGAAGGGGTCGCAGCCAATCCACATGATCTAATCGGGTTTGACGTTCGCTTTGCCAGAACAATTTCATTCACCGAGACATCAAGACCGCGAATATCCTTGTCGACAAACACGGTCAAGTGAAAATTGCCGACTTTGGTCTCGCCCGAACTTGGACTCACGATGCCGCCATGCCACCTCATCTCGCTAACGAATACACTAACATGGTTGTCACTCGTTGGTATCGAGCCCCTGAGCTATTGCTGGGTGATACCCGATATGGCCCGGCGGTAGATATGTGGTCGCTCGGATGTGTGCTGGGAGAGATGTATCACCGACATCCAATCTTGGCTGGGGACAGCGACAGAGATCAGTTGAGCGTCATCTTCTCGAGATGCGGTCCTTTAAGCCAAGAGACTTTCCCTGGATGGGATAGGCTGCCAGGTTTCCCGGATTCTTACGGGTTCCCATGGGATAAGACTCCAACGGATGTGCCAGTTCTAGAATGCGCTCAGAGATGGGGGTGAGTTCGCACCTGGTTATCCACTACTCAGAAAATCTAGCTGACCACCTCGACCGTTGTCTTTGCTCCAGCTTGGACCGCGGCGGTGCTGATCTGATGATCAGACTGCTGACACTCGACCCGAAGCAGCGAATCACTGCACACGATGCGCTCGATCATCCTTGGTTCTGGACGTCTCCCATGCCTGCGGATCCGAAAAAGTAATTCTACTCTATGCTCAGATAGGTAGCTCGAAGCTGACCACTATTTCGCCTATAGGACCACGATCAACGTCGAATCATCGCATGAGATGACAACTCGCCAAAAGCAGGAACCTGTAGCGGCTGCGCCTGTCGCTGCTATCCGACCGCCGCGTCACCAGTCTCTTCTCCCAAGCCATCAACAGCAACCTTTCACCACTATACCCTCTCGCCCCCCACCGCATCACAATGGTCCGAGCGTTCGTCAAGCGCCACCACCTGGCTATCAGCCGGGCTACAACAACCAGCATGAAAGTTACAACAACGCCTTTGGCCATAGTGGCTATCCTCCACCCCATCAGTCAAGCGCGGGGCAAATGAATCCCTATGTGCCACCGCCAATGCAAGCGGCCTTCAATGGCGCTCCCGGGGCGCCTGGCATGGGCTTCGGTGGGAGTGGTCCTAACCCATATGGCGGAGGCGGTGGCCCGCGCCCATCGCATGGGAACATGCCTTTCCCACAGCAACAAGTGCGACCCCCGCTGATATATCAAGAAGGTGGTGGTGGTCGCCCCGTCGTACCTGCTGCTCCGTTCAAATTGAACAGCTCAGCCGGAGGGAGCGGTTTCGGTGGTTCCGGACCTGCACGTCCTGCCCCTTTCAAGCTTGCTGGCGGACCAATGCAGAGCGGCAATAGAGGTTTACCCCCTCGTCCAGGAGGTAGCGGTCCAGGTGTAGGGTACGGGGGCTCGGGGCATGGTCATGAGATGGGCATATCAACGGGTATGAAACGAGGTCCGCCCTTGGGGAACGGTGGATTACCTTTGACGGGTGATCAATGGAGGGAAGAGAAACGGAGAAGGGCGGAAGCTCTGCCATATTAGAATGAGTGGGGTAGCGATCGGGATTGGACCCGGAATTGATACCGGTCGGTCAGCGAGCGATATAAGGCGCAAATGCGCGTCCAGTCATACTGTGTCCACGGATAAAATCTGAAAGTACACGTAGGAATAGGTCCTGCCATATCACGTCGGCTTCCAGACAACAAGTCATGCTTCTACCGTAGATTGGTCCATGTTTACAACCAGTGTAGCGTGCGCGAGACATGAATCTACCAGCAAATCAGCAATAGCTTTACCGAAAGAGTACACGAGCCCATGGTCAGCTTGCGGCGGGATCATGTGCTGGACAGATAGACTAGATAGATGTAAATCCTGCGCTTTGCCCCATCAATCATATTATCATCATAGCTTATCGACCCAGGATGTATGCATTGAAGGGTGTGCTGCTGCTGATCCACAGATCTCGTAATGGAGCTGTCCGCAAGCCACAGACAAGTAACTCTGATTATCTCGGCAAGGACAACATCTCCATAAGCTCATGTACGTATGCGTATGGACATCCGCCGGGCCATGCTCACTCTGACCATGCAACCAATATGCCTCCGAACTGACCGTGCGTTTGTGTCCACGCACAAGCATTTATACTACAGTCCCCCACTTTAGAGCGCCATGTTATCTGGGCTGTTATCCTCACTCACCCTTTCTGCTCACCCTTTTCTTCGATACACTTGATTCTGAGAGATATCATCTGCTAGCCTGACTGCTCAGATGGTCTACGTGCAACGCAAAGAGAGGCAAAGCCTTACTTAAGGGAATTTAGACGATTTATGCTCATGGCTTCCTCCTGAAGTTCAGGTAAAGCCAGGCACACTCCCAGTTCCAGTTTCACACCTTCCTTCCCCCTGCAGCTTCAATCCCGACCCCCCTCTTTCTCCCCCTTCCCTTGCCTTCGCAGTAGTCCGGTAAGCCGCCCACCACGCAACGGGGCGTCCAACTTTACGCTATCCCGCGTCATCCGTACCTTCGAGGCAAGGACTGTGAAAAGGTTCACCTTTGAAAGGTGGGATGGTGAACGCTAAAAGAAGCCAGGTACCAGTATTTTAGAGTGTGAAGGTGCCCATGAATAATGCGACTGAGAACCCGGACTCGGATGAACAGAACAGAACAGGACAGGATAGACGGAAGATTCGGTGAGTCTAGAGCGCTCTAGCTAAGTAGGATCGCGCTTCCGCTTCGTTCCTTAAATATTCTGAGTGGTGAACACGAGAAAGCGGCTCCCTCGTTTTTGGAATGCTCGCAGAATAACTACTAGAACACGCCTGGCCAGAGACACCCGACTTCTTCATGTGCAGATGCAAAACCTACCACAGTCAAGCCAAGTGAATGGGAGTACCTTGACAACGCTCGACTGATCGCCACATCTTCGTTCGTATCTTGACGACCACCATTATACATCATCACTTCATCGCCGATCACAATCAAAATAGCGTCTTCGGTGTGGTCTTGTGTGTGTGCGTGTGTGTGGGTATACGATCAAGCTTCTACACAAAACTTACCCCCGACATACAGCGTACCTAGATCAATCGATTGGTTTTCGAGTAAATCACTCTGGTTGATCGTCGGCGAGACCAGACGTGAAACACGCGACTGTCTCACCCCAGGAAAAGGACGATCATCACCGCCGTTACCGTGGTTTGAGGTGTGTCGAGAGCTGCCCGGCTAGACCATATAACAGTTCCTTTGGATTACCTTCGATATCAACCGACTGCCCTCAGCTTCAAATTTGTGTACCGCTCGCAGACGGACTCAAAAGGAAGGTGGATAGAGTCTCTTGCCAAGGAAGTGACTCAGTGAGTGAATGATCCGAATTCCTTTTTCATCTTTCTCACATTGTCTCAATCGCTTGGTCTCGCGACACCAAAGCCGCCGATTCAACATACCGACACAAATACAGAAAACACCTCCCTTTCTATCTCGGCTCGAATCACAACACAACACAACATCGCGATAGCTCTTCATCGCTCACAATGAAATCACGCACACCACTCCTGTCTTTCCCGCTCATAATCTCTCTCAAAACTGTATCTGTGCTTTATCTTGCTTGCTCAATCTGTTCGAAACACCTATATTCGCCCTTGCTGGTCAAGTTTAACGGGTAGTACTTGCTGACGCCTTTCAGACGGCTCGGCTCGTTTTCCGCCGATTTCGTACTTCGCTTCGATAGCATAGAAAGGGCGCGGGATATCTCACCCACTCCGATAGCCCCGGCTGGGCCAAGCAAGACTTGAAGCCGTCTACGAGCTGTTCAACATCGCTCCATCAACTTATAAACATATTCTACACTCTTACGGCCCGTAGCGACCGCCGCTCGACACGACATGCCGCGTCATCAGCCTGCAGGATCAGGAGGACTAGGAATCGAAGATGAGCTCTCGTTCGGCTCGGACGAGGACCTGCTGGCCGACGTTGGGGAGATCCGGATCTCCAATGAGGTACCGCCTTTGTCATCCACTCACCATGCCCAAGCTTCCGCATCATCGAGTCATGGTGCAAAAAGCGAGAAGAAAGGTATGTTTAAATCCCTTGGAGGTGGCGGCGGCGGAAGTGCCGTCAAGAAGGAGAAGGAGAAAGACAAGAGAAAACGAACGGCTACAGAGGAGACTGTGAGACTGGCGCCGCCCATCACAGCACCGATCAACACAATCTCGTCGACGGCAGTCGGCTCTAGCAGTCACAAGAAGGACAAGTCAGGCAGACATCTCGCCAAATCAGCTCTCGTCATCGACCCTAATCTCGAATCAGTCTTGGACCTCTCTAACATGGCACACTCGCGAGCGAGCACAGGCAGCAGCAGCAGCGCTGGAGCAAGGACGACGGGATCTACACCTAGCTTAGTATCCAGTGGTTATGGCAAAGATAGCGTGAGCAGAAAGAAAGGGTTGATGGGCGCGCTGAGGGGCTTCGGGAAGAGCGGCGGTGGGAAGAAGGAGGAATTGATCAGTCAGAGAAGTCTAGCACAGATGAGGAGTCGCGAGAGTATCGGTACAAGAAGCGACATCTGTGAGTTCAGCGGGGCGTTACCCACAGACACACGCCCTAGTAGCCGACCATGTCCCCGTTGGAACGTTCAATCAGAGTTTGTACTCCCCTTCGCTCGGCCGTTTCACTCATCTTCCATGCTGTTGAGATTCGTTCGCAGCAATGCTAACCTGGCGTTTATTTGTAGCCCGTCAACAATCTTTCGACTTGACGTCATCCACCTTCTCATCACCTCGGACAGACTCATCTGGCCATTCTCATCTGTTGCACCAACATCATCACGCCCTCGCCCCAATCTCGATGTCTCCCTTCCAGGCTCATCCGCCAGATCTGACGACTCCGGAGTCCACCATCCGGTCATCCACCGCTTCTGGCTCGATGTCGCTCTCGAAGCATACGAGTATGTCATCTTTCGCTCGCAGAGCTAGCGTCATCACTTCCACTTCGATCACAACCGGTGAAACGGGAGATCAAAGTCCGATGCTCTCAAAGGCGGTCCTACACCAGTTCCCGATCGTGGATGATCAAGATACTGCGTTAGACACGGAATCGAGAGCAACTCAAGACAAGGTGATTCGGCCCAGCCTTGTATCTAGATCGACAACTTCTTCGCTTGGTCTGCCACTTCCTCCCCCTTCACCTCTCTCAGCCGGTCTGAGCGACATCACCTCGGTCCTCCTTCCTACTTTCCCAGCTTCGGTAGCATCTTTGTCATCGATACAAATCCTTTCCGCTACTGTCATACGAAGAGTCTTCTTCTCTGGATCGAGCGGTATGCCCGACAAGGAACGAGGTGGATCGATCAAGAGCCTCGCCAGCGTTCTGTCCGGGGGCGCCAACGTGCACAACGCTGGGCCCGCTGCGTCTCGCAAGCCGATGTGGATCACCCAGCAGCTGGTTTTGACTTCATTCAAGGTTGGCGGGTCCACGCCGCAGGCCACTCCCGACCCTAACGAATACAGCGAGAGAAGTTCGTCGTGTCGGACCATTTCTCATCTCCATCTTTTCAATATACCAGGCAGCTCCGGCAACCCTTCCAACAAATCGCCTTCGAAGTCAAGCCCGATCGGTCTAGGTATCGGCCCTGGCTCGAGCCAGTCATTTGGACGGCGCCCCAGCTTGACGTCTTCTGGTGGTAGCGAAGAGGGTGAGATAGAGCGGCAGATGATCAGAGCGGACTCCACAGCGGGAGTCTGGGAAGATGACGAGGGAAAGAGGAAGTGCGTGATGCGTATAAGCTTTGGACGTGAGGCGGAAGGTGACAGTGAATGGGTTGTTGAGATGAGAAATAGGTGAGTGAACAGCCAACCCGCCAGGCGATCATCCATATGTGAAGCTGACGCGCGCACATCTGCAGCGAGCAACTGCAAGAATGGATCAGGCAAATCAAATCGATTGCTATAGTGGTTCGGTGAGTAGTGGAGCGATCTTACAATAGTCTCCTAAGATGCTTTTGCTGAACTTGATGAGCGATCCCAGAGCCGAGAATGAAGGTCATGGCGCGGTGATTAGGGATGCCTACACCTCCGGCGCTGTACGCGGCGACGACTTGGCTCTGGAACTAGACATGGCTCGGCACGCATCTCTTCGATCTCCTACATCCTCGACATCCAGGTCAGGCTCGATCTCCGGACTCAGTTATCCAGCTTCGAATCACCGAGACTCTCTGATTTCAGAGCTGAGCGGCAATGGCCCAGCATTGCCGTATCTGCCGGAGAAGGTGCAGCTCGATCGTCCTGTGATAGACCGTAACCCTTCTGCCGCGAGAGCAGAATCACCCGATATGCTCGGTTCCCCAGCTCAGGAATCGGATGACCGTCTGGCGTCCCATATGAATGACCTTTCGATCAATCGCTCAAGGAGTCTATATAGGACTCTGGATGATCCGACGGCAACCCCCGACTCCAGCCGAGCTGAATCTGCGTCTAGTGCTCGAACTCCAGCCATATCGAGGGTCGGTGGAAGTCTGCACAGACACAACAAACAAGGATCGTGGAGTTCTTCGGCTTCGGGAGGAAGCTCTGTCGCCAGAAGGTACGGCGGCTCAAAAGTACCTCCACCGCCTGCTGCTCCGCCGCCCACTGCGCCTCTCCCAGCGTTACCGAACCCTCCGTTCCAGCATGCGCGTAGCATTGACCTCGGGGAGGAAGTGGAGTTCTCGCCCTCGTTCACCAGTGGGAAAGAAGGAGTGGAACCGCGACTATCCCTTCCATCGCCTTCTTCGGACGACACAGATCTCGCCCTGCTCCAAGCTCGACAATCAGCTCGATCCTCTTCCTTGCCTACGGCCGCGTCGCCGGATGACGCGGCCAAGATAGCTGCGAACAAGAGGAAGGAAAGGCTGATGGCTGCATTCAAGCCCATCCCGCTCGTACCCGAGCTGGAAACCAGTCCACGGATGGGAAACGGTAATGGGCACGGAAATGGAGGAACCCTTTCGGCTATCTCGTCTCCCAGAGCGGACAGTGTTGATATAGATATCTCCAGCCCCATCATTCGTCCACCTACACCACCCCGTACGAAGTCCGCTTCATCACTGAGCGCAGATCCACAGCACAAACACCAAGTTCAAGCCGACGAAGAGACGCCTCTCGAGCTCTACACTCCCACCGGAGCTCACACGTCCTCTTTCCCTCTACCCCCGTCCACCTCTCAAATGACTGACGATACAATCGAAAGTATGAGCGTGAGCGTTTTATCGACGCCTTCGACAATCAGCGAGCTGCGTCCTGAGCCAGCGAGGTACGCGAGCAGTATATCGAGCGTGCCAAGTATGGGGAGCGGAACGTCCTCCGGCAGGCGCAGGAGGGAGAGGAAAGTGGCTGTGGATATCAGTGAGTGCAGCCGTCCGAATCTCATGACTCAGTAGGTAAAGTCCTGTGCTGGATTTGGTTGAAGCTGATTGACCTGCCCCTCTTGAACCGTTTCCCCCGTAGTGTCCGAATTCAGCGAGACGTCCGATGCGCAATTCGCTGTAGACGGTGAAGAAGAGATCAACGAGAACCGACCCAGGGTCATACGGTTTGCCTAAGGCGGATCCAAACCCGAACATCGCTGGACGACAGAACCGCTGCACCCGGTATTGCACAACGCTAGACAGCGTGTATATTGGTGGAAAATTGTGGAAAACGGTGGACGGAACAGGGACTGGCCATGGATCACCCCCGATCCCTGGGAAAGACCTGGTAAGCTAAGGCGTTGCAATCGCTAGCTGAACACTAGAGACAATCCCTCCACTTGCTCTAGACCAATCATTGATGGTTGACAGGCAGTTCATCGGATCGGAGGGTACTACATCAAGTAGGATAAGGCAGGATAGGATAAGGTATAGATAGCACCACACCACATTAACGACAACCATCCATCCTGTGATGACATGACATGACGAATGCTTCTGGTTGCGTGAGTGTGTGGGTTTCAGAGTGAGAATGCTCAAAAACATTGTCAGTGAACTGGATGCAAGCAAGAAACGGTGGAGAGTATCAAGACCTCGAGCTCTCGCAGGCTTGATACATAGTTACGCATCACTTCAATGATGCAAGCTCTCGGCAAGGCACCAGTCTGAATCGTCAAGAGATTAGCACATGTACAGGACTAGTACAGAGTAAGCTCGCCCGCTCGCCTGATGACGATGCCAATGCCCATCACGATTCACCTGCTGACCCGTACCCGCCTCCTCCTCGCGCACTGATCCGGTTCACCTTCTCAGCCAGGGCGTTCGTGCGTTCCCTGAACTGCTTCTTATACTTTCTTCGTTGGTACGTCACGTACAGAACTACTAAGATGGCTATACCGGCGACCGCTGCGGATTTTTCACGGTCGAGTCATGACATCGTCAGCCTTCGGTAATGCTGGGAGGGCTATGAATCCCAAGTCGTGAGAGATGTGGCCGGACGAGCCGAAGTAGGGGACATGTGAGATATTGATAGTGATAGGGATGGGATTCCACGTACCGCCAAAGATACCGAGACCGATGGGAAGTACTTGAAGTTTCTGTCCAGGGATGTCGACCGTCTACAGGGCAGGATACAAGGACACGAAGTACAGCATGATTAGACAAGAAAACCATTCGGTTCAGTTCGAACATTTCACAAAATGTGATACCGGAGGAAGGTAAAGTGGCCGCGAGGGGGAGTCATGGAAGCTGGCAGTACTGTACTCACAGCTGCTTCTTCTGATGCTGCCGCTGCAGCCGCTGTTTCGGTTGACGATGGATCAGCGCTGCTTGCAGAGATGGTGACAGAGCCAGACACAGGGATCGCCGATGTCAGTAGGGATTCAATCTGAGTCTGGGAATCGGTCCGCCCGGGGGGCAGTGTTTCGCCGACAGTGGCGTTGATCGGGGGGATCGTCTCAGCCTGCTCAATTGGCGATGTTGAGGGGGTCGGACTGGTAGCTGGAGGAGAAGACGCAAGTGTCGTGGATGGTACAGAGACCGAAGTGAGTATGTCAGACTCCGAAGCGGTCCCCGAACTGGTGCTGGTAGAATCAGTTGCAGGAACAGTCACTGGTGATCCGAGATTCGAAGCCGTTGCAGTCTCAGACGTGGTAGCAGCCACCATGGGCACCGGAGCCGAACTGCCGTCGATTCCAGTTCCACCGCCTAGCACGACACCGTTCAGACTGGTTCCGCAGAACTTTTGAGATGGGTCGTCGAATGGTATCAAGCATTTTTCAGTCATCTTGCCGATGTCTCTGTCCACGCAAATCCGAAGTGATGAGGGATAAACGTGTCGTCAGTACCTTTCCCAAGTAAGTCAATGTAGAATCTACACAGATCTTAGGCAGTTTTGACCCTCCTTCCAAGTTGTCACTTGCATAGCTTCACTCACGTCTCAAACTCGTTGACCGTCTCCCACATCATTGTCAACTTCAATTCTCCTTGTCCGCCTGTAGGGTCGGAGAGGATACCAGCGGTAGGTACACTCTGTCCCTCATCGAACCCGATCGTCCTAGTTTCAGATGAGATGGTCGAGACGCCACTTGGATCGAGCTGAATCGATTCATCTTCCGGTTCTGGCTCCGATTCAGAGGCTCCGCCGTCGGACGTAGAGGCATCGTCGCTGTCACTGCTTGCTCCATCGCTAGAGCTGTCGCTGTCGCTAGATTCTGAGGACAACTCGTCAACGGTGAGCTCGGGCTCGGGGTCAGGCTCATCTTGTCGCTTGGCTCTGAGAACGTCTGATGCTGCACGTTCAAGTCCGATAGCGGCGTCTGAGTGTGGTTCGAGTGATTGCTGGTACCCACTCCTACCGGCGGCCTCAGAGGAATGCACTTGTGCCCGTCTGCTCCCTGCAGGCCGTCTTCGTCGCATTCGAACGGGTTGTTGTTCGGCGCCATCACTTCGCCTCGACCTCCGATCCTCGGCGCGACTGACATCGAGACCGAGCGACTGCCCCCTGGAAGAGCCACCTTCGAAGGCGACCGACCGTGCAAAGTGGTCCATCCCGTCGGCTGCTTGGGCGTTAGAATGGGAAACGGGAATGGCAAGTTTGGCTGCTTCGTCTGTGGATGTACGAAGGGACAAGGGAGATGCATCGGGCTGGTTGACCTGCTCGTGGGCTTGCTTTTTTGAGAGTATGGGGGAGGATGGTGTCAAGGGTGATGGGAAGGAGGGTGCAGAAGTGCGAGAAGGGGCGGCGAGGTTTGGCAGTGCGAACACTCCAAAAGAGGCTAGGAGGAGATGAACGAAGATGGCCAGCACCTTCATTGAGGGCGAGTATCAAACCGCGCGATTCGAAAGAGTCGCTTGCGATGTACAGAGAGCGTAAGGGGGTCAGATCAAGATCGTA